>JACATO010000065.1:205000-1405000 GCA_018389105.1 Nautilus pompilius | reverse complement strand
CAACACATGACTATACTATGGAGTGTTTCATTTTTACAAACAAAATGTGGTTCTAACCTGTTTTATGTACATTTTTTTTACTCAGTTTTTTTTTTGGATATTTCCAATTCTGTATATTCATTCTATTATTAGTGATATAAAAATCAAAAACTTATTAAGCTAAGAAAAAAATTTTAATTAAGACAATTTTTACTTAACTTTTTAATTAATTTGATTTTCATATTAGCTATTGTATTAGCTTAGGAGTGCATAAGGGAATCAGAACCCATCTATACTTCTTTTCCTGATTTGTCTTATTCATTCTGTACATTAGTGAATCTTTAATTATTCTGAATCCAAGAAACTAACAAGAGATTGTTAACCCTTTAAGGGGGTGATTTTTTTAAAAAAAAAAAAAAAACTTTCCCAGCTTAAAGGAGTTACAGAAAAATATCCAGAAATCACTTGAGAAATTTCTTAACTTTTTAATCATATAAGGGCTTTTTTCCTGCAGTCTGTGAAACCTTAGAAACTATACATTTACAGGGGGGGGGGGATTACTGTCAAGGCAGTTTCCATAAATACAGGGTGATCAGAAAGTAACTTTGCAGTGGAGTTTATTTGTAATCATTTTTTATTCCTCTCCTTGTGCTTTGTATTGTATTATAGTTCCCAAAATGACCAACAGATGGCAGTTCTGTGTGAGGAGGAGTTGTACTGTAGTTACCAAAATGACCAACAGGTGTTGGCAGTAAATTTTGCAAAAGTGAAATGTAATTTTTGTGTGATTGTAATTTTTGTGTAATGTTCTTTCAAACACCAAACAAATCGTTCTCATCAAAAAGTATACACAAATAACGGAACAAGAGTTCAAAGTGAGTTTTTACAAAACTTTCCTGATGCAAAGCTTCCAAACAGAAATCTTGTAAGGTCATTGATTAGCAAATGTGAAGATACTGGTTCAGTTGAGGATTGTCGACGATCAGGTCAGCCAAAAGCGTTGGATGAGGAGAAGCTGTCAAAAATTTCAGACACAATGCTTCAGAGCCCTTCAAAATCACTACGTTGACTTTCTCAACAAGCGAATATTTCATATGGGAGCACACTTAATTCTTTAAAGGAATTAAATTTTTACCTGTATAAAGTGAACTTTGTGCAAGAATTGAAAGCTGCAGACCACGGTAAGTGAGTTGAATATTACAACTGGTTTAAGAATTTTATTGATGTAAATGGCAACAACATATTGGGTAAAACATTTTTTTTCTGATGAATGTTGGATTCATCTCTCTGGATATGTTAATAGCCAGAATACCAGAATTTGGTCTACTTCTAGCCCTCATGAACTGTTTGAGAAACTGTTTCATGATGAAAAGATCAGTGTATGGGTGGCTATATCAAGGAAACACATTATTAGGCCTATATTTTTTGAAAAAAACCACCAATTCAAAGCATTATGGTAACGACATACTGTATCCTTTTATTACTGAGTTAGACAAAGAAATCAAAGATACCTACTTCCAGAAGGATGGAGCCACCACTCACACATCTGCTCAATCGATGAAACTGCTGGAAGAAGTATTCAGTGATCAGCTGGTATTGAATGGAATTTGTCCTGCCTGCTCTCCTGACCTCACGTCCCTCTCCCCCACCCCGACTTTTACCTGTGGGGATCAATGAAAGCGAAGATCTTTGAAAAATCCCCATTCCATTGATGAACTGAAGCAAAACATCATCAATTTCATTAGAGGAAGTCATCTGAAGAATTGCAAAACGTTTTTGAGAATATGAAAAAACATGTGAAAAAAATGTTTAAACATGAGTGGGGGCTCATTTTCAGCATTTATTGTAATACTTTATTGTAAGAGTTAATGTATTGAAATATTGAAATAAAACAATAATACATTTTCCACTGTATAGTTACCTTTTGATCACCCTGTATACAGGCATACTCATCAAAGGGTTAATAATCTAACAAGAGCAACCATGAAAGGACAGCAGCAATTCAGGAAGAAAACAGCTAAAGGATCTGTTAAAACTAAATTATTCAAAACTGCCTTGTGGTTATTATACCAAGTTTCTCTTGCCAGAAGCTCGGGATAATTTTGTCTTAAGAAAACTTCCTAAAAACCATGAAATGGTGACTAACTTTACATACTGTATTTATCAGACAGTGGTGCGTGGCTTTTACCTCTTTATGTGACTCTAAGAAAGGAGTTCTTTGTCTGTAAACATGTTCTCAGTAAATAGCACTGCAGATGTAATTCAAATAGAACTACTGGCAGTGTATCAGTTTCTGCTCCTGTCCAACATACATTCAGCACATGTGTGTTTGTATCTTAACAATTGGTCTTTTTTTTTCTGGTTGATACATTTTCATAAGAAAGTTGAAAATAGAGCTGGCTCATGCACAGAACAATTTATTGGCAATACCAAAATCTGGTGCTTGCTTGCTCCATCCAGAGTTTGCTGCTTTATTTCATTTAGATATAGATGATAAAGACTTTCTTTGATCTATCTTCATAATATAGAACACACAATTATCCAAGTTTCTGTTGAACTGTGTAATGTTAACATTATGGTAATCACATTTATTAACAAAAGGATTGGATTGTTAAAAGGTTTTCATACACAATTATCTTATATACAGTAATTTTGAGTCATACTTTTGTAATCTGTCATAATTAGTAAACAAATCTCGTGCATAGTTTGATGTTTTATTCTTATGACAGGCAGCATATTAATTCACAGCAGCAGTTGCAATTTCACTTGTCTTCCACCTTTGCTTATCATATTCACAGATGTGCTCTAAAGATCAACATTTTAATAACTGCACCTAACACCAATGGCTTTATATAGTCTGAACAATAACGTAGCATAAATTGTTCTAGTACAAATAATTTCAACTAGTAATATTTAATTTGTAAAATTGAAAAAGGAAAAAGTATCAAACTTAAAAGTAAGTATTTGGAAAACTTCTTAGATTTGTTTTCCAACTTGCTAGTGGGAAGAAAAGATGAAACTCAAGGCACAGCAGATTATCTCTGTTGGTCAGAGGCAGACCATGCCCCTCTCTATAAGACAGGTCACAACTGTTGTGTAGTCATTATCTCAGCACCAAGAAGAATTCCACTGATAGATGCATTATTGGAATGTGACAACTCCCCTGAGTATTTCACTGACAATATCAGAACTGTAGCTGTCTATTTCAACATATTGGAAAAAATTTTTCTGGAAACTATTAAGATAATTGAATGATCATTAGAGGTGCTCCTATCTTAAAAGAAATTTTCTAAAGAAAAAACATTACTTTGAAGCCATAATTTTTTTTATTTTTATTATTATATCTGATATAATTAAATCAAATAATAATGTTTCATCTTGATGTTGAATGCTTTATAAATTTACATAATTCAGTGATTGAGGGGTACAGAATGTACAGTAGAGTTACATTTTCTGAGTTACTTTGCAGGAGATTTTGGAAAGAGAAATTGTGCTTAAAGCCACTTTTAAATATTTAAATGAATGTGTCTTACACAGATCACAGAAAGAAAATCATTCGAATTTGATATACTAAAAATATTTAAATCTTGATATCACATTTTCAAGAAGAGTAATATTGTACATTAATTCCATTTTGGTTACTTTGAGCTGAGAGAGGTGTAATTGTTTTCCTTTGATAGTTTGATCATATCTTGGTTGGAATTTAGACACGAGATTTGCAATATTGATTACAGATGTCCATCAGTTAGCTTTGGCCTTACTACATTAAACTTGTAGATCTTCATTTCAGAGAAAGTATGTTCATACACACACACACACATGCTACTATAGAGAGAAGCAATTTTGGCATTGTCTGCCAGCACTGGGAATTTTTCTGAAGATAAAGAAGAATAGAGGCACAACTTTAACTATTTGTTTTAGGCCAGAGTCATTCTTGTAACTCAGTCAGTTCAAACTGGACTTTTCCCCACCACTGGTGGTGAATGGGTTACATTCTTGGATATGTTTTTCTAGTAGGAACATGCCTTGACAGTGTCACACATTAAGCTTATCTAGCAATCCTGTGATTTCCATTAAGCAGGATTACACAACCAAGATAAATTTGATATCTCAGGAACTTGTTGACCTTTGGTTATCATGAAGAAGTTTTATTTCCTTCCAAAGTTCAAAAAAGCAGGAGCATGTCACCTCTAGTCCACCACCTTACTCCATGAAATAAATCATCGTGTCAGAGTACTAGCAGTGATTTCAACTGCCTGTGTTTGGTTCTCTTTGAATAATAAAATTTACTGTTCTAATAACTACTCTCATAACATTTTCAAGATGAAGTATGAAAGATTTCAAGGCCTCTTTATGTATAATACAGTGGTAGTAAATCAGTGGTTGACTGCAACCCCATTCTACAACAATTCTCTTTTATATGTGATATGAGTCCATTTTATTCACCACACATGTAGCTGTTGCACGTACTATTGGTAGTTACTCCAAGCCTCTTCCACAGTAGACCATTTTCATTCAGCACTTCTGACAGTGCTATAAATAAATTATGTTCTCTGATGCAATCTTTCAATGAAACAAGGGACAGCAGCTCTCTTGTAGCAATATTTAGCTTCTACCCCCATGAATAAAAGCTAACCGCTGTGCTGTATCTCCAAGATCTGTGCCCTCATCAAGGCACAGAGTATATTCCTCAAACTTTGCTATTTCGAATGTGGCTCTATGCTTGTGTTGTAAGTCAGGTGCTATATCATCAGTTTTCCTGGCAATGGTGTTATGGGCTCAACTGGGGAAAATGTTCAAGTGATCCAGACAAATCACCTAAAGTCTAAATTCTGTTTTTGTCAAAAAGCCAACCATAAATTCAATATTTTGTATACTTTAGAAAGTATATAAATAACCTGAAAGTTTCTTTTAGCTGACCATTGGCAATAATTTGTAGTGTACAGCCTTTCTTCTAATTACCATTTTTGTTTCTTTGAAGAAATTTTGAGATATTATCATTTCAGCTATATTACCTTTAATAACCACTGCTTACTGCAAGCAGTTTGATGATCCTAAATAGGTTAGTCTTTTTTTTAGTTTCTTTTTATGATTGCTTCCTAGCTTTTCAAGTTACTATTTACTGGTAATTAATTTACTTTCTCATTAAGTTAATTTTAAACTTTCTTGCGTACCTAATTATTTGAACGGCTACCTCTTGGCACAAACGTAATTAGTGTTAATTATGTAGCTAAATTTGAACATGAACTTGCTTTATTGTATTGTTTAAATATAATGCTTATCTCTTCTGTTTAGAAGACACACACCTGCTAAAGAGTTACTGACAGCTGTTAACTAAAATATATTTGTGAAGTTGCTTCAGTAAGATTTCAGCTTGTTTGCCTAATCTTTGGAATGGGTCACACAGTGATCCAGTCAGTGAGTGGTAGATTACTGAAGTTGGATCCCAAACCTATACCCCCTCCCATACATACACACAGATTTTGAAACCTCAAATTATCTACCTTATCTTCCCAGCAAATTAAATAATATTTTTTCTCTACAATAAACCCTTGTAATTTGAACATTGATCATTGAAATGAAATTGTGGCCAGTCACATTCTTATCAGTCAGTGGGAATTTCTATTGCTACAGGAGTGGTTCCTTTGAAGAAACAGTTATTTGGAGTTGTGAATGAGCATAAATAGGGGCTTATTTCTTTTTGAAGCATTATCATATCAACAACCATGCATGATAAAGTATATGCAGATCATATCATTTAAAGGGATAGCTTTTCAGTAATGCCAATTCGAAGTTCAAAGTGGCAAAAGCATATAGGGTAAAGACTGATGCATTGCTCCACTGAGAACTGGGGGTCCTTCCAAAGAGTTACTATGGAAAGGTCCTGACTGCCTGCCCTGAGAACACAGCTGTGGCAACCACTTTGATGAAGTAATTGGTATGGAGTAATATTTGGGCATAAGTACTCAGGGATATAACTCCATGAACCATAGACGAATAACTTCAGTGACTTATTTTCAATCAACAAAAGAACTGAATGGACAAGAAAGATGAAAACTTTGTTTTATTTAGAGTGAACAAAATTGAAAAAAAGTGTAAAATTCATTAATGTGATAAATATTTGTCTATTTAATAGTAAACACCAATAATATGATTTCCCTTGCTTGTAAATATGATATGAAATCAGTATTGCTGTGTTTTTTGAGTTTACTCATGTTGATTATCATTTTACAAAGTAACATGTTTATTATAATTATAATACAGTACCACATAAATATATCAATAATATAGATCTTTATTATGTGGGGATAGATTTTGGCTGAGATAGATTTTTAGACTTTTTATTGGCTTTATTTGACATACCTTTCTAACATGGTTTCTTCTCTTCACTAGCTGGCTAATGGGTTTCCTCCCACATTTAAAAAATAATAAGTTCTGAATAAGGACTTTTTATGGTAGGTGTGTGGTTAACCTCTACACCCTGTTCTTCCCCACTTGCTTTAGGAAAAAAAAATGTCAGCATGCAGCTTTGAAGTAAAATAAAGTAGTGAAGTTGATATATGTATACATACATGTGTGTGTATGTGTGTGTATTTGAAACTTGTTCTGGTTTGACCCTAAATGATTGGTTAATGTAAAAAATACTGTAATCTTATTAGATGAGAGCTTGGCTCATCCACAGCAGGAATATGCTATGCAGGCATGGAGTTCTTATTCAAGAAGATGTAAAATTATTAGTGTTCAACATAGATTCACCCAAATATTTACAGATATTCACAACTTAGGATATACTGAACAACTGAAAATATCACATTTATTTAATGTGGAATTTTAGACATTTGAGAGATCTTATAGGTCTTTTTAATTAAGTAAGAGTTTTGAGCAACAAGCTTTTTAGGCTTTTCTACATTTATTGATTCTAAGATTCGCAACCACAACTCACATATATATATATACCTTCTCTTGTTCAAAATTATGAGCCAATCATATGAAAACAGCTTCTGATTTTTCAACACTAAAACATAAAATTTAATGAACCATATATCAGGATAAGTAAACCATTAATTTTGATGTTATTATCACTTCAAGCATTTTGCATAATTATGGAACCCAGGAAGGAATTTCTAAAGAGTATTAAATTCTGTTTGTACTGAAAGCATACACCATCATCGTGTTCATCCAATGTCATTTCTTACTACTAATTTAAATAATGACTGATGGCTGTTGTTTCTTTGTTTGGTTGATGAAAATGGTACCTAAAAACAAAATACAAACTTAAAGGGCTGAGAAAGAAAGAAAAAGACAGAGGAGATAGGCTTTGGTTCAAAAGTCAAGTATAAACTCTTTCTTGACAAGACTTCTGCAACAGTCAGCATCTCCACCTCTATCAGCAAAAGATCGTTTGACTGGCCAAATAGTGGCTAGAAGCCCTTTGTTTGGATACATTAATGAGAAAAAGTGATACGATTGGGCTAAACAACATCAGAACTACAGCTCAGAGCAATGGTGCAATGTATTTTCAGACAGGTGCAGGTTCTGAGTGGTGACCCTTGAGGCCCTTATGGTTTCTGCACTAAATGAACCAGCGATCATGTTGTTAAGCTGGGATGATCTAAACTTTCAGTACCCAAGATAGAAGCCACTCAGGAATGAAACAAACTTCTATATGTGCTATGTACGTTGAAAAAATTACTAAGAAAGAAATTTCTGAGCAGGATAAACAAAGAAATAAAATCAAAAACAGATGACTGATATTATATTAAGAATTAAGCATGCATGATGAATGACTTACAGCTACAGGAAACCAATATAGCTGAATGGCATCAAAGAAAATCCCATGTCTGTTTTTACAGTAATGCCTTATGTTTGTTGAACTAAATGGATATGTAGCTATAAAAAAAAAAACGCATATAAAACTAAGAGGCTAAAGTAAATAAAATCACTTGTAAACTAGACAACCAAGAAATGATGCTATAATCAGATCAATAATACTCTGAATTGTTTGGTTCAAAGTATAGTTCAGCAACTGATTGATTCAATCAGTGTACTGGCTCCAAACTAAAACCTGGACCTTGTTTTCCATTGTAAATAGATCTGGAGATATTTACAAAATTGAAGAGGCAATACTTAAGGAACCCTAGCAGTATTTTCCAGCCTTATTTATTTTAACCGTATTGGTTGAGTAATTTATATTCTTCTAAATTATCTAAAATATACATAGAAAGCAAAGTTTCTGTGAAGCATGGCATGGTCACTGCAGTCACTTTTCGAGATGGAATTAGCAAAAGTGTAAAACCAATCCTACAACTCAATCTGACATAGTAAGGGCAATACATCAGCATCTGATTATTTTAATAAATTAAATAACAGATTGCTATGATTCTGCAAAAACTGGTTAATTTGATAAACCAAAGTTTGGAAATAAAAGTTGCTTTTGTTCTTAGATGTAATTTGTTTATTGGTGGTATAATGAATACAGAATTAAATGAAAGCATTTGTTTTTCCTATGTCTGTACATATAAATTTAAATGGAAACAGTAAATATCAGTTATTTTGTTGTACACCACCAGTCTCTTCAATGAAGATAATCTCTCTATTTTGGATGCAACCCTGTAGCATTGCAATTACTACCAGAAAGCATTAGCCTGTTCTGTGAGGGGGTCTAGCACTTCAGACACCACCAGAGAAACTGCTGCTAAAACAGCTTATTTTTAGATGTGGGAGGAAACCCACTTGACCAGGTGGTGGTGCAAAAGAGTGAGAGGGAAAATGCCAGGGAGGTAGGATGGCAAATCAAGCCTAACTCAAGGCCTCATCCTTGGTAGCCCAGTAGCTTGACCTAATCAGTGTTAATCTGAGCATATATTAAAACTATCTGAAACAACCTCCTTAAGGAAGTAAATCTTATCTGCTGGGTTATATGGAATTTTAAATAAAAGAACAAAGTTTTAAAAAAATCTATTGAAATGCATCTTTTGTGGGATGTGCTTCATTGAAAAACAAATAAACCATTAAGATTTGAGAACTTCTGCTAATATTTTGGTCAGAATATAAGTATATTTCTGTTAGTTTCCTATATTTTATAAGAAGAGTAAAAAATTGGAATCACTAAAGCAGACATGGCATATTATAAATCCTGGCCTACAAAAAACTGTGGTCTGTCTGTCTTCCACAACCTTTTCACTGGATACCTTTTGGAGCAGAAGCTATTTCATTCCCATTTCCATCACCCCTTATTGTTACATATCTGATTATATTCTTTTTTAATCCAGTTCTGTGTTTAGATTTTGGTTTTTATTTTATATTCTTTAGGGTTCAGACCAACAGCTCTAAAAGGGATCTCTGTTGAAAACAATTCCATTTTCTAACCAATTTAAAGTTTATAAAATTTTATTTTTAATACACCTAAGTAAAGATTCATTGCTTTAAAAATCTTATAATCATAGAGTGAAAAATAATTAAAGGTTTTGAGTGTGTGGACAGAAAGCAATTCTTTCATCTCTCCATAATTACCAATATTAAGGGTCATAAATCATAGCTCAACTTGACACTGAAGAAACAATTAGTTACAGAATTGTAAAGAAATAGAATAAATTTCCATTAGCTGTGGTGGCAAATAACAGCATAAATCAGTTTATGAAATGATAAACATTTGAATTCCCAGTTATATCATTTTGGATGACTTGCATTTGTAGCCACATAAAGAAGCCAACCAATTTTGTTGATTTAATTTCTAGATAAAATTGTGCCATTGATTCAGGAGATATCCTACAAGAAATAAAATTGGCCAAAACAATTGTAGGTTATTGGTAAGTCATCCCTTCTAAATGGCAGTTTAATTTTTGTAAAATCATTACCAAGTGCTTTTATTATCTCAAAAACTATTAACATCTTAAGGGAGCTATGGAGTCTTGGCGAATAAGTGGAGCTGGCTAACTTACTGCGAAGAACACTTTTGTCAGTCTGTCTGCAGCAGAGGCTGGGAAATGCTTTTAATTGCACTTTTACTGTTACTACATGTGCAAAGAACATCTTGGAGCAGCAGTGGATCAGGATTGGTTAAGTACATCTATTCAGACAATGTGTGATTGGCATTAAGAAAGTTTGTCTAAGTTGATTTCCATGAGAGCAGTAAATTCAGGTTCCAATACTTGCACATAAAAAATTTTTTTGTTTCTGATTTGAGTCATCAAAGTGGAAAAAAAAATAAAGTGTTAACAGAAAAGCAGATTTAAAAGAGAAAGAGGCACAAAAGCAAAAGTAGCAGGAGGATTTTATGTCTGCTGACTGCAAAGTAACAACCAGAAAGGGTTTACAATTTTAATTTCTTGTCTTTGTTTCGTGGTTTTTGATGCAGCAGTTTACTTTTCCCAATTATTCCTTCAATTAAAGCTAATGTACAATATTAAAGAAGTTTTCTCACTTTGCTGCTAATTAAGATAACATTCTCCAAAGTGCATTGATGCTACCAAAGATGCCATGCTGCTTAGCTCTAGTACAAAACTTTGCCGATGGTCAAGAAACGTATCCTGATGCAGATCCCAAGCACTGCAGGTGCAGTAATATTCAACAGAAGAAGACTGTGGTCATTTTAAGATTGGGACAGTGAGATTTAGCAGATTTGTGTTGTGAATGTTTTTTTTTTTTTTAATTTGTAGATTCATCACCATTTTCACCTATTTTTCTGATAAAGAAAATTATGCCAGTGAGGTTTAAGTATATTACACAAAAAACTCACAAAATGGAAAAAAAAATCAAAATCTTTAGTCATAACAAGTTTCTTCCATATTTCTGTTAAAATGAGTGGTGTGATATATTTTTAATTAAAATGGAAAATTGAAAAAAAAAAAGGTTTTATTATTCTTTACAGTTGAAAATATCAAGTCACTGGTTTACATTTAAAGATAAACTGTGTGTAAATGTACTGAACCATTTAAAAGATAAGCAGAAAATCATTTTTATAAACAGAAACAAGAAAAAAGGTTCTAAGACATTCTAGTGGAAATCTGTCAAATTTTTATCTCCTAGTTTTTCTAATGGATTTCTTAAAAATGAATAATAAATATGCAAATTAATGTTGCTCACCTGTGAAACTTTTTTTGTTCAGAGGATGAGTTCATGCAGGCTGCAGTTATTTTTAGTCTGGTACAATCTGATATTTATTCCTTTAGTAAGTTTGCCATTAGCATTAAAAACTTTTTTTAGAAAAGGAAAGAAACTATATCTTTTCAAACCTGGTAAAAAGTTCACAAAACTATTTATTAATTGCATGTGGTAGATTATGGTATTTAAATGGATCTTAAGTATATTTAAAATGAAGAATAAGTTTCTGGGAATATTATGGCAACAAGAAAACCTAATAATATTTACAACTCTGTTCCTGTTTTTGTTGTTCCTTTATAAATGTCTTTTTGAAATATCAGTAGCAGAAGGAAGTAGAAACTTCAAGGTCACTGATTACAGCTTAATGACTATGGAGTCCTTTCCTGCCAAAGACTTTGTCACTTGTGGGAAAAGACTGGCTAGTGTATTCATGATCAAACTGTCTTAACTCTCTCTACCTGTTACAAGAAGAAAGGGTCAGAGACAGTCTCTTAGTTTTATTTGAATAGAAAATGTTTTTAGCAGAATCCATGAGTGGGAAATGGACCACATAATGTTAAGCAGACATCATAGACAGAAAGCTTTATAAGAACCCTTTAAATTAGAGAGAAACCTGGGTAAGGGAGACAAAAGAAAAAAAGTGCCCCTAGCTAATTGCAGACCTTTAGTTTCATTCTAACAAGCTCATTATACTTCCCATGCAGAAACCCAAACAAATACTATGATAGAACCAAGTTCACAGGTTAAGGGCAAGCAATTCCCACTCTTAGTTACCAAAAATAAATATCAACCAGAATGTAGACTTTTATAATCATTAGTCGGCAGTGATCTTTCTTAACTTTAGATTTATATGAAACACAATACTTTATTGTAATAGTGTTTTTTTCTTAACATAAAAAGTAGATGAAAACAGTATATGAACCTAAAAATATGTAATATCGCTTATTGTTCCCTGTTTAACCTTTGCCAATACTGTCACCATATATGCCAGAAGTACTTCAAGCTGGCCATTTTATATTTAAATTTCAAGAGGAAAATTTTTCATAAATCATCAAGAATAATCAGTTTATTATGACTTGAATTTGTGAAGTATTTCTACAAATGAAGATGGTGAGAGGATGCTATGAAGAAATCCCTAAAAATTCTTCAAACATAGACTCAAAAATGGCCAAACAGAAAATATTCAAAAATATTTTATCTTATTTCATGCAGTTGCAACTTTACTCCATTACAGATCCTTATTAGTCATTTTCAATTTTGTTTTGCAGCCAACTTACAAAATAGAATGATAAATGATTTTTTTTTTAATGATTTCTCGTGGAAGTTTGAATTTTATACCTCTTTAGATATATTATTTCATGATTTAAAGGTTCTGTAGGGTTGAGAAAAAAATTATAGGTGATATTTCTTTACTTTTAGATATACACTTCTTTTATATTTGGATATCAGTTGATATAGGGAAACAGCAGAAACATTAAACATATATTGATGAAGTATGGATCCAATGCTGTATTTTCTAGTGCATTTTCCTAAATAGAGTATTCTATGTCATTTAATATGCACCCATAACTTACTTGTTTCATTCAATGCAATGTTTGACCATTTCTTCTGTATCTGATTTTTTTTAAAATACCATTCTTTAGTAAAAACATTACTGCTAAAAATGCATTTTAAAAACACTTAATATTTTGTCCAAAAGATGATAAAGGTGTTGCAATAATTTTGACCACAACTGTAGAACAAAAGCGAATTTTACCAGAATTATTAGGGAAATGAAGGATCTTACTTATTTTAAGTACTTAGCAAAAATTAAACATTTCTCATCTTGCATAAATATTTTGTGAGGATCTAATTCAGTCATTTTAAATTTTAAAAAATGTAGAAAGATTTCACATTTTTTTGTTTTTGCAGCTTTTCAGGTTTCAGTGGGTCATAAGTTTAAGGCTTATAAGTAATATAGTAGACTGGACATCCATAAGTGGCATTTTTAGCAATAGAAAGCTGAGCACATGGAACAGTCTAGCACAGCTGATCGGTGTAACACAGTCGGTCCATTTAAACCCTGTGGGATAGACAGTTTGAGAGGACAAGCATATTAGTTGGAAAACTTTCTGCCTCTCTGTAAATAACAATGTGTGTGTAATTAATTTTAGAGGGCATTAAAGTTCAACATTTTTTTCTTACTGTATACCAAAGTTTACATATATAAGTTATTGACCTTTTGAAGTACTATTATCTATGCTCTTTTTCACGTGTGTTTAATTCTAGGAAATGGTATTCTAATTCAAGTAAGCAAACTAGAAAATTAGAATCTATCAGAAAAGACAACGCAGAAACAGCAGCCCAGATGTTACCTTTTGTAAGTATGGTTTTAAAAAAATTTTGTGTTTTTGGGAGAGCTGGGAGGAAGTAACCATTAGTTGTTTAAAATTTCTTTTGTCAAAATTAATTTTACTTCTTTTCTAAAGTAACCTGTTGTTGAACATCGTGATTAGGTGATGCATTTTTCAGAAACTGGCATTTAACATTGACATGTTTTATTGGCTTCACCCAGCCAATTTTGGATAAAATGCAGCTGAGACATTTGATCCCCCAGTGATATAGTCTGAGGGAGTTTAGTCTGGTTTTACTAATTAATGTGTTGAGTCAAATTGCAAGAGATCATGCATACCCTGACATATATGCAGCTACTAAGCATGCTATACAGTCATCATCATGCTAGCATCAGCTGAGAAACATGGTAATTAGAAAGTGTCAACTAACATTTTACTCAGGGGACAAATAATCTAATACCTTCAGTCTTCTCAAATTCCTGTGCACAGCTATACTTACACAAATACTCTCAAATATTTTTTGTTTTGTTTTTTATCCTTTTTATAAATTTGTGGATTACAGCAGTGCAAAAATATAAGCCTGCCAGAATCTATAAATATTCTTTTTAAAGGAAATTTCCTTCTTATCGAAAAACCAAAAGAAAGAAATCTGAACCAACCATTAAATCATTATTTTTGCATTGCACATGCAAATTACTGAAGGTACATATGCAAGATATTTTAAAATATAGTAAGTTCCTTTGATAACAAAACCGCACAACTCTGTAGCTTATATCACAAAAAGCAGAGTGACTTGTGCCATTATATACACTGAATTAGGAACAAAACTCATTCGACTTATTGAAACAAAAACAGAAGGGAGGTTGCTCTTTGATAGGCTGAAAAGGGGGTTATTTGGATTGGAAAGGTACAAAATACTACCTTTCTGAAATGGAAAGATTTAGGGAGTTTTCCTTTGAAGAATGGGTTAAAATATAACTCTGCATGGTACTACATGGAAGTTGAAGAAGATTGTTGATTGTTTGCCCAACACTTAAATACATGTAGATTGGTTAAGACCCTGGAAGAGGTAGTGGGAAGAATAATTGAGAACAGAATGGACAAGATATATATTTTAAACTTTTTATCATTAGGCACAGCAGAACTTTGTTTTGAATGAATAACGCCAAGGCCAGTAGGCCAAAAGTTAGACAATAAAGAGTAAGCTGTAAAGAAAACCTAGAGAGTGGCAATAATAAAAGTCTCTCCTAAGCTAAGAATCATGTAAAATGACTTGAAAAAGTGTGAGTTTAGATTGGCTTAAGAGTAAGTACTCAAGCCAGGGCCAAGAGAAAAGATGTATGTATATTGCAGAGTGGGTCAGACAGCTTCCTCCTGGTGATGGTACCCAGGAGTATATATATATATATATATTGGATTCATGCATTAGCTGGATAATGTCTCTAAGCACTCTTCAAAGCTATGTGAGGTGTACTTAGTGTGAAAAGCTGCTGTTTAGATCAATAGGACAAATATGGGATTTTAAGGTCTTAAAATTGAATAAATCTATGATTAAATTAATGTAAAAATTCCATGAAGAATTAGAAATGATTGAAAACAGTGTTTGGTGGAAATATTCTATTGCCAGGCTGTGATTACAGCAGTGAGTAGATATACGAAACACTAAGTAATAAATTTAGCTGTGAACAGTTTTCTCTTAAGGAAAACCTGATCCACAAAAGTAAGTTAGTTGGAACTACAGGAGGTGTAGGAGGGGGGGGGGGTGAGTGGCCTGTATATGCCAACAAGGCCTGTCCTAATACATTTTCAGTGTTGTGTGCCCAGCTATATGTAATGTGAGTAAAGTGTAAACGACTCTATCATAGTATGCAGACTTATAAATATATATACCTGAACACTTTAAATAATTTATCTGTTTTTATTCTTTTGGCTTTGAAATACTGCCTGTGTGTGGATATATGGCCAGTATGGTTTTCAGCATCTGAATTTTTCCCAACATCAAAGATGCAATTACTACGCCACGCTAGTAATAAATGATAGCAACATGCTTCATGAGCAAATGAATTTCTGCTTTCTATGTCTGATTTGTTTTTTTTCTTTTCCATAATTAAAGGTGTAGTTTCCATTATTTTATCATGAAATAATACCTAAATAAAACAATATGGAAAAGAAAAAAATCATGCAGCTAGATCATTACCCATCCTCTTACTACGTGAGTATAGGCTCACACGTATCCAAAGTTATTAGAGCTTCTGTTTGTGTTTGAAAAGTGTCTGTTCAGATTTTTAATACAATTTTCACTAATGAAGGGGCTTACAAGTTAAAAGCATTCAAGCAGTTCTCTTTGTCTGTCTGTCTGTCTGTCTCACTCATGCTGGCTATTAAGAGTCATCCACTTAGCTCCATCTAGCTTGAATCTCATTTAGGTGAGGAGACCCAGTGTCAGTCAGACAGTCTGTTTTACTAGATAAGATCATCTACTACAAGTGAAGACCAGGACTTCATTTGTTGGAAACAAAGCTAGATGAGTTAAAATAAATAGGAATAGCACCACAGGTTTATTAGTTGTTTTTTTTTATTGTTGTTGTTTTATTACTTCCTTGGTAATGATCAACAGATTGAGATAGAACTAGATTCAGTTGTAAGCTAAGCATGTAGTTTTGAGTATAAAAGAAGTAATTTTTGGAGACTTGTGTTTACAGTTATTATTGTTATATATATTTTTTTTAAAAAGTAAGTCTGCCTTACCGATTTGTGACTCAGATGCTTTGACTCGGATGCTTGGGCGCATGAAAAAGAGCTTCCATGACGATACACTTCTCACTGTTATGTTAACTGTCCAATAAGTTTTCATGAGCTGGCAAACACAACAAACTGGTGGAGAGTGAGAAAGGCTGGAACATTTTCTTCCTGGACTAAGGTTACACTTGCAGAACCTCTGGAGGAAGTAGATGTTTTCCTGACCTCTGTTGCTAACCACCTCCAACAACAACAAAAACAACAATCTCTCCCTGGCTTAGCTGACTGGCTCCCTGTCACACACATGTCAGGGAGAATCTCCATCTTATCGAGTTACATTTCCAGCCACCTCAGCTCTTTGTCTGACTCTCTCTGTTAGATCACTGGGTCCCAGAGAGGTCCCTAAGAACTGTCCAAGACCTGTGTGCCACTTTAGAAGAAACCCTTACCACAAACAGCTGCTTGGTCTCTCTCTCTCTCTCTCTCTCTCCCCCCTCTCTCTCTTTCTCTCTCTCATTACATCTCTGTTACTGTAGCCTTTGAAAAAGATTGCCTAATTTTTGGCTGGTGAGTTAAATAATCACAATACATACAGCATGTGCTTGAGAAATTGCTTACCCCAACCTTCTTTCCTGGGGAAAGAAACTGAATCAGGACAACTGGAGCAGCATTACTTATCTCAGCTTTGTCTAATAAATATATTTGCATCATTTTATTACTCAATAATAAAACAAATTGGTATAATTTATTAAAACCAATAAAAAACGTTCAGAACCTTTAAATCAATAATACTGTCAATAATGACACCAGCATGGAAAATCGAAAATCAGAAGGTAGCGTTGGTAAACTTGTTCAATCCCTACCTATAAAGGATCAGGGGGGGTCAAATATGCAAATTTTTGCCTGCATTTATGTGCTTAAAGTATAAAGGAATACTAGTGTGTGTGTGTGTGTGTGTGTGTGTGTCTGTCTGTCTGAGTGCATTTGTGTGTGCATGTGTGCGCGTATATGTTAGGAGAAGAGAGATGTAGTGATTATAGAAAAAACAGAATATTTCATTAAATTTGTAAATTTAGTTTTATAGAATTATAAACTGGATGAATTTTTCTTGCATTTATATTCTGTTCTACAGGTAAATTTAATAGAATTTGAAAAGAGTTTTTTAAAAAGGACTAAAAAGGCAACACTTTAAATCAAAAATGCAGTTTTGTTTGTTTTTCTTAAATAAAATTGTAGCAGATAAAATGACCTGAAAAATAAGAATGGCTTCATTTAATTTGATTTGAGTTGGGTTGGGTTGGAACATTTTCTTGCATATTTATTTCTTATAATTACTTGTAGGCTCAATTGGTTTTAACCCTTGTGGTACCAAGTGTTTGACTAGTGCTAATAGCCTACTTTGCCAGCAGGGCATCAAACGAAAAATAAAATAGAAATGCCTACTGCCCCCCCCCAAAAAATCTATGACAATTTACCATTTTACTGCATGTCAAAATTGCCTTCCTGAAGGCCTGATGATGGTGGCAGGAAAATATCATCAGCGGTTTCATTAGTTTAGTTACTGTTAGTAAGGTAATGGAAGATGCCTGAAGTGAACCTATACATTCTGCAAATACATCAATAATTTTCCATTTGTTTTTACCTTACTAATATGAATTTTAAGAAAGTTTCAATAAATTTACACATTTTTTAATGTCATGGTGAAACTCTCTTATCAAGAAGACTACAAACAACTTGTGTCATAGTGTGCATTGTGTTGTATAGATAGCATTTGTTGTACACCATAAATGTTCAAGATGATGTGCTGTCTGTCTGGTATTTGTAGATCTTTGTTTAAGCAAAGAATAGTTA
Source organism: Nautilus pompilius (assembly GCA_018389105.1). NCBI lineage: Eukaryota > Metazoa > Mollusca > Cephalopoda > Nautilida > Nautilidae > Nautilus > Nautilus pompilius. The sequence continues at coordinate 1,386,995 of JACATO010000065.1, read as the reverse complement.
AATATATGATAATAAAATAAAATTTACCTTGTGGTGATTATTAGTTATCTTTCTGTATACTTACACTGGTTTTAGTACAATAGTGTTTTCTACTGATTATACATGAAATATGAAGAATTTTTTTTACATTTATAGTACTGCCACCTTCATTCATTTGAAAGTTAGTATTAAAAATATTCTAAATTATAAAATTTAAAAGCTCAAGCTTTGGCTATTTACTTTATGAATTTAAGGACATCATTATATAAAAATAAAGCTAAAGATAAATGTGAGGTGCATCTATTGCCAACACTAACAGAACTTGATTCATCAATGAAAATTACATATATCTTTCTTTAAGTTTCTTAAATACCTAGTTATTTATTGATTCTTTTTATTGCATACAATTATGCATTATTCATGTAGTAATTGTCTCTTTAATTGTGCTGAACAGCAATGTTTTATAAATATTTCAATATCAAAATCTCAAGTTTATGCTTATCACCTTATGAGTAATATTACTACAAACCAGTATCATTAAAAAGCAGAAAAAATTCTGGCATTATAAAGTAAGCCTGTCTTGACTACATCTCAAAAATTTTGCTTAAAGTAAATAAATAATATTTAAAAAGAAAACAAAACACACCCCCTGTCTGAGCCTCTAATAATACCAACTCATTTGCTAAAATTTTAATTTGATTTTTATACCCAGAGGGCAGATCTGAGTAAGAAATATGCCCATGCTTCTTTCAAAGAACATGTGTTGTCTTGACATTTACAGGAGATTATGATAAACTACTATGCCTGATATACCAGCATAGATATCAACTAAACTCCTGGGCAGCATCATTTTGCCTTTGATGAAGCAGACAAAAATCAGATAATACATTTCTCTGTGTCAGTCTCGCTGAACTATTATTCTTAATATAGAGCATCTGTAAGCACTTCCAGCTACATCTTCTGCATAAAAACCCATTGAATTCTTCTTTAGTAGTCAACTATGTCTTATACTACTTCTAGTTTGTTTTTTTTTTTTTTTTTACTAATCACTGTAGACATTTACAGGGATTGAATCCAGGATGAAGTGATTATTCCACATGTTAACCAGTCAGTAGTTACAAAAAATATATATTTAATCCTGTTGGCCAATTTCTAACTTTGAAAGCAATTGTGGTTCAGTGTAACATTACCTGCTAACATAAAACACTTATTTACCCTGCATTTAGTGTTAATTTTTATAGCACTGAAGCTAGTTTACTGTAACAAATATATATATTGGTTTGGTGTAGAATCTGACTTCATCTTATTTGCATAATTAACATAAGTTTAAACTAAGAATTTTCAACTAAATAAATTATATAGTTATCTCCCTTTGGCAGATTTAGCAGGCAGAATGTGTACATCATGTGACTCTTGACTATTTTGAATCCCTAACATTTGGATTACCCAATTTTGAAAACCGCCTTTCTGAATTCTTTTACTAATTCACATCTTTCCCCGTGTTATGTAGCATTGGGTTAACCATAGTTGCTACAAACATGTGACAGATGTTACAAGGATTCAGCAGGTCAGATCCTGGAGTTCAAGTTTGTTTTTATTTTTGTATAGTATGTAGGGATTCGAACCTCATTGGGAGATAAATTTAATACAGCTGTCATTCCATGCAGTTTTCGAGATACTCATTAATTCTGCACAGTATATAATTTTGTTTTTCTTGTCAGTTTTACAAACAGATCAGCAACGATTTCATTTTCACTTTAAAATCTTTATGTAAAACAGACTCCACACAATTTCCTTTTTTAAAGATAACAGAAATTATAATTACTACAGACATTTTTAAGAACACTAATGATTATCATAAAATATGTTAAGTATTTAAATGTCTAATAGAAGAGGAAATACTGTTAGAGTCTCAGTGATTGTCTCAAGAATCATAGTTTTGTTTATGATTTACATTTACAGTTTACATTGACTATGTCTACTCTGATTAGAGAACATCACAATGGTAAAAGAAGGCATAGATTATTCACAAGTCTAACCAGTACTGAATAAATATTAAACCTAATGAGAGGATCTGGTATCACCAGTATTAACTGGTGTATGTAGTATTTTAATTATAGATAAAACATTTGCTGAACTTACCATATAAAAACTTGTCCAACCCACTACAGCATATAAACATATGGCTTGCAGAAAATAAATATCCAAAACGGCATGGAGGTCTGTTCTGATTCTAGTTATCTTAGCTGGTAATGTTATATATTTCTTCTCAGCATCTGGAACCAGATAATGAATGAATCAAATAGGAAGTTGGTCTGGTCCAGATGTTGTTCTTGGCCCATTGGACAGGAAGCCTGTGGGGAACATACCACTGCCTACCCTAGAGGGTAGTTAGTGGTGGTGGCCCTGGTGTTCTCCAAAGAACAGCTTTGGTTTGGTTCTCTCTTATGAAGATTTTAAAACAAAAGAAGTTTTCTCATGCCAACTCACTTCCTTTAGCCTTCTGCCTTTTCTGATGACTCTCAGGTTCTGAAGGGTATTTGGGTTAAATCCATTTATCCAGTCCAGCTAATCAATAACAGTAAAAAAAAAAACAAAGAAGCTCCCTGGCCTTGGAAGCTGGAGGCCTACAGACTTTAAATCATCAGTAAAGATTAGTTGATGAAGCGTGAGAACATCAATACTGTCTGGTTATTCCCACAGAATTATTTGTGATAGATTTTCAGTTTTCATAAGCTTGGACATTAAATAAAAGTTCAAATTAATTAACATCAAAATCAACTTAGGATACATTTTGCTAAATTTCCTAAAATAGCAGAATTAGTTTTAGATGACAGACAACTGCCATAATTACCACTCGGCTTACCCTTCATGGTTTAAATGCATTCAGACAAGTCTGGTTCTCTCTCTCTCTCTCTCTCGTTTTCAGCTTTTTCTTAATGCATCCTTTTTCCTCCCTTTTCTCACATTTTTAAGGCTGTCGATTGTGAATAGTATTTTTTTAATAAGCTACAATTCTCTATATATATATATATATATATATGTGTGTGTGTGTGTGTGTGTGTGTGTGTGTATATTAACCACCTGTATCTGTAATGTGTGCAACAAAACTTTCACTTTATTTTTCCTGTTTTACTTACTTTTTCACTGATCTAAATAACTGAAGCTGATAGTCTGGTATTTAGATTACTGGACTCTGATGGTTAAGGGGCAGTTTGACATACCTTCCTGGCAGGATTTTTTTCTTGCTCTTCTTCATCAGCCAGCTGCACAAGTTTTCTCCTACATCTAAAACTGAAGAGTTCTAGTAGAGTTTTCTGGGGTGGTTCTGTGCCTAATTCCTGTCTGGCTGGCACTCTAACCACCACTCAAGGCCCCCTGACCATGCCCGGGTAACTTAGCTTGATCACCGAGGCTAATGTCCCACACTATCCCGTTCTAGCTTACTGCTGTGAGATGTTCTTAGACCCTAACTGTCAGAACAGGGGGATCAACAAGAAAGCTACTAGTTATTTAAAATTATATATCACATTAAATGTATCTTTAAAAATAAAATTAATGCTGAAGCAAATTCTGGATGTTGGACAGGTAGATAGTGCTAATAATATACTACTGATGGTTGGATCTTTATTACATAGTGGCAAAGTTTTCATAATCTCTAGATTGACCCCTTTTATTATTTGTAGAACACTATTAGATTAATATCTAATCAGAACAGGAGATATAAATTTAAGAAGAAATAAACAAAAAAAACCCCCCACTGGTTAACAAAGGCAGACTTTTAAAAAAAAATCATGCAATTTTTTAATTAAACAAAGTCCGTAATTGAAGGACCTGCTCCCCAAACTTATACACAGTGAGACAAAATCTTATCTTACTGTGTACTTGGACATTTCTCTTCTGTTTCCCTCTCTCTGCTCTTCCCCCTTTGTTTCTTTAATCATTAACCTCTACTCCTGCTTAATTAAGTGGATGGAATAAGAAAGGAAGAGGAAAAGAAGCTTTTATTATTTTTTGGGAGGGCGGTGATGGGTGTGGGTGGCTGGCAGTTATGAGACATCTGGGTAAACAGTGCACTGTTTTTCAAAGCTGGTATGACTACACAGCACCAATTCTGATCAGTCTTCAGGCTACACACTCGCCAAGGCCGCTTTTCTGCATTCGAATAATTTTTTTGACTTTTGTAAATGGCAGCGCTAAACTGTGTTAAAAACTGATAGAAAATATTGAAGACAACAATAATGGACTTTCAGAACTTAAAAAAAAGAATGAAATGGAAAATGATTTGCATGTTGATGATCAGGTCTTTTCAAAGTTAAAAAAAAAATGTCTCAAAATAAACATCTTGCTACATAAACTGAGGCTTTTTAGAATTAATTTCAGTGTAATACATGCAATTTAGTAGTTTTCATATTACATAAGAAACAACAGTTATAGGCATTATCAGTTTTTGCATATACAAAACTGTTTTATAGATAAAAGCAAACTCCATTTTTGGCCTCATTATCTGCAGCACTGACTTTTATCTAGAATTATGGGTTGTTAACCCTGTATATACTTCCTAAGCAAGTTCATAACCAGGGGATGAGGAGCACACACACACACGCACACACATGCAGCCTTTAACAACATATCATATTACCACCTTCAGGTTAATGGTCAATAGGCCACTTATTTCTATATTGATTTTATTGAATATTGTTCAGGCTCAGCAGCATCGCAAACAAAGTCTACAAAATTATGCACCCAGGAAATCTGTAGTATTTTTACTAAGACTTTTAAGAAAAATGTGTGATACCCTCCTTTGAATCCAATGTATTAGGATGTAGCGATGAGAGCATCTAGCCGAGATAACTGTGCACAATAAGATGAGCTTGGTGCAGGGCATCAGCTGAATGTGCAATCAGTAACCTTGCAATTTGTAAAACATATACGTACATTGAAGTTTGGTTTGTTCTCTAATTAACTAACCTTTTATCTTTGCAAAATCCTGCAAATTGTAATTGAATTTAATGTTACAATTATACATGTTTAGAAAATATTTTCCCCTCTGGTAAGGTTGCATTATGTTTCTATGTTCCCTGACCATTCTTCAAACAAAATATCCTGGCTCCACACATACAACTGGGTGCAATCTATATTGCTCCAACCCCTCATGTTTTGCATTATGACTATATAGACTAAATATACAGCCATTTCAACACTAATAGTACCTCTTGTAGACTGGTGTACAAGTGAGACAAAAACTCATGTGGTATATTGGATTAAGGCTTCAAAAGGGGATTTCCTTTTGGTGTTATCTAAGACTTAATAGCAGGGATGGAACAGCTCCATCCAGGTTACCTAACAACTCTGGATCTCTGCTATGAGAATTAAATGGTTACTGCTTCACTATAATCTCCCAAGAAGATTATCTCAGTCTTTAGTCTGTACTGTAGTCTTATAAGCTGTCCCACACATGAATAATAATAGCTAGTCAGATCTCTGAAAGTTCTCATAAAAGATTTTTCACCTGTATCTTTAGAAAAATTACCTACAACCTAATTGGCCATGACAAACATATGTGGGATTATTTAGGTGGTTTTACTGAGCTAAGCTGGATTTTAATTAACATCCCTGCTGTTATCCAGATGATTCTTGGTTTTGTCATTAGTGATCTGGGAAATATTTATCTGCCTATGGCCAAGTTTATTACACCCATAAACTTACTCCATACACTTCACTAGAACTTTACCCAAAGAACTGATAATGACAAACACTTTGCCAACTAAATTTTAGAAATTTACCACTCAGATCAATAAATACAATGTTACCAAAACAAGAAGAATGAGAAAATGGAATAAATATATGTTTTTGTATAAAAATCCAATTTTTTAAACATGCTGAAAGTTTCTAGTTGTTCACCAAAGAGACTCCACTATAATTGTTACTATTACTTTTTGCCAGGAAGTCACTGAAATAACTTTTGAAAATTTGTACATTCTATTTGTACTTTATTTAAAAAAAAAAAAAAGATTTGTATAGATGGCACCCTTTTAGTAAATCAGTGAGCCTTAGTAGTGTTCTACCAGTGACTTCAGCAGCTTTACCAAAATAGTATGTAACCTTTTAGTCATCTGTTGATGTTTGTTGAAATTCTTCAGAATGAAGAATACCTATGCCTCTTGAATTCCGGGTATTTGCTAATTCTTTTTAAATTGTTTACTAGTTCTGCCATGTGTATAGTTTTATTACTACCAAGACCTTGGCAGAACTTATATATGTTACTAGCAGATGGTGAGTGCTGTGTTCTCATCTATGTTTTGTTAGGAAATGTCTTCAGCTCCTCCAAACCTACACGTGTTACAGTCTTACCTCAGCTTTTCTTGTAACAACTTTAATACATGATATTTATCAAAATCATCCAGTTTAACCCCCTGTCTGCTTAGACATAATAAGTCAATTTTTTTCTAATCTCATCAGCTTATTCTCATTTTATCAGTTATCCTCAAAATACTTTAGCAAGCTTTTTTATTTTTAAAGATTAATACAGATTTTATGCTATCTTTACAAAAATTTTAGCTTTGTGAATTACCATTTTATATAATGTAACTTATTTTTATTTTTAATTGTTTAATCTGTTCTCTTCTCTCAATGTTTTTATTTATTTATGAATAAAGAACCAAGTTGTTTCATGAACATAATACAAATACAGCAGTTAAATTAACTTTAATGATCTATTGGAACTATATAAAAAGTGTTAAGTTCTTCCTCGCCCGGCACATTGGCCACCTTGAGAGGGAATTGCTGGGGCTGGTACACTAATTACCATTCAGTCCTAGTAGTACACACATTGCACTTCACCACCACCAAATGCACACAACAACAACAACAACAAGATTAAGGGTTGTTTCCCTCTGTTCTTTCTAGTAAAACAAGTTTCTTTTCTTTCTTATCTTTTCCCCTCCCCCCAGAAGAAAAAAATTGCTATCTGTTGCTGGAATATAGAAAGAGAAAAAAAAAAATCAGTTGGGATTCCCTTAAGCTGCAGAGGGTGTTTTACAGTTAAGTTAATCTCAGCTCCATGCAGCCAACTTAAATATTCTCCGTGAAATCTGTTGAAGGTCTGCGCTAACTCGCTCTGGTTTCAGAAACACAATATCATACATCTCATTCAATTGCTGTTAGTATTTAAACAACTTGATCTACCACTCCATCGTGTCACAGATAAATAAGGCCATGGACTTCACCACCAGGTGGATTTGTAAGCATATGGTCTACAATCTGCAAAGAAAGCTGGTCTGTGTCATAGCATCCAAAAAATGTATTTTTTTTTCTCTTAAAGGCAAAAGTAACTTCCAAATTAACAGAATTCTACAGCTTAAAATAACGGGGCAGGCATAAATAACTATAACCCTGCTAAAACATTGGCAAATATTTCTGCTGGTTAAACAAAATGGTAATAAAGTTTTTTTTTTAAGTCAAAGAATGGTAAATAAGTGGAATCAATTGTCTATCGTCAGTAGTTATTAATAGTGATGTGTAGACCAGTTTAAAAATCAAATTACTAGGCATTTCCTCCCTCCCCAATTCCCCTCTGGAGCCTTGTACAAGTTGCAATGGCTTCCTCAATTAAACTAATATAGATTTTAATTATTTGTTTTCTGGCATTAAAAAGGGGGGGGCTGTGCTATGTCAACTTTAGAACAAATAACCCAGCAGGGGTTCTCATACAAAGAAAGAAATCTTGCTTAAAATGTGATTAAGGACATCAAATGAAGTGGAGTTTAAACTAAAGTATAAATGAAAGCATGTTGAAGAGAGTATGAAAGTATAGAATTTAAATGTTGTTGTTGTTGTTAAAACAGTTGCCTGTGTGACTCAATGAAACAGAATATGTTAGCATCCTAATTCAAACAAAGTTGACCCTTTCACAGGAAGTTAACTGTAGAGACTTAGTCTGTGGGTTCCTGGAAAACAGGATATTACATAATTGTCTTTCCAGTCAGCTGATAAAGTATTACACAAGAGTTTCTTCTTCAGATTTATGTCTTAAATGTTTTTTTGTTGTTTTTTTCCTTTTCATGGACAGGTCTTTCCTGGACAACAGAATTATTCTGCTTTTCACTTTCTCCATTTTTTTTAAAACATCATTTAGTTTTCATCAGAATTCATCAGTTTTCCATATCTGGATACAATTATATATTCAACCTCTCTTTCTCTCTCTCTCTCTGAAAAGTTTATTGTTCTTTTCTTTAAGAAAAGTTATTCTCATTAAAGACAGGATATGTATTTTGATAATGTGTGAGATTTTGATTTTTGTTCTTTTTAATAATGGTTGGCTGGCTGGCTATCAGGTATTGAAGGTAGCCAGGTGTACCAGTAGAAGGAAACATGATAGTATAGTTTGGGTCCCTACCATGATACATCTTAATAATGTTAACAGTTGTTGGGGGTGGCAGGGATTGTGAGGTTGTTATGGGATTTTGGCAGAATGTTCACTAAAATGAATTTTGGGAAATTATCGCCATGCTGGGTGATAAAGGTTTTAATCCCTTGGCAAGATTTGTTTTGACAAATTTAAAGCTCAGAACATTGGCTTCAGTTTTTCCAGCTTCAACCTTGGCTACCCAGCAGCCCAATTGCTCGACCACCAGCCATTTATGCATTTAAGAACAAAGTAGATTTCAATAATACCATGGGCATTTGATCTTGCTCAGTTTGAGGTAGGGTAACAGGCCTTATAATGATTATTACATTTCTTCTTTTATATAACCAATTTCTGTGTAGTGTTCTGTAGATTAACATTTTCTTATATTTCCTCGGTTCTGAACTATGCCGTGTTTCCTTACTTTTACTGTTGGAAAACATCACATGGCTAATGTACCAACAGTCTTTAATATAGTTATTACTAGAAACTAGAATTATTTGTGAAACTTTTATTTTTTTTAAATTTTAAAATCTCTTTGGAAATAGAATTTAAATTAGAAAAATGTTTTCTGTAGAAAGAAGAATCAATCATGTGTGAGAAATGAATTAAATGTATTCCATTTCATTAGCACAAATCAGACGTGTGCTACTCATTAATTCCCATACATCTTTAAAACGTTCCCATTGTGATGGTCTGCTTTAGTTTTTAACCATCTGAATCATCTTCCTTCATCTAGGTATAATTTTCACCATTTAATAATTCTATTTACTTTCCAATTTGTTTTCACCTTTTATTAACTTGTTTCCTTCAAAGTTTACTACTCTGACCTTTTTGCAGACAAGAAAATAATTGTGAACAGTTTAGCATGCTTAGAGCTCAACGAAGATATTAATGAAAAGGTATGTTATTTACAGAAAGTCACAGGCTAGCTCAGACATTTCCCATCACCCTGAGCTAACTGGCAAACCTACCAAAACAATCTGCCAAAATCTAAGTTCAGTAGTTAGTTCTACTATTACCAAGGTGATGGGAAATGTCTGAGCTAAGCCCAGCACTTTACACAGAGCTAGTAATCTCTGCAAAGATACAAAATTTTAGAGAGAGGGTTGAGCATGAAACGTGAAATAAGTTTTAATTTTTGTCACTGATAATAAAAAAAAATGTCTCCACAAGGCTACACCATGATGTTGTTCACCTGTAGTTGAACAGCTAAAAACCGACTGCAAGAAAACATGCTAGAGTTTGTAGAGTTAATGCTACAAATCTTGATAATATTTATAATTTAGAAAAAAGAAAGAGAGAATTGTGCTGCATTTGGGGATCACAGTTCTTAATTATTGGTTATTGATGGAGAAAAGTCTGTTGTAGATTCTGTGCACTCTCCATTTTAAAAGGAATAGGAAGTTATTGGTGGTGCTCAATCTGTAGAAAGTAATTTCACCACTTTATTATTAAAACTAATTTATAGACTTAGATTTTGGCAGGTGATTTTTTGTTTTAATCACATTCAAGTTCACTGTTACACCACACACACTATGGTACGTTTGTTACAGGCTACATTTTCCCAGTTCTAATGGCAGGAGGTGATTTTCAAATTCACAGCCTGTTGGTTATCAGGCCATCTATGATTTTGGACCGCCTAGCACTAACCCTGCTTCTGCATATCTGGGCAAGTCATGTAATCCTAAAGAGACCAGTCACAGGCCTGGATGACTTTTCTTTACTTACTTTTAAATACTGTACTAAGCTAAGAGAGTGAGCATTTCTAAGTTTGCATATTTTAAAATGTTTATGGCTACAAAATTTGTTTTACTTCTCTACTTTAAGGGTGAAATTCATTCTGCACACAAAATTACTTTGTCCACCGATGACAGACAACTTAATGCCTTTTGTAGCCACATGTTTCACCTGTTGTGCCCCCTCCCCCTCCCGTGGGTAAACTAACCTGTAAAAATTTAAAAGCCATATCAATCAGACACTAATTATGTAAAAACTAGTGTTTTACCAATAGTAGTACCCTGAAAACTCACCTGCAGACTAGCACAGATGTGGCTGTACTCATAAACAATCAATGCAATAAAAACGGATGAGCACCATTGCATTAATCTCACCATTGTTTGAGAAAAGACAAAAATAACTTTATGAAGTCCGTAGATTTTATCAATAAATGTTTCCATAGTGATGCAGTTGTAAGAAAAATCAGCTTAAAAAAATTAATGCATTTACTGGACTGTTTATTTGTGAACTCTTGTCTCAACTTTGATGAGAAGCAGATAACTAGAGGGGATAGATGGGGGCTCTTGCTTGGGCAGTGGTCAGGGTACAAGCCAATCCAGAAAATCCTACTAAAAGAGCAAGAAAAAACCCTGCTGTGGTTTGGTGCCAAATTGAGTTAAATCCTGATGGGAACTGAATCTTTCCTACAGCCATCAGTGCCATAGGTGAAAGGCACTTGTTTCTACCACAAAATTACCCTGTAGATGACAGAAGTCATTATCAAACTGGTGTAAAATACTCTGGATTGTGTTAGTGAACATATTTTTGTTCTCAGCTTTTAGTAGTCAACTTTCTGGATTGTTTGCCTCAAGTGACCAAGCCTGACTTACTCAGATTGGCTTAACTCAGCATCTTAATCTTCACTTTACTACAGACGGAACTCCAATTCTTAGATACCTTAGGTAGTCTTGGTGATTTAAATCAGTTTGATATTTCCATAAACCAACACACACTGATTTTACTATGAAATGGAACAGTATTCTATAATTTCCATTTAAATCTAAGCATTTATCTTAATTTCCCAAGCCTTTCAAATCTCTCTATCCTTTTTTTCTAGTGCTTATTATTACAAAAACCCTGATGCAAATAGATTTCCTAAGTTCATAATACTGCAGCATGTGCAGTAAATACTTTCAAAATATATGTCACTAAATTGTGTGCATTCATTTCCAGAAAAAGGTTGTTTATCTGTCTTAGCTTTTTGGGGGGTTTTTATACATCGCAGTTGAAGAAATTTTCCTCTCGTGGAACCATATTTTATTTACTACCCAAAAACAGAATTGGCCACTTTCTTCTATACAGAGACCGAATCCCTATTTTGGACAGGTCATGTTTTGTTTATTTTGCCAAAGGTCAGCCTTATCAGGTCATCTACATCTGGCGCCCCTTTCCCAATAGATTTACTATGCATCTGTCTTTAAGTTAGTATTTAGCTTCACTTAAGGTTCTCAAATATATTTGTTTCAGATAGTGCCAGGATGCTGGGCATATCCTATTTGAATTTAAAGCTGCAAATTTAAACTATACTTTGTTGGTTTCTTTCAACACTCTTTTGGTTTATTTATATCTGTTTAAATTATTGTCAACTTTATTTTTCTCCTTCACGTAAAAAAATGAAATGAATTAGATTGAAGTGACCGAAAAATAATTCAAGAATGAGCATTAGATTCTATGGCTTTCAAATGTCCATATTAATCTCTGCTCTTAACATGCATCTTTCAAAAAGGCATAAATCACAATATTATACATACCAAACCAAGAAGGATTGGTATTGTTATTTCTTTTTATTTCAATTTAAATACTGTCTTAGTTTTAGTGGCTGCCCAAATTCCAATAAATGTCTCCAAATGCTCATCTGTTTGGATTCATAGATATTCCCATTAAATTCTTTAAGAATATTTTAGCACATGATGACCCTTGGTTACTGCACTTACAGATACTAAATGGAAATTGGCCATCTCGTTTCAGATCAGTTGTAGGCTCCTACTTTGTCCTTTTCATCATTGAAGTGTGCGCTGACAATAAACATAAATTGTTTATTCATGCTACCTGCCTATTGTTTGTTGATGTACCTCTATTTATTTACATTGTATTCTCACAGCATCTACCTTGTTTAGTAATACTGTACTTTGGAAAGTGCCCCTTGTTTGGACATATGATCATTGCATCACTGATTATGGGATGTTCTTGTCTGTATTTAAGAGACACGAAGGTGATTGTGTCAGATCATCATTTGCCATATTTTAGCTTATCAGGTCTTTCTACCACACCAGCAGTCAGTCCTCTTCCATACATTCACTCATTTATTCCTGCTGCAAGTACTGTACACTCACATCTGTAGGAGAGTTAGGATGCCAAAGATGACAAGTTGCATAACCAACTTCAAGCTAGGTGCCATGGACTGTAAAATCTACTACAATTAGTGGGGCAGCAGGGCAATTTGGCATGGAAGACAACCTGCTGTGGAATATGAAGTGTCAGAGGCACTGCGAGCAGTAACCAGGCAGGATGAAGAGCTAGAACAATGCCACAGCAAAGTCTACGTTGACTTCATGATGGAGTTAGATCCAGTGATAAAACCACATGAAATCAAATACAGTTGACGCCATCTTCTATTTTATTTTAATTTTTCCTCCTCTTCCCAGAGAGTGAGAGAGAGACAGACAGACTACTTACAGTGCAATTCTCTTTTCAGATGATGAGTGTTGTGCACTGTTTATTTTCTCACGTGATACTGACAGAGCCTCTCGGAGTAAACTTGCTCCAATGATGTTTTAACATTGTTTTTTTTTCTTTCTTAATCATTCGTTACACATAGATCTTTGCTGTCTATTCTGTATCTGCATGGTCAATCAAAGACATTCCCATATAGTTTTAGTTTCTTCATGGCAATGCATCATATTTTACCAATCGTAGGAAGGTATGGATTCCATTTTCAGTTTCAGCAGGCTGATTTTTTTAACTCAATTTTTTTTTTTTTTTTGTTTTAATAATCGGCCACTCTAATATTTTTGAATTTTGATGAGCCATAGTAAACGCCCAGGTGTGGCAAGTACAAACCAATTTGATATAAATACTTGCCATTTTTTAACTATGGGTGCTACTGAGAATCTAAGCCTGTATGCACACATATACTCACATGAGTGAGAAGGATATGCAGTATCATTACAAAAATCCAAAAATAACACTGGGTCATCTTGAACCCATTCACTCTCGCAGTGGACAATTTTGGTATAAAGCACCTGAACGACTTGTCAGGCAGATATTTAAAACGCATGATTTTGGTGGAAATCGCATCATTAATGGAACTGATGATTTTTCTTGTTAAAACATTAATTTCTTTTCCATGATAGAAATTCTGATAGTCATTTGCTATGAGCTCATTGCCAGAACTTAAACCCCCCTTTTTTTTTGTTTTGTAAGACATGTGGCTACTGAGCCTTATCTATCTATCTCTTACCAAGCAAAAATCCATCATTTTCCTCAATTGAACTTGCATTTCCTATTAGTTTATGCTCACTGAGTTTTGCCAAAGGAATTTATTTTAGATCTTTTTGAAAAAAAAATAACTACTCATCCACAATCTATGTCTACAGGAATCAACTGAAGATTTTACTTTCTAAATTAGCCTACAGAAATTTGTAACTACTGATATAATCTCTTTAACTCTGTATATTACATTTCTTCTGAGACCTACTGGTTGTTCATAAGTAACTATTTTTCAAACCAGATGGCTAAATGGGTGCAACATAGGATAACTTTCTCAGATTAGCTTACTTTTATTGTCCACTTTGTCGAACTTAAGTAGAAATGCATCCTGTATATTAGTTTTCTGCAAACGTTTTACAGTTTTCCTAGTGATATTGTTTGTTCCTTTCCCCCACTTTTTTCTTTTCATAACGTAAACTATCAAATCTATTATGATATTTAATAACATACATGAGGTTTTTATTTGCTACTTCCACTCTAGAAAATCACCTTGAAGTAGAGTGGTGTCCCTTGAAAGATGTTTTCCTAGAACTCTCTTCAGGGGAGTTATGATGCTTCATACGATCCGTTAATACTTTTTGATGAAAAAAACTTAGAATGCAAATTCCTTAGCATTTGTAACAAAGATTGTATTTACAAACGTAGCTATCAATCTTTCCACAGGTGCTACATACATCAGTTTAGAACTGTGGATAAATTTTCATTTTGTCATTTCCAAATGTTTGTGTATCAATGTTAAGTAGAAAAACAATACTAAATGCTATTTCCTGAAACTTAGAAAGTTCCAAAGAATTGCTCAGCCTTTAAGATGGCTGTTCATGAAGATGACTCAGGAAAAATATGATCTTGATTCCTTTCTGCATAATTTCCTATCTGTAGCCCTGATGGACAATAAGTTCTTAGGGTACCTTTAGCTCTTTGTAAAGAAAAGAGAGGTTACAGAAGGTTTTGCTTTTAATAATGTAACAGTTGTATTTTTATATTTATATGAAACATGATGCATAATATACGAATATTATTATAGACTTATTGTTCTACCCAGACATTGTCTTTTGTTTTGTTTGTATTTTATTTTAAATATAAATAAATTTTACTTGAAAAAATAAGAGGTAGAAAAGGAAAAACAAAGTTAAACATTAAAAAAAAAACAGACAAATGTAAATGTTCATTTGCTGCCTTTGTTGAACACTTTAAAATTTTTATATTTAAGTTTAAAAAGATAATATATGGTTATGACTAATTATAAGGATAGAAAACAATATTCTACAGTTCCCTGCCATAATAATTTGGAAATCTGTTGCTTTTAAATTATATCAATTTGTTGCAAAATATGTCAAATAAAGACAAGTATTAGAGGAATTGTTTTTATTAGTACTTGGTCAAGCTATGTTTTGCAGCAAGATTTTGTATCTCAGTCTGATACTTCCATCCCTGAATACAAACAGAAGGTATTTGGGTTGAAGATTCTTGTTAAGGGCTTCTCCAAACTTGGGTGCATCCTCTAAACATGAATTTCTGAAACTGGAACTCATCGGAGAAGAGTAATAGCTACCATTTCTTGAAGCTTTAGCCAGGGATGTCCTCTGACCAAATTTTTCAAAGCATTTTATTTCTCTTATGCAAAAGAGGTTTCTTACAACACACTCTCTGTAGCCAGGTTGGTGGAAATTGCATTATGCCATTCTCTGGATCATTTCTGTTGCATGGGCAATGTCCAGCAAAATAATATTAACAGAGTGAGTGTGATATGGCAAGTAGTGGAATGTTCTTGCTATGATGTCACTGATGGAGATTTTCAAAATGCCTTTCCCTAGTAACAGTGTGACATTTTCTTTAGTGAATTTTGTGGTAATATTGCCTGCAGATTCACAAGAAATACTGAGATTTTTTGCAGTTGTCATTGACTTTGGTCTCACTTTGAACAGCCTATAAAGAAATGTTAGATAAATGGAGAAATATTGTAGCGATCCACCTCTTTTCAGCATAGTGATAGTGTGTGCCTGAGATATGTAAATGTCAGTCAGATACATTTATTCATGGCCAAATTAATATGGCAGGGAACTATATAATTCTTAAAATTGATTCATGGGAAATTCGAAACCCAGCCTTATCTTATGCATTGCTGGAGATAATTAGCTTAAAAATTTAAGACAGCCAAACAATCTTCAATGTAACAGTTAAAGTTTGAAATCCATAAAAACATATCTTTTTAAAGTAATGTGAGAGCACAAGAAACTTCTATGCAATAGGCAGGCAAGCTTCTGGATCTCACAGGTACTGTATGTACAGTATACACCTTACAGGTATGATAATTAGAATGAGTTGATTGGTGTCGAATGTCACCCCAAGTCCATAATGCAGGGCAGTTTGGTATGGGTTTTCTCTTGTAACATCTACTATGTTGGGTTCTAAATGGGATTGCAGAAGATTTGAATCTACTGTGAAACCAACAGGGGGTCATGTTATGTTAGTGGAGAGAAGGAAGTAATGATGAAATAAGAGAGCATTCTTAACAGTGGTGTAGAGTGAAACTGTTATGCAGTAAGTATATGGTAATGTTAGCATATGAGAGAAAATGATTATTTGTGGATCCCAAGTTAAGCTGGACTACCATTTACAAGAGATGCTAATAACCAGGATAGTATTTAAAAAAAAAAAAATCTTTAAAATCAGGAATGGGAATATGGCAGAATAAAATAAGAAAACTGTTAACAGTATCTTTATGAGAAGCACATTTTCTTGATTAGTAGTACATTTCATAATATAAGACTCATCTTTTTAGTGAAGTACTTTTTAAATTAGAACTCTTAGAGATTTGGAGCAATTTCCTCTTGAAGTGACCAAGCACAGCTCAGCACATGCACCTGAATTAAAGACAGCTTTATTTTGAATTTCTGGTTGTAGCTTAGGGTAAATTTTGTAACATCAAAGCAGGAAGAAATGATCAAGCCAGAAGGAATGTTCATTGTCCTAGTTTTAAAAAAAAATACACACTTGCAAGAAACAAGGAATTTTAAAAAAAACTACAACTAACGACATATAACAGATGCTTCAGCCTACATATTAAATTACTCCTTCATATTACACATTAGATGTAGTTGTGTATAATTCCATAATTTATTGAATAATTATAAGTTATCCTTAAAAAACCAGACCTGAGTGATGTTTTTTACAAATCTCATTGTGTGTGGTTGTGTGTTGTGTGTGAGAAGAGAGTGTGTATATGAGTGATTGAGAAAGTGTATGAGTGTGTGTGTATGATTGAGAAAGTGTATGAGTGAATGAGAGTATGAGTGTGTGTATGAGTGATTGAGAGAGTGTATATGAGTGAGCGAGAGATTGTATGTGTGAGTGAGTGACAAAGAGTGTGAGAGAGTGAGTGAGTTTGTGCGTGTGTAAGAGAGTATGTAAGTTTGAGAGAGAGAGGAAAAGAAAGTGAGAGAGAGGGGTGGAATAAAAGTGAAAAAGTGAAGAGAGGGAGAGGGGAAGAAAAAGAAACATTAAAAAAAACAATAGCTTGTAGTCTTGGGATTTTTTAACAATGGTCACTCCAATTTTTTAGCAATAACATCACAGAGTAAAAAGCTTAAAATGTTTGAATTGTAAATTACTTTTCATATTTTATATACAATAATGAGATGAACCATCCATCAATAATTGTCCTGATTTCTGGAAACATTCATTGCCATTTTTCTCCAGTAAACCCTATTTAAAATATCTACAAACAATACATGCTGTCATCGTAACACTTTATAAACTTATTATATATTCAAAGAATACATGCAGCCCTTAAATACAACAACAAACTTTTTAAAAAATGAAAATTTGGATTTTTAAAAAAAAAATCATGCACGGACTAGAATTTTATTATACTTATGTCCCCTTTTTTAAAAAATTCTACTAAAATTTAAAACATTTGATCTAACTTTTATTTTTCAATAATTATTTTTCTCTGTACTTGGTGAACTTACTCGCTGAGAAGAATTGATGAGATATTGTAAATGAGCCTTTATAGCTTTGGTATCCTCTAAGCATCAGCCTACCGACCCAGTCGCCTTATCCGTCAGCCAGGGAACAGCTTGTTGACTTGGTGACAGTGAGATCTGAAAAGTCCCCCTAGTGGCTTTCTGGAAACCACCTTCCAGGTACAAGAATCTTTTCTGACTTAGCTGTTGCTGTCAGAATCAGCAACACTAATCGGTCAGATGTCCGAGGAGTGATGGCAGGCAAGTCCTTACTCTGCTATTTTGTGTTGTTGTTGTTGTTTTTTTCCCTGAAGGTAGCCTTTCACTCATTAGCTTTTCCAACAACTTTTGCTGACACCGACAAATTTGCAGTCTTTGTTTACTCACCAACTGAAGACGCTAACAATTTTAGGAGCTACCATTGCAAAACATGGGGTGGGATTTGAGACTCCTGATTGAGTATATTAATTTCATAATGAAAAGATTTATTACTGCTTTTGCGTGTTTGGTGTAGGAAGAAACAGCCTGTTTCAATGTTTCAGATTAACCAGTTCAAACCAATATAAATGGTTGTAATATTTTTCCAGAAAGTCACTGATGGTTAGCATCATTTCTATGTTTATTTCTGTTCTCCCTCCCCCACCAGTATCTAGTTTAACAACTATCTCTTCATTAACCGATAACTAAATAGGCAGCATCTGTGTAATTGGGGTAAACAGTTTATGAAGCTTCTTCAAACATTTAGTGAGAAGATTGTAACCTAAGGCAACGGAGGTATTCTGATACATGCTTACAAATCCTGCTGATCTGATCATCACAGGAAAGGAGGTAAACACAGCTTTACAGCAATCCTCTCCTGGGAATTTGGAGTGAAGACTTTCACCGCATGAACTCGCTGATGAAGTTTGAATGTTTTCTCATTAATTGTAAATTATTTTTTTCCTTTCTGCCATGAATATGGAGCCAAAACCAATTCTTCTGTTCCTCACAAACTTTTGTTGTAGAAATTAATCAAAATATATAAAGAACCACCTGTGAAGCTTTCAAAGAGAGATCCATTTTAATTATTCAGAAAGAAAATTCCAAATCACATTTATTAAAGTCTATCCACATTATTCTGTCATGTTACCATAGCAACAACACTTTACATCAACAGCAAAGTCCCATACAGTGTAATTTTGATAAATGCTTATTAATGGATGTTTGTAGATAATTTGTCAGCTTTCTGCAAATTAGCTTTTAGTTTTCACAAGAAATTATTGTTCGTGCACTTTGGTAAACAGATAAAATTGATTGAGTTCTGTAAGGAAATAAAATGAAGATATTTCAGCATAAATAGAGGATGCGGTTCCATTAACGCTAACCCCTACACCCCTGCCTCGCTCTCTTCCAGGGCCTTGTGTAAGCTATGATGGCTTCCTGTCATTAATCAACGCCTAAACTAAATTAAGTGATGAAAGGAAAATTACTAGATATCCAGCTTATCTTAAAGGGTATTGCTCCTAGAGGCCAAGTTTTCTATTAAAAAGATTTATAGATTTTCCCTGGACTGCATTTTCGGGTCAAATTGAAAATGTCGAGCACACAGCTTTTATTAATATTACCATTATAGAACCTGGTTTACAGCCAGCTTCTAACAACAGTGTGTTGTTCTGCTCTTTATTCTCATTGTCTTCCAACAACTCTGCACGTGTTAGCTTTAACCCTTTCAAACCCACTACCCATTGCTGCCCTGTTGGTAATTGTGTTTCTTTCATGACAAAGATTGCAGAAACTTGTATCCCCACCTTTTTTTTTTTTTTTTATAATTTTAATTATCCAAGTGTTGTAGTTGAAAGTTGTTAAAGGACCATAGTTTGACATTGAGAAGCTGTTATGTCCCTCACATTACTGGGTATGTCTCAGAACCATTTTCTTCTTGAGTGTGCTAATTTACACTAGCAATAGTAGAATCATTAACCAGGCCCCTTTTTGAGGTATGTGGTTCAAGCAGGAAGCCCACTAGGATGAGTAGAGGTATACCTAATCTTAGGAAAGGCTTGATGTGGTTGGATGCCTTGCTTGGCCTGCAGATGTTTTTGTGGTGGTAGATTGAAGATTCCAACTCTTCTCAAAAGGCATATGCAAAGACAGAAAGGTTCTTTTGATTCAAGGGACATATAAAAAATACATTCTTGATTAGACATTGGAAAATGTGTTATTTTGTTTTTAGTATTTGCCAAACAAGGTAGTGGAAGCAGAGAGAGAGAGAGAGAGACTATATATATTTTAGCAAAAACAAACTAAATGAATATTTCAACCTAACATTAATTCATTGTCAGCATAAACAAGCAAACTAAGACACAAATAAAAATCATTCCTCTGTAGTCTCAATGGCAATTTTCTTAATATATCTGTCTGTCATAAATCTACATTTACAAGCCTTACTAGGAAATTGAATGTTTTTTTTTTCCCATTTGGTTTTATCTTTCTCTATAGAACCTACAGAATTTGTTCTTTTATTAATTTTGATAAAATGTTCAAAATTTCATAGCTAAATGACTTTCCAAAACACAATATTGATAAAATCTATATAAAGTACTTTTAAAACTGACTAATGTCCTTAAACAGGTTACTTATTTAACTATTCCCTTTTTAGAGTATTTAAAATTTACCATCTAAAGAAAGCTTTAAGCTTTGTTCTATATTTTATCCCTTTTTGGAACTTATAGTTACATTTTTAAAACTGTAATTGTTTCATTTTTTTTTTAGTTAAAGAACTGTTTTCCCCTCACAGATAGATTGAGTTGGTCTTGTAAGTTTGCCTATGTAGACTAAACAATTTAGTGTATCCACAAGAGGTTTGTACTGCACCTGTCTGGCAGGAAAAACTGTTCTTTTTAATTACCTAAATCACATATTTGTTTTGAATGATATCAAGATACTGGCAAACATCTTGTGCTGAGTTCCATCTATACAATCAGGAATCTATGTCAAATATCTGAATCCCATTTTAAATGGACATAAAATTTCTGTCTTTCCACATCTTTCCTTAAATCTACATATTTTTGCTTTTCCTTTCACCAACTCTAATATAAAAAAGACATAATTTCTCCATTTCCTGTGGAATTTTGTTTGTATATTTCTAACTTGTGTTTCTCATGTTCACAATGATTTAGGATTTAAGGTAGAGTTTGAAATTGTCATTTAGCTGTATTTCTACCTCTGTCTGTCTGTATGCATGCATCTGTTGTGTGTGTATGTATCTCTGTGTGTGTGTGTTTCTGCCACTGTTGTGTGTGTATGTATCTTTGTGTGTGTTGTGTGTGTTTTCTCTGCCACTGTTGTGTGTGTATGTATCTCTGTGTGTGTGTGTGTGTGTTTTCTGCCACTGTTGTGTGTGTATGTATCTCTGTGTGTGTGTGTGTGTGTTTTCTGCCACTGTTGTGTGTGTATGTATCTCTGTGTGTGTGTGTGTGTTTCTGCCACTGTTGTGTGTGTATGTATCTCTGGTGTGTGTGTGTGTTTCTGCCACTGTTGTGTGTGTTGGGGGTAGGTCAAAAGTTCTTTTGCATTATTCTCTCTATCTAACAAACATTAAAAAATTAATGCTTCTGAGTTGCCCTATGTGTAAATACACAAGTAGAAAAGATCTTTAAACATTACAGATGATATCAAGATTTATTCTCAAGCCAGAAAGGACCTCAAAGAAAAAAATGATATTAGATATAAATAAATAAAGAATGGATTGTTGTTCGAGCAGCAGACATTTAATAGCCACATGGTTACTGCACAAAGGAATCGGAACTTGAAAATGTAACTGCCATAAAAGGGCTTGTTTTTCTGGAAGGGGCATAGTTATAGATATAAAAACCATGAGAGAATTAATGCCATTTTGGCTACAAATAATAGTGTAAGAATCCTTTGTGAGAACAAATGTAAAGAAATGTTTCTATCTTCATGAAAGCTTTGATCTACAACATGACAGATGACCAATTTTTTTTAAAAAAACATTGAAATGTATACCTTTGCCCAGACTTCTTAGATTCGAGACCTAGCTATTCACCTTTAAAAGATTAGAATATTATAGGATTTAAGAAAAAGAAAAGACAACCAGCAAATTTGGTCTATAAAGGGTAGAAACATCTGTTGTTTCACTGGTTAGATTTCCTTATGTTGTGCATTCCCCTTTTATGATATTAACTGGTCTGCACTAAAAGCAGTTCTTCTTCAAACCCACATGATGACATCAGCACAGAGTTCTCACTTGCATCGACATCCTAAACCAAGTGAAGGAAAATGAGGCTTGGAGGTTAGCTGTACACCTACTACAAGAAGTCACTACCAGAATTTTTCATTTTTCAGAAGTGGGAGAAAATTGGAGAGCCCAAAGAAAACTCGAATGACCAGCTGATGAAAAGAAACCATGCCACAGAGCTATGCCAACTCCAAAACTCAGGCCTCCAACTTTAGCCACTGCACCACCCACTATTCACATTAGTCATTGACTATTTTGCTTTTGAAAAACAATCAAGAACTAGGGATATTCCTGTTATTCATTTTTTTTTTCCATCAATTTTTTCGTAAACTGATTTCACACAATAAGCAATAATTCTATTTTAGATGTCATTAAAATCCATCTTTTAGAGTTTCTCAAAAGAAAAAAATTAAACCTTTATCTTCAATGCTTAAAACACAACAACGATAATAATAATAAACAATTTTTTACAAACAGTTTGAAGATTGGTCCTCAAATCTTTAAAAGCAACACCTTATGTTCGTAGCCCAGGGCTATGAATATTCAGTTTTTTTCAAGAAATAAATAAAATTTTTTCCAAAGTTTTGTACATCTGGTGACTATAAAGTAGGATAGCTTTCATTGCTTGATTTCCCTGGTACCTTGTCTTTCCAAACTCAACTCTCCAGATGTGTGGGTTATAACCTATAGAGACATTTAACATATGATGCCTGCCTTTCTTACTAAATACATAAACACTGCATAACAAAAAACACGAAGCTGGGCATCTGTGAGGTTTGCATTCATCTGAGTTGCAAGATAGGAAAAAGAAAAGTAAAAAAACAATAAAATTATATGGGAAAAGGCTGTAGAAATATGGACATTTCTTTGAAGTGTTCACATGTCATTCAACAAAACAGATAAACTGAATTCTAACAGTATTTGTCTAATATTTCAAAGTTAGTTATGTTTATATAAATTCTAATTTCCTGTGTGTGTGTTTCATTTTCTGTGATCCATCAAAGATGTTAGATAGTGAATGGAATGTCTGCTCTCAGATGTATCAGAGAGAGAAAAAAGATTGTGGGCTGAGATGCTGTTGTAAGAATGGTACTTAAAGTGAAGAGAGAGAGAGTACTGATCTCTCCTTATCTCTCTCCCTCCTGTACCATGCCAGTCACTTTATAATTCATCTTCTTAGATTCTCATTGATGGACATTTACCAAGAATCCAATGCATAGAAAAAATAAGATATAAAATGGTTTAAACACTCAAGGTTATTGTATGAAGAATACTGCAATAATAATTCAGAGTTTTGCTCACCTTAATTTTTTGGGACCACAAATGTCACTTGGGTATTTGCTCTAGTTTACTTGTATCTTATTTTACTACACCTCATCAGTAGTCAATTCATTGCTCATGTTGGGAAAATAAAAATTTGGTGGCACGTGCATTCAAATTATAGTTTGGATATTAAGTTTGTTTACTATAGGTGCCCATAAATATCTCACAATCTTCACTGAATCTGCCATCTACTTACACCAGGAAACTAATCCAAACTCATCTTGGCTTTTAATTTAGGGTCTTTTTGTAACCCCTTCCTATACCATGTCAGTTTTTCCTTACACCCCCACCTAGAAGCACTAGTCAGTATTTGTGAAGGACTGGCTATGTACTGGTCACCAAGCTCACAAGACAAAGCATGAGGTCTGAGTGAAGGGAGTTTGTTGTTACAAAAGGTATGTTAATGAGGAAAGAACTGTGCCACAGCCCCTATGGCCCAACCTTTGCTAATTAATAGAGATGTGAAGGGTAATAGGGTAAAAAAATGCACTCTGGGAGTATACAGAGGATTTTTAAAAAAGTCTTTAAGTTATAACTTCCTATCTCAAGAATACCCATAATTATAATTTTTGTTTTAAAACAAAGAATAACAGTATATTTAGTGGAATCATTTAAATTGCCAGGTATCTCCATTTTAGCCATTCCTAATGGACCTGTTAAAAGTCCTTACTAGAAATCTTCTTTTCTGGATTAGATACAGGAGGAAGTCATGTGGCCAGCTGGTGAAGAAAAGCAAGAACCATGCCAGGGGGTTTCAGCTTATTCCCTGCTAGGAAATGAACCCAGACACTAAACTGTGGTGGGTCAGTGGCCTAACCACTGAGCCATCATACCACCCAGCGTAGTTAGTTATTTTAGTAAAGTGGTAGACGCAGGGACAGAATTTTGTATTAACAGCAACTAAGATTTCCAAACTAACTCTCTGCTTTTATCTTTAAGGAAAATATTGAATTACTCCATCTCTGGCTAAAATCTTTATTACAGATGTCACCAACTTTATCTTTTAGATTCCTCAGATATGTTATGTATTCATTTCCTCTCTATAAAAGCAGAGTCTTCAAAGATGGGTGGTCTCTGTACTGAGGAATGCTCTATATCCCAGTTATGCACAACTGAAAGGTGGTCATGCCACAAGAATATAGAGTATACAATCACAGCTAATGTAAAACTTATTAACTTGAAGAAAATTTATGAAAGAGTTCACAGCAATTTTTGAAAAATAAATTTAAAATATTCAATTGTATGGGGGTTGTGTGTGTGTGTGTGTGCGTGTGTGTGTGTGTGTGTGTGTGTGATTTTATTATAATCCTGTAGACAAGTAAAGTAATGTAACAAAGGGGCAATTGAATAGAAATTTTTAAATAACTCAAATTATAGGAAAGCTTTGGTTTGTCAGTTAGTCAGTCACCCTTTCGTGTATGAAATTCTTGGAAGAATATGTGTCAGTCATCAAAGACTGCAAGCTCCACCTTCTTGGCCTAGCCTCAGTGATCTCATTAAAACAGTTTTTTTTAAAAAAAGGAAGTCAAGCTTCTACCACCATTTGCATCAGTCTGACTTTGCCCTAAGACTAGCCATGGTTCTGTTTTAGCCTGTATGTTTGTGATATAGGTCTCTGTCAGGACCGTTATAGCATGGTTAACAGCTACAACAATAAAAACCTTAGCATGCAAGCACATGGCTGACAATCCCAGACTATGGCCTCTAATAACAGACAGACAGACAGACAAACAGACAGGCAGGCAGGCAGGCAGGTGGGCAGAGACCAACCATAGGAGCTGCTGGTTCTCAGAACAAAGTTAAACATTCCACTCACCAGACATTCCCTCATCCAATTCTTTGTGATACTAGACTAATGCTCCAAAGATAAACCAGTTCACTACTATACACGGCAACAGATCTGCTATAGCATAAAAATTTCTCAGTGCTTCAAGTTATGAAAAAGAGGAAGGAGGAGGGGGAAAAAAAGCATCATCTGGGAACAATTTATGCAAGCAACTAGATTCTGTTTCTAGTGTTGTTGTTGTTATTTTCCTGTTTAACATGGCATCAAAAAAAGAGAAATTCTTTGAAGGTGTCTGGAGAGAGAAAATAGCCACTACACATGTGTGTTTATGTGCGTGTAAAGGAACAGATTATTTAGTAATAAGAATAGAACCATCTATCCAGTAAGCCAAAAAATGCCAGCAGACAGAGGTAAATGTCATGGGATTTCTGTTCATTCACATGCTTGAAGGTCCAGCTTGAAAATTTATGGAAACTCTACTAATAATATATTTCTAAATGCAAAACAAATGTGTGCCATTATCCAGTTCCAGCCAAGTGGTAACGCCACTGATAAGCGCATATCTTGATTACTTTGGGCACTTATATTGTAGAAATCAATTTACCCCATTTAATTTCAGCTCATAGACTCACTTCATTAGTTTAATTATCTAGTGTTTATTAACTCCAGTCAGTTACATTACCACAACTAAGTTGATGAGAAATACTTCATCCATCCCTTTAATTTTTGTAAACAGCACATGACTACAGCTTTAAAATCAATAAAATCTCTCTTTTAAAATAAAAAAGAAAAGTTTTGTCTTTAAATAAA
The DNA here is from genome assembly GCA_018389105.1 of Nautilus pompilius. Taxonomy (NCBI): domain Eukaryota; kingdom Metazoa; phylum Mollusca; class Cephalopoda; order Nautilida; family Nautilidae; genus Nautilus; species Nautilus pompilius. The sequence goes on along the minus strand of JACATO010000065.1, from coordinate 1,361,220 downwards.
TCCTCCTACATATGTACTTTAAATTTACCAAGTCTCAAGACTAAGAGCTGTTCTAAATAATCTTGATTAGTTTTTTTTTTTTTGAAATAATTTTCAACCTAATTAAATATTCAAATAACTTCATCATTTTTCAAGCTAAACATAAGATTGGTACCAAAATGAAGCTGAGAATCAGAACAAACTTGGGGCAAAATACATGATTGTGTTTGGGCCTGATTAGTTGTTGAGCTGAAAAGGTGACATGCGATGATCCAGATAAAGGAAGCACCACTTTTTGTTAGGAAGGAACAGCTGAAAATATTTGTAATGGGGGCAGCAGCAGTGAGTAAGCATCTTAAAGTGCTGTCTAGAAAAGATTTGGGAAAGTTTTTCAAATCTAATGACAAGATATGGATTTTAAAAAAAAGCCAAACAGCATCTTCTGAAGTCTCAAAAGAGCAGATAAAGTTAACGCACACATCAGCTGAATATATGAGGCAGATGGATTCTGATCTAATAAATGTTATTATCTTAGTGCGCCTCATTTATAACTATATTTCATTTTTGCAGGCAGATTCATGAATTTTCATTTTAGTAATGTTTAATGACCTTAAAATCTTTTTCATAGTGGAAGGCTGAAATTTTTTAGGACATACTACTATAGCTTTCAACATTCTAAGATATATACTTTGTTTTAAATGGTTTCAAACCAATATGTATATCACAATATTTTATGTTTATCTAATTGAAGCAGCATATCTCCAGTTCTCTTCAACCAAGCCATTTTAAGTGTTAACAGATTTAATGGCAAATGATACATGATACCTGGAAATGAAATTCAGACCTTCTAGCCCTGCTGGCTGCTGACCTTTAGCACTTCTTTTAAAACCTTGATCTTTGACCCTGGTGGCTATCTTGGATGTAATCATTCAAAACAAGGTCAGATCCCATTACAAATAGGCCCATATAATGCCCAGGTGTTTATTTGGGGTGTAGTCTGCCTTTAACTTAACTTGTTACAAAAGATATTAATATAAACACATCCTTTTATACCTGTTCATATTTGTTTTTACTTATATTAGTAAATATATGGACAAATTATAACATACTGGACTGTTAATTTCCTGCAGTCAGCCCAAATCATTAACATATAGATAGGCCTATGAACCCTTTAAGACTTGGACCCTTCCCCTGAACTGCAGGTTAGGTTGACATGGATGACACATCTGCAGTCAGTCTAGTAGATATGTAGACATGGGGAAAGCAAAAGTGGTGCTTGAAATGGGCTATATGGTAAGTGCACATCTAGCAAATGCCTAGGTGTGTGGTATTAATGACTGAAAGGCAAAATATTCTCCCGGGGAACCTTCTAGAGCACTGTGTTATGGTGTTATTCTGAATAAAAGGCGGCCCATCCTGTTATTGGGCAAAGGGCCCTAATAAAGTAGTCAGCCAATGTATGTTAAAAGAAGTGCTCATACACAAGTGGGGTGGTCACTGGAATGCCTTCCCAGAGTTCACAAATTTTCCACTGGGGAGCACCACTTACACTGTGATGTTAGCTCTGATGTTTTTTCTCGTATATAAGCTAGCAGATCTGTCAGTTTGCCTGCAAACAGAGTTTCTCTCCAAGATCACACAGCACTTGTGAAGAGTTTCTATGTAAGTGAAGGTAGTGCTCTGGATTCTTGGTTATGGAGACATCTGAAAACATTGGCACAACGCAAAGGTCCGCAGTCTGTGCACCACCAAGTGTTATGTCTGGAAGCTGTTACTGAGAATGGTGGCAGATGTTACAAAATGTTAATACAATTGTTTCAATAAACTGTTATCAGTAACTCAACCTTTTTCTTTACTCTGTTACAGTTACTCATCGATTACAGAAGAAACTTATTTTCAAACTTGATGTCCATAGTGTAAGAGATGTGCTCCAGTGGGTAAGTCTGAAAATTCTGGGAATGCGTTCCCTCTTGACCCTCTGTGCACATGCACTTAGTTCCATTGACGTGTGAGTTAGAGCTAGTTTGGGCATTATAAATGACTGACTGCAAAATGACTTCATGGTCACCCAGTATTTCACCATATTTTATAAGTTATCTTCCTTCAAATAACTGCCAGAAATTACTTTCATATATTTCAGGAATAAAATATGTATGGCTCTTTTTTGTCAATCTACCTACCAAGTTTATTGTATTCACAAATTTTAATCAGATTTTATCACATGGCAGGTTCAGAAAATTGTATGATGCTGTACTAAGAATCCTAATATGGCATGCATTTCAGGAACCAAACTTGATGCACCAACAGGCATTGCAGCTTTAACTTACCTTAGAAATATTCAAAATAGATTCACAAGAGAAAATTTAGAAATTTGTAAAATAAATTTCATTAGCTAATGACCCCTGGTTAACTCAGTCAGTGCATTCATATCCAGCTCTGCAAGAATTTTTTGTCAGGCACTCAGTATATCACAGGGTTAATCCAAAAAAAAGAAAGAAGTGTACATCCAAGAAAAATATGTTAATAATACAATACTTAAAATATTTCAGATCTTCCAAATCCAAAAAAGGACCAATTCTGGCTCACAATACAAAAAAAAAAAAAAAAAAAAAAAAAAAACATTGCACATACTTTTAAATTAGAATATTCTTTGGTTTATTTGATCTAAGTCTTTTTCTTTTTTTCTCTCTTCCTTTATAAATTAAGTGTTTCACCTGGTATGGTTGGATGTGTGAACTCGTATTGTTTTGTAACAAGGTTTCATGCCACAAAGTTCAAATAAGGACCCAAAGGAAGAGCAGTGGCCAGATCAATATCATCACTATTAACTATATTTGGTGGTAGTTGATTTCACTTACTAACAAATCTAATATCCAAACCATCCACTGGTGGTTATTCACCGGGTGCCAACGTGAGAATGATTGTTGATGAATCCAGGCAAGATATCTCTCAGATCTTCCTGCTCTAGGAAAGAGAATCCAGGTAAGATATCTCTTAGATGGTGAAGATAACCAGACTTTTGGGATTAGAGGGGGGGGGGTATAACTAATACACAGTGTTGAAAAAGAAAATTGGTTTAGTTATTTCTAGAACTAGAATATTTTAAATTTAAAACAAATGATGATTCCAAGTTTTAAAAAAGATATGAATTAGAGAGAAGAAAACCCTCCATCTAGATGATCACCTCAAGCAAATATAAAATGTAGAGATTCATGCAGAGGTTTAAAGTGGAATTTAGTGAAAACAAATTAGAAGTGAGAGATTTTTTTAAAAAAATATATATATATAACAGCAATTCCTAAATAGAAAGGGATAAAACTACAAAAGATTTATACTTAACTGTTTAGGGGATCTTGTGGAGAATGGCCTTACCGGGGGACCACCCTGAAAATAACGGGTGCCCTTTACAAAGAGTCCCAGGTCACTAACACTGGAAACGCTTTCCATTGATCCCAACTTGGAGCTGATCCAGAAGGGCAGGGGTCAATGGCGGTCCTGACAGTCCATTGATGTCTTATTTACACAAGTCAGGTTGGCAGCACAAAGCTGAAGGGTTCAGCCTCCATGAAAGAAAGGAACAGGGATGTGTGTACTTAAGGATTTAACGGACTATGTTGGAGCACCTAAGGGAGTTCTTCAATAACTACGTAGTCAATGTGTGCTTACTCAGATTTCAAGGAGTACTCTAGTTTCATGGAAATAAATAGTACTAGTATGGAAAGGATAAAAACTAATTGGAAATCAAAACTATTTTTTTAAAAATAAAATAGATAAAAACTAAGGAAAAAAATACTAATAACATTTTTTACTATTATTTAAAAAAAAATAATTTATTAACTTTGAATTCATTACGGAAACGAAAAACCTAGTATACAAGGGAAAATAACATCTTATTTTGCATTTTTTTCAAGATATGTAGCGAAGTTCATAAAATCAAGTATTAAAATAAATTATCGCCTATAATATGCTTAATAGTGAAATAAAAGTAAAAATAATGTAATATATGAAAATAAATAGTATACACTATTTTGCCAACTTATGGAGACGAAAAACACTATATATCTAAAATGGCTTTGGAGTTTCTTATATCTGAAATGGTTGAAAGTTTTTTATGCAGATTTTGCTCAAACTTAAGGTCATCAAAACTATTTAATTTCCTTCTAATATTATTGATTGATTGATTGCTGATGAAGCAATCTTTATATTATTTTCTTAATAAATGTCAAGCTTTGCTGCACACCCTATTATCGCAGTCAGCTAGCTTACTTGCTACATATACTTTGTATTGTGATTAGCAAATTTCTCAAGCCAAACAGTGATGCTACCCAACAGTAGAGAATTGTCATGGTTACAAATGTTTTATAATCAATGCCTTGCTCCTAAACATTTTCAACAGTTTCCCAATAAATATAAAGTACTTTAGCTATGTTGGAGTTATTTTAAAAGATACTAAAAAATCTCTTAATAGATGTTACTCTTTAGTAGAAAAATAGAATGGTTTTCTGCTTTAATACATTTGAGATACAGCTACCAATACTTACTAGTTATATAAAATTCCAGTCAAGTTCAAGTATATTCTTAATAGATAATTTACAAGCGAATAGGTAATTTCATGATTTTTTTGGCCTTTCTACAGGTTATGTAATTCTGTAAAGTTTTGTTTTGTTCCTTATATAATAGTTTTGCTAACAAAATATTTAGGATCAAGTTCAGCAAGACCTGTATAATTAAAATGTATTTTATGGATCATTATTCTTTAAAGCAATATTAAAAAATGAACAAAGTAGAAGTTTCTTAAAATTATTTTAATAAACTTAGATTTAACCCCTTTAAGCAATGGAATGAAAATATAACATTTTTAAATGATCTCCTTTACAAGTGGAAAACAGTTTAAAACATTCATAATAATAGAGAAAATATCTTTTGTATTTTTTTTCTTCTTTAAGCGTCTTCCAAATTTGTACACTAAAAGATTCAAATACACTGGTTTTCAAAGGTTAAGCAACAAAAACAATTTCCAAAATGGTTGATTTCATACACCAAAAATTTTCAAAACAAACTTCATCAAAGATATTTGTAAATGAAATCCAGTAGGAATATGTAAATTAACTTTGGTATGAAGGCTTGGTAAAAAGTAGGCGTGTGTTCATATCAGTTTCGTCTTTGTTTTAAAGGACGCCATTGCAGAGAGATGGCCGTAGTTGCTTGGTAGATTGACTAAGATGGAAAAGCTATTAGTAGGATAGAAGCTGAAGTCATGGACTCCAGTAGCATAATAGCTAAATGGGATCAGAAGTGTGGCTTCTGTTATGGAAATAATTTAAATGCATAGACATATTTTACAAAGACCAGTTCAAGTTGAACTTTAACAGTGACACAACTTACACTTGAGCTATGCAGCCACAGAAAGGTAGATACATGTATCAGCCTCAACCATACACAGGAAGCTGAGAGATCACTCATAGTTGCTGCACTGCTGCTGTCATTGTTGTTTGCTTGATGAGTGGTGGTCTTGTGATAGCACTTACGCAGCTGGAGAGAACGACACCCACAACCACAGAAAGGGATCACTACAGTGCTGCTGTGATGGTCTGTGCAGGGAGTTCATCTGGTGAGTATACAGACCCGCATGTTTCAGGGAGATGCTTTGGACTGCAATAAGTAAGAGGGAATCCAGAATCTTGGCCATGTCATGTCACTGCTAGAACTGCAAACTTCTCTAAAACAATGGAGACTTTATTGCTCACCACTCTCATTTTTAGGGTTATAAGCAATAGACAAAACCGCTGCAATTCATGGATTGCTAACAGTAGAGTAACATTCCCTACCAATTACCACTAATTCATTTTTTGTTTACATTCTTTGCTCGAATTCCTTAGCTTCCTGATTTTTTCTGCCTCGTTTTCCTTTAGAACCCTAGAAATTCATTTGTAATTTGTATATTTCTTTGCCAAAGTTGTGTTGATCATTTTGTGAATAAAAATGTAAATAGTTTTGGAAATATTCTGTTGGAAACCAATGTAATTTAGTTTAGAAATGTTTCTAATTTTCTCAAAGGTTTTTTTTTTTGTTTTTTTGTAAATAAGCCAAGAATAAATCTGCTCTGATGAAATCTGAAATAGAAATTTTATTTTGAATCTTAAGATTTCAATTTTTAAAAACCAACTGTATCTTTCGTTCAGCTGAGTAGACTATCGTGTTTTTAGGAACTCCACCAGCAAAACAAATAAAAACTTGAATAGAAACCTATTGATTTTTCAGAACTATTCAGGTGCACTCTTATAACAAAAATAGGAGGGTAAACAGCTAAGAAAAAGACTAAGTTCGAATCCACTACTGTTTCAAGGTAATTTTCAAGAAACCTATGTAGAAAGCATTAATTACATGAAACTTTAATCATATATATAGAACATACATTGTTTTTTTTTGACAATTCTGAAAACAGCTCTCATTTTCTGCAGTGGATGGAAACAAATCTTTTTGATTAGATACAAAAAATGGCAAAAAAACAAGCAGTGAGATGAATAGCTCTAAAGCAGCTTTAACTGTTAGAGAATTGTCATTAAAACTTCTGAATATTCAGGTACATAAACATTAGTAATGATATTTAAAGAGATGGTGAGATAACAAAATGTCTTGAAGAAATGATGCACATGGGGCTTGCAGATACTAATTTAACAGCTTGTTACTGTTTCTTTCACCACGCCTTTGATGAACCAGCAGTCTTTATGAAACAAATGTGGTGTTAAACATTTTATGAAGTAATCATCTTTTTTTGAATCCATACTTTTTCCTTTCATAGAACAGATCAGTTTTCGCACTTCCAAGATTGACTATTTTTGGACAACCATCTCTCTGAAAATAGAAAAAAAAAGTTTGCTCATTTTTTTTTTTTCCAAATTTAAATCTATTGATGATAAAGATGAAAACTCAGCCAGTAAATTATATATAGCTCGTTTTGTGTTCAGCCTACAGAAAAAGAATTACAAATTTCCTAAGTGCAGAAACATATTTCCACTTGTTATATCTCCAAGTTGCCCTGCATGTGATACATACACCGTATAAAAGTTCCAACTGCTATATTAGCAATACAGTCTTTATCCTTCTTAAAATAAATGAAACTCACATCCAGAATGCCTAAAGGAGAGATAACAAATTTAAATCTCACCTATAAATACATGAAAACTGGAAAATGGTTATAACACTAAACGAACCAGCATAAATATATAAATTATTTTTTCCTCCTACAACATAGTCATTTTTTCATCAATGTACCACTTTTCTTTTTTTTCCAATGCTAGACCTTTTGGAGCCCATGCTGCATGCAGTTTATATAAATTCAGTTCCTTATAAATGATACTATGAATCAAACCATAACTTGATACCCCCTTGTAGAGAGACACCCTTCAATGTCATTATGAAAAAAAAAACACTGACTCGAACAAAGGGTATTCTGGTTAACTTTTAGCACGGCATCTCCTTTCAATCTACAAATCATCAACCTTGCAGAAACATTTATGCTAAATGCATTTATTAGTAAACAACAACATTGCTTAAGGTTCTTAAAAACTTATTAAATATTAGATCAGTATTATTAGTTAAAAATTAATATTACCGTCAAGTTAGAAAAAAAGATGTATTCCTCAGTGCATCAAGAATTATGTAATGTTAAACATCACTCAGCTCTTTAAGGGTTAATAAAAAGTCAAAACTACTTTGAAAAATGAACTACATACACCACAGTTCTATGTACCAAAATATCCACATCAATTTTTTTGCTTTTGATTAGTCTAATTATTCTTGAATGAGCTTCCACCTTTTAATTTTTTTTAAAAACCTGAAATTAACATCAAATCTGAAAAATTTCAACAAATTCTGTTTTCTCCTCAAGGTTAAAGAATAGTTACCTTCCTTCACAGATCAGTTTTAAAAATATATTTCAGGATAGTTTGAAGAAAGGAAAAATTATACACTTAGTATTTACTGATTTGTTTTTTTTCACATGATAATGTTTTATATATACAGTATATATTTACTGTTTATTGTTCTGCACAAGCACCGATTTTAAACTTAAAATAATTTTTTGGCAAATGATGAGAAGGAAAACTTACGTTAGATCTTGGCCTTCTGCTGTGAGCCTACAGTTACCTTTCTACAAAGATGAAAATGCCACTAAGGCATCCAAACTTTGAAATTTAATTGTGAAATAATTACATAAATCTATCAGCCATTCTGTTTTACAAAATGAGTGATGGGAAAGAATCTTTAATAACAACTTTCAAAATGTTTGAAGTTTCTCAAAATCAAGAGCTCTCTCTCACACATCTTTCTTTGCAAAGTGACAGTAAAGTTAATGAAACATTCAATTAACCTTCTTTACCAGATTTCAGAAATTAAAGCCAAAATGAAAACATTATTTCAGTTTTTAAATTTAAAAAATGCTAAAGATTTTGTGTTTGTATATACATTTTGAATTCATCAGTATTGTTTCACACACTTTGGATCCCTACCTTGGTTACGATATGAGGGAATGTGCTGATACATTGGCTGAGTTTCACAACCACAACTGAGAATACGAGATGACGAGCAAAAGTGCCAACTAGAATTCTTCATGTGGGATTTCAAACCAAAGCTGTTGGCTGCTGAAGAAACCATGTCAAGAATGTTCACCAAATTGAGCCAAGTTCCAACCAGGATTCAAACCGAGGGCCCCAACCCTAGCAGCCTGAACATCGGCCACCACACAACCATGTAGTAATCAGGGTTAAAATTAAATGAATTTACTTAAAATTTGTGTGTTATTTATCCTCTCTCTAATTTTTGATTACTGAAGTTTAAATTCCAGCTGCTGGGTCTCCTGCAGTCTTCTTTTATCTGCATGGTCTAAAGGTTAGAATTAGGAAATTCATTTCACATTTAACTAACCAAAGACCCAACCAGCAGATAGTAGCCAATATAGCAATGCAGCAAAGTATTCTTAATTGCATCCATGCACAATTTTGCATTTACTACTAAATTCCTGGATCGTACCATTAGCATCACCATGTAACAACATATCGGCAGCTTCTAGTTGTGTACCCAGCTCAATTACGGGAGCACCTGACTACTGCCCTGGTGTCCAAAGCTTAAGCAACAACAAAAATATTTCCAAAATGGCTCAAGTTTTATCCATGATCAACACAAATTTCCCTTCACTAACAAATTCTATCAAAGAATTATGTAGACTACAAATAAACTTTACAAGTGACAAGAGAAACAAGCAGGACCAAATCAGGAAACAGGAATTCTAATACAAAGGGTTTAAACAAAAATGAATAAGAGGTAGTCAATAGGAGAATGTGGTACCCCTCACGGCAATACAATTATAACCCTATTAAAAGTCCATGTCTTATTGGAGAAGTATGCAGTTCTTGGGGGGGGGGATGTTGGAGAACTGCAACGTCTCTCACCACAAATGCTTTCACTAGGATTTAGTTCAGAAGAACGTGCTGGCCTTATCATTCAGGTAATGGCCTGGTTTTGAAGATATTGGTTGATTACACGTGCCATATGTGGATGAGTATTATCATCCATATAATTGAAGTTATCTCTAATTAAACCTGCATATAGTCTGACAGATTCAGAATCTTGTCCTTGTACCTAATTGCAGTCAAGAGTACCTCCCTGAAACACATGCAGGCCTGTACACCCATCCAATAAAATTCATGCCCAAACCATCACATCACCATTGTAGCAATCATTTTGCATGATTTGGCTGGTTGAGTCTGCACCATGAGTCAAACAGAAAGCTAAATCTTGACATATCAGTAAAGAGACTGTGATGGCTCCAGTCCTGTGGTATCCAAGCAACATCTTAACATCAGTTCAACCACTCCTGTTTATGGTGGTGGATCAAGGAGATACACACTATGGATAGTCTCACATAGAACTCTCCTTCATGCAGCCTCCTTCAAAGCTAATGCCAATCCCTGAGTAGCCACAGAGAGACCAGAAACAAGTTAGGTCACTTTGAAACTCTGCTTTGCCAAGCCAAAAGTGACACAGCAATTAATTATCCACAATAGTTGTTGATCCATGGTCAACCTTGAAATGGTCTTGTCAATATCACCATGCATTTGAATTTGTCTCCATAGCTGAGAAACCACACTTCTGTTCACATCTAGTCTTTCCACTGCCTGGATCTATGACTGTCTAGTCTCTATTCTACCATTAGCTTTCCACTTACACAATCTACTAAATAAGTACAACTTCTTATGTTTAACTTTGCTTTATAAAACAAACATCCTAACAAAACCAAAATTGATATGAACACAAGCCAGTTTTTTTTCTTGTCTTTATACCAAGGTTAATTAAATTTCTTTGCTAAATGTTGTTACAAGTGTGTGTAATAATCATTTGGGGAATAAATCTTAAAACCATTTTGGAATTTTTTTGCTTGTGGCTTAACCTTTTTTGGAAAGTAGTGTATGTGTTCTTAACAGTTCAGTGTTAGTTCCATCTCTTTTCACTAAAAAGTAAGAGGTGAGGCTTGACTGCAGTAATAATCTTGTTAAAACTAAATTAAGAAATAGAATAGTGTATGCTGCTGTTAAAAGGACATATAGAGAAGTATTTGTAAAACTCACGTCTTTTTCCATGATGGTGCACTCTTTACAGTAATATGCATCAGACACGCCTGGGCCACCACAGATCACACAGCGGCCTTGGTATGACCCATAGTTACATTCATCACAAATCCGAACCAAGGTACAGGGCCGAACATACGAGTCACAAATGACACATTTTCCATCACCTATAGCAAGATAAATAATTATGAGAGTAATAACTTAAAACCAATCTTTAAAAAAAAAAAAAACTTATTTAGAAGCAAATGCAATAGTTACTTCCCTTGAACACAAGAGATGCATCTATTGATTGCTAGTTGTATGAAGTGATGCATAGACAGAACCATCAAGGCATTTTACACCTGGTTCAACTGAATTTAAAGAATGTAGGTGTTTCAGGATGAGAAGTTACAAGCAGCAAAATTAATAATGCCCATTTAGCAAAATATTGCTAATTTATAAGTTGTAGCACTCAGGGCAATATGTTATTATTAAATGTCCAAATAAATTGGTTTATCATCTTCCCAGTGCTAGTCAAGACAATAAAATGCTTCCACAGACTGAAGCAGGAAAAAAAATTAGTCAAAATGATTCAGTGTTTCTACCTTGAATACTTCTGATGCCATTCCAACAATGCTGATCATAAAGCATGTAGATTAAATTTGATACTGCTAAGTTTATTTGCTTTTTAAAATCACTTATGCTACAAATGACTACATATGAACTGTTCTTTTTTTCTTCTGCTATTGCACATTCCAACAAAACTCTTTCAGTTAAAAAACATTAGATCTCTAAATTCTAGAAGAACTGCTTAAGAGTATTACTGCTACTACAAATACCAGTATACCAGTGGTCTTTCAACATTGCCTTTTACTTAGGAATGAATAAGCACAACAGTTAGAGCAATGAACAGACTGTTTCCTTTCTACTCAACTAAGGATTTTTACAAGTTGTATGCAATTGTAGAAATTAGTCAGTGGGTGGGACATTACTGAGATTGATTTAATAGACATTTATATAATAACTTACTGATACCTACATATTCTCGCAAAATAGGACACTTCAATACGTTTAACTGAGATCTCCAAAATTAAAAGTATAATAAACAATTTTTGTAGGAAAATCTACTTTTTATAAATGTATGTTTTTGTCTTGATAATTTCATAAATAAAAATAAAATAATCTAAAAACAAACAACAAATGACCCTTGAAAGTGCAATTTTAGAGATATAATGATGAGAGACAAGCAGAAATGACATGCACTCACCATAGAAAATGTAAGAACATGGAAGGATGTTAACAGGAGTGAAACAATGAATAGCATAAAGATCTGCGGGAACGTGTTTAACTATTAATACAGACAGTTAAAAGTGACCCACACAGACTCAATCTGTACCAGTGCACCTTTGAGTTCACCCCCTTATAACAAAATGGTTCACCTTTCAAACTTCCTGGCCTTCACTGCCCAGCAGATAGCTTAGAATAACCACAGGGCTTTAGAGGAAGGCAAATCCACTGCCATTGAAATCATTTTCAGAAGATTCATAAAGATTCTCTTATGCAAAATATATGCAATCATGAATGAACTCCAGTGAGAGCCACAGAAAGCAATTTTTGGACACTTGGCTAATTAGCCAAGTTTGGGGCTGCTTAGAAGGCAGAACAAGTCACTTGACCTCCCTAATGTGACCCTATTTTAATTGATGGCTAAAAAATTTTGCTGCCTACCAAATTTTGAAAAAATTTTTGAAGCCCTGTTCAGCAGAATACACGCCAATCTACCTCCCAACAAATTAAGCTGGCAAAACTGAAAACAGTGATACCTAAACAGCAAGTTTCCAAGTCAATCTCTGTTATTACTAAATATACTGTTGTTTTTACAGCATATTGATATAATGAAGTGTACTTTTGAAAGGAAAGCAAACTACACTGACTATACTTTCCCCTTTAACTGTTTCTAAATATAATTTGTAAATCATGGAATTTAGAATATATAAACCTTAGCAAAATATGAACAGCATACAAATCTTTTCTTATATTTATAAAGTTCCAAGTAATACTTATTTAAACTTTGCAACATTAATGTCTGAATATATTATTTAAAGTGGAAATAAAATGGTCTGCTCTGCTTATAAAAAGCAGTACCCACCTCAGGTTGACCACTATCCCAGTTTTAGCCAACAGATACATGAGAATTTTTTAAAAAGCTAGCTACAGATTCACTTTTAATAAACCAAAACTGAGGCTCACAAACATTGATGATATTTTTGTCATGTAGCTACTCAGTGATGATTCTTTACAGGTGTCTCTCCCATCTTAATCCCACCAGATCATCCATACAGTTTACAATGGAGCAAGAAGTTAACTCACCTGGATGTGCAAATTATAAAATCTTTATTTTTTAAATTGTAGCAGCCATTCTCCTGTTACTAACCATCTAATCCACTTCAACAAACCTTTCAAATTTGTTTCTAAATGTTTGTTAGGCATTAATGAGAAATTTTTGACAGATCTTTAATTAAAATAAAGTCAGACACTTCTATTAAACTTTTAAATCAAATGTTACTCTTTGTTTATTCGAGGTTCCAGGAATTACTGATAAAATCGTTAGAATATAAAATGAACACAATGCTGGTATTTATTCTTTACAGACCCAAACTTTAAGATCTTCATTTGTATGTGTAAAGGACCCCACAGATACCAAAAGGATCTGATTCTTCCACGTGGTTGTGAACGAGCCAACATCTGTCAAACACAGCCTTTAAATATGAGTCTCTGAACAGTTTGTCCAGAAGGATGATTATCTCAAATCTGCATTTGCTTCAGATAAGTTAACTGTAAATCATAACAGTTCTCATTAACAAGAACTTAAAAATGATAGTTTTTTTCTTTTTTTAAAATAAATTCTATACTAAAGTTAGAACAAAGTTCAAAAAAGTTAAACCAATCTGTTTACACTTTACTGTAATTTTTTTTTTTTTTCACTCTCATCCAGGATAATTTTTCTGAATATTTTTCATATTCTATTTTTGTTGTAACAGGACTGAATACAAAATAAAGTTATGAAAATAACTGAGCTTTTGCTATGGTGTTTTATTAAAAGGTTATATTAGTCCTTTGCATCAATGAAAAAGTTTCAAAAACTTTTATTTGTTTGTTTGTAAGAATATAAATACTGACTTTATGCATAAAGAAAGTAAATAAAAAATGAAAACAAAATAAAATACTCTTACATTACTAATAATCTAAGATGATAACAGAGGCAGCTGCAGTTTGGTCAATGGATCCAGGCTGTGCTGTGTGTCTAGCAATGCCATGTTTTCTTTTATTCTGCAAGGGTTGCTTCTGGTTTCTCCTCCACTGATCAGAGAAGTTCTAATGGCCCTTTTCTCATCAAAGATGGCAGCAACATCACTGCTTACAGGCAGCACTACAATCACTTCAGATCCAACACAGCCACATAAATAATCTCTCTGGTTAGCCAGACTAAAGTGCAGAAGTATTTTAAAGCCTGGACAGATGATTTGATGTAGTAATAGATGGGAGTACAACCAAGCAGGATGGGCTGATACAAGAAAACAAGAAAAACCATATTACTTGATTGATATCCGGGTTTCCACATGATCAGTGAGTAAAGATATATGCTATGCTAACCAAATGCCCATCGTAAAAGTATAAATGTGTGTGTAATACTTACATTTTTCGCAGAGTCTGCCAATAGCTGTAAAATAAAATTTTAAAATATCAATTTACAGTTTTTCATTAATTACCCTACAGCAAAACCAAAAACTAACGTGCATATATTTTCTTTAAAAATGAAAATCAGCCAACTGCTCCCCATTCTAAGGTAGAATTTAAGGTAAACCTAAAGAATAAGTGGCATGTTTTCTCACTGTATTTAATACCTTGTTGCCTGCATACGTAAGCAATAATATAATAGTAGCTAAGGTGTATACATACGACTTGTTTATGCCTATCGGTTGTTTACAAGCAGCTCTCTTCCTCCGAGCTGGCTTGCCAAACGATCTTCACCCTTACCCTTCTACTTACTACCTGCACTACCGACTGCTATTTTTAAAGTTCCCCACCTCAGGCATAAATCATATAATACTATTGTAAGTTGTTATTTATTAATCAAAATAACAGTACCGTTGTTTATCGAATAGAATCACCTGACTTACACCTCAGAGCCAAATGGAAATCGTCTTTTTTTTTTTATATTTTCAACAATTAGATTGAACTCGTAGTCGACACATCCACTATGGATTTACCCAATTTTATCCAAAGTCACAGAGAAAGTCTTGATAGTTCCATTTTACACGCAGCTCCCTCCCACGCCATGAAATGAAAGACAAACTCACCCACACCGGGCTGCTTACGACAGAAGATCAAATCCGGATGATGCTTCGCCATCTTAAACTGTCACTTCTCGCGAGTACTCGCGAACTGGAGGCAAATAGAAAAGCTGGACTTGAGGAATGGATCACAGCCTTTTCATTATTTTTTTAAAATTTATAACTAGTTTTTAAAAACTTAAAAAAAACAAAACTATATTATCGTCACATTTTAGTCAAAAAATATTTCAAAGTTTAATAGTTTAAAGGTTAGTGATGATGTTTCGTGATAACTGATGCGGTTCGTTTTAGTCCCGAATCTGCCGTTTGAAAAACTACGTTTTCGTAGATTCCTGAAATCAAAATGGCGACCGAGGTTGATGATGATGAGAGCTCGAAGGATTTAAGTGTAAGGGAGGAAAATGAAAAAGAAGTCACGTTCAAATCACTGGTAAATATACTATATTCTGAATATTAAAATTATATGGTAATTATATCATCTTTATAGCTATGTATTCATGCCTGCTGCTTGATTCTCCATTTGGAAAACACGCGTCATGGTCGTCAATATATAATGTACGTGGTTCTGAGCAGAACCCGTCTCTCTCTCTCCCACCCTCTCTCTCTCTCCCTCCCGGATTCTGGATTTGATGGGTGGGCTACAAGTAAATTTACTGTTCAGTGAAATGTTTCGGTGTACAGTAAGTGTGAGTAGCAGTGTTTCACTCGTAATTATAAACGCTAAACAGTTTACATTGTAAGATAGTTTACCGAATAACAGACAGCAGTTTATATTGTCTATCGTCCGAGCTGGTTATTGTAAATACAGCATGAAATATAGAGCACTGGTGTAATGAAGGTGTTGTAATCTTGACTAGCTAAAAATAAAATCATAATTTTTTTTGTATATATTCGTTCTTCAGGGTGTACTCGATGTTTTTTGCGAGACATGTCAACAGTTGAAATGGTCAAATCCAACTAGAATTCAGAAAGAAGCCATTCCATTGGCACTGGAAGGTAATAAAATTTGTTTAAAATCACAAGCCATTGCACTGATGCGCTGGTTTAGGAAGTACAGAAAATCGTTTTAAAAGCATCCAGGATGTCTAAAAAGATTAAATATATAACTTCCTTCCCTTCTGACTTATAGCTTTCTGTTCTTCCAGATCTTGCCAAAAAAGAAATTGCTAAAATTTATATTTATGGATGAAGAAAACTTAAAATAATTTTCTTACTAATTAGCATATCAAATTCTTTTCTTGTTATCTAGTTTATATTTTACTCATAATTTTGCTTCACATATGCTATCTTAATACTTTTTCTAATATTTAAAGCTGAACAATTTTTTTGTAATTATTTTATTTCTTTATTTTGCATACATACAGGTCGTGATATCATTGGCCTTGCAGAAACTGGATCGGGGAAGACAGGAGCTTTTGCTCTGCCTATTCTACAGGCTCTGCTTAACAACCCTCAGCGACTGTTTGCCCTTGTTTTAACACCCACTCGAGAGTTAGCTTTCCAGATATCAGAGCAGTTTGAAGCTTTGGGGGCAGTGATTGGAGTCAAATGTGGTAAGCACCATTTACTTACGTCAAGCTCTCTACCTTTAGGAAATTTACTTCTAAATTGGATCAAGTTCGTAAAAAGAAAATATATTTAGAAATAATTTTCATAGAGGAGGGAAAAAATCAGTATGTAAAAGAAAAAAATTTTACAGTTTGTTTAATCCTGTCTGTTTATTAAAGGTCACAGTAAATTAAGAATAAAGAAGTTTGCTTTGCATTTAATATTTTTTTATCACTTCCATGTATTGCCATTTGTATTAATACATTATTATTGTAGGGTTATTGATAATTGGTCTTGTAATAGTAGTATTAACAATTACCTTTCTTGTGTTGTTACTAGACACTGGTCAATAAATTACTTAAAATTAAAAGGTTGACTTTTATATTCTATATAGTCTTTATTCAATATCTGCTTTACCTTGATTTAGCTTGTTTGGTTTTACCCTCTAGTAAAATATTTTCTTGCTGTCTTTTAAAGATTTTTTTGTTCTTGTTGTAAAGTCAGAATCTATTGATTTGCAGTTGAATTTTTTTTTTATGATAATAGAAAGTTTTTATCTTTTGCTGACTTGAAGATGTGGCTTTTATATACCTTTTTTTTTTTGTTTATAAACATTTTCTAAAAGTAATTGGAGCAGTGCCTCAGCAAGTGTCTTTGTATATCTGATGCATTTTTACAGTATATATCCAGTTAAACTAAGATTTCAGTATTTACTTTGATTTTGTTGTTATTTTAATATAAGACTATACCAAAAGCATAATAAATTAGGTACCAGTGAATCTGTGTTTTGATGATGTTAACATTATCTTTTCTTTTTTAGCTGTGATTGTAGGAGGCATTGATATGATCAGTCAGGCCTTGGCATTAGCCAAGAGACCACATGTTCTTATAGGTAAGTACAAACTGGGCTTGAAGGTGAATATAGCACTAGTAGAGTCACAATTTTTTTTTTTATTGTCCTGTCTTACAAGCACAAGTTTTTTCTCAAATCAAAAAAAAAAGATATCTGGAAACATCTTCTTTTAACGAAGCACTGATTGATGAAGTATTGCCAGGCAAGAAAATTTTTTTGTTTTTCACTTTTTTAAGATGCAGAGTTTAATGTCATTAGAAATGATTTTGTTTCAGCTAAGGGCCACACATCTTATTCTAATTCATGATGTTCAGATATTTTTAGATTTTTAAATATAGAATGCTTGCACGAGAAGCCATTGTATCATTGCACAGTGCATCATATCTACTTTTATTCTCGTTGACAGCCTTCTATGGGTATATTGGTGAAATCATTGTCTTCCAATAAATAAAATGAAATTTTGCTGTGACATTTGCTTTTGTTTTGATTAAATTAAATTATTTTTATGAATTATTTATTTTCTATTTTGTAAGGTACACCTGGTAGACTGGTAGATCATCTAGAGAACACAAAAGGATTCAATCTACGAACTCTAAAATATTTGGTTTGTATGCATTGTTAATAATTAGTGAAATCACATTGAACTAATTTGTCTTGTTAGCTTAGATGCCATTATGAATTTTGAGACAAGATGGTTGCATGGGTCTTTGAAAGACTTGAAAGCTACACATATCTGCCAACCATTTTGTTTTCAGAATAATATGGAATTTTCTCTCCAACCTCTGAATCACTCATTTTTATGCCATTCTTATGGAATTTTCAATAAAAACAAAACTTGTCACAGAATGATAATCTGATAACAAACTGGCATATTTTTGTGTATGCTTTCCCTAATTTTATATGCATTCATTGCACAAGGTTGTCCAGGTATATTAATTCACTGTGCTTAGTTTCTTTCTACTTACTTTTATAAAGATTTAACCATCATTTTTAGTAATTTCAAACACTTACTGTATAAATAGGTAATTTTTTAATATAAAGTTTAGTGAATTTAAAGAAAGATGATTTTTAAAATACAAAAATAGCTTCTTTTTTTTAGGTGATGGATGAAGCTGATCGAATATTAAACATGGATTTTGAACCAGAGGTACAGTATTAGACCAAGTTACAGTTCTTTCTTTTGCTTACTTTTTTTTCTCCTTTAATTTTGGAACCAAGTTTTCTTTTCTTTACCTTTTATAAATGACATCTTTCAACTAATGAAGTTGGGAAGACATTGCTCTTCTCCATCACACCTGTTTGCGTTCAGCCATTTTGGTGTGTTCCTTCTGTTAGTTAATAAGTAAGAATTCATGTTTCTTGGAGATGTGCATGCTGTATCAGGTAACCGCTTCATTATTTGTCCCTTTCTAACTTCAACTAGGAGGTTCAGAGGATTGGTATTAGTAATTGAAAAAACATTTTAGGCTAGTTAATCTTCCCAATAAAAGTTGTTCAGCTTTAAAAGGTACACCTTGGAGCTTGGCTCTTAGATCCATACACTTGTATTTGCCATAGACAATAATTATGATGTTTGTTTTGTTAATAAATATTAACTACAAAAGAACTGGCAGGGTGACAGCAATATTAGCTGATACAGAAATATGTAGGCAAATAAATTTAATTCATTGTGCTGCTTTGACTTGACTAGTCATTTAAATCACATTTATTTCAATAAATGTGATTTAATGTAAAATCAGGATGGGGGGAGAGTATTTTAGTTTATAAGACTCTTTTCACCAAAAGGTGCCTTTATTGCTTCCATTACTTTGGCAAAGCATTCTATACAGATGCTACAAGATTGCCAAAAAAAAACAACAAAATTTGTGATGTCTAATCTTCAATGTTTCTTATAAATCTTATAATGATGTTCTTCCTATACTGTGCAATTAATATCAATAAAAACTTCAGATGTGTCGCTGTGAGAATGTCTGTTGGTCAAACTAGGCAACCAAAGTTTGCTTGGCCTTTCTGCCTTTATTTAGACAGATACTACACAATTTCTGTTATATTTATGATCCTTAGTATCATTCCTTCCCATAAAGCTTTTGTAAATGTCAGATGAATTACTGAAAGATGTCTCTAGACCAAACTAGGAAACTAAGATCTTTGTAGCTGGGACAACATATATTTTTTGTCATTTTAGTGAATCTTTGAACATCTGCATCCTTAATATAGCATGGGCTCCCTCCTCAGACCACATACTTAAAAAAAAAAGTCCTAGTGACTTGCATATGGTAGCCAGGCCAAAGTTTTGAATCACGATTTAACATATTGACTTTGAGACACATACTTTCATTTTGACTTTTACTTTTTATCTAGACAACTTTTTACAGAATTTTTATCTTTAATGTAGCAAGCACCCTACAAATATCCATAACTTAATAATTTTGTTACATTTATGAAGTTATGCAAATATAATTTTGAAATTGTTACATGTGAAGAACACCATTGTTTTTTTTTAAATTTCAGATTGATAAAATTTTGAAGGTAATTCCCCGAGATAGAAAGACATATCTTTATTCTGCAACAATGACTAAAAAGGTAAGAAATCATTATTAATCTTTCTGTGGGACTTCTATTTGTACTGTAGCACATGAAGACTCTCTGACTGCTTTAGGTAACAGATTGTTCTTTTCATGTATTTTTGTCCATCTATTTTGAATAGGAAAATAAAAACACCCATCTCCATATTTATATAAATTTATATTATTTTTATTATTGCTGTCATTGTTTTGATTAGGTGAACAAATTGCAGAGAGCTTCACTACAGAATCCAGTTAAAGTGGAGGTGTCCACCAAGTACCAGACGGTGGAGAAACTTCAACAGTATTATGTCTTTATTCCTGTCAAGTACAAGGTATGTAAGTAATATGCAGGTACTTTATGAAAAGTTTGCACTCAAAATGTATTTCTTGACTTTAAAATTTTCAGAGATCATGTGCAGAATAAAAAGTAAATTCTGTATTTTTCTCTTTCTTGGCAATATTAGATTTGATGCTAATGGTTAACTATGTTAAAATATACTGAATGTATTAACAATAATTAATGAAAACATTTGACAAGTGGAAACTAATGTTTAAAGAATTTTGCTGTCTTTTCTCTCCCCAAGGATGTGTACCTTGTATATATCCTCAATGAATTGGCTGGAAACGCATTCATCATCTTCTGCAGCACATGTGCTACTACACAGAGGGTGGCACTGATGCTTCGAAACCTGGGATTGATGGCTGTACCTCTGCATGGACAGATGACACAGGTATTTTTGTTGCTACAGCTTCAGTCCATTCCAACATTAGGGTAGCACTTTACTTTAGAGTATTTTATTATAACATACACCGCAAACAGAATGTCCACTTTACAGAGGTAGCTTATTTAATTTCAGCTAGACTCGCCTAGCTTCATTTTTGAGGATGTTACTTTTTTCAGTCATCAAGAAGAGGAATGAGGGGCGTCTGTGTTTCAGTACATTTATTACACGCACACGTGTAACTTGTCCAAACAGCTAACCAATGAACACATTTTCTGTGACCTCAGAAAGGTCAGGTGCCTCATAAACTGCATGATACCTTTATGCAAAACACATGATTACATCATCTACAAGTTTGTTGATTTATTTAAAGAAGAATCTGTGAATCATAAGATCTTTATGGTAAATGGCAATCTGCAGCAGAAGAGGTGTATAACTGACATTAGTATGAAAAAAAAAAAAAAAAAACAATTTTTTGTTTATAAATGTTAAGAAACATTCTTTTTGTTCTAAAATATCACCTGGAATCTTTTTTATCTCTCCATACTCCAATCAAGGATTTTCTTGAAACCTTTAAATACGTTGTTTTTTAAGATGTGTTCAATGATTAACACAAATCAAATCCAGTTTCTTATGAAAAGAGGTTTTATATATTTTTCTATTTTTCCAGCCCAAACGTTTGGGTGCCCTGAATAAATTTAAGAGCAAAAACAGGCCAATTTTGATAGCTACTGATGTGGCCAGCAGGTAGGTTTCTGATGCTGTTGCTTATTTTGAAGTTAATACAAATGCATACACAACAAATAACCATGTGCATTACTTAAATGCACTGAAAGAATTTTAATCTTTTCTTTGTTTTACTGATAAAAGTAAATCTCATCATCTGTGATCTATCTAGTGGTGGGAACGTTGTCTCCCCTTTATGTTTGTAGAGTTTTTGAAAGGTGTCTGATCTGAGATGGTCATGGTGCTATAACCGTTCATCAAACAGTGCAGGCTTTGAGAAAATCACTATTGGCTACATGCCTAGTACAGTCTGTAGCCAAACACTCCCGATACGCAGCTGCCAGAGTAAACATCTTTAAGACTAGAAATGTGTCAGGTCTTAGTAGTTTAAGAAAGAAAAGTTTTAATATAAATAAAAACTAAAAGTCTCCCTTTTTCAAATTATTGTATGAAATCCTTTTGATTTTTTTTAATCAAGCATTCTTTGTGGCTTATGTGAAAGGAAGAAGATATTCAAGAGTTTATCCTTAATATATAGAAGCATATTTATATCTATTTATTTTCACTTTGGTTGGATATTTTGACATGGTCAATGATGACTAATGAACACTTAGATGTTTGAATTATTTTCAGGTGTTTAAGTTTGTTAGTGTCATTGTAATTTTTTTATTGTCTTCTTAGAGGTTTGGACATTCCTAATGTTGATGTGGTGATAAACTTTGACATACCAACTCACTCCAAGGATTACATTCATAGGGTGGGCAGGACAGCTCGTGCAGGAAGATCCGGCAAATCCATCACTTTCGTCACACAGTAAGTTTGCTTTGTTTCATGATGTTTATCTGACTGCATCATTTCACTACGAACCTACTGTGGTGACTTTTCCTTCATTGCATTTGGTGCACTTCTAACACAAGATTGAATTATTTGTGAAAAGGAAATTTTATAATCAGATGTAATTTATAATAAATATTAGTTGGTTGCACTATTCTCTTGTAAATTATGAGTATTAAATTTTCTAATTCTTTTGGCAAAAGCATAACTAAAGTAGATATTCTGGAAACTTCTCATTGATCATCTGAGCAAATTTAATGAAACAGGGAGTGAGTTCTGCAGTGGATTTCATCATATTGTAATATCAGGGAAAATAACATTGCAGAAGCCATAAAGGAACAAAAGGAAGAATTTACATAAAATTAGGAAAGTAAAACCATCACAAACAGTTATATGAAAAGGAAATTGGGAAGTAGAGAATTCCACTCGCTTGGTAATCCCACAGAAGAACACAGGTCACAGGTGACTATCTTCCATCTAAGAACGTGGCAAAGCCATTGAAGACAGCAGACGCCAGTAGCATGTTATACAAGAGTGCTCTTTCTACAGAATGGCCAACAAGTACATTATAGGATAAACTATATGGTAATGAAACCCAACTCAAGCAGTTCATCAGAAATACTGGAATCCTGAGATAGACATAGGGGATGAATGCAAGTAGATAAATTTTTATATTATACAACTTTTATGCAATTTTAAAATTTTTTCAATGTATCAGGTATGCAGTATTTGTTTAAAAATTTAAAATTCTTATTTGCAAACTTTAAAAAAGTACTTGCAAAATGTTTTGCTTCTTATCCAGGTATGACGTTGAGCTCTACCAGCGAATTGAACATCTGATTGGCAAGCAGCTTCCATTGTACAAGACTGAAGAGGAGGAAGTGATGATGATGATGGAACGGGTTTCTGAAGCTCAGCGATTTGCTAAGATCGTAAGTAAAGTCTCAGAAAGAGTGAAAAGTCTCTTGTTCTGAATTATCCATTCTTTGACCTCACTAGGAGAAAAGACCTTTGTTTTTAATTTTGTTTGTTTGTTTGTTTTTTTATGGAAAAATATAATGAAACTAAATTTTATCAAGATAGATAACTCTTTAAGATTTAAAGCAAATTTTAAAAATTACTAAAAAATTATTAAATATTTTTTTTATGAAAGAAGATATTACTTTAGCAAACTAATCCTAGTCAGTATACATTGAAAAAAAGAACTACATGTTAAACCTATTACTTGGCTGGCAGACCATTTAGTTTTTCTACCTGATGATACTTGACTGCATCACCTGTTTCAAGATTATAGAATGGTTGAACAAATTCTTATTTGGTTTCTGCTGTAATGGAGACAACATTTGAGTTTTACTGAATTGAAGGTTTCACTGGCTGTGTAAATCATATAATGGTTTGGGGATGTTTCTTGATGATTTTAAATATTCAGGCTGCTGTTCTCCAGTGAATTATCAAAGTGACTATATAGGAATCTTAGTTTCTGTTGTTTGAAAAAGATAGTAATGGTTCTATACAATGCAACTATTTTCTTTGAAGTAGATTTAACAAAAAATTGATGTGGTTTACCAGCAGCATCTGTGGTGTCTACTGAGTTTGAATTCCATAACTCTTGCAATCAATAAAGCAGAGTAACTGGTGATGTGTTATCTTTGATAGTAAAGACTTATTTCTTACATTTTTTTTCTTTTAGAACTGGTTTCTAAGGCTATGCTTCAGTGACCTGATCATATAGGTAGAAAGGTTGCCAGAACTAGTAAACTAAATGTTTTTCTAGATAGAGAATTTTCAGTCGTTTTTAAATGAACCAAGAAGAAAGAAATGAGAAGACAGATGCCCTTGAGTTTTTTAGCAATACTGTGCGAGTGGAATGTGGCCTGTGATAGCTGCAGATAATTAAAACAGCCTGGGTTATCATCAGGACCCATTTTGTACAACTTGAGATTTTGGTGTCGGTTAAACTAAAGAATAAAAAACGAATTGTTTTCTTAGATTTTCTGTGAATCCATTCACCAAGTGATTTTGTCTGTTAAATTATCAATTACTGCAATTATTTAACCAGTATAACTGGTTTCTTATTAGTTTTTCTCTCTCTCTCTCTCTCTCTCTCTCTCTCTCTTTAATTTTAGTTATTAATTAACAGAATTTCCCTAAACAGTAGTTTTGATTTACAAACTATGCTGACTGAATGATGAGAGGTAGAATGGGTTTTCTAGCATCATTCAAACTACAACAGTAGGAATGTTAGAAAAGTTTTTGTTTTCTTCATATTTTGACTTTTTAACATTTTTTCTTCTCTTTCAGGAGATGAATGAAAAGGAACATGGAAAGAAGAAAAAATTAAAATATGATAATTTCGAAGATGACACAGAGGATTCTCTTGGAGTGAGGAATAATTTAAAGAAGAAACGAAAAAGAATGAAATAAAAAACAATTTTCTGTATTTATACTAAAATTTTTACATTAAACATTATCCCACAAATAATATTTTAGTCTTCTGAAAAGTTTGTATCATTATTATTGCTTTACCATACATCTCTTGTTATATATACTTTTTAATTTTAGAAAAATTTGCTTTTGTTGATTTTCATTGAAGATGTCAGTTTTAGCTGATAAGGCATCAGTGGATGTAGAAATCAAGTTGCAGATGATCAAAATTTCATTGTTTTGTTTGATTAAAGATTAAAAATGAACACAGTTCTTTGTGAAGTGCAAAATAACAAGTCCTGATCACCAAAACAAAGCTTGATAAAGTTAATTTTTCAACAGATTTTGATTATTTATTGACTCATTTTGATGAAGATTTTTCTATAGTGGATTATTATGTCTGACCTACTTGGAGATATTTGTAGAGATTACTCTTAAGGGGCTGGGGTTTTTTTAAATTTGTTTTTAGATTTCTTAGACCAGAATAATACCAGCACGCAAACTGTTTACCCAAAAGTTTCTGAAAAATGTTATGAACAATTAAATTTTTTTAAAATTATTTCTACATTTAAATTACCTGTTGCCATTTTAATGTGAATGCTGAAACAAAACATTGTCAGATATGATTTCCAAAAGTAAATTTGTAAGTACAAAGTGTTAAATATTGTAGGAAAAAGCTTAATATTTTGAACATAGTTGGTTTTGATGTGTTGTCTTCATGTAACAGTTCTCTGTCAGATTTCTGTTAATGTGTGGTCTTGTCATTAGATCGTAGGCATAGCTGTACTGAAAACTAGTTGATCACTACACCTTCAAGATTAGCATGCTTAATTATTTTTCTATAAGGAGCTGTTAAAAAATTACGTAATGCTTTGGTGTGGGTGTGGATGGGATATGTTAAAACGTTATGGAGCATTACAGGGGTGTTACCCATAGCATATGCTAGTGTGTATATCAAAAGTGTTGAAGGGGAGCACCTACAAGTATTACAGAATATCTTAAGTGATGTGGAGTCTAGTGTCACATCATTACAGGGGTGGATGGGTGTCATATTTCAGCAAAATTAGTGTTACGTAATTTTTTAACAGCCCCTAAGGTGATGTTAAAATACAGATTTTATATATATATATATATATATTACTGTTATTTATGATTTGATGTCAAAGTTAACCACTAATAAGAATTAAATATTCTCACTGATACTTCAGAGACGACTACTGTCTTGTGTTTTTAGGAGTCTAAGTGATAGTGCTAATGTCAGAGCCTATAGAAAAACCATACTGATGACATTTTTGTTCTTTTTGACAGGAGAGCTATGGTATTGTCCATATTCATTTTTTTAAAAATGCCTTAGCTATAGAGTAAATTAAGTTTATTGGTAGACTAGTGTATTTTTAACTATTTTGAAATTTTATTGTGCATTTTTACTATAAAATGATATCTACTAGATATTTGTTAGATAAAAAGCAAACTGGTATTATTCATGGTAGAGCCTTGTTAATGGTCAGCTTACAGTGTCAATAAAAAGCCAGTTTTTGCTCAAAAAAGCAAGAACATTGCATAGATGTTACTTTTTAAGGAACTGAAAAGCAAGATGAAGCAACTTTTAGATTAAGTTATTTCTCGATAAGCTGCTGCTGTTTTTCTTTTAAAAAATTTCTGAATGCTTTACCTTTTAAATTCAAGAGATGATTTGGATTGTAGCAAATTTGGGGCCATATGTTTTCATAAACTTCATCTGTGAAGCAGTCTACAACTGAAGGCAGGTGATGGTGTATTGCTCGTCTCGCACCTGAAACTTATTGATTTTATTTTGTGTTTTTTTAGAAAAAATTAATGTTTGTAACTAGTATTTCTTGTTTGCTATTTATAGCAAACCTACCATCTTTTTATTCTAGCTATGATCTCAACCTAGGAAACATGCATTAATTACCCAGCAGGCTCTGTACGACAGCTGAAAATAAAAGACTTTCCCCAACTTATTGGAGAGTATGGATACCTATCTCAGTTATGAGATTAGGAATTGAGTGGATTTGCATGACCATTTCTTAGTGTGAAAGTCTCTATTTTCAGATGTGGGAGAAACTGGAGGAAATCTACATGGTCAGCTAGTAGAGAAAACCATAAAGGTAGATGCTCCAAACTCTAGGAAATAAATACTACTTGAAAATTAATTCTGTTTTGAACATTCAAAAATCAAGGGGAAAATATATTTGCTGCAGTAACAATTAGAGTTTGTACAATAAACCTAAAAAATAACTCTGAAAATCTAGAATAAATGCTGTTCACTTCGCTTTGCTTCCATATATGTAATATATATATATATATATATAGAGAGAGAGGGGGGGTAAAAAAAGCTATCGTAGATATGATTACTGTTTGTTGTAAGCTTTCAAAATGCTAAAATTTGGAAGAAAAATAGTAATAACCTTATCCATCCAAAATGGATTTAGTAGGAGAAATGAAATTTACCATGCACATTTTTATGATTAGTCATTTTTCTTAGAGAACATTTGTGATGATTTTAATTTTCTCCGATAATAATAATAATATAACTGCTTTTTAAGCTGAAAATATTTCACCAATTATGCTATGCTAAAAACAAAAAAATTTCAAGAAAACTTAAAATCAGTAAGAGTTTAGGGGTTAATTCTGAGAACATTTATTGAAACTATAAGGTATGGTTTATACAAAGCTGACTAGAAGAAAAACCAAACATTTGTTGATTTTTTTAAAAAATAAAAACTAATACTAGTAATTTCATTTATGATTCTTTTTCTAATATTAAGCTAAATCTTTGCAGACAATTCAATATCCCATTTTAAATATGGATTCCATACTTGCATGTTCAAAAATATTCTCTTTGTAGCATTTAGTCCTTTGAGATAACTAACCGCATTGAGAGATTTTGGACAAATTGATTAGCATCATAGAAGAAATATATGTATTCCGAGGTGGTTCAAATGAAATAGTGACGCTGTAATGGTATCTGGCCAGGTTTCATTTGAATGCCCCTCGTGTGTGTGTATGTATATACATGTGTTTGGACATCTTAGCTAAAACAACAACAACAATGCCTAAATTTGGTGTATCTTATATATGGTGAAAAAGAAAAACTACTGTTAGAAGACATTGGAGTGGATTCCAAAAAGAACCTATAATAATGATGTGTGGATCAACAAATATGTTTGTTTGTTTGATGAATTTCACCTGTCCCAAGACACTAAGAAGGTAACAGATTGTTTGCCACTGACTATTTAAGAAATTCGAAGTACTGTTAATGAATTCCTGTAGCGGCTAATGGCTGGGGAGGGGGTGATATTTCATTTCTTTTTTTATGTTGATATTTCAAATTATTTAAAAAATAAAACGCTTCACCATATGAGGGTGGTAAGAGTTATCTTTTCTTCACTTCCGCGGGAGCGGAGATAGCAAGTAGCGACACCACATGGGGTGGTGGTGGTGGTGGTGGTAAGAGTTATCTTTTCTTCCCTTCCGCAGGAGCGGACATGGTAAGTAGCGACACCGCTCGATGAGCTCGTCGCATTGAAATGTCGGAAACGGTCTTCCCGCTACAGATACTAAGAAGGTTTCGTTGAAACGAAGGATTTCTAAATTCCCCGACTGCGCCAGGAGGACCGGAGAACCTTCAGTAGTCTCCGGTGGGGGACCGATCGCACAGCTGTGGCGGGAATTTTAACTCTGTGTAAAGAGACCGATCGGTCGATCTTGTGGTGTGGGGGGCCCACTGGGGCCCACTGGGGGCCTGGTCAGTAGGTATGTATGGTGGTAACTACGGCTGCCTGTCCTAGACTGGAGGGAGGGACCCCAACACAATACAGCGAGGTGTACTTAGTCGTCGTGTTTTGGTTTAGCTCTGCACCACGCGAGAGAGAGAGAGAGAGTGGGGGGTACATTTTCCACCCCTGAAGTCCCTCTTACCCCAGCAACCTTCATTAATACAAACTTTTGTATCAACAAATCTCCAACCCTGGGTATCTGGCGTCGACAGAGAAATACTAGAACGGCACCTCAGGTGGTACGATTAAGGTACAAGGCGGCCTGGTGTTGACAGAGGGGGCCCAGGAAAATAGAGGTATCCAGGAAGCCTTTTAAAAGGATGTGCAAGCCGAGTCTGTTTTAAAATGTATTCACAGTTTGTTTGCTCGCTTTCATTTCTTAGCTAAGTTTTCGAAGTAGATGCAACATGACTAATAAAAGCTAACATCATTTAAGTTACGTTTATTAGCTGCTTCAATCATGCACTTGATTGCTGGCCAAGGGTAAACAAATCTGTGCATCAACTTCTCCCCCCCCGACTGTCAGCATCAACACCATGAATTCATAAGTGTATTTTTTATCTAATGTATCTCCTGGACACATTATTCTCTACTAGTTTATTGTTAAAGATTTAACCATTAACCTATTCTTTCTCATTTGTTTTTTTTTTTTAAGTTCTTTGTCTTTGCTTACAAGTATTTCCAAGTATTTCATGAATCTGTTTTGGTTTTGAAATCGATCACATCTAGCCAGAACAAAAGTTAAAAACTTTGGCAAACTCTCAAATCATTTTCCTGTAATAGTAATTAATCATTAACTGTTTTCTTTTTCTTTCAGTTAATTTTTTTTAACCTACAGGTTGATGATCACTGATCACAATGACAAAAGCAGTGAAGGCAAATGATTTGCCTCAGCAACTATACAATTGGAGCATAAAAGAGATGCAGTTCCATCCTCCTCTAGGACAATGTGATGTCATAATGCCTACAGTAGATGAATTTAAACAGTAAGTGCATGTGTGTAAGAGAAAATTTATTCTGGTAAAGCTACATGACTAGTGCTTATGACTGACATGGTTTGGAAGTATTTTCTTTGTATTTAAATATTTAACAAGACCAGAATCTGAGGCTAAGCTAAGCATAGTTAGGTTGGTGCGTAATGTTTTTAACATGTGTGGGATTGTAAGAGTTAAAAAGAAGGAAGGTCCTGCCAAAGTTAAAATCATTGCTTGCTTTAAATGCCAGTAACTATAATATATTAACACTATTACATTTAAATCTTATGATTTATTAGACAGATTTTAACACAAATTTGCTGGAATGTTTCCAGGTCTTAAGCATCTGGAACACACTGAACAATTAAAAATATTAGATCTACCAAGTTTGAATTTTTTGATCTACACTTAACTAATACTTTGAGTCATAATTATAAGTTAGCTACGATTCCAGTTCAGATGACAGAAAATAATGCTTTTAAAATGGAATTGTTAATGGGTGGAGTAAATTACCATTTAGGTAGTTAATAGTATTAATCAATTTAAGAATTCTATTGATGGTAATTTCTTCTCTATGAGAATCTTGTATAAACTTTTTGCCTCCTTGTAACTAGATAAATTAGATAAAATCATCAAAAATTACTGTCTACAGTTTGGAAATTCAGAAAGTGACAGTAATTAGTATAGCTGAGTTGTGAAATTAGTATTGTTTTCATACAGTGCAACCAGGATAATCACTATTAATAAAGTTTTTTAAAAAAAGAAAAAAATATCTGATAACTTGCACTAACCTTTTTCTTTTTTTTTTTTTGTAGAATTTGTAGGGGGAATATGGTTGATGTGTGGAAATATGTCATATCTCATGTTCACTCAACGCAGTAAGTGTGTTTTAACATTTTGAGAGAGAGAGAGAGTTTGGAAGTGAGCTTTCTCAAACACTTTTAATCGATTGCACTTAAAAACTGAAAGCAGAAATTAGAGGAACAAGAATAAACTTACTGCTGGTCTTTTATATATCACCATTTTGTTTATTTTGAAATGAGATTTTTTTTACTTTATTTTCCAGAACTGTGAGAAAGGTACAGGGCAACCTTACATTGTATCCTTTTGATCGAAGCTTTGTGTTCTTGCACGTTTTTCCGTAACAAGATCGATGCGTGTAACCTGCACCCTACCCATAAACTTCATGGGATCGCTAAGACCAGAGGCTGGCAAAAAAAAGCTCAAGATAATATTTTATCTAAAATAAGGATCTCATAGATAGGTAAACAACTGAGACAGCTGCATTTTTTTATCCTATTTTTCTGATATGCAAATAAATTTAATGAGTATATGTTTATGCTGTTTGTTTTTTGTAAGTAGCCATAATAAACTTGGCTGTTAATCTCTGTAGTGCCTTCTAGTAGAAGAATGCTGCTGTTTTTTATGCCATGGACAGGACAGAACTCTCTCACTTGTTTTGTCGGTCGTCATAACTCTTGGCTTCCATTGATCATGTTCATATGTAGTGAGTTAATCAGCAATAAACAAAGGCATTTATTTGTTTGTTTTGTTTGTTTTAAAGTTTGTGCCTTGTTGTTTTATCACAATATACATTTAGTGATTTAAATACCATTTTTTATTTTTGTTTGAACAGGGAAAAGTTAACTTTTAAAAGTAAACATGAAAGTTTTTTTTTTATTTTGATGTTTGCTGTCATTTTATTTCACTTA
Source organism: Nautilus pompilius (assembly GCA_018389105.1). NCBI lineage: Eukaryota > Metazoa > Mollusca > Cephalopoda > Nautilida > Nautilidae > Nautilus > Nautilus pompilius. Next base: position 1,330,122 of record JACATO010000065.1, on the reverse strand, counting down.
TCCATAATTTTTTTGCTAAAAATTGTGCTTTACAAAGTAAGTGATTGTTCCTTAGCTACTAAAGGGCGAAGCACAAGGATGTTGGTAATCTTACAGAGAATACCAGTAAAGACAAAGAGATGCAGGAGTTGGAAGTCAAAAAACAGAACTTGACATCAGTATTAACTCACGTGCTGTCTGAAATTGGACACCTGGAAAAGAATATCGGACAAATGCAGAGAGAAATCATCGACACCGGTATATATCTTATACGTGCGATGATGATAATTTCTTTCCACATTTAGAGCATTGTTAGAAAAATATTCTTACATTTAAAATTTAAAAGTATAATTTAGTTAGCTGCTAAATTCAGTTTTTGGAAAGTTTATATGATCTTTCAGATGCCTTTTTAAAATTGTGATAAATGCCAGTTTGCTTTGTTTTTTTTTTTGTTTTTTAGAGTTACCAGAATCTTAGAGTTTTATTTATTTATTTTAAGTTTTAAAGTTGAATGATGTATGAGTTAAATAAATCAAATTACAAACGACTAAGACAAGGTTGGCAGCTTGTCATTAGGATATGCACCAGAGTTACACAGAGATTGGTTTACTATAAATTTATATACTGTTTACCATCTGTCTGCTTCTTAGGTACCAGTTGAAAGTACAGGGTTAAAAAGAAGAATACTAATATATCTGATAATTCCTTTATTTCTGACACACTCTGTAGTATTCTTATTTAAAAAGGCAAAACCCTTCTATAATTGTTTATTCCCTAGTGAAAAATTACCTGGCCTTGAAATATTTTCAGAAAAGGAATACAGAGATAAACGTGCAGCATTACTTGATGTTCATCGTAAAACACTTATGCTTGAAGAGTTTTCAAAAAATTGTACAGAGCAAATTCACTTGTACAGACAACTGGGCACCCATGTACGAAATCAAACAGAAACTATCAAGGGTAATGTTAGGTTGGTATTCATTAAATTGTTCTACTTGATTATATTCCATTTTTCTGTTTTGTTTTAAAGCCATAAAGACTCCTTTCCTTTTTTAAAAAAAGGTTTAATCTGATCAAAATTCAAAATCTAATAGATTATTATATGTTGTACTTTTACAGTTGATATAATGTCCTCTTTCTTGTCTTAGTCCCAAATGACTTGAAGCTACCTGAACCTTATGCACATTTTACCCAGCTTTGCTGACTCATTTCGTTGATTCTCTGACATATTTTGTAATTTTAACCAGACTAAATGTGCAACAAAAAAAGAGAGAGAGGGCTGCTTAACTAAAGTACTGAACAGATTTGAATCATTTTACAGTTATATTATTTCAGCATAAACACATCGGTTTCTGGTCATTTTCTTGATTGCTACTTTTAATCCTGGTAGGCCTTGAACAACAAGTTGATAGGTTCACCTTTTCATCTTGTTTTTAGACAGTTATCTTAAGGTGTTCAAAATCTAATAAACGCTAAAATACCCTTGTGTTTTTTTTTTTCCAGTAAGGCCAATGGGGGCAAGGTTTACTACACAGATATAAAGAATCCACTGAGTTCTTCAGCCCTGGAGACAGCATGCCATGTACGTAGCCAGTTAAAATTAAGATAGATTAATTTATTCCAAGCAGGTAAGATATCTATCCATCTAGTAGCACAGCCAGCAACCTATGCTAAATTCAGGTATAGGATTTGCTGTGAAGTTTATGAATCTGAAAAAGGAAAAAATAAGCATCTCTCTCTCTCTCTCTCTCTCTCTGATGATTTAATTTTGAATTTGAAACCTTTTCTTAGAGATAATCTGGAGTTTACTTAAACTAATATATGTAACTTATTTTAATAAATCAGTAAATATTGTCTTAATATTCTAACTTAGTTTAAAGCTATTTTAGTTTGGATTGAACCCCATTTAGGGTGCAAGTAGACTAGAAATGCACATAACATCATAATTAACCAACTTTGATTTTAACATTGGACTTGATATGATTCAAGAGCGGGAGGTGTTTTATCTTTCAGAAAAATGTTCGTGAATCCTGTGAAGCAATTTCTTCTTACATTCATCAGGTGTTTCAAGGAATGGAAAAAACAGCTAAGTAAGTCTGGCAATAAATAGTCTTAACTTACTCCTTAACTGATTCAGTTTTATAGTAGCTTGCATTAAATACAAGGGAATTTCAGTAAAATACAGCTTCCAATGCTTTTCAGACATGTATGGGCAATGCTGTAGCTCTCCTGTTAAGAAGGCTGCCATGTACTGTATCCATCATAATTGTGCATAATGCTGTGTGGTGTGCACTTGTGCAGGATGGTGCAGCACATGGCTTCTGTCACTACTACTACTCACTTAAAAAAAACATGGTACAGTCAAACCTCTATATTTCAGAATGATCAGGACTTGGACCTTTCCGAATTTTGAAATAAAAATATAGAAATGATGTATACAGTATATATAAGTAATTGTCTAACAGGGAAAACCTGATACTTTGAATAAACAAAGAAAGTAAAGAATGTAGTATACAAATACAGTAAATCCTTAATTTTTTCACTTTTATTCTCTGGACTTTCCAACATCATACTCTTCACATAATGCACCAATATTCTCTCCTGTGATTTTTTTTTCAATATTTAAAACTTTTTTGTAAGAAATTTCCGCACACGTTTCTGAGCACTGACTTTTTTGTGTCATCGTCAGTTGTTTGTTTTTTGTCTGAGTGAGCGACATAATAAGGGGTGCTAATAAAAGCAAGATGTAAAGGATAATTTCTCAAGAGAGAGATGCTTTGAGGAGGACAGGATCAAAACACACAAGATGGCCACTGACTGGGTGCACCCAGACTAGCAACTGACAAGATTCCGAACTACACTGGCATGACTCTGAAACTTGCAAATGATCTGAATCTATGAATTTCAAAATTAAGTTTCTGAGTCCACAACCGGTCTGAATTTTAGAGGTTTCACTGTATTTCAAAGTTCTTTGGAAACTTATGAAACTGGATTTTCTAGCTTTGAAGTTAAAATTTTTGAAGAATTGCTAGAATTTAGTTGGTTAAACTAAACAAAAATTATTATAATCATCCAGATATCAGCTTCCTATATAGAACATCCTAATATAGGTTAAGTTAGAAGAATATGAAAAAAAAAAAACATTATAGGAGTATTTAGACTTAGTAGATTTCAAAGATCCATAATCTTTAGCTCCATGTTAAAACCAATAATTGCTGTAATTCCTTCCAGTTTGGTTTATACCTTTTTTTGGCTTAAAATTTATTGTACAAGACCAATGCTAATTGGTAAAGTAGCTTGCTCTTTATTAGAAACATTTCTTTGACCCTGCACTTCTGAAGAAATTATGGATCCTTGATATATATAGTTTAGTTTGTATTTCCTGATTATCTTCAGTAATGTAATCTTACCCTGTGCACAGTATTGGTTGTGTAAATAGTTATAAATCAAAATTTGTCTTAACAGAACCCGTTTGAGCCCATAACATCAAGCTCTTGTCCAGCATCAAAACTAACCAGCCCTGTCATACTTTTAACTACAGAGCGAAGGCAACTTCACAAAGCCCTATCTATCCTGCTGATCCTTTTCTTAGGAAGGCATTTGAGGAGGTTGTGATATTCAGGATCTTTATTTACATCTGTTTTCTTATTGTGTTTTTTTTTAACTGTATTATTTTTTGACTCGGCTTCATATGTACATGAGGTAGGAGAAGCTTACTGGCCGTCTAGCAGATAGATATCTACTGCACGTTCAAAATTGTCATTTAAGGGAGGTCACTGCCTTGGTGTGAAACCAATTTCAGAATTGGAGCACCAGATTGGAAAAGGAAAGGCAAGAAAATCTTTCAGTAAGTGCTTTTCCAGAAAGATGTGGTGGGGTTAAACACTGAAGCAACAAAGCAACATGACAGCTCTGTGCTAAAGTGTGCCAACAGGACCACAAGTTGCTACAGTAGTAACATCTGAAGATAATTTTGATGACCAAAAAAACTTGTTTTTGTCTGTCTGTCTGTCTTTTACCAAAGCTAGAATCTGTTGCAATTTATCACTGCTCTTCCTGCAGGGAAAAATCTCTCTCTGAGCTGAGGTTAAAAGTGGGGGAACTGCTTGCAAAGTTTGTCGTCCAAGATGTGGTTCAGTCACTGGTGGAAATTACCTTTGAGTCCACCTATCAGCTCAAGGAGAAGACAGCGGACATCAACATAAAAACAGACATTGAGAAACTCAGGTATGCAGGGTGTGATGGCATTTTCTTTTTTTTACTTTTCTGTTTGTTTGTTGTTTTTTTTTTCTTTTAATTCAACTTAGTCTCAGTGTAATTGTTTGGATGGCGAGTATACAAAGTGAGGAAGCTAGCTAGAGAGAAGTTGCCTTTGACTGGAAAATTATGCAACAACAATGTTGAGAGAATCTGTTGAATTTACTTTTTAATTTTCTAAAAAGGAAAATTCGTACATTGTTCAAGGCTTATTGGTGAGGTGGGATACGAGGTAGCCCAACAAAAACCGAGAGGGGTGTAGAGAAATTGTTAGCAGAAAATAAGATCTGCTAGGAGAATTTCTGCAAACTGACATGGTCTAATGAAAAGAATTCTTAATAATGCAGTTATTCTTGTTTTATCTTTCCACTTGCTACTATGGTTCTTGCAATAAAAATTGTTTGTTGTTATTTAGATTAGTTTATACAAGGCAAGGTTAAAAAATATATATATATATAAGCATGTTTTCTTCTGCCAGCAGGACTCATCACAAACTTTCATTTCAGGTTCAGGTATGAACAGTCTGGTCATTTAACAGACTTGTCTTCATCCCCTAATTTGCTACAGAGCGTTCAAGAACTCATACAGGTAGAATAATTTATTCCAAATAGACTATAAAGGCTGATACGATAATTCAATAACTCATATATATCTCAATTCTAAAAATAATTGATTTCTCACTTTAGCAAGCAAAAAAGAAAGGGAAGTAGGAGGATTCTGTATGAAACAACTCTGCAGTGGAATTGTTTTCTTAAACAACTTTAAATTCAATTATTAATTAATATAATGGTTTAAATTCTTGTATAATTTTGAAATTTATCATTTTAAATCAAAATGATTTTTTCTTCTTGGCTAAGGTTATTTATATAGGTGATTTTATTAGTAATGTTTGTGATTCCCCTCTGTTATAGGCTTTCCTTTCATTGCAAAGCAGTGAAAATAAATAAATTTTAAAAAATGGTTGTGAAAGAGTTGTACAGGCTGCTTAGGTGCAACTGATATTCTGAATGCTGCTTTCCTTGAGCATTCTGGCCTTTCTAGTGTTATAATGTCTGGAGTGAATCAGACAATCGAGTGTTAGAAATGGCTGAAGATTCTTACTGATTGTACATTTGGTTAATCTTTTCTTATGAAGGAAGGACAGGCTCGACATTTTCTGCAGTTCATTCAAACAGAGAAGTATAAAAACGAGGCATACAGAATACAGAAGGAGACAGCAGAGCTGGGACATGAGCTGGAGGGCAAGCTGCAGAAGCTGTTTGAGGGAAAGCTCGAAGACCTGGAGCTTGCCAGGTAAGGTTCCAATAGGTTTCAGTCAGCTGTTTGTTCTTATCATCAGTATTTTCAAGAACAGGGCTGGCTGATCTGGGAACATTTTGCAAAGTGGAGAAAAGTATGCAAGAAACTATCACATTGAAATACAAACAGCTGACGTGATAATTAGAATCAAAAAGATGATGAAAAAACATTTTTGAAAGGAATTCTTTTTAAATCAGTATATATTTTTTTGTTGAAAGCATCAGAATTTGGATTAGTACAGTGAACCCTGAACAACTTCCTATTTCTCCTAAAGGGAAATGCTGAGAATGATGGTTTCTACCCACTTACCTTGTTTAAAGGTGAATGTTCATTCTTTTAATGTGTGTTTTATCTAGGTTAATATTCTATAAAACTGTTATATAGACTGGATTCATATTTCCTCAGTATGTTTTAGAGGCTTAGATCTTTGTTGTTATTGGCTTTGTTTCAGGAACCTAATACATTCTGAGGCTGCTCTGAAAGCAGACAAGGCTGCTCTCTGCTGTCTGATGAAGGAAGTTGAAAAGATCCATGAGAATGTTGCCAGGACAGTCAAGAAGAAGGAACTTTTGTTTGAAAAATATAGAAAAATACAGGATTTTCAAAACGTTGTGGTATGGTTTTTTGATGGAACTTTTAATATGAAGCTACAGCAGCATTTGTGTAAAGCTGATTAGTCTAAAGCAGCAAGTACATTAAAGGGCTCGTGACTGAGAAATTAGCATAAAACGGTATCTTGCTGAAAAGAGTTTCTTTTAAGGGCTGACATTTTTAGATTTTATTTTAATTTTTATTATTATTTTTTTTTAAGAGGTGGTTCTCTTATTTTAAACATTTGCTGAAGAAGTGTTAGATGGGTCCATAATGATAACCATGATGCTCCACCACACACGTCTACATTTGTTTGAGTTTGCTTAAATGAGTGTACTACTATTATCTTATATGTATAAATACAACAACAATTCCAAAATAAATATATTCTCAAAACCTTTTCATATTTATCTTAACTACACCAAAGATGATTATGCTGTATCCTAAACCTTAATAGCTACTTGTGAATGTTTTCTTAACAATACACAATAGTAAAAACAAATACTAATTTACTTACACTAATTCTAATGTTTAAGGAAAACATTTGAATTCTTTATATACTCCAAGAAAACTAAAATTCAAGTGTAGTGAGAAACTGGGTGATTTGATGATGTTGAAGGAGCTTAGTGACCACATGAATCTGGTGATGTTATGCATGAAGCTGAATCCTTGGCCATGGTGTCACACATGCAGGATGATGATTAGCTTGAGTATTTTCTCCTTGTAGACCACATCTGTTAGTTTTCTGCCAGCAGTGTGCAGATCAGTTTTCCCATTGATTATTATGATCCCTTCCCACACTTTAGGGGTAGGAATGTCATATTTCTTTCAGCACATCACTTACCACATTGTTGCATTACTGTTTTTTTTTTGTCCTTAAAGTGGAACCTGGATGTTTCACAGTTGTCGGGCAGTTCAGCCCCACAATCTTTTAACCACAGATACACACTATCTACCTATCTATTGAGCAGTGTCAGTCTGTCTGGAACACACTCGTCAGTCATTGGCCGACAACCACCCTGACTGACTTATTTACTTAACTTATTACGTCGAAATGTCACTTTTACACTCATTCACACACTAAGTCACAGAAAACATGATCACAATTTTATGACAGGAAAAATCTGCCATTGGCACCACTTGCGCCCAACTTGGTTCGGGAAGACCATTCGGTGATATAGCAACAACCAGTGGAATCACTAAATCAAGTTTATGCCAGCATTTCGTTATATTTTGTGGGAACTTTAAACAGCAAATGTGAAAAAATTATAAAGTGAATTGAAGAAATTGTATTTTACAATTTTGCAGATTTTTAAAATATATATATTTTTGTTTTTAAAATCTTTTTAGGCAAAAAAACAGAGTTTTGTCCATGATCTTGTGGCACAGAATTTAGCAGCAAACCCCAGCTTGACCAAGCAGTCTTCATCAGTAAGTGTAGTTTAGTAGTGACTACTGGGAAGGAGGAAAGTTGATGAGTGTGTGTTACACTATTTAGGAAAGTGTTGTACATATCTGTAATTATGTTCTTTATTCAGTGAATGCAGCTAATTTAGTTTTACTTTTGACTGGCATCACTGCTCTCAAATGTTGACTAATCCAGGCTTGTGACCTGAGAGTTGTCACCAGAAGTTTCATCGGGAGCAGAAACTTACTACCATCACTTAGGGATGTACGTTTTTTAATGTAACATTGCATCATTAGTGATTGATCGGATGCTCACACAATTCATGAAACAAGTTTTATTTCATTTTTCAAGAGGAGTAAGGTTGATCTAATATTAATGCATTGCAGATTTGAGAAAATTAGATGTTTATATTCACAGAATTTGTAAAATCAATTAATTTTCTCTTCTCCCCCTTTGCATCTTACTGTTTGGCTTGAAAGTGGTTACAAAAGACAAAATAAGAAAAGACCCAAGAGACTTTGATTTAAATGGTCAAACCAGAGCTCCCAGATCATGAGTGTTTTCAAGTTAACCAGCAAAGAAAATTGCTTGTCTTGTCAGAGACACTGGACCATATCCGTTACACCAGTCATATAAACGGCACTAGCTGATTAGATTAGATTAGGAGTTACAAGAAGGCAGGTAGCCATTGTGACTTAATGCAAAAGACCCAGAGAAGAGAAATGGCTACTAATACAATTGTTATTAACTCTACTCGCTTGTAATTTATTCCACTCTTTAACAATTCTACTTGCTGCAAAGTAGATTTTCTCCTATCTAATCGAGCTGGAATCTTAGCTAATCTGTAATTATGACTCCTAGTAGAACTGTTGATGGCCAGAAAAATTCATTTCCCTGCGTGTTCAAAATTTATAATTATTTTGAAACCATAATTAGTTTTTTTCTCTACCTCTAACATTAAAATTTTGATACATCTAATATTTTAAATTGTTCAGTGTTTACAATTGCATCTTGATGCTAAACACATCCTCTGCTCTCAAAAACCAGTAGTAGTATTATCAAAAAATTTGAAATTTATGAACACTGAGTTGGATCTCCCAAGCCACAGTTGATGTACAAGAGAGAGTTAATGAAGAAATTCAACAGTGCATTAACTCTGTTGAATTGTACCAATGCTAATATGCCTGCCTGCTGCTGAGAGGGTTCATGGTACCAGCTAAACTTCAATGTTAGAGAAATATGGCTTTCACAGATACTCAAGTCCCAGCTGAGACTGGTTGATCACTTCTCTGAAGCTTGCATCTGGTACCATCTCTTCTCCTGCAGCTCATAGTTGGTTGCCTCTCATGCTCCCTCCTTTTAATTCCATCCTCAAGTGGGTAAGCACATCTGATGGGTTCCCTTTTATTCTGCAATACGCCACTGTATCCTGGGATGTGTACAACCTCGTTCACCACCTAAAGTTTCTCCAAAGCTGTGATTCCCCCCACCTACCTTGGTTTTGCTAACCAGGCTGAGTGGGGGCAAAAATTCTGTCCTCAACCTTACTGTTACTGATTGCCCATGCATGCGCACATTCACACACAGATATGCAGACACAGCAGCAAAAACTGCTAGAAGAGCTTTTTTGTTTTTTATAGATAACACAGTACATAAATGATTCGTTGTCCAGCCAAGAGAGACGGACAAAAGATCTAGTGGCTCAGTTACACAGCTGTGTTCAAAAGGAAGCAGATAAATTTGGTTCTCTTTATCTCTCCTACCTGCTGTCTGTTCCGTTGGAAAAGTAAGTCTTTTTTGTTGAAATTTTGCATTAGCTTTTAAATAGATGAAAATTAAAAAATAAGATTGATTTATTTTTGTGAAGTGATGTATGTAACAAAATCCAACAATATTGAAAGCACCATATTTTTCATTATGATCTGTATTGAAGATAAGTAATCTTTTGATGGATTTTTCCTTTGTCTAAATGATTGCAGATGAATTTCCTCTGCATACATTACATGTTTTGTAAGTAGCAAGTGGAAGTGTTCTCATCCACAAAAATTGAGGCATTGATGACAATCAGACATTTTTTTTGTTTTAATCAGATCATACCAATATTTTCTCAGCTTGAAAAGATTTCTGCTAGCTAGCAGCTCGTGTGTATGTAAATTTTCTTCAGGCATAAAATAGGAATAATCAAAATTAAAAAGATATTGTTTGTTTAAAAATTATGTAGCTTTATATTGTATGCCTTTTATAACTGATATTTAATTTAAAATTTAGCTATAAGCATTAAGGAAAGATGATTTTTCATATTTATGATTACCAAGAGAATAATTTTGGAACAAGTCACCATTAAACCAAATTTTATAATGCAATAAAATACAAAGAAATAATGGGCTAGTGTCAAGAGCCTGAGTTTGAATCCTAGTCTGGTCTGACTTGGTTTCTTCTCTCTCTCCTTCCTCAGCCAGCCAACCACATGTCTCTCTCCTCTGGGCACTCCTGCTGAAATCAGAAGGGCCATGCCCACAGTGTTTCCAATGACAGATTTGTATTTATAGAATCTCTCAGTAAAACCTAATAATAATAAATTGGTATTTATAAATCTGAATGTCTTGCACCAATGCTTTCGATACTCTGAAAATGTTGTTTTTGTTTTCAGTGATGTCAGAATGGCTGTAAATGATCTATCAATCAATGACCTTAATCATGACTCAAAACTGGCCATTAGTCAGACCATGATGACCATTTTGTCACATTTGAAATTTCCAATGTTCAAGGTATATTACTGTTTTTCTTCACTGAAGCTCAGTCAGGATTGACATCTTTTTTTTGCGCCTACCAGTTTATTAAAACTAGAATGTGCTAACTGTGGAAAGTTGTGTTTTGTATGATATGTAGCTAAATTGGTTCCACGTTTAGCTGCTGTAGCTGTTTATGAGTGAGGCTTATCTACTACGCCTGTGAAAGTTTTTATGAGACTATTTGAGAGTAGCTGGCCACCCAACTCCCGGTAGGCAGGAGAGGTGAGATTTACCCAGGTGCTTTCTCTTGATCAGAATTTTCTCTCTGAATGTCTCTATACCTGTTTAATTTGAACCGCTCATGAACATCTTGTAGATTGCGATAAGAAATGGGGCATGACAGACTCCATCTCACTCAAACCATACAGAATCCCTACATCTACATCCCCACTTCATCTGGGTCATTGTTTTACACTTTTGAAACCGCAGTTTCTAAAGCTCTTTCTGTTAGCTGGAGATTACTGTTTTCCAAGCTCTACTAAGTGTGTAACATCCAACACTAACTTTTCATAACCTGTTAAATAACAGCTTCCACAGTGGAATCTAAAACAGAAACCAACTTGTACATAATAGCCTCTTGTAGTGATGCTTGATGCTAAGAATAACTCCTTTGTCTGTGGGCTGGATGTTGGAAGTGCCAGTTCGACAGCAATAAAAATTCAACACTTGCATGACACGACAATTGGCATTAACCATAAAAAGCAACAGAAATTCCCCTTATCCTTTCATTGGAAGATCATAGCCACTTTTCAAAAAAATTGTTTGCATCATCCAAGCATTAATGCTGCTTTCATACTGTTTGAAAAGTTTTCACATTTAAACATCATTGCTTTTTACCTGATCACAAGAGATTTCACTTTGTCCACCTGTTTGATTAGCACACAACAAGAATACATGGTGTTTGTTCCTCATTTTGCCACCACTCACCTTCTCTCCCTTTTTAACACAGATTTTATCATACAGGAACAACAGGAAATTCTGGTCTTGTCACAATTGTAGATACATTGGGTTGATATTCTGCCAACACTTCCTTAGTCCATGCATCAGCAGCATGTTTTCTAGGTTGTGTCTGACTCGAATCCATTTAATATTTCAAAGCTTTTCACGCCGTTGCATTAAATTTAACAATAAGATGTATAAAGACAATAGAAATTATTGTGTTAAAACAGCAATTGAGGATGATGAAGTTGTTGTTTAAAGCTTAGCAAATTAAAGGATTTGACGAGCTGTACATCTTTAAAACTTTGTTTGGACAAATTAAAGGTTTATACATACACCAATGGAGCATCCAATAGCTCAGTGGTTGGCCTATTGGACTGCCAAGGTTGAGGGCTCGAGTTGGTCACATACCTTCCAACATGATTTCTCTCACTTCACCAGGCAGCTGCATGTGTTTCCTTTCACATCTAGGGTTCTAGTAAGAATTCCCTTGTTATGGTTGGCAGTGCCAGGCCCTTGTGCCACAGGATAGTGCTCTCCGGCATATAACCATGACACTACATATCCTCACCAGGATAGCCTCCTTGTAGAGACTGGTGAATGACATGAAAATACCTCGAGGATATTTTGATAAAGAAAAGGTCTTCTGTGATCAACAATCCAACATAAACTGTTTGTAACAATATTTCAAGTGTACATTTTCTAAAGTCAGGCTGATATAAATCCAACTACTGGTATATGCACTTTAATAAATTGCTTATATAGGATGTGGGATGTTTGGCAATTATGGCTGTTAGTGTATATTATACAGAGTCTAGCCATAATAATTTGAATACCCAACCACTGTCGCAACGTCACAACTGAGAATACTGCCAGGCAAGGTTTCTCCATTTACCCTGGAATCAGGCCAACTTTCCTCAGCCTATGTGCCATATTTCTGCCAATCATTTGCTCTCCATAGGTGATACACATTAAACAATTTGTCCTCTGAGTATGTGACACTGCTTACCAACATCCTGGGTGCCTTGATCTATCAGCTGTTGAGCATTCTGCAGACTTGGGTCATCTGTATGTTACCTGATGGGAAAGCCATTGTTGACAGTGGGCTGTTGTTGCCTCGTGTAGTGCATCAGGTGTGTTGGCAAGTCTCTTGCACATTTACTCTCCATAGTCTTCACAGACAGGTGAAATCTCTAATAAGTCTGGATGTCACAGATGGTAAGGCTTCCATCTATCAAGTGGTTCGGATTGAGAGCAATGGTGTGGGAGTAAAACAGATCTATCAATCATTAATGAATGTCTAAATTCTGTCACTTATGTATTCATCCTTTGGAACTTAAGAAAAATCTTTGTGCCCGTATTCAGTCAGGATGTTCTCAACCATAATCACTGTACCCTGAAGAGAGCCAGAGCAGCATGCTATATGTTTAGCGTTATTTTATAATTTGGAAGATGCAGAATGGATTGCAATTACTTTCCTGGTCCTCAAAGCCCAGATATGAACACTGCTGAGCATTTTGATGGACAACTAAGGTTAAAATGACCAAAACCAACGTCACAACAACAAGTGAAGAAATACCAACAAACTCTAGAAAACCTGAACCAGATCACTGTTGATACAAATGATAGATTCATACCTAAAGGTACAGAGCTCTTATCAAATACTGAAAATTACTTTCCAACCAGTTATTTTGCAATTTGTACAGAATAAATGTACATGTGCAGTATTCAAATTACTATTGCATTGATCTGTATGTATATATTTTGAAAGATTTATGCTTTGTTGTTTGCATTTGTCTCAGGCTCCCGAAACCATACTGCCACAGTGTTTGGATATCAAAATAGAAATATATGATGTGGAAGCCCTGCTCAGCTCCATTCCTCAAGTTTTGTCCACTCTGCGAAAGGAGAGGAGCAGCGTCCAGCAGATCACAGGTTGGTAAACAACAAAGCACATTTTATTTTTTAAAAAATCAATCAATCAATTTATGTTCAATTTTTAAATGAAGAGTTAAAAATGGTATTTCTTATATTATTATCATTATTATTGTGGTCTATGATTCTTTCTGTGTATTGCAAAAACAAGCACCAACTAAGGATCAATATATCAGCTGTGAAAGAGCAGAAAGTGAACCTGACAGGACATTTGCCGTCTCTCTCCCTGGCCTTGTTTGTATAAGTCTCAACATGGCTGCCTACTCTCTTAAACTAATTAACTTATGATAATAGACAGAAATGTTTATTTCCATGCACAGCAACTTGAAGAAGCTGTTTTTCTAACATGACAAGGGTAGTTCATTTTTATCAGAAATATGCCAGATGTAAATGAAACTGTTTGCACCTCGTGGAACATCTGCAGCGATTTTGAGGCTGGCTCAATCTGACCGAAACTCGCCATGGAATGTAGCATCCTTTGGTAGGAATTGGTTAGGAAAGATTTGTTTAGAATTTTTCACCCTCTTCAAGTCAAAGAAAATTAAAGAATGTATAACTAAATCTGAAATGTTTCATACTTGAAAAAAAAGTTAGTCCTATGAGTGTTATTCATTTTGTGCATAAATTATTTTAGAATCTTAAAGACCTGAATATTTCTTACTACATTTTATAACAGAACAGCATAAGATTAATATCTTTTTTTGGCTGTCTTACTGGATAAGTCAGTGTAAACTAATTTAAATAGACTTGCATTTTTATAATTTATTTTTATTTTATGTTTAAAAGAAAGGATGTATTTGCTATAGGATGGCTGAAAGGCAATTTTGGTGATACATTTTTTAGTATTAGTAATAGTGTTTTTTAAACTACTTTCATCTGTCTAAGGAGTATTATAAGCACTGACATTGAATGATTTATTTCTTGTTTTGTTTTTTAATTATTTACATAGTAATTATCTTAATATTTAAAGACTGTGTACAGTTACTGTACCCTGATTTTAAAAAAAAAATTGTACTAGATATATTTTTAAATATATTCACTTGTAAGTAGGAAATGTGTGAAGCGCATTGAAGACTCTGTAGCCTCAGTTTTTTAATTGCAGACCTGTGTCAGTCTATAGAAGAAAATGATGCTGCTCAGCTGAAGAAGTCACTCCCCGTCCTTCAGGCTCTGCTGAACAAAGCCACAGACACACTCTCTCAGTGCCTACGGATAAAGGATTATATCATCCAGTGGTGGGTATAAGTGCTGCAAAGCTGCAGCCACTCGTCATTGTTGTTGATTTACTAAGGTTTTGAATGTGGATACACTTGTGTGGTGTGTGGAGGGGGGACTGCTCAGTGCTCTTCGGGTAGTAAGAGCTTTGGAACAGCTTGTCATGCAGTTAAAAGTTACCAGTTATGGGGATCTCGTACGCACACTACTGAAAATAACACAAACCCAACTATTTCAGTGTGAGTGATTTCTGTAACTATAATCACAGAATGTGGGTAGGATTGTTTAACACTTCTCAGTCTCCACTCAGTGTAGTTCCCTCTTACAGAATACATTAACACTGAATGTTTTGAAAAGGCTGTATTTTTAGTAATCAAAACAAGTGATAATTAATCAGTAAATACTTCTGTTATTCCATTGCTATGTTAAACATATTCCAAGAGAGGGGGATAACTTGAGCAGCATCACTAACTAGCTAGCTGAAAGATTGCCTCTCAAATTCACTTGTTTTTCATTTTAGTCTTATCAGTACTAACTATTAACACATGGAAACTGTTATACATTTAACCTCGAATTCTGGTTTTTAAAATAAATACACAAACTCCATTTCCAAATGTAAAATTATTTACGGAAAAAGCAAACTTATTCTTAACACCACTATTATTTATTTTAACAAACAAACTGTAAACCATTATGTAAAACCAGAAACTTTACACATTGTCATCTTTCGTTGAAAGTTTGGCAATGGTTACCAACTGTTTATTTTTTTCTCCAAATTGTCAATCGGAGTCTTCAGTTTGAATTCCTGCTACTGGCTGAATTATTGCAGAGTACAACAGGATACATTCAGCAATATTCAGTTTTCTTTTTGTGATATATTTTATTTGGACAACTTTATACCTTATGAGTTTGCTAATTTCCCATCATTGTCTCTGACAGTTTTTGATTATTTAGAAAACTAATTCTTTTTCTGGTTACATTAATATTAAGGAAATTATATCTGATAATTAGAAAAAACAGTGAAAAATACTTTCCAGAAAAAAGAAATAATTAATTACCACTTGTACTGCTATTTTTTGTACAGAATTAAGATATATTAACAGTACATTTTTGTTTAATTTTTATGATATCAGGTGGGAGCAGCCGGCACAACACGCTGTACCTTGGATGACAGTTGATGGAATGACGCTTAAACAGTGGCATCAACGGTGGATGGTTGCCGTGACTCAAATCCGCCAGCGAAAAATTCGTCACTGACCTTTGCCCAAATTTGTTATTATAGATACCAACCGACTGTAGCCTTCTTCCTCCTCTCTATTTACACTTGTAATTAACAGTGGATTATGAGCTGGTTGGCACTGACTTTGCCACAGTAGGAAGGATTTTTTGTTGATTGCTTCAGCTCAAAAATAAGCTAAAGTCAGCTCTGTCCAAAGCGCAGTTTGGTTTAGGAAGTGAAAAGTGTCCATTGTTAATTACACCTACAAGTAGCATGTTCCACCTGCTGTAGCTCAGTAGATTCTTTGTTCATTACATCATAACTTATGACTGTTTTAATGATATGATAAACCTAAATAAAATTTAAGTTATACTTCCGCATAGTTTTTCAAAAATGAAATAAAAATCTGGGAATTAGCAAAATTGATTGTAGTCATTGAAGACATCATTTAAAATCTTGCTTTCCCATTTTTTCATCCTTGTAGTTACATATGTATTATTTTTACTCATTACTTTGGTTCTGATAATGGAGTGAACTGTTTCAGAGCACAACACGATGTAACAGACAGGAATATAACTATAAGCGATTATTAAATTTGCTGTTGTTTTTAAATAGTATTTGGGATATGGAAAGTCTTTCTTTGCTTTAGTAGTCGGAGTTATTTCCCTTACATTAATTCTCTCTCGGTGTCTGTCTTTTTTGTGTGTGGTTTATTTCAAGCGAGGTGCGCATGCGCCGACCCCGTGACCAAAATGGCGAAGGCGGCTCAGAGGCTGGGCAAGTTTGCTACGAGAGTTGGTGCTTCCCTTTCGCAGAAAGGCCCGGAGCTGGTCAGAAGTACGTGGAACTTTACGATAATTGTAAGATAAGCTGGCGGAGTGTTTCGTGAAGGGGTCAGCTGTAGTTATTTCTGTCGGGGGGCCTGGTGCCGGCGGGCGACTAGGTGCCCTCTGTGGGCGGGGGGGGGTAGGGGGTTAAAACCGTAGATAGGTGGGTAAGTAACCTGTCTGGTGCCGGCTGGCGACTAGGTGGCCTCTGTGGGGGTTAAAGCCGTAGATAGGTGGGTAAGTAACCTGCCTGGTGCCGGCTGGCGACTACTTGTAGCCTGTCTTCAAAATGTCCTCCGTGACCTCTAGATGCGGTGTAGAGGACGCGAGAGCAGCTTCCAAGAAGAGTTCCGGGTGTGTAATTACTCCTTGAAGTGGAGGATGATATTCCGGCTGGCTACAGTGGAGCACACAGAGAGTAAGGATGACAGGTGTTTTTAAGTTTACACTGGGGAATGTCCTGGAGAACTTGCCACCAAATCTGCCTTTAGTATAGATGGTGGTGAGATAATTCTTGTTCTCGGTAGGCGTTTGGGATGAGGCTCTGTCTGTCAGCGATCCATCAGTGCAGAAGCAGCTATGCCTCTTAGTGGTTTTAGATGAGCTGTGATGCAAGATTTTGTGGTATCTTGTTGAAGATGATCACTGATGTTAGTAGAAACTATTTTAGAATGTTGCTTTCAGATGGCTTAATGTTGCCTTTTAAAGGCTTTTAATGTATTTGTCTAGAACAACATACTCCATGAGGAGGCCATCGGTCTTCAAAAGCTTTTATTTGTGATGTGAAGTATCTGAGGAAGATCACGGCTAATCTAAAACTTGCAATGATGAGAGACTCCTTTCCTGTCTTAACACAACAAAAGTAAAAATCAGTGGACAACTTTGGAATTTTTGGCACAAATGATGGGTTAATAACTTTGATACTGTATTGATGATAGCTGATTTTTGGTAGAAAAGAGTTCAAGTTTAAATCTAGGAGTAGAATAGATGCTCACAAGCTTGTCTTTAGTGATTCTGACTCTGACTGTTAGGTAGGTGATGCTTGGGCTTCATAAGTTAGTTTAAAATAGCTCTTGATAGCTTTTTTGAATTACAGGAGCTTTATATAAGTCACACTTGTCTCTTATGGGTATTATCTCCAATCAAAGGATAAAGCAAACAGTGTATTCAAAACACTGATAATGTATTGTATATATGTTTTTAGTATCTCAAGATACTACAGATAGCTAAGTGTCATGTCAGTGTTAGCTGTCTACAGTATCTCGAGATATTGCAATGAGTTCTGTAGCAAAACATCACTGATAATGTACTTTTGTAATGATGGTCATT
Source organism: Nautilus pompilius (assembly GCA_018389105.1). NCBI lineage: Eukaryota > Metazoa > Mollusca > Cephalopoda > Nautilida > Nautilidae > Nautilus > Nautilus pompilius. The sequence goes on along the minus strand of JACATO010000065.1, from coordinate 1,312,332 downwards.
CCTTATTTTTGATTTTGTGTACACTTAGAATACTTCTTTGATAGTGTGTCTATAAATGGTTAAGATGACCCTTAGTGCTCCTAAAGTTTCTCCAAAATCCATATAAGTAAAGAAAATGTAAACTAACTTTTCTCTCATGTGACATGACGTTATTAGTGTTAAAAAAGCAGTTTGCATTTTTAATTCTTAGAGACAACAGAATTTGCAACACCTCGTCTGCAGACATTCTGGAAATACGCTCGTGTGGAAATGAAACCGCCTTCGCTGTCAGAAATGCCTCAAGTACAGCAGTCCTTCCAGAATATCGTCTTTGCAGCTAGGACAGGCAAATACCTGCAAGTACCTGTTAGGGTAAGATACAGACCTTTCTGAGCCTGTCATCTAATCACTCAGAAAGCTAGTATTTAGCACATCAGTATATTGCCAGCTTTTTTAGTTTGATTCAGTACAAATGCTACTTGTCTGTTAGTAGAAAATTGACTTTTCTGAAGGTTATTCCAGCTTTAAGACTTCTAATTCTAGTTATAACAGCCAACTGTGTGCTGAGCATTGATACTGCTGTACACATCCCTATTAGCAGTGTTCCAGGTTTCCCATTTGACAGGGAATATGCTAACAACATAAAAAGTATATCAAAATTATTGGGGCTTCCTTAATGATAAACTTTTGTGAAAGGGGCACGATGTAAAGGTATAATTTGGCTAGCCATATGCAGTGTAGTTTTGATTCTATAACTATCACTATGATAGGAAAATGTTTTTTTTTTTTAGTAGAGATTTATTCAAACGTGTACTGAATTTGTTGATAGGTAAATGAGCACAGTAATTAGCTAATGGAGGGGTGATGACTAGCATATCAAAAATATCTTAAAAATGAAAATGAGATTGGACAAAGTATAAATCCTTTTGGAATACATGCAGGGTGTGGGCAGTTCTGCTGTAATAAGTACTAGTGACCATCGTAAAAATAGGGCTTGAACAATGACACTTTGGTTTTATCCATCAAGTTTTACCTGGTGATCTTGGTGCATAGCTAGTGGTTTGAAACTGAGAAAATCAGCAGTACACATTCATGATGATCTATGCTAGTTCTTGAATGTTTTTGTTGTTATACAAGGTGAATGAAAAGTTTCCAGACTGAATTTATTGTGGTGATACCAATAGCTTAAATTTGATACATAATATCCAAATACAACCATTATGGCAGAGCAGCTTAAGCATACCTGCGGTGATTGATAACAGACATCAAAGTTACGGGAAACAACTGTTGCAGTGCTTCTCTAGATGATGATTCATAGACTGAATGGCTAGCAAAGTCACATCTCTAAATTTTTTGGACCTGCCAAGTTTGCTCCAATCAATCAGAAAACCAGGTATTCTACATAGAATGCAGACTGACCTTTAATACTTCACTAGCGATCAATTGTCATTTTTACTGTTTCAGTAACTATATAAATAACACTCTTTAGGTGTATCAGAAAAAAAAAATTGACAGATTTGATGACTTATGCACAATAACATTTTGTAATTAATAAACCTCTTAAATTTCAGGAAGCTTTCTTGAATACATTAGTTTGTATGGAGATAGCATTTTGGTTCTTTGTGGGAGAGATTATTGGTAAAGGAAATCTGGTTGGCTACTACATCCCTGGTGCTGTCCACTATGAAAGTGAATGATGATGACAGCCATAGTCTTGTTATAGGATAATATTGTTCACAGGTAGCATGTTGTCTAACTTTTCCAAGTATGGTAATAAAACACACTCTGTACAGTTGTTTTTTTGTACTCGTATTTATCCAAACTGAGAAAAAGCATACGATTTGTCTCCAACTGTCATCCAAAGAGTAGAACAAGATTCTTTCCAGGGTCACAAAAAAAAAATGTTGCTGAGGAAATATGTCAAATTCCTAAGCACCCAAAGGCAGGTAACTCATCTAAGCCCAAGACGTTTCTTTTCTTTTTCCTTTTTACGGACAATTTCTATATTCCTTTCCTTCCATGTACTTTTCCGAAGTTTGATAGGTCTATTTCCAACATATTTACCTAGGGGAAAAAAAAAAAAAGAGTCAAGTTAATCCATTGTAAACTCTGAAAATGAAGTTAAATAAAGCATTTCATTCATCCATTATTGGAGCTGGTCCAACATCAATAAATTTATCGAAATACTAATCTCATTACTTTGCCTAGACATTAAATCTCCCCCCCCCCCCCAACTGACCATAACGGTGTACGTCAGTAGTGGGGAGAACTGTCTTTAAAATTTAATATATTACAAAGCATTCGTGAGTATCGGAAATAGGTAGGTGGTGTAAGTTAACAAGCGGTCCTAAGCCCTAACCAAAATTACTACTAATTTATTTTGGTTAACTGAGCTCATTTACTAGCTTGATAATTATGCCATTGCTCTACTCTCCACATAAGTATTATAGGGATATTTTGTGACCATGACCATTTTAGGTGTCATGATCCTTAATCATTAAGAGGATGGCAGCAATACAGATAACGCTGCTATTAGCTAAATTTTCAGAGATATGAAGAGAACTGAGCCAGTTTCCCTGACAAGTACAAAAATAGGCTACACACTGCTCTAGGATGGGACTCTAACTAGAGCCTGCTGCTCTTCGCTGATGGTCATTTGTTGTGCTAGACAGCATTACATCAATTTGTTAGAGTTTTTCCTAGGTCAGTGCCACTTGGATGAGGTCATTAGATCTAATTACGAGGTGTAGTCAAAAAGTATCTGACCTTTGGCCAAAAAAAACAAGTAATATTAAAAAACTCACCATTTTGATTTAGTGTCCTTCAAGGTATTCTACACATTTCTGGAAATCACTTTTTGAGATGCTGTAGAGCTGTGCCGTCGAATTTTGCTTAATGTCCTCTGTTCACTCAAATCTTCTCCCTTTGAGCTTTGGGAATAGCCAAAAGTCTGACGAACAAGTGGTGTGTTATGCTTGGACGATGTGGGCAGAATGAGCAGGTGCGTTGTCATGGTGGAGTTGCCAGTTCTTTGCTGCCCACAGGTCAGGTCGGGTCGTTTTCGCCGCACAGCTTCAATTGTCTGATCTTGTGGTGCATATTCATGATGCACAATACCTCTGTAGTCAAAAAAAACAGCTCATCAGTTTAACATTGCTGCGCACCTGTCTTGCTTTCTTTGATCTTGGCGGGGATGGATGCTTCCATTGGATGATTGCAATTTTGTTTCAGGGTCATAGCCGTACACCCATGTTTCATTGCCAGTGATGATAGTGTTCATGAAGTTTTGATCTTGGCTAGCACACTCCAGCATGTCCTGGGAGATTTCCTTTCTGCTGGTCAGACAGCAACTTTGGTACGAATTTGGCTGACATCCTCCTCATGCACAAATCTTCTGTTATAATTGACTGAACTGATCCATGGCTGATTCCAACTTCGGCAACAATCTCCTCAATAGTCACACGACGGTCTTCATAAACTATTCCTCGAACCTTTGCAATCATTTTGTCGTTTCTGCTAGTTGATGGTCTGCCACAACGTGGCTCACTGTCCACTGAGGTGTGGCCATCTTTGAACCGGTTGTACCACTCCTTTGTGTTTTTCCCATAGCATCATCTCCAAAGGCCTTCTGAATCTTCTCGATAATCTGGACTTGCGTATCACCAAGTTTTTGGCAGAATTTGATACAGTATCTTTGCTCAATGCGCTCGGTCATCTTGACTCAAAAAGAAAAATTGCACAGTGCACTCTTCGTCTGTACTCAATGCATCACTGCGGGCGACTGGCGCAACCTACAGACACGAAAATTTTTGCACATGCTCAGGAAGGACACGGCCACCTAATACCCATGTGGATTTTGCTCAAACAAATTCAAGGTCAGATACTTTTTGACTACACCTTGTATACCAAAGTCTCAGTAATCAATTCACCATGGACAATAATGCTAAGGTCCACTGTGAGAAGTCATCAATGACCTTGAAAAGGAAAATGTTTCATATCCTGAACCCAATAGAATGATTCTGAGATTAGCTTTGTAGGCTCATTTGACAGCATGAGATGAAGATTTAATGCTATAGTTAAAATCAAAAATGGTCAACCAATCATTAATTTTTTTTTTAATATACATTAATGTTACATGAAATCTCTAACATTGAACAATGTTATAAGGATCATTTTATCAACAGTAATCCCATCCCCCCAAAAATGATATAGTAACAGAGTAACATTATGCAGCACAATGCCACACAAAACTGGAAATTTTACTTTCGTGTCCATGTAGTTTAAACTAAACTTTCAACTTTAAAATATCTACAGTAGTCTTCATCTCTGGATGCTTAAAGCTTCAATGACTACAATCAGTTTTGTTAATTCCTAGATTTTTATTTCATTTTTGAAAAACTTTAAGCAAAAGTATATTTTAAATCTTATCACCAGAACAGTCTTAAGTTATGATGTAATGAACAAAGGCAGAATTCACTGAGCTGCAGCTCATGTGGAATGTGAAAAATATAATAATCAACACTAATGATGGCTGGGATCAGATGTAACACTTAACATGTTATCAAACCAGCAGGCAGTGATGGGTTATACCTTTACTATCAGAAATACACTACTACTACCATATGGATCTTATGGAAAGTATACAGACCTGTCAGTAATTGTTATTGGGAAGAGTCAAACTATTTACTTACCCCCTGTTTGTTGGAGTTCTACTTCATTAACAAATTCAGAACATCTTGAGTAACAAAGTGGAACATATTTAAGATCACCTATAGAGATGTTAGTGTAGGAAAAGAAATTATGGGTTGTTGTTCACTCATGGAAAATTTTAGGAAAACAGTAAGAACATGTACTTATTAAGCTTATTTTTGCACCTTACATAGTCCTTAAATGCAAGATTTCTATCATTTTCAACAATAGAAAAAGTATCCAAACATTACTTCCTCAATATGACATTGTACTCCAGGAACTAATCAAGAAGCAAGTGTATTTTCTTACTTGACAGACTCAAATACAAGTCATATCCAAGTTTGTGTTAACTTGGCAGATTACTTTAAATAAGTTATTACAGACTCTATCATGCACTAATACTGAAATATACATAGCTCCTTGCTGCAGACTAAGAAAATAGGTTGTAATGCTTATGTGCTTTCAAATAAAAACCTCTGAATCATTGGATTCTAAGCAAACATGTTGATTTTCAGTAAAAGAAACTTAGGAAACCTATTCCTGGTGAAGATCTAATAAAGATTATGGAACTTTCTCAATAGATGCTTTGAATAAAGAGACTATCTTGCTTAAATGATGCAGAAAGTCATTAAAAACCCCATCTTCTCTAAATGCTTCTTTCCTCCCTTCAGATATTTTCAGTTGTTGAAGTAGCATCAAAAAAGGAAATTCACAGACGACAAGTGATGTAATCATGATATCATAATAAATGTACACCATGTTCAGCTTTCTCAACGCACCCACTCATTGTATAAATTAAGTTTATTCTACATGGAAAGTGATATGAATTTAATGTTTTATCATCAAATTTCAGTTTTAAAAGATGGCTGAGTACATTAAAAAAAAAAAAAACCTTTACACAAAAAGAAACAATCATCAAAAGAAGACAGAACATAACTGTAGGTTAATATATTTTTTTTTTTAGTTTTATCATCAGTATTTTCAGAGATGTAGCTGTCAAAAGATGTCCACAGATTAATTTAGCCTCTGGGATTTTGTAAATAAAATTGTGTGTGCACTGTCTGGAATTATTGTTGTGCACACAACAAAGACGACTTCCCGATTTACGATGACCGTTATTAAATGAGTATACAGAAATAGGAATTAATTACACAAGTGATGCCAATAAATGGTCTTTAATCCACTCCATCTGAACAAGACAGAAGTTATTTCTGCTCAATCAATATGACAAGAACACATGAAAGACACAAAGGCTCCAATAGAGAGAGAGAGAGGTATGTGTTTGTGTTAGGCTAATTGAATGTCAATTACAGTAACTGTCTGTTCAAACTTGGCTCAGTAGTAAAGCAATACACTTCCCTACAAATATTTCAGGACTATCAACTAAAGATGCTACATTAAAATTATTTCCTCCAAAGCATTTTTCATGGTTAGGTCTTACTGCACACTAGAAAACAGCCAAACAAGTGTCCGTGTCGTCTTCAATGAAGTCTTAAGTAACTGAATGGGGATACAACAGCTTTGTAAACCAAATGATTAGTAATAATAAACAACAAAATGTACTGTACGTAGAAACAGTTATGAAACTATATTTTTGCATTTCTGATTTAATTGGAATAATCATGATTAGTTAGAAGAGCTTTGTTAATATATGACAACCACCAATCATAATGAAATAACAATGACTGTCATAAACTAATCTAAAACAAAACATCTGTCCAAACCGTCCCCAAACAAATGTGTCTAGAAATTTAAAAATAAACAGACTGTAATCGATCAACTACTACTATTTGCGTTGAAACTGGCTGAATATTTAGTCAACACATTCAGTATGCAAAACAAATGAGATAGGAGCAATATGGGTCTTATTACAAAGAGACTCCATGTCACAGCCCCTATGGCTCAACTTGTCCTGAGTGATACAGATTTGAAGGGTAGTGGAATGAAAATGCACCCAAGGTGGTATTCAGTGAGTTAAATCACAAAACTACTTCATCTGGTAACTTTTTAAAAATATTTTCACTTCCACTTGATGCCTTTGATCTGTGGAGATATTTAATAGTTCAAGAATAACCATTTAAAGGATATAAATTACTTATTAGATTCAATATAAAAGTATCTGAAAAAATGCAAGAAACATTTTAGAAATAATTGCATCTTTTCTCATGTCCACAAACCATTATGGGAATGCTTGCTAATTCAGCTGGGTTTCATATGAATGCCACTTATAATTCTGACTGAACTTCTGTCCTAAAGCCAGTTATTTAAAAACTGAAATCCCACAAGATAAGTTGTAATATGAGAAAAGTAATTTTAGATGAAATGCTACTGATACTGTCAACCTTAATTGCAGACTTGCACAGTTTAAGATAGATTATGTTTAACTAACTGCAAATTATAAAATGGGAGGCAAATCTAGATGGTCTTTTTGGTGGGGAATGTGTTAAACTCATCACTACCTGATTGAATAGCTTAACTCAGTTACCTGTTTCGTGGTAGATGAAAATAAGAGGTAACAAAAGATTTTACCATCTTCCAGGAAGGTTATCAGGTGTTCCATTACCTGAATGAAAAATTTAATCATGACAGGGAGGAGGACAGCAGATACTGTGAAAGAGAGAATGGCAAAATCTTTAAATATTAATTATTGGAAAATACACAAAAAGTGAAGCCACCATCACAAGGGCCTCCTCCAGGGTTAACTGTCCACCAAGAACTACGAGTCCTTACAAATGATGTCAAAAACCCTTTATGCAATTTTGCACAAAGATCTGCGCCCGACTGCTTGACAGAGTACTACAACTGAATAGTAAGTACTAAACCAACTGGAAAACAGACCCAGTCAGAACTGCCACCTCTGACAAAAAAGCATGTTGTTTGTAAACTTTTATCATGAAGCTAGAGATCCACACTTGTTCAAAGGAGGAATCAATATACCTGTATAGTAGTTTTCCATCCTTCACCACACACAGTAGGTAGGGGGATATTTTAGCTTAGTAGTAGTGGTCATCCCCCTAGAATAAGCAAATATTTATCAACACTTTGCTGATGCTGTTACTGGTAGGTCTGTTCTAAGGAAAGGAAGATTCCCTAATATCGAGCCTTGAAGACTACTTTCCTTTTAATACCTGCAAGATACACCAGAAAGATCCAATTTCACTTATTCTGGATAATCTACGAGGGAAAGTCAAAAATTATCCGCACTCTTGTTCAATTTATTTACACAAAAGCAGGGGTTAAACAAGTACGTCATTTTTCTTCAGTCTCCTTCCTTTTCATGCACTTGTTCCAGCGGTCCACAAGCTTGCGTATTCCCTCCAAGGTGGTGGTTTTCAGTTGGTCGCGCAACCATTTATGCACCGCTTCCTGCACTTCTTTATCCATAGGAAATCGACAACCTCATAAAGCATCTCTGAGCAGTCCAAAGAGATGATAGTCGGAAGGCGCAAGATCTGGCTGGCCGTATGTGGCCATGCATTGTCATGCAACAACAAAACTTTCTTCGACAATAGGCTTCAGCGTTTGGTGCGAATTGCTGGCTTCAGATTGTTGGCCAGCAAAGCACTGTATCTTGCACTGTTGATCATTCACCCCTTTTCCAGTATAGGCCCTTTTGAGTAAAAAAAAAAACGGTTAGCATCACCTTTCCCGCCGAAGATTGAGTCTTGAATTTCTTTGTCACTGGTGAGCCAGGATGTTTCCACTCCATACTCTGTCTTTTGGATTCTGGCTCATAGTGATGGACCCACGTTTCATCTCCTGTGACTATTCTGCTCAAAAATTCTTCACCTTCATTGTTGTAGCAGTCAAGTAAACGTTGGCAGACCTCAACACGTTTGCGCTTGCACTCTGCGGTAAGCTCTCTTGGCACCCATCTCACACAGACTTTATGGAAGCCGAGCTCATCGTGGATGATTTGATAGGCAGAACCATGACTAATCTGCAGAGAACATGCCACCTCATCGATGATAACTCGCCAGTTCGCCATTACCATCTCTTGAGCTTGCTGAATCTTCTCGTCAGTGGAGGAGGTTGACAGGCGACCTGCTCCTCCTTCATGCGTCATGCTTGTCCGGCCACTTTTAAACTTCTCGATCCACTCATACACACTTCTATGCAGTAGTGCACTGTTGCCATATTGTGTTAAAAGCTTCCTATGAATTTCAGCCCCTGACACACCTTCCGACCAGAGAAATCGGATCACTGCTCTTTGTTCCTCCTTGGTGCTCACTGCTAGTGGAGTGGCCATGTTTACACTGTAACAGCAGCAAGAAAACTGGCGCGATCAAGCTCAAACTTCGATCGCATGACCACAATAGTACCAACTATAAGCACGCATGAGCAGAAGGCAATGTGACAAACCTAAAGATATGTTATGGCGAAAGTGCAGATAATTTTTTACTTACCCTCGTACATACTTAACAGAGATTCTATAAATGTATGCTGAGCGATATATTCAAGCGGTCTTAAACAATCCATTAAAATGGTTCTCCATCCATCATGATCCTCCATAAACAGCATCCCACCAGTCTCTGGTATTCTAACCAATTCAAAATCCCATTTATTAGCTCCCTTAAGACTATTTAATCAGCAGAGGTTTTTCTTCTAACAATTCAATTCAAACTTCAAGACCAGTTATGAGTTTCTCCTCCTAGCCCAGGGCCACACGATGACAGTGTGGGGCTGACTCTGCAAAACTTTACATTCAAACGTTTTGTACATCATTTCTTTTCTTCTTTTAACTTTTGATATTTCTGAGTTCACACCTTGTGCACATCAGTTCATTTAAAATATAAACAAGCTTGGGTCTGGCTATTTCACCACTATCTTCAGAGAGAGTCAGTTATGGAAATGACTGAGCCGCCCTTTTCAGAGCAACGGGGAAAACAAAGAGTCTACAAACTGACCATAACATAATGGGAGAAACAACAGATGTTCCACCTCCTCAGTGGAACCCAACAGGACCTAAGCTCATAATTTTGTTTCGTTTTAAAGAAGAAAACCAAACATTCAATTCTAAGGCCTTTGCTTGTGTTAATAATGTCATTGTGTAGGGAAATGAGAACAGATTTGTCAATCTTTCTGCTTGTTATTGGATTCATGTGCTAAGAATATTTTACTATTGTCAACTAATGCTGATTTTTAAAATTTCAGATTTAGTGATACCCGGAGAGAGAACTCCGCTATGATGGCAAGCACCAGGGCAAATCTTACTTCTCCACCCACAAAGTGGAGTTGGTTAACCGGGCACCCTCAATTAGGACTGCTCACAAACATTCACAGGCATAAATAAGCCTCACTTGTACTTTCTAGTATCAATAAACTGTTAGGCACCAAAAAAAAAAATTTTACTAGACCAAACAGGTGGAGATCTACCTTGGTTTATAGTAACAGACTACGTGTGTTCAGGGACTGACAGATGCAGACTTGCTAATTGACAAGGATTGGAATAAAAACCAGGGCTGTGTCTAGTATTCATGGTGTCCTTTTTCACACAGCTGAGTGAACATTCTCAAACTTTGGGTCTTCAAAGAAAAGAAAATACCAACCTTATGCTTACTGAAAATAAATGAAGTGTATCATTTTACTTGAACATAATTTATTTTTTCTTAGAAGAGCCTCACTTAACTTTGCCAATAATTTTATCATTTTTTTTTTACGTTCAAGTTTGTTGGCAAACTCTCAGAAGTAGAAATATGGAAGTTTGTTTGGTAGCAGGAGAATGACAGCTACACCAGTCTAAAATTTATCCATGTGTTTATCATCCTGTGCACTGATACTTTTAAGTATATGTAGCTTATACATTCAGAAAATAAAGTCAGATATCCACATATTGCACCAATGTAAACTATATGGAAGGCCTGGTGGAATTAAGATTAGCAAGAAACAATGGCAAAGGATTATTTGCATATTAAAACCAAGATTTTCTTCTGTTTCCATAATTAAATTCAATACTGTATATGAGCAATTCGTTTTACTAAAGTGGAGCTAAAACCTTGTTTTGATTGTGTTTTGGATATTCCAGTATAAGATCAAAGCCTGATTTTCTTGATTTTTTACCTAATTATTCGTTCTTAGTGATATTATCTGTGTTGACTGATCAGGAATTGCTTATTGAAGTAAGTGTCTTCAAAAATATTAAGAAACCAAGTGATCGAGTTACCAATGTGATTCTGTTTCTCTTATGAACAATAGCTAATGCAGGTACCATTTGCAGTATAAGGGATGATTATTGGTAGTGGACTGTGATAAGAGCCACGTAGCTTCTGCCCTGGAAAGGTAGCCTCCCTTTGTTGGCAACATTAAAATGCTGAATCAATCACGGGCATGGTAAAACCTGTATTGAATGTTGGGGCTGGCCAGTTTTTTCAGATGCTGTTTAGCTGAGGAATTAGGAGTTAGAACTGTAGCAGACTGACCACTGAAACTGCCCATTCCCAGATAAGTAACTAGACACAGATATTTTAATTTTAAAAGTAGAGAGGTGTCTCCAAAAAACTTTGTATGGAATTATTTGGTGATTCAGAAAGATTCCATCTAAGCTCATTGCAAACTTTTCAAGCAAAAATGTCACCAAAGAGAATGCAGAAAGACAGGACTGCTGCTGCACTAAACAGATGTCCATGGAGAATCTCTTGACAATAAAATTGATGCGGCAGAGATTATTTAGCCAAAGCCATGCATTTTAAAGAATAGGAAAGATGATTGTTGCCGACTCACAATCCTGTCACTGCAGACAATGGATTTAGAAAGCTGCTCAATCACTTGTCTCCTAACTATAATATACAGTTGTTCCCCGGTATTCATGGGGGTTACGTTCCTAGAGCGTGAAAAACCGCGAATATTGGACGTGGTCCATATAAATGCCTATAAACGTCAAAATATAACGTAAATATAATAAAAAAAATATAAGTAAATATATAATAATAATTTAATAAAAAATACAACACACAGAGAAACACTCAGCGAAACACTCGAGATAACTGCATGTGGTAAACTGGGATGATGCGGGGCTGCTGGGCTACATCTGTCTGAGACAGCGCCTCGAGGGCAGCAGCCAATCAGCAGCAAGGAGAAATGAATAACGCTCTCGGATTGGCTACTTTCAAACCTCCAGCCAATAGCGTTTATTTTATATTGATATTTTGCTGAATTTACGTTAGTATTTACATTACAAAATTAGTAAATTATATTGTTATTAATAATTTAGCGTTAAAAAGCGTGAAAAAATATATATTGCCACGAAAAAAGCCATTTAAAAATCACGGAAGATATTTGCGATTCTGTGAATATGCGGGGGTTTCCACGAACAATTATTAGTTAGGTTCTAAGGAAAATTCCGCGAATAACCGGGGCCACGAATGCCGAACCGTGATTACGCGGGGGTCGACTATACCACACTAACCTTTTCAGTGAAATGATTTCAACAAATATGTACAGCATTGTTTTACAACTGTGGATCAACAAAAACTACTGTGCAAAGGCATTTAAAATACGTATTATGGAAATCTGGTAGACCTGCATGCTTAGACCTTTGCTTCAAACTGAAGTTTCAAAGTAAGGATAGAAAAGGGCATTGTACAAGAAATTGAAATGTAATCACAGACACTAGATGCAACTTCAGCTGGTGAATCAATAGTGACAGTTCTCAGACTTTGGAATTGCTAACAAGAAATAGCAACAGAATAAAAACAAGCTACCAGTTCTACAGGAAAGCAAACTGCAGAGAAAAAAAGAGAGACTGCTGTTATAGTGAGAGATTGAGAAATATCTTCTTGTCTTGTCTTTACCACTCAGCCATGGAGATGTTCCTTTATGGTGAAAAGCTGGCACAAGTTCGTTTATGGGCACCTGCATAGACAGTGAACAGCTCTTTTTAGCACCAGTGGACAGGCATAGGAACCAACGAGAAACTGTCTCCATCCAGAAAGTGGTGAAAAGTTGATGTTTTGCATTGTAATTTATGAACCTTTTACTTTGAATACCAAGTTATATACTTTTGATAAACTTTCATAGTTGCTGTGTTGATTAGTTGAACGTAGAAATCTTTGGAATCCATGTTTATAGAACACAATTACGTTTAATATTTTGGTGTTTAAATTTATCTAGTTATGCATTATTCAGAATTTGGATATACAACCTATGTGAGTAAATGTACCATCTTTGCCCCAAATTCAAGCCAAATCAATGTCTTTGGTTAAGTTAATCTGGATAAATTTATCTGTTGACAAAATTTGGTGTATTATAAAAGAAACCCACAAACAGAAGCTATATTCCATGTGTTTCTGACTAAAAAATAAATTTTTCCATTCTTCATTTTGAAACTTAATCATCAGCTAATTAGGCTGATTGCCAAGTAACTGGAGCATCCTTATGGACAAGTTTCATCAAAAGCACATCATCAAGACTGCTAGAGGCGTGTAAATAACTATACAGAAAACAGAATTGTTTCCAAAAGGTTCAGTGAGACAAGAAGAGAAATGATAGAAAATAAATATTTCATAAGTTTGTGTCAGTATTGACAATAAATACATACAGGTGTATCTCAAAAAATTAAAATATTGTGGAAGAGTTAGTGAAACTTTCATATATATTATAGATTCATTACACATAAAGTGAAATATTTCAAGCCTTTTTTGTTTTAATTTTGATGATTATGGCTTACAGCTCTTGAAAATCAAAAATCCACTATCTCAAAATATTAGAATATTTCAAAAGATCAATAAAAAATAAAAGATTTATAGTATAGAAATGTCGGACTTCTGAAAAGTATGTTCATTTATGCACTCAATACTTGGTCGGGGCTCCTTTTGTACGAATCACTGCATCAATGAGGCGTGGCATGGAGGGGATCAGCCTGTGGCACTGCTGAGGTGTTATGGAAGACCAGGTTGTTTTGATAGCTGCCTTCAGCTCATCTGTATTGTTGGGGCTGGTGTCTCTCATCTTCCTCTTGACAATACCCCATAGATTCTCATGGGGTTCAGGTCAGGAAAGTTGGCTGGCCAACCAAGCACAGTAATACCATGGTCAGCAAACCAGTTACTACTAGTTTTGGCACTGTGGGCAGGTGCCAAGTCCTGCTGGAAAAGGAAATCAGCATCTCCATAAAGCTTGTCTGCAGACAGAAGCATGAAGTGCTCTAAAATCTCCTGGAAGATGGCTTCGTTGACTTTGGACTTGATAAAACACAGTGGACCAACACCAGCAGATGACATGGCACCCCAAATCACCACTGACTATGGAAACTTCACGCTGGACTTAAAGCAACTTGGATTCTGCGCCTCTCCACTTTTCCTCCAGACTGTGGGACCCTGATTTCCAAATGAAATGCAAAATTTACTTTCATCTGAAAAGAGGACTTTGGACCATTGAGCAATGGTCCAGTTCTTTTTCTCATTAGCCCAGGTAAGACGTTTCTGACGGTCTCTCTGGTTCAGGAGTGGTTTGACACTAGGAATGCAACACTTGTAGCCCATTTCCTGGACACGTCTGTACGTGGTGGTTCTTGATGCAGACTCCAGCCTCAGTCCACTCCTTGTGAAGCTCCCCCAAGTTCTTGAATTGGCTTTGCTTGACAATCCTCTCAAGGCTGGGTCATCCCTCTTGCTTGTGCACCTTTTCCTACCACACTTTTCCCTTCCAGTCAACATTTCCATGAATATGCTTTGATACAGCACTCTGCGAACAGCCAGCCCTTTTAGCAATGACCTTCTGTGGCTTACCCTCCTTGTGGAGGATGTCAATGTGTCTTCTGGACAACTGTCAAGTCAGCAGTCCTCCCCATGAATGTGATTGTGTGTACTGAACCAGACAGAGATTCATGGTATTTATACTGCATAAATAGTGATTTAATGGAATATTCTAATATTTTGAGATACGCTTTTTTTTTTTATTTTTTAGCTGTAGGCCGTAATTATCAAAATTAAAATTAAAAAATGCTTGAAACATTTTAGTTTACATGTAATGAGTCTAGAATATATACAATTTTCACTTTCTGAAATAACTGACAAAATATATTGAACTCTTCCAGGATATTCTAATTTTTTGAGATGCACCTGTACATCAGATAAGACCAGCTGCTAAGTTCTACACAGTCAAAGCATCTGTTTACAATGTTTTTTCTTCTTCCCCCACATCTTGGTTAATTCATGAAGCATATCTAGAGGAAAAACAACCAATTAAGTTGTCATTTTCTTTTTATATAATTTTTTCTAATCTTGCTGTCTCCCCCCCCAACTTTCCACGCGTATCCCTTTAGAGCTGACCACCCGAGGATAATACTTACTGGCTGTGTCAGACAACACCCCAGCACTGTTTCTCCATAAAATAGAGACCCTTAATATATATTTTGAGAGCCACAACCCCCCTACAAACAAAGCTGAGATTAAACAGCAGCATGGAACGTTAAAACTTAAAACTATTTAGAAGAATGGGCAAATAACACGGTTGTGTCTTAACAGAAATAACAAGTAAATAAGTAAATAAAATAGTCCCAAGAAATTTTCTGAATCTGAATGACTTTTGCAATAAAAGTTCCTTCCTGCTATAAGTTTTCTGCTATTTATCTGCCTGGCTGGTTAAGCAGGAGCTCCAGCTTGATGGATCCACTGAACGCTGAGAGGTGACTTCAGATTACTGAGATTCTTTGACATTATTAAATTTTCTGAATGAAAGATAATTACAGACTGCATGCATGGTGCAAACAAAGGGCTCTCCATCTCTCGTGAAAGGGCTCAGGAAACAATCTGACTCTAAAAAGCCCCTCCCCTCGGAACTTCTGACTAACCCACCTACAATACAGCGGACCAACTCATTAGCAAACTTGTGGGGAAAACGCCTACCAGTTTTCATGATAAACTGTCTGATAGAGATATAAAAAAGAAGCTGAAGAATCTGTTTGCCAGAAAATCCATCAGCTTTTCCTTCAACAAACAAGGTAAGATGTAAATCTTTGTTGTTATTCAGCACAGAGCCAGGGTAGACATTGATATTGTCAGGATGTATTACATCACAAAAAAAAACATTTTATTTTAAAGTCTGCATATCTGGTTATGTTTATGTTGTTACTGCCTATTGTTGTGTGGCTAAAGTAGCATGTCATCATATCTCATACAATGCTGAAAGTGTATTCCACATTTTTCTAGCCTATCACTGATGAGCTTTAATAGGAGTCCATGCCAAAGACCTTATTACTAAAGCAGTGCTGGAGTCATCTGGCAATGAACTAACTTTTGTCAGCCTTCAGAACACCTTAAGAGGTTTAACATACATACAAGATTTAATGGATAGCATATAGACACCATAAGAAATTGCCAAATGAGAATACCAACCAATGCCAATATAAACAGTAGATTACATGTTTATGTTCCACACATTATCAAAATTCTTCACCAAGGTTGCATAAGGCAAGGTCCCTTTTTACTTTTTTGTTTTCCTGTTAGATGAGAAAAGTATGAAGACTGTCCCTTCCACCCACTTCCCAAATATTTTCTAAAGTTACTATATATTTTGCCTAATCAAATAGCCCTAAAATGCCCAGATTTCATTTACCTTTTATAAGGGGTCCAATAAGGTAAATAGTTGGCTTTTAACTTCAAAATATACAATCAGTTGAATGTGATTGTAGATCTCCAACTTTGGCAGGAAAGAGTTAAAATAAACATACAAATCTATCTAATAAAGCTACTGCTGATTAAAAATAAAAATTTTGGTTTAAATCACACATTAGTATTTTGAACCTGAAGATATGACTTTAATCTTCCTCTATACTTTCCACAAAATTTTTATCATCAACGAATAAGTTGTGCATGCATTAATTAGAATCCAGAAACCTAATGAGGTAACGTTGAATCAATTGTAAGTGGTGTAGCGATGAGCTGTAAAGCATATGGTGTGTCATGCAGTAACACAGTATATTTTACCGTTAATGGGCTAAAAGTGAGATTCATGTTCAAATAAAGATTGATTGAGCACTTGCAAAATGGAGGAATTTCCGTGTGTTTTGTCACAAGCTGTGTATCTAGAGCTATCGAGAGATGCAGCATTATCAATAGTAAGGAAGATAAAATTCTGAAAATGACAAGGAAAACTTACTTTTTACATCCTTTATGGGAAGACGACTGCCCAGCAAATAAACTTTGGGTAAGCACAGCAACTGATGTAGTTAGTTTAAGGTGGGTTCACTGGAATTAAGTGTGGTCTTAAAGCGAAAGTTTATTTGTAAGTCCTTTGATGCAGAAATTGAAACCTTGTAAATTTGATGGTTGAACAACAAATTATTTACTTCTGGGGTTAAAATTAGACATTTTTGGAAGTAAATGAAGATAATTTGTATACTTAAGAGCCAGAAATATTTTAAACAGTTGAGTACATTCAATGGCAAACAAGATACAAACTGTATGACGTTTCAAGTAGTCACATGATGATATCATAAAAGCAACCCAATCTTATATTCATTTGATAAAATATTACAGGATTGACATTTCCAATGGCTAGGAATTCTTGATATGCAAGCTTGGAGTTTTAGTCACAGAATTCTAATGGGTGAGTGAAAAGATGGACCTTAAACTTCAATAAGGTCCAAACTTAGCTAGTAACAGAACATGTACTTTGAGAATTCTGAAGGTTCTTGGAGCTCAAAAACAAATACTGGCTGGGGCACTCAAATGAAAATTATATCAAAGCTCCAAACCGCCAAAAACTATATTCAAGAAATGAAAGTGCAGCGGTAGCTAGGATGTTTGATGATGATTACAACCAACCAAAAATGAATAGTTATTTTTACAAGGAAAAAGTTATTCAAAATTTAATAAAATTTTATCTTGTTATTAATAAAAACAATTTATAGCTACAAGATAATACCACATAAAATCTTTATACTTTTCCTCAGTGATGTACACTCTTCAAGGCACCAGGAAATTCTTCTTCATCATAGGATTACTGTCTCTCTCACGTACACTGGCAACACATGAGAGCACTATCAAACGACAGGGTTTCTTTGTATGCAGAGGATGGGGAGCAGGATGTATGGAAGCTCAAGATGAAGCTTCCAATTCACCCCAAAGAATTGATATGCCTTTAATAAAAGAACCAGTCTTCTCAAACTACAAGCCATCTTTTCCATTTACATCAGGTATATTTTATGTTTGTTTTTTTTTTTAACTTATTTTTGTTAAATAACAAATTATTAACTTTGTTCTCTACAGATAAAATTTTAAAACAAACAAAGAAAACATGGTTCCAAGTGGGTAGCAATATTTCAAGCACTACATCATTGTTACTAATACAGAAACTACTACATGGTCAGACACATGCATGCTTAGTCCTGCCTATTTGGATGGTAGTTAATGGCACATTCAGTAGTTCAGTTTAGTTGTTACAAGACAGTAAGAAGCCATTAATTCAAAATGTCATCACCATTAACTACATTTGTCAGTACTCACCTTTCTATTACTTACTTTTCTGATAACTAATCGTATTGCAGTCTTAGCTAGTTTTTTTATAATTAACACCTGTAGCATTAGTAGTGAACAACTGAAAAAATGCATCCACATGTTCAAAACTCGTTTGTTCTGAAAATTCTATAAGGTTTCCTCTTTGATATCTAAATTACAAACTTGGTAGATCTAGAATTCTTAATCAGTGTATTCCAAATGTTTAAGATTGGAAACAGGTAACTGAATTCTTTCTGATAAATCACTATGCTTTCTGAACTCAAGATGAGGACAAACCAAAAATTTAAAACATTTTTGCTTGTTTGATTCTCTTAATTAATTAATTACCCCTAACATTCTATTTTCTCGCCTCCAGGGAGTAAGATTTCATTCTTTTCATAAACTATTTTCCACTTAATTGTCACCCATATAATGATTATTCTCTATTCTGCATTAAATTCCATTTTCTACTTAAGTGACTAATATAATAAATAATTCAAATTTACCTAAATTAGTTCTTCCTTTTCACTATTAATGCTAGAATGCATTTTAGTATCATTTGAAAACTTTTAAATATTAATATCTTAATCAATACCATTCATATAAATACTGGAACCCTGGAGCACACCACTAGACACTTGACATGACAACCCCATCCATCTACAGTAAAAGTGTACCACATATTCTCTTAATT
This sequence comes from Nautilus pompilius, assembly GCA_018389105.1. Lineage (NCBI taxonomy): Eukaryota > Metazoa > Mollusca > Cephalopoda > Nautilida > Nautilidae > Nautilus > Nautilus pompilius. The sequence goes on along the minus strand of JACATO010000065.1, from coordinate 1,293,534 downwards.
TTTTCCTATTGGTTTTCTTTGGAACTTTTTTCAAAGGCATAAATAAGCAACACCAACTCAATTTTTACCAGTGATTAACTTTGTCTTTCAAAACATAAATTTGTTAGCAAAGATTTTTTAGCTTGATAATCTATGCTAAGAATATCTCAAAATATTATCTTTAATTACATTATTTTGTAAACTGTTTTTTGAGAAAGGATACTGGGTTCACTTCTACTGACTCTTAAAAATGGGCACAACACTTGCAGCATTATAATCACTGGGAAGACCTTTCTAAAATGATGAATTAAACAAAAGAGCAAAAGATTTGCAAATGAATTGTTATTTGGAAAAATATCACTAGGCTCTGCAGCCATATTGGATATAGTTTGATTTATTCAAATATTTTCTGTAATGACTTTAGCATTGATGTGTTCTTCATGTTGTTCCATTTGTCTTCTAAAGTGATAATAGAAAAATAGCTATTTCAAATTTCAGCTTTATCTCTATCATGAATTTATGCTAAATCATCAAGGCATCTAATAGGCTCAGTTTTATCAGTTCTCCTTCAGTTCAAGTCCACCTAAGAATAGAAAGGATTTGCAGTCAGTTTTAATATTATCAACTAACTTTTCTCTCAATGTTTCTTCTTTCAGTTTTAACTGCTAGTGGTCCATTTTATTACTTGTAGCTGCTTTATAAAATTGTTTTTGTTTCAAAAGTGATAATTTTGTTCTCTATTTGTTTTGGCTTTTCACATTTAATAAATGATTTTAGAACATGTTCTTAACACCCTTGAGTTAATATTGAGCAAAATGACTCACACTGCTCATTAACATAATCAAGATCTAAGGCAATCTATCAGCGATCTCATTAATGTATTCATTTAAGCCTGAGTCATGGCCCTCATTTAAATTTAGCTCTAGTAAAGTACATCACTGTCACTAAGTGGTTCAAAAACATCTGCTGCTTCTGAGGGGCCAGAAATTATTTGTGAAGAATTTACTCTGAACAGATTTTAAAAATTCAAATTATTGTTTAATCATCATTACAATTACCTTTATAACTATAAATGAAATATCAGATATCAAACTGAGGAGTATTAATGATCAATATTTAACATTTTTGAGCACATTTTCAGATGTGATTTTCCACTTTTCAAATGGTTTCTCTAACACCCTGCCAAATCTGAGTCCAGTGGAAGCTCCTTATGCCTTTCAAAAAGAGATTTTCAGAAAATTTAAGTGGTATTTCCAAACTTTATTTTTAAACACATTATCGCAGTCTTGTTGAGAGTCCCTGTTTGAAGAATTGAAGTGCTATATGGCAAGCACTACATTTGGTTTGGCATCACGTACATTCACAGAAGTCATTCATGGTACATTAGCTTCACAGTCCCAACCTTTTCCATCCATCGGCAGGCACACCACCACTACCCACAGAAAACAACTCACACAACTTCATCACACATCATTAATAATAACACTATAAACAAAACTTACCTTTATTGAAAAATCTGAACCAACAATTTAATGATTTTAAAAAAGAGAAGAGGTCAATATATTTTTTTTTTTATTTGAGAGAATCTGATATCCAATTGGGAGGCAGGAGAACTGGACGCTCACAAAATCAGGAGATATCAATTGTATGCATTGAGTGTTTGTCAGATAAAAATATGTCCACAAAACTCATTTATATAAACAATGTTCCATTTATTTATTTTACTCGTGTGACTTTCAAAAAGTTCCATGGCACACTTGGTCATGCCTGACCGCAAACCAGCTGGGAAATGCTGGTCTACACAACCTCCCTGACCTAAACATGGAGAGAGAAAATGTTACACATTTGGTTCCAACTGTTTCGAGGTGGTGGAGCAAAGATTTAGAACTGGCTTTAAGCTTAACCATATCACTCTGTCATCCACAATCAAGAGAAATTCACCAAAAATATGGATGGCACATTTCAGTATTTGACTAGCAGTTTTGCTAACACCCACAGTGCCAAGTGAAGGCGCTGGGTCTAAATAGATATCAGGGAGAGCATTATATGTAATTGTGTTCTATAAACGTGGATTCCAAAGCTACCACATTTATGAAACTTCTAAACACCGTCAAGAATATTATAGAAATTTCCCTTAAAGATTTCTATGTTCAACTAATCAACACAGCAACTATGAAAGTTTATCAAAAGTATATAACTTGGTATTTAAAGTAAAAGGTTCATAAATTATAATGCAAAACATCAACTTTTCACCACTTTCTGGATGGAGACAGTTTCTCGTTGGTTCCTATGCATGTCCACTGGTGCTAAAAAGAGCTGTTCACTGTCTATGCAGGTGCCCATAAACGAACTTGTGCCAGCTTTTCACCATAAAGGAACATCTCCATGGCTGAGTGGTAAAGACAAGACAAGAAGATATTTCTCAATCTCTCACTATAACAGCAGTCTCTCTTTTTTCTCTGCAGTTTGCTTTCCTGTAGAACTGGTAGCTTGTTTTTATTCTGTTGCTATTTCTTGTTAGCAATTCCAAAGTCTGAGAACTGTCACTATTGATTCACCAGCTGAAGTTGCATCTAGTGTCTGTGATTACATTTCAATTTCTTGTACAATGCCCTTTTCTATCCTTACTTTGAAACTTCAGTTTGAAGCAAAGGTCTAAGCATGCAGGTCTACCAGATTTCCATAATACGTATTTTAAATGCCTTTGCACAGTAGTTTTTGTTGATCCACAGTTGTAAAACAATGCTGTACATATTTGTTGAAATCATTTCACTGAAAAGGTTAGTGTGGTATAGTCGACCCCCGCGTAATCACGGTTCGGCATTCGTGGCCCCAGGTTATTCGCGGAATTTTCCTTAGAACCTAACTAATAATTGTTCGTGGAAACCCCTGCATATTCGCAGAATCGCAAATATCTTCCGTGATTTTTAAATGGCTTTTTTCGTGGCAATATATATTTTTTAATGCTTTTTAATGCTAAATTATTAATAACAATATAATTTACTAATTTTGTAATGTAAATACTAACGTAAATTCAGCAAAATATCAATATAAAATAAACGCCATTGGCTGGAGGTTTGAAAGTAGCCAATCCGAGAGCGTCATTCATTTCTCCTCGTTACTGATTGGCTGATGCCCACGAGGCGCTGTCTCAGGCAGATGTAGCCCAGCAGCCCCGCATCATCCCAGTTTACCACATGCAGTTATCTCGAGTGTTTCGCTGAGTGTTTCTCTGTGTGTTGTATTTTTTATTAAATTATTATTATATATTTACTTATATTTTTTTTATTATATTTTACGTTATATTTTGACGTTTATAGGCATTTTTATGGACCACGTCCAATATTCGCGGTTTTTCACGCTCTAGGAACGTAACCCCCCATGAATACCGGGGAACAACTGTATATTATAGTTAGGAGACAAGTGAGTGAGCAGCTTTCTAAATCCATTGTCTACAGTGACAGGATTGTGAGTCGGCAACAATCATCTTTCCTATTCTTTAAAATGCATGGCTTTGGCTAAATAATCTCTGCCGCATCAATTTTATTGTCAAGAGATTCTCCATGGACATCTGTTTAGTGCAGCAGCAGTCTTGTCTTTCTGCATTCTCTTTGGTGACATTTTTGCTTGAAAAGTTTGCAATGAGCTTAGATGGAATCTTTCTGAATCACCAAATAATTCCATACAAAGTTTTTTGGAGACACCTCTCTACTTTTAAAATTAAAATATCTGTGTCTAGTTACTTATCTGGGAATGGGCAGTTTCAGTGGTCAGCCTGCTACAGTTCTAACTCCTAATTCCTCAGCTAAACAGCATCTGAAAAAACTGGCCAGCCCCAACATTCAATACAGGTTTTACCATGCCCGTGATTGATTCAGCATTTTAATGTTGCCAACAAAGGGAGGATACCTTTCCAGGGCAGAAGCTACGTGGCTCTTATCACAGTCCACTACCAATAATCATCCCTTATACTGCAAATGGTACCTGCATTAGCTATTGTTCATAAGAGAAACAGAATCACATTGGTAACTAGATCACTTGGTTTCTTAATATTTTTGAAGACACTTACTTTAATAAGCAATTCCTGATCAGTCAACACAGATAATATCACTAAGAACGAATAATTAGGTAAAAAATCAAGAAAATCAGGCTTTGATCTTATACTGGAATATCCAAAACACAATCAAAACAAGGTTTTAGCTCCACTTTAGTAAAACGAATTGCTCATATACAGTATTGAATTTAATTATGGAAACAGAAGAAAATCTTGGTTTTAATATGCAAGTAATGTGATGGAATCGCATGAAATGTGTAAAAATGAAATGCTCTGTATTACAACCATATGTTGATATAGTATACCACGATTGGTAGTAATGCAAACAATCAAAAGTTCCACACCTGTAGAAAGACTATAAAAGTATAGGCAATGATATAAGTGGTGTGATGAATACTATGGCTCCTGAGAAAGAAATATCACATGACAAGTGTATAGAAATCAAAGACTTAGCCAGTGAAGGCTACTCCATGCAGTTCCATGTAGACTTCATGTTTCAGAGAGAGTTAGAAGCAAGACTCTAGGTGATTATACTAAACTGGAACTGCTAACAATAAACATGGTTGAGAAAGACAGACCAAACTCTCTGAAAATGACGTTACGTACCTCAGGGTAGTTTTCCACATGATAGACAATAAGTCAATAGGGATCTTGCAAATAATCAAGTGCAAGTATGCATGTTAGAACAGTAAGATACATATTAGTGTAAAGTGGTCTCAATGGATGTGTGGCTTCCCAAAATCTTTGATGAAGACAGACAACCAAACAGCAAGTAAAATGGACAGAAGATTTAAAACAGTGAGATAACAAAACCTGGGAGCTGCTGCTCTTTACAGATGAATCTAAGTTTGAATTGTTTGGCAATAATCAATGATATTTTGTTTGAAAGCAGACCTGGGAGCAGTATATAATCAATGTACAATAGTGAAGCATAAGGGTAGATCAATAAAAGTGAGAGACTGTTTATCAGCCAGCTAAGGGTGTACTGACTGCCAGCAGATAAAGGGAGTTTCTTATCTGTCACACCATTCCCTCAGAGCCACATTTTATCAGATGGTGATCCATCTTCCAACATGACAATGACCCTAAGCATACAGACCATGTGGTGAAGAAATATCTGGAACAGAAAAGAGTAACGACCCACAAAGAACCCTTGGCCTGCACAAATTATGGCAACTGGGAAATTTAAACAGTAAACAAGCTGAATGAACTGTGGAAAATGCTACAGAATATTCAGTGTACACAATTAAAAATATGAGGAAAATCTTTTTTGTTTGTTTGTTTCTTATTCTAATACTGAATATACCTTGAATGTATACTTACACTAAGATGACTGAAAAATAGTATTGCTTTTCTACTCTCCTGACTACATAAGATGAATGCTAACTTGTATGAAATACTTTAACATAAAATGTAATGATTATTAACTATTTGTTTCTTAACTTGTTCATTATTTAAACTACAAAATCTGTCCAGCCAACTTAATGCTAACTAATTTTACAGGCAGTCAATGGGGAGTACATGGAAAGAGAAAGAGATTCCACTTTGACCTTTATTCAAAGATTAGACAAAAACATGATCTTGGTAAGTAAGTTCAGCAGCTCTTCACCAATTCCAGTTTGATAAAACAAGAACATATCACAAAATTGAAAAATATTCACACAAAAAAAAAAAATACTGGTCTCTAGAAAAATGTTCTTTAAACAGGGGCTTTTTTTAAGAATCATGAGTCAATGTTAAGAAAGGTAGGAGGCAACTTACCAAATAATACAAATTTTCTTTAAAAAAAATAATCTAATTCTAGATTTGTATATGTGAAAAACCTAAAATTCAAAATCAAAAATTATATTCTATTTTTCAAAATTTAAACTGTCCACAGGCATAAAAACAAAGAAAACAATCTACCATAATCATTTTTCTTAAGCATCTATTAACTTTTTAAAAATTTTATTGAATTATCCTATTTTTGCATAAAATCTCTCATACAGCAATGGAATTATAAATTTTTTAGCCCTTTTTATTTTCAGATATTCAAATTAGAGATAATTTCTGATGCCAATTTAATAAAATAGCGGTAAAGAAAGGAATTTCAGATCTTAAAAATGCCAATGATTTTTAAACAACTTTAGTAGCTACACAAAACTGTTTATTTGTATTCATCAATTTAGCAGTGAGATTTGTACTGATAATAATCTAACCCGTTGTATTTATACTATCTTATACATTTATACACATTTTCATACAAGTTTTCTTTTTTATTTCTCATAGTTATATTCTAATTTACTCAGATAATCAGACCCTTAAAATCCAGCATGCACCAGTTTAGTTAGGTTTAGATGAGAGAGACTTCAGTTTATTATTTATATATAAGGAGACATTTTGACAAGAGTTTTGGATTATTTGTTTTTAACTATTTATTTGGTTACATAATGTAAAACAAAGGGTCAGGTAGTTTACAGCCTATTTAAGAGCCCCCCCCCAATGGGCATTTGGCATGATGTACAATCATAATGACTCAACTCCAGCAGTACTATTGAACAATGTCAAAACAACCACTTCCTACTTTAGAGGCAAAGAATTTAGTAGTACTACGATACCAATAACTTGCCTTTTATTAGTAACTAATAAACATTTTAAAAGATGCAGTTTGTAATGATAGGTAAAGTCATCAATAACAGCCTGTAAACAGCTAAAAAAAAATAATCTGAAATTTCTTGAGAAAAATAGAATGAATATTTGGTAGATTAATTAAAGTACATTTCCTCGTCGTGGCTGCAGCAAAGCAGATTAGTGAATTTGATCTGTAATATTTTATTTCATGTTTTGTGTAATTTAAAGTTTCCAGATTCCTTCTACATCATCTGAAATGAACCACTTCTATACCATGTATACCACCATAAATATCTTTGCTTTCCAGTTGTCTAATAGATAACAGTACATGTTGTTATGAATAGCAAAGTACTAAATGGTTAAGATGATGGGGAGAAAAACAGTATTTATATCCAGTCTAATGCCAATTTTGGTAGTGAATGGAGGTTAATCTCATGCGAGTTCAGAATATTCTATATCTTCATCTGTTCAATTAAGTCATTGTTTATTATGGTTCTAACGTCATTTACTAATACTGATGCTATGATTTACTCTCCAATATAGGGCAAGCCAGGTCACCAACCACTGCATCACTGAAGGAGGCTCAGAGGTTGTTTACATGGTTTCAAGAGAGACAGTAGTATTTTCCACTTCCCTTTCATCAGAATACTTATTCCAAGTCAATAATTCAACAATGCCATCACAAGTGCATCTTTAACTGAACATAGAAATAAAATAAATAAACTAACAGTAGTCTATCTCCTTCATTTGTTCATTAAACACTGATACAAATTATAAAGAGTGTCCACTTCTGGGTGCACTGATGACTAAGGTTTGTATCATGCCAGATTAAAATGATTTTCTTCAAGTAGTCTGGTTTCCTAACATCTCTAGTCAGAAGTGGTTCTGGTTTATTCTTACAGGTTTACTTACCCCCGTCAAAGATCCACCTAGTTGTGTTCTGCTATCAGTCCCTCTATCCAGCATGTTTATTTTATACTAACACAATTGCAGTAACAATAAACTTTTGAACATGAAGTTTCCAAGAATATAGAACTTAGTACTTCTAGTGTTTCTTTGAGAGCTATAATATATGGTCTAGTGAAAAACTCAAGAGCAAGAAAATTGTAGAAAGTTAAAGCTTTTTTAGAACTCCTGTGTCAAATACGTAAGCACCTAGGAAAAATCTGATTTACTTACTGGACAAAGTATTTTATGAATCCAGCAGTGTGCTAGTTTAACCCCACACCTCCCAAAAACAAACTTTGTGGTCAATTGACTTGGTTGTTTGAAAACTTTTAGCTTGGAACTCTCTTAGACAGAGATTAAGTAAAAATCTTGAAGATATTAATCTGTACCAATCATTCGTTTAACCAAAGACAGAACCGTACCAAGTTAGGCAATTTTAATTCATTATCTGTAACCATAATTATTCATATTTCATTGTTCCAAAGAAAACACCTTCATCTATAATAAAAAAAAAACTCCTGGCAATTTGGGGACTGGACTCCTGGTCTACTAAGGTTGGGAACCTGAATTCAGAGGAGACCAGCTTGTTTTGGCATACTTTCATGGTATGGTTTCTTCTTTACCAGCTAGCACCATGGGTTTTTTCCCCAAGGAACTTTAGGTTGATTTATAATGCCTGGTATGAAGGATTATAGACAACACTAAAACCTCCTTTACCTTCATTTGTCGTAGATCGGTACTCTAGCACTGGCCTAACATTAACTAACATGTATGTAAATATCTACAGCCCAAGTATAATATGTAAAACTGGCCTTATGGTTAAAAACACAGTCACCAACACCTAGAAGCAACAACAGTGGCGGCGAGAAAATGAGTAACTGTAAAAAGACTAATAATGGCATGTATTACATCAGGCTCAATACTATACAAATTTTGTAACAGTGCAACTAAAATCCTTTTAAGTTCCAACATTATTTTATTAATATTTTATGGGAATTAACTTCATAATGTTATAGTTCTGGTTAAATTATTTATTTATTTTTAAAATATTATCAAAGGACATGCTTGTCAACATGAAAATGTACATGTCCACTATAATTTTCTTTTGATCAGTTTAAACTGGATATAAAATAAGAGTCCATTCTGATAAATTATTATACACATCCATTAAGAAAAACCAACAGCACACTATTTCCACAATTTCTTTTATATATATATTTTTTTCATTATAAATTTTTGTCCTTATTCCAATAGACAGTGCTGGTTTACTAAAACTATATAAATTCTGAAAATTAATTTTTACATTATTTTCTTTCCTCATTCATTGTGGAATAATTAGTTTTCCTTTAAATATTCCTACCAATAGGTTAGCTAACTGAATGCCTAAACTTCTGCAGAAATTCCATTTTTCTCACATTAGAGACCTACCCAACAACACAACTAGCCCATTTCCAAAAGTCAACGGCATTCTTTTCCTAAATTAGTAGAAACAGAATTAAATTTCTGACATTTTCAAGATACAAAACAAAACAAACTCATCCTTACCATTCATTTCCCGCATGGCCCGAACAAAGTCATTTGGGTCTCTAAAACTGACAAATCCATATCCTTTTGTTTTGTTGCTCCGTTTATCGCGCACAATCTTGGCCTTAACAAATGATGGAAACTTTGAGAAAGCCCTAGTGAGCACCTCGTCCGTCACTTCATTGCCTAAATCTCCACAAAATATTCGAAAGTCATCTGAAGGAAAAAAAAGTGTAAACACGGAATAGTACAGAGGTGCTTTATTGAATTACCGACTGAATTAGTGATTAAGCTTGTTTGTTTCTTGCACAGAATAAAAAGATACACATCAATGTTTGATGTAGCATTTACAACAAATCTATTTGATCTTAAAATATTTATTAAAAGTTTGCACTTATTTAACTCCAGTAGGAATCAAAATTATAGATTTCACTTTTTTTTTTTTTTTTGCTATTTTTCCAAGTTTACTTTTTTCCAAATTATAACAATTAAATGTGATCCATATCTTTTAACTTTAATAATTTACCAAAAGGTAACATTATTCACTTCAGAGCTGCTATTTTTAGAAAGACAACTAATACATGAAACACACATTTAATTGTATATTCCAAGTGTTAGATGCATCTTTTAAAATACTATTCAGGAAGGAAATAATTAAAGATGTAAAAACTTGTGAACCAGTTTGTTGCCTTTAACAAGTATTCCCACAATACATATAACATGATATTTTTCTTAGGGAGTTTATTAAAATATTGATCATACTAATCACTGCATCAGCAATTGAAATATTGTTGAAATTTTTCAACTAGATATATCAAAATATATCCCTTTATCATTATCTTTGTGTGAAGATTGAGAACATTGTAGAACAGGCTCTGACTGGCTGGATAGAGAGAAAACATTGAAATGCGTGAATTCAAGGTACTCTAACTTGGTGCAGAAAGACTTTGGCAGAATAAGCCAGCAATGCAGAGATGATTGCCACTTGAAGTTCCTGTGATTATTAGAGCCACTGCAGTACACATGTTGTTTATCCCAAATACTTTAATGTCTGATTCCTTAGCATATACTTGTGGTTAAAGATGTATTTAGAAATAGGAGGGAGGATTTTGCAACATTTCCTTTCCAGAAACATTTGGAGAGACTTTCATAAAGATATGGTATTGTCAGAGTGATTCTTATGTAGAGGGACAAGCTGCCCACACACAGACTCACTAGCAGGGCTGTAGTTTTCCATGATCGTTTTTGAATGGTTGATTACAGATCTCAATTCATATAGGTCCTAGTAAATCACAAACTAACATGTAACCATGTAAGTCTCTATATGGAGCAGACCAGAGGATTCACCCAAAATACTCAAGACTCCCTAATTTTTGTGGCTCTGAGTCTTAGTTAAAATTTTAAAAAAAAATTACTAGTATTTTGGCACCGATAACTCATTTTAGAAAATGACTACTTTGCTTGTACATTTTCAATAAAGAGGAGACAACTTAGAGAATTATAAAGTAAAAAATGTAATACACTGGCCTGTCACGGCTAATACCTAGGATTCAAATCCTATCAAGATTTGGCTCAATTTGGTGACCACCTACAGCGTGGTTTCTTTTCATTTTCCTCTAACAGCTAAATAAAGCAATACTAGTAAGGTCTCTCTTGGTCTGGGCATGACCTAAAACTGCATTCTGCACTATCTATGAGCAGTCTCAAACCATTGAGCCAACAGAGTCACACACACACAGTAGTGGATAAATTAACTTGAACCATCTCCACTATCAATTCCTTGAGCTGGTACTACTCTTACATTGGGTAAAAACAGTGGCCATCATCAAATACAATACAGCAACCAATAATATCAGTATTCTTCTGCTCAGATGGTTTTTTGAATAAAGATGGACACTGAAGAGGTTGACTGTGATATCTTATAATTAAGTGCAAAGCAGCAAATATAACAAGGTAACCTTTGTTTTTGTTTTAAAACAAGTATCTATTTAAATATCTCACCTGCATCCCACTCTGACAAAGTTGGATCTTCCCAAGATTGGCCAGCAGCTGTCCGAACAAATTTTCTTTTTTTCTCTCTTTTTTCTTTCTTTGTCACAGCTGTTGGTTCTGCATCAAAATCAATATCCACCACCAAACCATCATCATCCAACATCTCATGCAACTGCTGCTGACTTGGCTGGATGATGCCACAGTTCACATCGCCACTACCCACATTGGGTGAGCGATCAATCTTACACGTGTCCTTGGAAGACCTGATGGGTGGTGCAGAATAAACAACTTTCGGCTTTTCTATTGTAGACATTTCCTTTGAGACAATAGGTGATACCTCCATGGAATTTGACATGTACATGTTAGGTGGTCCTTGCATAAATGATGGAGGTCCTCTTGGCTGACACATTTGAGGTGGACCAGACATGGGGCCTTGCATCATTTGAGACATCTGTGGTTGCTGAAACTGCTGACCATGCATCTGGCGAGGCCCATGCACTGGATGCCTTGACATGGACATAGGATTCCTGTGTCTTAACTGTGGGGGTACAAATGAGGGTGTGGACATAGGAGGGGGTGGAAGGGGAGGTGGGGGTGGTGGAGAGAGGCAAGAAATTTGGGAAGATGCTGAAGATGCATGTGACGGTGGTGGCGGCGGCGGCGGTGGCGATGTGAGAACTGAAAAGAAAATGTTAAAGCGTTTTGAAATAAATAAAACCTGTTAACTCAGATGCAACCAGAGTGTTAATTGGTTCTGATATAAAAGTTACCCTGTTGTGTGGACTCAATAAGGTGTATTGTACCAGAAAACACTTTTTTTTTTTAATTTTAAAATGCCTTTTCTTCTTAAATAATACAATTTTTGCTGAAACCCAACAAACAAAATCACATTTATTTTAAGAACAAAAATCATCATTTAAATTTGTCTCCAGCTCAATTATTTTCAAAGTCAAACAAAATAACAAAAAAGGAATAAGTAAAAATATCAAAACTGTTTGGTGTTTTGACAGAATAAGTACCACTGTTAAGTCTTTTCTATTAAATGAATGGTTTTTGTTTTTTTTCTTTTCAAAATCACTTCCTATCTGATCTCTCTCTTTGTTGTGTGTAATTTTCTGAAGATAACATTTTTCCTTGGCCAGAAAGGATTCCTGGTTTTATTTTAGTGATTCAGGCTTTTTGAAGGTAGAAGTATCTGTAGATAAAAAAAACGTAAGTTATTCAAGCCAAATAATTTCAACATTGCAAATGCTTCAGACACTATTTCCAGGCAAAAATAAATTTGAGGACAGACACAGGATGAAGAACAGATGTAGAGAATGGAAAAAAAGATGTATGGTTTAATAACACTAGCCAACATTTTTTCACTTTTTTCTGCTAAGATCTACGGGATCTTAATGGTTAACTTTTTACTTGGTCAACAAGAAGGATACACGAAATATCCATGTTTCTTGTGTCTGTGGGATAGTAGAGCTAAGGACAAGCATTGAACTCAGAAGAACTGGCCGGTGAGAACATGCTTAAATGTCGGAGAACCAACCACTAGTAGATCGGGTAAAAATCATCTTTCCTCCTCTCCATATCAAACTGAGTCTAATGAAGTGGTATGTTAAACCACTGAGCATAGAAGGTGATTGTTTTAAGTACATATGCATAACATTTCCTAGCCTCAGTTTATGAAAAAATAAAAACTGATGTGTTTGACAGGCCACAAATCAGAAAACTGATGAGAGATCATCATTTCACAAGCTCCATGAATGATATGGAGAAAAGAGCATGGAATTCTTTCATGGCTGTTGTGAAAAACTTCCTAGCAAACAAAAAAAGCTGAAAATTACAAAGATCTAATTCAAACTCAGCTTAAGAATTTTCATAGTCTGGGTTGCAACATGAGCATAAAGGTTCATTTCCTCAACAGTCATCTTGATAAATTTCCTGAAAATCTAGGTGACGTAAGTGATAAGTGAGGTGAAAGGTTCCATCAAGATATACAAGCTATGGAGGAGCGATACCAAGGAAGGTGGGATACTCACATGATGGCCGACTACTGTTGGAGTATTAAAAGAGACTGTCTGGAAATGAGGTACTCCAGAAAAGCCTACAAACGAAAATTTAATCCATGAAGGAAGAATGTGTCATTTAATGATATCAGTTAATGTAAATAAACCCATGTCTGTCATTGCTTTGTTTGTACGGCATTCTAAATGAAATGGTAAGAATATTCTGGATTCGTTTGTGCCCATTTTTGTCTAAAATCCATTCAATTCTAGCATTGATTTATATTTTTATATTTCAATATTTTTCCCTGATATGTCATAGTTAACCGATATATTTGTTAATCTTAAAATTGATTCATGGTATTGTTTGTTGGAATGGTATTCTAAATAAAATGATAAGAATAGAATTGAGGTGATTGTGGAAATCATTGTAAGCAGGTACTTTTTTATGGCGATTGATCGAAAATGGGGATATGCTGTAGAGCAAAAGCTTGACGTGATAGGCAAAAAACAATGTGATATTTGAGTTCAGCGCCCCCAAATTAATCAGAAACAAGTCTCAGGTATAAGTCAGCAAAAATTGTGTTGACCAGTGTAATCAATGATAAATTAAGCTCTATTACAACTTGTTACTACTGAATTGGCAGATAAAATTTTACTTGATACTTTCTTGTACTTGCAATTTTGCTAAATATCTCTTGAACTTGTCCATATTCTAAAAGATGACAAATAACATTTAACAGCTTTTTTTCTCTCCACCCACATACAGCATTTTAAAACTCAGTGAGATTAAATTTAAAAACAAACTAAACCAATATTTTTTTTAATATTTCAGCAAAAGTACTTTAAATGAAGTTTTTTTGGTTATGATGATAACTAAATTTGTCCTTTTACAGCTATTAATTCCCTTTATCATTGCTGACTTTTTCTTTTTAATGTGCAAGTGTTTTCAAAAAACACAATAATAGAATCCACAACCAGATCACTGCAAAAACAAATTGTTACAGCTCAACTATAAAAATAATAATAAACATCTATGGTATACAAATACTCTAAGAAAACATTTAAACTAGAGAAGCAAAAAAAATAAAAAACTTCAGGTGCACATTTGTTGTCTCAAAAAGAAATCGCAATCTTATTTCATATACAGGCATGTTTAGTGTGATGAATTTGTTTAAAGGAAGTGTTTAGATAAATACAAAATTCATTTTTGCTCCAATGATCCAGGCTAAGAGTGCACAATAACTCAACTGCTTGTAAAACACCCTATTTTAGGAACTGGTAACTTGGGCTAAGAATAAGAAAACATTTTATGATCTATAGAAACTCTTGTCTTTTTTTCCATATATCGCTTGTGCCACAGTATATACGATACTTCAAGAGAAAAAAAGCTACCCTCCACATATTTACTCATTGTTTATTCTGAACTACAAAAACATAACATGCATACACTGTACTCTATATGCACAGTTGTACCAAAAAGATGCATATACATTTTGTTTACTAGGCTACAGATAAGTGGATGCATTTTTTTTTTCATATTTTAAAAATTATACGAAAGATTACATGTAACATTTCATTCATTTTTACATTATTATATCGCATTGGCTATTTAAAGATTACTAAATGATTATATGTAAGATGTTATTTTTTATATATATATTTCCACAATAAGAAAACAAATAGTAGATATATTTAACTCACCTGACAGAGGAATGGATACAGCTGAAGCAGATGTCTTCTGCACAGATGAAGCTTCTGATAGAGGAATCATAGGTGTATTTTGTGCAGCTAACTTTGCCTGAACTTGATGGTAAGTGTTTACCCCAATAATCATCCGAGGGATATCAGATTTGTCAGAATCAGTTGGGGCAAGAATTTCTTGCTCAAAGCTGCATGAAAAGACACCATAAACACAACACATTAAACCACCTCGAGTGATAATACATCACAAATAAATGCTCACAGCTCAAATTTTACAAGTAAACGGTGGCCAAGGTATTAACTAAACACAGTTAACATTACAAGAACGTGACGTTGCCACTCTGTTGATACAGTGTTTACAAATAGTTTATTCATTACTAAGGCTCAATCATGGTTCTACTCTCGAGTCTACCAAATTTTAATATATGAATGAGCTACCTTCACGTAGGGAAAATTGTTAACCTTTACTGACATGATGCACGTTTTTTTTTTTAAAAAAAAAAGTTATTTATGATAAAACAGAAACAAAGGAAAACCTCAGCAAATTCAGGATATTAACTGAAAAAAGGAGGAGTAGTAACTCCCAAAATACAATCAGTATCAAGCTAAAAGTAGATCAAATAACTTTATTAGATGTAATATCTTGTGCTTTTATCACCACCTGAAAGTGATTTTCTATTGCCATTTGAGAAAACTTCATTCCAGTCAATCTTCAAAAAAGTCTTGATAAGAATTTTGACTTTGGAGATTTTTCTTTCTTATATGTGCAAGTTTTTTTTGCTAATTGACAGTATCATATTTCCTATAGTAACCATGGTAATATTATAGTATATGACAAATTATAGTGTAGTATATTTAGACAGTGAGACTCAGTACTAGTAGAATTACAGTCACCACCATGTTGTTGTTTTCTGTTGGGGTTTTTTTTTTTTTTTTTTGTAAAATGACAAATTTCCTATCTTTTATATTCCTGTAGATTTATTGGTATTAAGTTTAATGAGTATTTCTGTAACGTATATTTGCTTCAGAGGTTGGTTCGTTTTTTATGAGCAGATATATATATATATATGACCGTTTGGGGAATAGTTGGACACCCTAAAATTACACACTGGCCTGTGATGTATTCCACTCATTAGCAGTTATATATTATATTATTATTATTATTATTAAGGTGTTTTCTGACTCCTAGCCGACAGAAATCTGTCCCTGTCCCCCCCCAACCACAACAGGCTCAATCCAGAATGAAACATGGCTATACTTCAGCTTCGCTGTTATGGTATCAGAACCGGGATACGTTTCTCAAAATCTTTTCAAACATCGCGTGTGGAAGAGGGAAGGAAGCCATTCACACGAGTCTATACTGTCACTAGTAGTTGACTGATATTATTATTTAATTAATAGCAGTAGCATAATCTTCGAAAAGGGTGGTTGGGGGGGGGGACAGGAACACAGTACGTATGGAAAACACCCGAGCGTTTCATTCCCGTTTGAAAGATGTAGTACCGAACACCCAAGAAAGCCGGAGGAACTTATTATTATTATTATTATTATTATTATTATTATTTTATAAATTAAATTTGAAAAGTAATTAAAGAGAAGAATTTGTTCACCGTAAAAATATGAATAAATTAGAAGGGGGGAGGGAGAGAGAAAAGGGGGGGCAGTGAACGAACTGAAGATGACATAGGAAAAAAACTAATATCAACAAACGCGACTTTACTCTCCTGGTCTAATCGCCATTCGAACCCCGATGTCTGTAAACAGACAGAGGAGGAGGAGAGATTCCCCGCAGGGTGTCTGTCGGCTGTTAGTTAGTAGGCGGCCATCGTGCGCTGTACGTACGAGAGACGGCGAGCGAGCTCCACCCCATCGCCCACTACTAACTCGGCTCCCGCTAGTTTATTCCGGGTGCGCACACAGACTATCGGAACAAGTAAACAGCTAACCGGTTCATCTCCGCCTCCATTTCTTTTAGCTTTTCTTGCGTTAAAGTCGCCATCCTTCACCCGAATCCGAGCTGCCCCCTAAACAAAAGTGAGGATCGAACTATGGCGTGTTGCACGATGATAACGGAAACTTATAGATACTTCAAAGTAAATAAATTACAAATATGCAAGAATCTCGTTTCCTTACGTCTAAGTTGGTGTGTTTTTTGTTTTTATTTTTAAATTTTATGTCTTGTATTTTTTTTTTAAAACTTGCAACAATCGTACAGGATAATACAAGCAATGATGTCACGTGATATATCTTCGCGAAATATATATATATATATGTGTGTGTGTGTGCCAAGAAAAATTAATTCAGTCGTTAAAGTTTTGCTTGATATTGTTAGATCAGAGTTATGTCCCCTAACCTCAATTAGTGGTTAACACTGGAAAGTTTTTGAAAGTGTTGTTCTTATACTGTACTCACCGAATTAAGACATTATAAAAGTATGGGAATAACGTTTCTGTCGTTTCTAGAACTCTAAAATGCCATCCATTTCCAACACTTTACTACTGATCAAAATCCATTATTTCAGCAAAAGTAAAATATTTATTAAAAAAAACATGGAAAAGTGGATATTATATCAGAAAAAAACAAACCATTGATTGTGATGTTGATGTTACTTAATACTTTTTTTTCGTCAAAATATTCACTTTTCATTTGAATAACTGCTGTATATATTTTAGACATCCTATTTGGCAACCTCTCAAAACACTGCCCTGTTTTCCACTGTCATTCTTTTAGCAAATATTTTCATACTCAAACCCATTGATCTAATCATCCCACACAAGATTAACAGGTTTCAGATTTAGAGATTGAAGAAGCAAACCATGATCGTAAGAACTTCAAGAAGCTTGCAGCTTGTTTCTGATCATTATCTTGTTGCAGTATGGACCATCATCCATCAGACAATGTCCTGATGAAAATGCATCAGTTTCAGAATATTGTGATCTCTCAGAATTGCATTGACTTTTATCAAATTCACCTGCCAAATAACCAGCAAGCAACCCCCATACTTTCACTTTTCAACCACCATGCTTAATTGTATTGCAAATGTATTTCTTATAGTTTTCTCCAATTTTTCTTCTAATTTACTGTTGTCGCTTAGAAGCAAATATGTCAGTTCTGCTCTAACCCGATCACAGAGCACAATTACCTCTTTTTCTTGTTATCACGTCTAAGGAAATGTTTTCTAACTGCCATCTTTGGATGGTAGAGATTGAGATGCTAACTGTTGACTTGTGATGAGCAGTTAATTTGGCTACCTGTCAACAAATTGCTGAGAGTAGACCTTCCAACCAGCAACCACTTTCCCCTTTTTGGTAGTTCCTTTAAATTCATGGCTAAGCCAGTTGACCTCGTGCAACTCCTCTTTCCCACTGGAAATAACCAACTCCTTGAAGGGAATTAATAGTTGATAGCCTTATTTCATGAAAAATGTTACTTTAATCCATTTTCAAAACTGTTTCATCCTGTGGAACATTAGTTGAAAACTCTTCTATTTGCATAGATCTGGACCAAACTCAACAGGAATGGAATTTTGAGTATGTTAGCAAATTCATCATTTTTTGGATCTCATCCACCTATTTTTAGCAGATATAGTTGGAACCGTCCTCTTGTTAACTGATAAAGCCAAAGCTGGTCAGTCTATGTCCAAAAGTTTGAGTATTTGTTCCAAGATGTCCCGGTATTTTCCCCAATTTTTTTAAAGATCTGTACCAAACCTTCACACCTAAGAAGGCACTTGAAGATAGCTAACCATCCAATGAAGCCAATCTCTCAGCCATTTAATTCTTGATGCATACAATTGCATTGGTACTTTTCTTTAGGGGTTTCTATTAACCCTCTGATGGCAGTATATGCTGTGATACAACACTTCCCAGGGAGGTAGATAACAACAGCTGGAAATGTGAGTACCACTAGCAAGCCAAACATATAACATACCAGTGGAATGGTGCAGGATCCTCTCTATACGATTATGAGGAATATTAAACAGTGACTGTCTACATAGGATCTTTGACTTGTGTGTGTTCCAGATACTGTGGCATCATGTGACAGTAATCAATACAACATACTAAGCATGATCATTCATTAATATGTTGTCTGTCAATATTAACTGTAATTATTTATACTCATTTAAAAAACAAACAAAAATTTACATTTTTATACTCTCTTAGATATACAAATGACTAAGCCAACCAAATATTATAAACATGCTGTGCAGATACACTATTTCTGTAAATTAGACCTGGCCACACAATTTGTCCCAGTGAGGCAAAGCTCAGATATTAAAGTTGTTTAGAATTATTCTAGTTTATTCTATAAACTTTTAAAAATTTTTTTACAGATGTAGCATTCAGCAAGAGTGATCTGCTGCTTTTTTTCTTTTTAAAGGTAACTAAAACCAACAAGTGGTGCAGAAGCAACCAATTTGTTTGGTTAGAGCTGATTACACAAATTTTTGAAATTTCCTTTGAGCAAAACACCAGATCAGTTTTTTAATAGACTGCAAGTAAAACTGTGATGGGCAAACAACTTCTTACTTCAATGTGGTCAGATGTAGGTGACCATTCAGAGAATGAGATGTTCAGAAGCTGAAGTCTGCAACATGAAGTGGAATTATTGCGATATGCGACCACGGCTGATGTCAGTCAGTTAGATATGCTAAGGAAACTGGCATTTCAAACTACTAGGAGTGACACGAGTCTGTTGATAGAAAGTAGTGGCTTGGTTCTCAGGTCCCCTTATCTGTTTAATGGGTCTTTCTTGTTGCCATCATCAGGGTTCAGAAATGATATGAATTTCTGGTAAACATTGCAATTTCGAAAAGAAAGTAATATGGGCTCCTCTGGATTGTTAATCACTTTCTCGTGTAGTTTCTAACCGGTTCCTGTTGGGGCATCTTAGAGTAGTCCTTCTGTACTTATGAGAGCCCTCACCAGTATCTTAAGTTTATTCACACCCTGAACTACCCATTTTTCACTGCTTGCTTAATTTCATACTGTGATCCTGAAAATAACTGAGTAATAGCCATCAGTGTCATGTTAACTTATCCGCTTCTCTGATCCTCCAAAAACTCTAATTTTGACAATGAACAAAACAGTTAAAAATCCTTTAATATCACAACATAAAAGGGCCCATCAGCCTAACATAATAGAACATTACCAAAGTAGTTTCTTTTTTTTTTCCCTATTCTTTGGTTTTTGCACTATAATAATTAAAAATTGGATCACATATTTAGTTTATTTTTAAATACATTCATCTTGTTTATCATCTCTTTAATTTAAGAAAAAAAATAACATTTCTCTCTAACAAATTCTACAATGAACTTTGTTTTCCAGCATTTAAATTGTAAAAGATGTATCAGAATTATTCTCTGCTTATCTAGTAACTAGAAGTCAAAAGTTGCATTTGTTTTATTGTAAATTCATTAACTAAATATACTAGTCAAGGACTAACCCCATATTTCTGCATTATTCCGTAGCTTAAAAAGTGGATGGATTTATGCTATGATTATTTTTACATTTAAAGCAGTATTTCATAAAATAAGTGGTCTCACAATACCTAGGGTGGCTGGTGCCTCATGCTGCTTAACTACTACCAAGGTTGAATTTGATTTCTAGTCAGAATTGTCGTACCTCCATGGCATGGTTTCTTCTCAATCTTCTTTACCAGCAATCTGGTGGAGTATACTCCCATATCTAAAAATTAGGGGGTCTTGTAGGGATTTTCCTGCTGAAGCAGGAAATGCCAGATCCCTATCAAGCAGTGGATCTTGAGCAATGATAGGGTCTTTAATGCCAGTTAAATATGCTGTAGTGTAGCAATGCATATTGTAGTTGAAAGATTTTGAAAACAGTGAATGATGATCAATTTCTCATAGGTTTTTGTTTTAATCTCAAAGTTGTCAGATATCGGTAATGCAATTACAGGAAATACTTCAGCAGGCCTGAGATCCCACAACAGGTTCTGCGACAGTTGATGTCTACAGGTGGCATACCTGACCTAAACCATTTCTGTCTTTCAATTGCTGTGTTACTATAAGTTCAAATGTGGTTTCTTTTTGGACTATGAATTCACAACACAATGTAACGTGGAAATTTCTAAGGGCAGGTATCAGAGAATAAATTGATTGACTACGCATCACTACCACCTAACCACTTAAAAAAAAAAAAGTATAAATTTTAAAAATTATTTTACCAAAGTTTATTAGTTAGTTTCTGGTGACTTAAAAAGAGTTCTTCTTTTAGCTAGTTTCCAGTAATAAATAGTACATTCCCTAACTGCAATGATTCAGATTGTATCGACCCATGTTTTACGTGGTGTGTACACACAGGATGCCCTTTAATACATGTATATTTCTTTAATTGTTTTCCTTGGTTGATTTGTAACTTCTCCCTTTGCAGTATATTAGCTGTATCTAACACAGTGTTTAAGTCCTGTCCCTTATACACACATTTAATACTTAATCATTGACCTTTTAATACAACCAGTAAAAAATATCAACGGGTAAATGCCCAAAGTAGTGACAAAAGACAGTGTCAGCATGTAGATGTTACCCACCTCTTGGCTTCCTTTCTAAGCAGCCAGTGATGCTACTTACTGTGCATTACAGAAACAGTGTAATTTTTAGTGTAAACCCTGTGCTAAGGTTTATATTATGGTAAACTGCAGTTTATTAAAAAAAAGATGCTATGGTTATCTTACCAGTGTTATAGTGAAAAAGAATTGATATATTTTTTTTTTTTTTACATAATTGAATTATAAGGAAACACTGTAATCATTGATAAAACACTTAGGACTGTTGAGTTATCTAAAAATGAATTTTTTTTTTAAAAAAAAAAAAAAAAAGGAAGGAAATACATAAAGTGTTTTTCTTTATGTAAACTGCAATGGTACTTATGAGTCAAAAGTTTGTATGGACGCTCAATTTCAATCTGGTATTAAAGTACCTTGCTATCTCTCATCATACCTCGTACATAAAGAAGTTCAAGACTTAGTTTCACTATCAGACATCTTTCTCGACATAATGTCATCCTAGTTTGACGCCATCTTTTCTTTCAAGGCTGTGCTCCTAAAAGTTTCCACCTGGCAGATGACTATCAATACTAAGCACAAATTCTAACTTAATGCAAAGAAATGGTTAAGAGTCCAGTTGTGTGGTTTTATTTTCCTTGAGAAACACACTTCAATTAAAAAAAAAAAAAAAATTTTAAAAGCAAAACATTTACACGATAAACTTGGGTTTAGAAGACTGAAAGAACTGGTGCCTTCTAGAAAATCAAAATCACTCCCGCAGCAAACAGAAATTCCTTTTGCTAATGGCAGTTTTACTTTCATTTAGTCAGCAGATCTTCAAAGGAAGAGCAGGAACTTTTAATCAGTTTACATGTTTTTAAATAAACCAAGCTGTGGTTTTATTATTAAAAACCCAAAACTGACTTCTTTTTTTTTCTTTTACATTCATCTTTTTTCTTGAACCAGCAGAATTAATGACATCTATCAACTGTTGCTGTCTCCATTGACCTTTTGAAGAATATTCCACGACTTATTATTATCATTACCCTGTGACATCTTCAAAAAAATAAACTGAACAAGATCGCCATAGCAACCCCTCCCCACATCAAAAAAATTTGTAATAACTTTATAACAAGGTAGACAACTCTTATTTTGATCAAAATAACAGTTATGGATTATCTTAGTGTAAATTTGTTAATATTCAAAATAACTGTTTACACTGTTCGCATCCAAGTTTGACCTCACCCCACTCCATCATATATCTTTAACAGTCAGCAGTCACAAGATGACCACAAATCCTTGCTAACCCCTATTAGTTCCTACTTGTTTTCATTGAGCTTTTCATTGAGCTTTTCCATGAACTGCTGCCTGGCAGCTTTTTCTTTATCCCACTCAATAAAGTCTCCCTGTTTCATCTTGGCGTGCAGGACTTTTGGAATATGCTTCGGTTCAAGTTTTCCTAGCTTAATCACAATAATTTCATCAAGCATACATAAAGTTTTCGTGCAATTAAAGGCCTGCATCAACTCAAAGCAGCACCTGTCGTTACTGAAGTAGCTCTCACTGAGCACCACTAAAAACGTTCGGCTGGCCTCTATACACTCCAACATATTTTCCACTATATATTTCCCAACTTCAAAATCTCTCTTATCAAAACAGAGCTTGAATGGTCCTGTAAACACCTTCCTGTCCAGTTGCCCATTATCAAACAGTTCGAGGAGGTTGTGAAGAACCCAGTTTACATCTGCCTTATCATAGGAAATAAAGGCATCAAATTTCTTGTTGTTGCCTGGCACAGCCTCGTAGTTGCCATGTTGTTTCTTTTGTTGGTGCTTCATGAGGCGGAACACATGGAGTTTAATGAACCACCTCTTTCTGTACAAAGCTGCACTAATAACGACGGTTACAACCAGTGTTGCTACGACCCCAGCTATGATATAGTAAAGCGTATAGTCAGTACAGTCAATTTTACTCTCATCGAAGTTAACAAACATCTTATTTTGCCATGATTCTGGGCTGTTGCAAACATAGCTGTTGTTAAGCTGTGGAAACTGAATAGTAGTTTTTTTGACAAAATTCCGAAACCAACGCAGATCGCATGTGCATGCAAATGGGTTCTCGCTCAGGTTTAATGTTTTCACATGTCGAAGGTGTGTGAAGGAAGACTCATTAAGCAAAGATATCATGTTCTGGCTAAGGTCCAGTGAAGCCAGTGAGGATTCCACTCCACTAAATGTTTTCTGTTTCCAGCCAGAAATGAAGTTTCTCTGTAGATTAAGACTATGCAATCTAGAGAGATCGCGAAAAGCATTATTAGACAACTGCCTGATTCGATTGTTAGAAATATCAAGTTCCATCAAGTTTCGGAGGGAGGCAAGAAGTTTCCCTTCAGAATCAGTATCAAACATCGATCCCAAGTTGTTGTTTGCCAGATAGAGATACTGTAGTTTTTGTAGTCTATTCAGTATTCCCAAAGGCAGAAATACGCAGCCATTGCTATTCAAGTTAAGATATAGCAGCATCACCAGAGAGGCAAAGAGGTAAGGCATGTTTTGAATTCTCTGTATTTTGTTGTTGTTAAGCTTCAATGAATTAAGACTCACCAGATTGCCAAACAGTTGCCCTGGCAACACAGCAATAGCATTATAACCTAAATGCAGTTTTTGTAACTTTACTAGCTTGCTGAAAGCTTTTTCCTCTAACAAGTGGATAGAGTTGAACTCAAGAAACAAAATACGCAAATCCAACAGCTCACCAAGTGCATCATTTGAAATGCTTTGAATCTTGTTGTTATCCAGGTATAATTTCTGTAGAGACTTAGGAATCTTTGAAGGAATCTGGACTAGCAAATTTTTCTTCAAATTAAGCAAATGAAGCAACTTCAAGTTGTTAAAGGCACCTTCATTTATAGTGGAAATCTCACATGAATTTAACTCAAGGGACAGAAGACTTGGGATGCTTATAAAAGCATTGTTTGGAATGGTTCCAAGTTTATTGTTACTTAATATCAGGGTTTTCAATGTTGTGTTTTGGAAAAGATGAAAGGTCTTCGATGGGAAGAAGTCACCAAAATTGAGATGGGAAATGTCAAGAGACAAAAGCTTTGTATTTTTTAGATCCTGCAAAGCAATGCTCAACGTATCTGCTGTTAATGGATTGTAAGACAGCTTCAGTGACTGAATATATGAAAAATATGCAAATGATCCATTTTCAATCTGCACGATGTTATTTCTAGAAATTTTCAACCTTCTAACTTTGGATTTCTTGAGGTTTTCAAATGATTTCACAGAAATTATTGAAATTTTGTTGCTGCTCAAGTTGATGCTGTTTAGATTGTTCATTTCTTTGGTTTCTGGTGGAAAAATCACTTCTGAGATTTGATTAGCTTGTAATATGAGTTCCTCCAGCTTAGTGAGTCCAAAAAGATTTGGGATTTTTCTCAGCTTATTGGAATCAAGGTACAAATTAATTAGAGATGAAGAGTTCCCAAAAGCTCCTCTTTCAATAGTTACAATGTTATTTTCCCTAAGATATAAGTTTTGCAGCTGAGGCAGCCCAGAAAAGGCATCTGTTTTTATAACAGTAAGCTTATTTTTCCGCAGATTCAGATACTGGAGGAAGGTCAGGTTAACAAATGCGTAAGCTTTAATATCTGTTAAAAAGTTATGATCCAGATACAATTTTTCTACCATAGGTGGAATGCCTTCTGGGATGCTTGTGAGTTGCTTGCCTTGACAATTCACCGTCTGCAATGTCTTGCTGCATTGACACTGTTCAGGACAGATTTGTGCATGAATACAGCAGACGAGTAAAGTCAGAATACACAAACGATGCATAATGTCGCTGCCACTGAGTACAGTAACAAACATCTGAAAAACAAAATAAGTAAAATTAAAAGTGAATAAAATGAAAGAGAAAAAACAAAAAAAAAAATGGTAAGCCTTAAGAATAGCAGCCAGTTCATAAATGGTAGTAAGGGCTGGGTGGCTGGGGGGGGGGCTATCCTTAACCCCTTCGTTATTGACGGGACACATTCGCACAATGCAATTAAAGATAACTACCATAAACTGGGAGAATAGTGATCTGTCCATAACTGGTTGGCAGGAGGAGGAAGTAGAGTGGCTATTATGAATGGACGTCCTCTCATGCCGCGTTGCACTCTGGGAAAAATCTACCCTTACCGAAATCTGTTCAAAGTCCGTCTAGTCCACCGCGGGCTGGATTGGATGAAGCCGAGGTTGAGGTTACCGTACCTAACCGACGTGTCAGAGCAGGCCTCGCCCAGCTATCAAATGCGGGCAGATACAGCACCAATGCTTACCAATTTCCTGTCGAGACGACGGGACAACCGGTAGTGAGGGTGAGTTCAAGTGAACGCGACATGGAAGAGTCCAATGTGGGTGGTAGAGAGAGACATTGTGGACAGAATCCGGACCGGATGATATCACCAGACCTGCACATAAAGCTACATAATCCGTACACATCTATTGTCGGGGGCTAGATACATGGGTATGTAAAAGAGAGGAGGGACTGCGGTTAGGCAGGTAGGGTTTATAATGGAACCTCTGAGTCAGAATTAGCACGCAGCCTCCTGACATGGCATACCTATCGGTGATATCACGTGGTCACCTACAAGTTATCCCATCGCTCATATTGAATAATAATAATAATAATAATAATAATAATAATAATAATAATAATACTTTTTTTTTTATATAAAACAATTAAAAAATCACTCACTTTTCAAAGTGGCGCTTTCTTTAAATGGGCCCCCATTAGCGCTCGTCCAAACTGAGAGCCCGGAGTTCCACTGTCACGGTCCCATCTCGTCGCCTAGGAGAGAGAGGATGGAAACCGAAACACCTAATCGTGGCACGGTTTTAAATGGAAATCTCGGATTTGTTCATCTATTAATAATATTCATTGCAAATTATTATGAAATCCAGAAAATAGTCGTTTACCCGCCAACTTATGTTAGAGAGACAGGGTTGGAAAAACCCGACAATCACACGCATGGATGGATGTAATGCGGAAGGAAAAAAAAAGATTCTCGAAAACAAAGCCTAATGTTTGTATTTGCATATATCGTACCGAATTGAAGCAATTTTATCCGAAATAAATTGCGAGAGGGATGGGGGCGGGGAGATATAGCTTCCTTCCTCCTCTCTCACGTATGTAAAGTGTAGAGAGAGAGAGAGAGTATTAATCGGCCATGAAAATTAACTGTCCTTTTCTGACTAATTTACCCCAACATCTTTTCTTTCGCGTTCTCTGTTGCCCCTTGCTATACGTTTCCCCTACACCCTCTCACTTTATTTTTCGTTCTCCATTCTCCTCTGCATCATTTATCCCTCCCTCCCCATTTCTCGTAAATCCTTGCTGTATCTCTCTCTCTCTCCATCTATCCTTCTCTATAGGTATGTATCCTTTCTTTTAATATCCATCACTTACTCCTCTCTACCTCTTCTTCTTTTCCTTTACGTTGTACTGAGCGAAAAAAGTCATAGGTAACCTTGCGAAAATATTTTGTTCAAAACAATAAAGGAATGAAAATAGCAAAAATATCAACTGCTAGTAGATTTTAAAATTATATTTCTCTATGAATAACGTGAACCCGACGCGAAATAAGCGTTGTGACAGCACCGGAAGACGACCGAGAATCGTTGAGTGCTGGAATGATTTCCCCTGTGGACGAAATATTTGTTTGGCTTTATCTTCATTAAGTCTGTCCATAAGGTGGGTGCACTTCCGACTGTTGACGACTTCTGGCCACTTGTTGCGACGCGTCGCTTGTCGTTGTCAAATACACTCCGTCTCTTTGAGATAGCCCTTTAAACCAGCTGTATCCCAGGTGAGCGTCGCCTACCGCATCGATGAGGCATCTCGCGAGTCACCGGGAGAGGTCGCGACCGTGGTCATATCCCTCCCACAACCGGTCTGAAAACCTGCCTTCCGGTTCCGTTTTTTTTTGGCACGAGAGCCATCTAGTAAAACGAAAGTGGCGACGCGATTAGTCCCGCGGCCAGGTGAGCAGCTTCATCAGTTCGCTGAAGCGGCGCACAGCAGTAAATCAGAACCGATCACGCGTGCTGCCCACCTTCTTCCCGTGTTGCACTGCCTCGGGACTATTACCTGCGTACTTCAGTGTACGTTTGATCTGCGTGATGCGGGTGCGTTCAGATATTAGCCGCTCGACCTAGGGAACGTCAGCACCCCCCGTAGCGAAGAGTGATCCCCCCTTACCTGGTTCGCGTCAAATAAACGTTCAGTTTAATTGTCCAGGCGCTACGCGGTTCTCTCGCCAATACTTTCCTCTAGATTAACTAAGTCTTACCTTACCAACTTCTACCAATTACGTGTTGTGTGGTTCTGAATTTTCTTAAAAAACCAAACCCCTGCAGTCTTAGATAAAATACCTGACTTTCCTAAATCCGTATAACGCCATCTTTACCATCCTGTTTTTGTTTTTTTTTTTTTTCAAAATAAAGTTCGAGGATATTTCACTGACAGCTTAAATATAAGTTTAATTTGAAAATAAAAATGAGCCAAAAACAACCCAGACGTGTAAGGTTCAGAGACAGCTTTATTTCGGATAAGCCCGTTTCGAGCAGGAGGTGTTTGTGATAGACAGATACATAGATATCCTGGTTCCACGCTCTCCCTTTCTGGAAGACTGTAGTTGTTTGCGGTAACCGCGTACACAAGATCCATGACCCAGAACTTCAAGCTCCCTCTCTAAATCTAGAGTCTCAACTGTCCGCCGCTCCACCAGCTTCTAAACTTTTCCCCAGCGCCCGGTCAGCACGGACGGACATCTCACGACCCGACCAACTTCTGATGTCGACAGGTCTTGTGTCCAGTCGGCAACCGAGAAACGATGTTTTAAACCGTCATGGTTGGGAGAGGGTTAATAAAGCCCAAACGGGGGAGATTTCCTCTTAGCATCACTGACTGACGGACGAAATATCTCCCTTATTGCACCTATGCGGGACTTAGCACTGCTTCACTAAAATATATTAACAGATTAACTGTCCCGAATTAGATTTTGTAGTTAAAAATGAGTTCTTCAGTTCTTTTTTGCTTCTACACAGCAACGCCGACCTATCTGTTTGTTGCTTGTTTTTTTGCGTTTCAGAGATTTTCTTTTTCAAAATTTAATTCAATAGTTCATTTCCTTTACTGCCTGCCTTGTGATTGGGATAGATTCTGTAACCCTTTGGGGCATAAACACAACGGGAGAGAAGGGGTTAAATCGATCGTCGCCGCTGGTTCGAACACACGGATAAATACACTGCACTGGTGTAAAGGCTTCGTATCTTTGACCACTTGTAGCAAATCCGACGAAGGAACTTTAGAAGGACCGAAATTCTCACTTCCCGCCATGTTTCATCGGGTAGGCGATTCTAAAAGAAAAGGCAATGAAGGGCGGAGTTCGAATACACTGTACGAAAGCGATCCACAGAAACTAAATAACTAAAACTAGTTAGTGTTGTGTTTGTAGACCACGTGTCAACCTTTTTTTAGAAAATCGCTGTATGGTATCCAGACAACAGGAAGTGAATGCAAACACACAGTTCGATATCCGGATACCTTTAAATGCATATTTTAGCAAAAGAGTTTTCTTTAAAACGATGTGATAATGTCTAAGCAGAGGCTCGTAATTTATAGCCAGCAGGTGTCCAGCTGGAATCAGAGGTTGGGCGTGGTCGCTCTGGTTACTGTACATTTCTGCTTATCAGACGGCGTCAGCGACCATCGCCTATGGGACGAGTAACTCTTGCCCAGCGGCAGACCGCTTCTACTACGAGAGCGTGCTGTCTTCTGCACGGCTTTCGCCGACAGCTTGTCTCTCTTCTGTTCAGCTCGCTCGCCCGCCTCTTGGCCGAGAAGGGGGGGTCGTCCGCCGCAATCCCCCCCGCTCGTCTTCTCCAGATCCGCCGGCGCCGGGCACTGGCTCGATTTCGGACGCCCTGACGACGCGCTGTCGCTGGCGTTCAGCAGACAGCCATTCGCGCACTTCCTGTGATTCGCCGAAGCCCAGGGGCGGGTCTCCTCGCGGGGCATTCTCGCGTGCAGCTCGTACGCGTAGTCGCTGCCAGTTTCGTTCGCCCCCTTCTCGGGGCACTCTCCCAAGCACGCGGGCTGCACGCAGTCGCCGTGGCACCGCCGCTCTCGGCTTTTCCCGGTCGACTGGCGGGAGCTGAGCGCTTTGCGAGACTTGGCGAACTGCTTGAGCTTCCGCGTTTCGATCTCTTCCGTTTCCTGCTGGAGTCTGTGCAGCTCCAGCACCCGGTTGATGATGGAGTGGAGCGACGACTTCTCGTCGGCCTGACCGCGCCAGTTCAGCCTGTCGGCGCCGATCTCGCCGAAGTCCAGCTGGTCGTACGGCGAGGGCAGCGGGTCCTTGAACAGGTACAGGGGGACGGAGACGGTTCTCGCGTCGAAGTCGAACAGCTTTTCCCGGCGAGTTTCTTCGATCTCATCCCTGGTCCTTTCCGGTTCCCAGTCGGCGTCGAGGCCCCTTTTGCCCGGCGCCGGGGCGTTCTCACCGCCTGATCGGACCTCTTCCCTGTCGGCGCTTCTCTGGCCACCGGCCCTGCCCGCTTTTCGTGCCTGCTTGTTGTTGTTGTTGTTGTTCATCGTGCCCGTCGCGCGCGCCGTCAGCGTGTCGCAGACTTCCGGTTGCGACGCAGCGGGCTTGAGTCTTTCCCGTGTCGGTGGCGTTCCGGTCTTCTCCGGGACGGTCGACGGTCGCTCCGCGGCCGATGACTGGCGAGACACGACGGAGGGTCTCCTGCGGTTAAAAGAAGAAAAAAGATAACTGAAATCTAAGACGTCAAAGCTAAACAGACAAATTTAAAGGAATTGAATCTACTTTAAAAAAAAAAGAGTATATATATATATCCGTGAAGGGTTAAACGGAAATTAGCGAGGAAACCCGAACAATGCGGTCTGGTATAATAAAAATCCGGAACCGTTTCGTCACTCGTGACCACCAATAACACAGACGACTGTGACGACTCACCACGGGGGGGGGGGGAAGAATCGCCTTTAATCAGTGACGTGAAGAAACGAAGTCACGTGGATGCCACCTTAAGGTGGATGGGTTTAATGACGCCTGTGTTGTCTACTGAAGTCACTGTAACGAAAGATAAAGTTGGCACGTTAATTCTGCTAACTTTACGGAAAAACCAGTTCGTACTGAGCTAGGAAAGGTTAAATAATTACTACGGGATTTCAGGTCTGTGAGAAGAATGTACAGCCACTCTAACTACTCCCGATTAATTGGCGGTACACCCGAAAGGCAAGGAATGCTTCATTAGGATTTACTGGGACAGTAACAGTTAGCGCCCGTCTCCACTACTAGGGTTAATAATTCGGTTAGGTTAAAAAAAAAACAATAATAAAAACCTTAACGTTTGTGGGTACCTAACGTCTAAAAGTTTTACAGACATTAAAGTGAATATTCATTCATCTAATATCTACATCGCCCTGTCATATTAACTTTGTAGCATCCATAAATTAACGTATCTGAGCAAAGTGTACGTATTTCAGGTGGGATAGGTATGTCGAGATGACCGGTGTGCATTATTACCACGCCGAAAACAGGCGATACCCGAGGGATACCGACGGATTTCCAAATATCCCAGCATCTCCAGAATCTGTGGGCAATGTTCTAGCCAATAATGCCACTGTGACTTGAGGGGCCTTCAACAGCGATATCCACACTCACCACCAAGAATCTCTAGCTGACATCGTCCAAGTCCAACACAATCTCCACTGACTTAGATGCAGTGGATGTGTAGATGTTAGAAGCCCCTTCTGTCCAATAGCGATAAAAGGTTTGGTCAGTGAACGTGTTTAGCAAGACAGACGATAGAGTATTGGTGTCACACTCTTTTCCGATGAATCTAGATTTCAAAAATTCACATTTGGAGACAGCAAAAGCTTCAAAACACACACCCCACCCAGCCCATGGTGAAATATGGAGGTGGAAGCATCATGGTATGGTCTGGAATCTGGCACAATGAAGCCAGAATTTGTTTGTCAAAAGACGTAGTTTCAATTCTGCCGATCGCCTTAATACCAACAAGGCAAACCGAGATTTGATGCCTATATTCTTCAGGAGGATGGCGTTAGACGCCATATCTCTTGTGTAACCACAGTTGCGGTAGCACCTGGATCTTCAGCTGAGAGCATCCTGCCAATATGAATAAAATTAAAGGAATCTCTCTCTCTCTCTCTCTCGTGGATACGGAGGAACTTAGACCGGTAGACGCTCTTCAAACTGCAAAAGTTAGCTTGATAAAGTACTGACATACGGAAATTTACTGTATTGTGTTTGTTTGCCATTTCCTGTAACATACATACAGCAATAACACGTGACCGGATTATTATGTCGGACTCTCTCTCTTCTCTTATTATTAACAAATAGTGAATATGCCAAACAGGTGAACCGCTTGGTTAAAGTAGAGGGAGGAGTGTGCCGCAGTATAGCTGATTCTCGATTCAGTGAAACGTTAACTGACAATATCACAACGTTATTTCTCAAGCAATATAAATATTTCAATTATACAAGCTATGGAATCCATAGTTTATTCGAAGTATCAAGAATAACAGTTAGCATTCATAACTCTGAGGTTATCTGGAATCTATAGGGTGGCGGCGCGGTAGCCCTGTGGTGGACAGGGTTGGGCTTCCGGGCCCTCAATCAAGACCAGCTCAGCTCGGTGTACCACCCTGTCCTGCTTCCTCCACACTTTTCTTCACCATCCAGCTGATGATGTGGGCTTTCTCCAGGATACTCCGGTTATCTCCCACATCTAAAACAAATGAGGAGTTCTCTGGCAGTTGTCAGAAGTGCCAGGCCCTCTCTCTCTCTCTCATCGTGCAAGAAAGGCAACACTTCCTAACGGACAACCACAGCACTAGACTCCTTCCAGGGTTGTCCCCCTTGTAGACATCGAAGTAGGAAAACTATCTGGAATCTATGTCTGAAAGAAGAAAAATAATGAACAGAAAGAGACTGACATCGTCACCTAAAGGACAAGTTAAGCATCTTGAAAGAATCATTTTCATCAAACTGTTTACAAAGAAGTAACTTTTCTAGTTTATTTAGTAGCTACGATTTGAAAGTCTAATTTTTTTCATAATCTTATAATTATGTTCATTCATTTATTTAAAAAAAATACTTAAGTTTTAACTGCTTTATTTATCTTCATTTATTTTAATTTGCTTAGTTCCAGGCTCACTTTGACTCAAGACTATCATGGTCACTGTGTATCAATCAGTCTCACTAGCTACAGAATCATCAAAGCTGTTTATGGAATCATCAATAAAATCCTCTAAAGATCTTGAAGCGGAATCTGAAGAAAAAGTATCAGCTGAAGTTATAGTGACCCTGAATCTAGACATATTTATATATAAAAGACTAGAATATATTGTTTAATGTTTATAACTAATACAAAAAATGAAGAACAGTTAATAATAATCTATTAATGTTAAGGAGAGGATGTCAAATTTGTGAGAAAGATTAAAATGTCTCTGGAGGTAATATACAGTCATCTTTAGAAAACTTCCTGGTTATTCTTGGACTAAATATTCTGGTATAAAACATACCTGTACATAATTATTAAGGTCTGGAAACAGATTTAAGATTGAATCGAGATGATTCACCAAAACATGGTGAAAAGGATGCTATAAATACAATTTAAGATATAACAATGGCAATTCCACAGACAGCTCCTGCTATTAGAAGCAGACAAAAAGTCGATACAGATTTAATTCATGATCTCATTAATATTCAAAATCCTAGTCCAGAAAAAAAAAAAAATTGATAGAGGTTTAGTTAAAACTGCAATGAAAGGTAAAATAGCTGTTGGCGATCCGACTAAGCGGATTAGAAGTTACGGTTCCCGTTCAAATAAAAAAGTAAACCAAAAGAAGCTTGTAGACACCGGCTTGTACCAGGTGAACTTTCGTAAACCTGTTAGGAAAATTTATCCCAGAAGGTAGATGTTTGTCCATTCAATAGATGATATTTGGTTAGTGGATCTAGTTGATCTGCCAGCTTTTCCTAATTGGAAGATTAAAAATATTTGTTAAATGTGAATGAAATTTCAGAATTTGTATGAGTTAAAAAACAGAATGCTTTTAATAGAAGCTTTTGAGAAATGAATCATGAACTGATATGAGGTGTGAATTTGTTAACAGAACTTTTAAAAACATTTTAGAGGGAATAGAATTGTTGTACCAGTAATGAAGTGAAGCAGCTGTAGTTGGGGGAGTTTACAGAAAATAATAATAATAATTGGTTAAGTAACGAATGAGTGTAACAACATAAAATGTAGAATTATTGCCATGTCACGAAAAGAATAATGAGAAGAAAGTTGACAAAAACTTAAAGAAAAAAAACAATAACACTGATTTAAAGCTGATGGTTTAGTATAATTATATTATAATTAAAAACATTTGAAAACAAGATATAATAGCAATTGGACTGATGAAATATTTAAAATCATAAAGGCTAATAACGCTGTTCTGTGGATGGAAAAATATTAGGATCATTTTATGAACAGAATTTACAAAAAAACAAACATGTCCACTAAAAGTGTTACCTGGTTAATGAAGACTGAAATGTCCATCATCTTGACATCAAAGGCAGGTTATAGTGAAACTAAGTGTACAAATATTATTTTTCTGATACAATTAAGTTCATATTGCATTGTTTCATATAAAGTAACCATACAATCTTGTAGTTTCAATTCTTTTTTTAATTACATATTTTTAAAATTCCGTTATAAACCTTTTTAGATTCAAAATCTGTTGCAAACATTTTAAATCTAAGTTTACAAAATTCATTTATTATTTTTCCTGAATCATCATCTTTCATCTTTTCTACAACCTATTTTTATTATGTTTTATTTTAAAGGGATGGTTTACTGAGTAAACAGAAATTGTATAGAGATGCATATCTTCTCTCATATCTTGGTATACATCTTTTGTTTCTATATCGTAGCACAGAGAATCTGCATCTGAAAATAATAGTGTTAGATTATTTGTGTACTTTGAATTACATTATTTTTAATATGTAGAAGAACTATGTTTTCATTAAAAATATCTCTGGTGTAGTATGAAGTAATTTTATTAACATGTACTTTTTAAAGTTGCTCTGAGGTTGTGCAAATGCTTACAACTATTCATTCTCTTAACCTCTCCATAGTTTTTCAACAGTTATTTGTTGACTTATAAAAGTGTTTTCCAAAATTATTTGTAGACAGTTTGCATATGTGTATTTAACTCAATACAATGTTTTAACCAAGTGGATACACTATATCTTCAAATATAAAAACAAAAAAAAACTTGAAAATTTCTATAATGTACAGCATAATTATATTTACTGCAGATATTTAACAAATTTTAAATAGTAGCTGTACATCCAACTTTATTTTCTGTCATCTTACTTTGATAAAATGAAAACTTCTCAATGTTCAGGGTAAGTTTTTTTAAGCCAGTGGACAGTTTCCATGGTGGTTATGTAATTCTTTTGGGTCCTCTAAGCCTACTTCATGTATCACAGCCATTGGAGAATCCAGTTTCGTTTTAGCATTGCTTTAAATCTTGTGGTTCTACCCACTTTGGCACATAGCTCGGCCATATGGATTACTTGCATATATGTAAAACTTTACATTTTTGATCATCTAATCTTGTAACATCTTCAGGGGTTAGCTCCGATGCCCTTTTCTACCAATTACCATCATCGGGGTTAGGTATTTCAAGAGTGTTCACGCACCGTGTCTACATGGTGCCGCAGATGTTCCACCTCTTAGGCCTTGTTCTGTCAACAGTAACATATAATCTGCTAAGAGATCTAGTATTATTTTAGTAACCTTTAAACCAGATAAGAGAGTTTAAAGAACTGACATGGATCTAATTAATAAGCCTTCTGACACACAATTCTGAAGTTTTCAACCCATAGGTTAAAAGACATCAGATTTGAGGTAGATATCATTACACTTTCCTAATGTTTGAATGTTGCACTCTCAACATACTCCTTCATAATTCTATATTCAAAATCTGTCTGAGATACTCTTTAAATCTACTTCATTATAAAAATCTCTTTTGTTAATTCAGTAGTAGCTACATTAAATTTACTAAAAACTGTCAGCAAAAGAGTAAAGAGAGTCTTGGGAGCCGTTCCGTGATGGGAAAGTTTCGATAGATCATATCTCCAGACATTGCAAAGAAAATGCCTAGTAATGTACGCGGATCGACAGAGATGGAATCCAACGATAACAGTTACCTGTACGAATCCTCCTCGATTCATCCCTAATCAACACCTCCCTAAAAAATTACCCCTAAGGTTTCGGTACAAATTTTAAAAATATGTAATTTTTTTATCAATTAAATTGTACATTTTTTTGGTTTCAGATTTGTTAATAACTAATCTAAACTTGTTCCCCATAATCTAAAAGCCTAACTTCAAGACATTTTGATAATTACTTCATCATCTATGAACATGTTCTTTAAATGAAGGTGAATACTTTTTGGCGTTGTGGTAAAGAGCTGTAGTTTCCACCCTGGGTGAGTGCCTCCCCCAAGGATGTCCAAGAATTTGGGGAGGGTGCTGGATTTTTGGTGGATGGCAAGTAGGTAGGTTTGGGGGGGGTGCACTGGGAAAAGACTTGCTATTCTCTCATTATCTTTATATCTTTAACACACACACAGATGCCAACACATAGACATGCCTGCTGGTTCTACCAATAGTTAAATGGTCATCACCTAGAATGGTTCTTAGGATGTCAATTTAGATTTCCTGTCCAGTGAAAAATGCCTCTCTGCCAATACAGGTTTTTACTGTATTCAAAATCCAGCTGTAGAATCCCTGGAGCCTCTTTTGGATGATAAATATGTATGATCACAACACTAATATTCAATGTCTCAAATCTAGTGCTAATCTGTGTGTATTCCTAACAGTTGTATTTATTAGTGGTTGATTACTATGGCTGAGAAGTGGCAACAATATTCAGTGGATTATTTAAAATTTGGATTCATTTCTTCTCCCACAAATGAACAGTCACCAACGTGCCTACTCTGTGAACATGATTTTTCTAATGAAGCAATGAAGCTGTCAAGATCAAGTAAACATTTAAAGAAGAAACCCGCTGATAAATTCAACATGTCATGGAATGTTTAAAATAACCACCAATAGATTAATAAAGGAATTCTTGTTTTGTACAAAATTTCTCTACTGATTGCAAAAATGTGGAAAGGTGCACGATGTTGGAGAGACATTAATATTACCAGCTGTGAAAGGAGTTATTAGCACAATGGTGGGACGTAATGCAAGTGACATTACCCCATTAATTCCATTAAGCAACAATTCCATATCAAGAATTGATGAAAAAGCAAGTAACATTAAAATAAACTGTGCAACGAATTACAGACAACAGAATTTGCATTACACCTGCATGAATTGATGTTGGGTGATAGCAGAGCCTTAATACTAGCATGTGTGCTTTGTTAAGGACCAGACTGCCATAGAACGAGTTATTGTTTTCCAAATCACTAACAACAGACACCAAAGGTTTGTCAATATTTCAGGTTGTTGAGAAAACATTCCTCTTACAAATGTGATTGCATGTGGAAATGAAGGTGCAACAGCAATAATTGGTTATCATTGTGGCTTTATATCACATTTCAAAAATGTAGTACCCAGTGTCTTTGCCATTCAGTGTGTTGTTCTCCATTGCCAACTTTAACTTTTGGTTAAAAACCATCTTAGTGAATGACTGCACAAATCATTACAGTCAGTCATCAATGCTATAAATAAGGTCAAATCCCACCCACTGAATAACTGACCGACTGTTTCATAAACTATGGCATCAGAATAAAGAGAAATTTGAGTTTCTCTTGCACATACAAGTTAGATGGCTCTTGAAATGTAAATGTCTAAGGTGATTCTACAGACTGTGATTCTGTTATAGAATTTCTTTGTTCAAATAATGAGAAATTATGTAGCAAAGTCGAGATGTTGTGACACGATGTGGCATTTCTATTGAATATGTTCAAGAAGGTGAATGAGATCAACATCAAGTTGTGAGAGTAAAATGGAGCTTACCAAAGCTAAAAAATCATCCTGATGTTTGTTAGCAAATTAACTTTGTTTAAGAATAACCCTGCCATCAAGAACTTTATCAATTCCCAGCTACTGAGCAAATATAAACTTTTGGATTTTAGAAACTTATTGTTCTCATCTTCATGCACTTAGGGAAGAAATTATGACAATATTCAAGGATCTGAATAAACTTCTACTATGTAACTGGGTAATTAATCCATTTTTGTGCAGGAAGAATTAACCAACCTACAAAATGACTTCAATGCCAGAGTACAGTTCCAAAAAACAGGCTATGAGACATTTTGGATCTACAGACAAACTTCATACCTTCAGCTTTGGCAGGAGGTAAAGTTGTTAATTATAGATTTTCACTCATCATATTTGATGGAAAAGGGCATCAGTGCTGTAGAGCAGCCATCAGCCTTTAACTAAAAAAAAAGCTTCAAATAAGTGAGAGAAGCAATTTAAGACTGCATTTGTCAAGCATAAAGCCTGACATCAATAAACTAGCTGAGTCACACCAAGGTTGGGGGTGGCATTGAAATTAAAGGATTTTAAAATTGTAAGCATAACCCTTTGACACATTTTATTCTCATTATCATTTGAAAAATAAAGTGGAGGGACAAAAAATTATTCATCTTTTTTCCAGATGACAAACTTTGATAGATTCCAAATAATATTTAAAGTTAACATCCTAGCCTCAAAATTTTGTGAGATATTCCTTGGAGTGAATACCATTCAACAACCTATTTAGTATTGACTCATATTTTAAAAATATATTTAGGAAAGAAGTTTGTTTGTTTGTGTGGTGTGTGTGTGTGTGAGAGAGAGAGAGAGAGAGAGAGAGAGAGAGAGTGATGATGAGGAGAGAGAGAGAGAGAAGGGAGAGAGAGATGGAGAGAGAGATATGGAGAGAGAGAGAGAGAGAGAGAGAGAGAGACAAATTGCTGTAAACTTCTCATTGGCCTTATTTATATTTTTTGATGACTGATGCAAAGTTTTTAAAAAAATTTCAGTTATATATTATTAATGATGGTTAAATCTGATGATTTGGGAGGCCAAACAAAACAATTTTATTTTAATAGCCTACAGTCATATTACACAGTAGGATTTAGTGTAATATTCATGAAGGGAGTTAAAGATATAATGGGGGGGGGGGGGGGTTATGTTAAAAAAAAAGTTGGACGTTTTAAAATAGTCTGGATAGTTTTTATCACATGTCCGTTTTGATGGTTTTTATATCATTCCTACAGTAAAAAATCTCTAATGACATAGTTTACAAATTAAAGTTACCAGAAAGCGCACATCTATTTTCAGTAAAGTATGTATTCACTTGTCTCACATTAGTCTCATTGTTTTTAGATTCTATATATAGTGTAATTTGAAATATAAAATTATAATGCTTTTTTAAGTCTAAAGAGATCTTTCTTGTTCTAGGTCTTACATGTTCTAAGAAGACTCTGAAGTCATTAAACTTAGATAGCGTTATCAATCAAAGATAACCCTCAAACAGGTGACAAAAATTTAAGTTGCCCTTTATTTAAAGCGAGATATGACACCAGCACCTATTTAGTATTATTACCTGTATTTTTGAGGACTTTTGTTATGAGTTTCTATTATGTCAATTTTCATCAAGATTTTTAAAATTAAGGTTCTAAAATAAAGTCTAAAATTGGCTTAAATTCTTCAAATAAATTTTAAAAGATTTCTTTGTTATGCACTCTTTATCCTTTGTAAATCTTCGGAGTTGTTAGAGATGTTCTAAAAAACAAAAATTTAAAAGAGAAAAAAATCTTGACTTCTTTGAAAATCTATTTTCTTCTAAAAATACTAAATAACTCAGAAATTGTCAAGTGAAAATACAGATCGTTACTGAGTCTGTTAATAGTTGTCATTAAACTCATTACCATGTTTAAGTGTTATTCTACTAAATTAATTAATTAATGCGGTAGTTGGTTTTTTTGGAAATATTTTTTTTGTAAATTCTCCTCAAAAACCTGCGCACTTTCTGGCAGGACATTTGGCTGTGTAATCATAAAAACAATGAAGTTACCTACAGTGCTCTAAACATGTTAACTGACAAATTTCACTTAACAAACGTTTTATAGATTAGTTATTCCAGATATTGCTAGTATATCATTAATTGTAATAACTTACTCACCTGGATCATAATTGCCAAAAAAGTTTAAGCAAATTTAAAGTTTCAGTGGTTTTCAAACTCATGACTAACGTTGTAGGTCTGAAATCACGTGCCACATTTATACACAGTACTTGCAAATTGCACGGTGTTCAGATGTGTGTCATAGTTGTGCAAGATGGTGTGATGCTGGCATTCATATTTCTCTCTCACATTTGACAAAGCTCAAAAGCACAAGAGGGAGTTCTCCTAAGTGTTGATTAGAGAGTACAGTATTTAATTGATTATTTCTTATAGTTATTTGCCAATTTTCGATTAGCAATTTTAACTTCAAAGGAATCATAAACAGTTGCAAAAAGAACAGGCTAGAAACCAGCCTCAAGCCACCCAAACGGATAAAAAGCAATAACCCTAATAGTCCTTGGAACTAAAGCCAAATGACAATGACAGGGAGGTTCATTATTTGGTTCAGTTACTTTTAATAAGGTGATGGGCCATGTCCAAACTTATCCTTTAACTTGACCAGTAATGTGTGTTAAACATGTATGGACTTCAATTTGCTTTAACAGAAACAAAAACTACAAAATGGCCCAACTCTCTGGTTCATAAAGTGATGGTCACATGGTTTCTTAAATGGCCTTGTCAACTGTACAAGCTAATGCACACAGCTATATGTGGTAGAATCTGATATGGGATGTCAAAGCAATGATTTTTAGTCTTGATTTCTTTTGTTGCTTTTAAAATTGCTTTTCTGTTTAGAGTGCAGAAGTCAAAGAAGTAAATCATTTAAGTCCACAACACAGATTCCCTTTACTAATTTTTTCACTTTGTGCAGCCTTCCAAATAAAAAAAAAACAATAATTTGGATTGCCTAGTTGTCGGGTTCAGAGAGAAAACTCTTTCCATTTATCATTACGTATTAACACAAAACTTCTTCAGTCACAGCAGATCTTTGCCAGAAAATGAAAAATTTCCTCGAAAAATTTCAAACTACCACGATGAAAAGACGTTACATGAACACTGCCGTCTGTTTTAACTTGTTCCATTTGCTACTTTCAGGAGATGTTCCGAGATGGGGGGATAAAAAACCCCAGCTTTCCATCACTCTTCGAAAGACCACAAATGGCGCTGTGTGTGTGTGTGTGTGTGTGTGTGTGTGTGTGTGTGTGTGTGTGTGTGAAAGGTGAAAGATGGTGTGATCTACGGCATCTGACACGAGGATTCTGTGGCCACCATTCTTTAAAATAATCTTTTCAAAAAGGACAAAATGGCGGTCTCAGAAATATCTACAGGAGCATATTTAATTATTTCTAATACGAAATTGATCACGTGATTAAACTTTAGCACTGAAAAAACATAAATAGTAGTATCTTAAATTGGGTGGACTCTGGTGGGGTTTTTGTTTTGTTTAAGGTAACCGAACAAACGCAGAAACATGAAAGTCCACCAAACACCAAAAGTCGTCATTTCTGAATATGTGGGTTGTGAGGCACCATATCGTTTGTTCGTTTTATAAATTTGAAAATAAAAACCTTGTAATGTGTTAATATCTAGCCTTTAAAATTTGTATTCTATTTCTAATTCACTACACCCAGAATATATGAAGTATGCTAAATTATGACAGGTATCACTGAGTTCCCTCCTGACTACTTTCAATATGTGCAGGTCCACTCTACCCTCAAACAAACTCGAAATAAAGAAATTCTTCCCAATTCAGAATGACGGACTTGACTCCAAACACCTGCCATCTTAAGGAAGAGATATAAGCTTTAAAATAACCGATAGTCTGTTTTCCTTTACCTGTACGATCAGTAAGAATGGGGAAAAATTCGCTTGAAGCTCCCTCCGCGAATACCTTGCTCGCTGTTAATTATGCTGAATATTTCATAATGTTTGGGTTTACCGACCCACATTTCGGTCTTAATTTAGTTAGGTGTAAAAGAAAGACGGCCCTGAGGGGGGGAGGGGGGGGTGATAAGATAATCGCAAGAATTATTTCCGAAATCACGAAGAGGTTTTTCTACAAGCCGCGCGACGTATACAAGGGAGGGGGGGGGCGGGTTGGCTGGTTTCTAAAAAAAATCAGTGTATAAGCCCAATTAAGCCGTATCACGTTCTGATGGTGATATGAAGCCCTGCTGATAGCTTCAAATTAAGTAGCGACCTGGCTTTTGGGTAGATTAGTTTTATCAGCGATGTATAGGGCTCTTATCCGCTTGCATTTACGCCCAGCCCCCTTTGTTTTCTGTCAACATTAAAGCTGTCGTTACAACTTCCTTTAACAAACAGATTCCGATGTATACCCCTGCTGTCGTCGAAATCAGAAGACTATGGAGTCTGCTTTCAATTTCTCTCGCATTGGACTTTCTATTATTATTATTATTATTATTATTATTATATTATTATTATTATTATTATTATTAATTTATTTTATTTTTTTTCAAATTACGCTTCAAATCTTCAAAGACAAAGGCAAGAATTTCACAAAAGGAACGTGGTTAGTAGGTCTGAAAGTTCCGACAATAACCCGTTGGATTTCTTTAGTCTGAGCCCAAGCATCTGGCTATTTACATAATATTTTTCGTTTCTTTTTTCCAAAGTGCGAATACTGTATATTATTATCAACTCAAAAACCAGACTGAATAACTGAGGATGTTCAGGGAAGAGTCCATTACAGATTCAAAGGAAACAAAAGAACATTATCCGCATACAACTCAATAAATAAATATGGATCCTTTGTTAATCATACAGGCTGCTTTTTTTTTCTTTTATAGAGACCAGGTCTCAAAAAACAAACTTTAATTTAGTTATTAGGCGGCGTAAACAAAACAGGGGTCGACAAAGTTGTTATATACGTGAGCAGTCTTTGTAGAGGCCGCGCGGCGTACACACAGGAGACTTCCCCGAGTGTTCAGGCCGGCCGCCGGCTGTACCTGGAAAACAAGCATGCGGTCTTCATCCATCACCCGACCAAACCCTGCACATCAAGTGGCAGCTGCTGCCACGACCAGAAAACTATCGTGGCTTACACCGACCGGGGGTCCTCCCAGGGTAGGGGAGTCG
Source organism: Nautilus pompilius (assembly GCA_018389105.1). NCBI lineage: Eukaryota > Metazoa > Mollusca > Cephalopoda > Nautilida > Nautilidae > Nautilus > Nautilus pompilius. The sequence continues at coordinate 1,250,905 of JACATO010000065.1, read as the reverse complement.
TCCGATAGTGTTCTAACCGCTGCCGTGACAGTAACCAGGCGGGAAAAGAAGATGCGGCGGAGGAGGAGGTTACGATTCTGAACGCAGCGCGTTGGTTGTTCCATATTTTAGAGAGGGAAGAAAGATGATCGGGAGGGGGGGGGAGCTGTACACCCGACAGCCAGCCACCGCAACAGCCGTTCGCGTTACTGCAAGGTCACACGTCACCCCCTCGTCGTATTCTCTCTCTCCATCCTCTCTTTCCATCTCTGTCTCTCTCACGGGAGGTCTGCGTAGTAATTCCATAAACAAAGGTGAAGCGGCGACAGCTGGCCCGTTACGAGCCGTCCTGGTGATGGCGACCACCAGGTGTCCTGCCCCCCCCTCTGTCTCTTTGTTTTTAATTAATTCCTTTAACAAACTGGTACTGAAATAACAGGTATCTTCAGTATTCGGACCTCTTCTAAGCAAGAGTTCGTTCTCCTTCACGTGAAAGGGCTAGTAATATAACTCTGCAGAAACAGACAGGGTGGGAGGAGGCAGCCCCCCCCTAACCCTGGCCGGCCGGCCGCCTCTCTATATCTAAGCCAGTCTCGTGTCCCGGCTAATGGCCGACCCAGCTCCTAGATGACTGACCCCACACACACCGTGTGATCTGTCCGTGCGACGCACACGTCTACAAACATAGTGGAAAAAACGGCAACATACTGACCGGCAGGTGGCTGGCCGACACTTGACCGCCAGCGATTCCCGGTCGTCGTCGTCCGGAGGGGGAGCGGGCCGCCACGGTCTGCTCTTGAACGGGTTCAGGCTGGATGCCAGCTGACCTCGGTACAAAACATGGCTGCTGGTGCTGGCTCCTCCACTCGGCCTTCTCTGGAAGCAACAATGCAAGAAGACGTATCACAGCAGCCTGCGCGCGAGGCGGTCAACTTCCTCCCGCGAATCGAACGTCGTAATCGATCGGTCCGGTTGCTGCAACAACAGACTCCAAGAAACGGCGGGTAAACAGGAAAAAACAGAGGTGGATGGGGGGGTGGGGCGAGGCGAGCGAATCGATACGGGAATCGGATGCTAGATTTACCTCGGTTCGGAGACACCGTCGGCCTTCAGCCTCCTTGGAGGATTCCACGGACAGGGCAGAGGGGAAAGCCTTTTACGTTCCGTGTCCGGCCATGTCTATCATTTATAAATGACTTACCATCTGCACTTGTTCGCCCTGACTAGCGCCTGCGGGGAGGTAACAATCTGTCAGGACCCCTATCAGCCCCCCCCCCCCCGCGCGCGTGTGTGTGTGTGGGGGGGACATTTTATCGACTCTACTTCTACACTGATTGATGCCATCACTATTGGCCACGTTTTCCAGTAATTTATCCTCAATACTCCTCAACCCTAGCATCACTAACAGACAGCAGCCTAACGCGTTCCAACCAAATCTCTGCTGAACTCTCAAATATTGTCCACAGCACTTCCGATATTCCCTTTTTTTTTTTTTTATGTCTGACACCGCGGAAATCAGCCCCCTATCAACCCCATTTGCAGCTGAAATGCACCTTTTCCAGGTTTTCCATTTTACATATCAGATTTTTTGTTAAAGTTAAAATCCCAGACCCTTTTCTCTTTCTGTCGCTAAAGGAATTCTCCCCTGGAAAAGGCGAGGGAGCCTTTTATGATGACGCTACATGTATCAAAGAAGCATAAAAGAAAATAATAACTCTGATATAACTATTATTATTATTATTATTATTATTATTATTATTTTATTATTAGTAGTAGTAGTAGTAGTAGTAGTAGTAGTAGTAGTAGTAGTAGTAGTAGTAGTAACAGCCTTGGCCGCCACATAGGGCCGAGTCGCCGGTTCTGTATTTCGAATTGTCATTGATGTAGCCGATAAATTAATTCGGGCTCCCACACACACACACGTGTTTCCCCTGAAAATATTTCATAAACTGTTGAAGAAGCTCTGAGTAGGGTTCAGACAGGGGGCCGTGCAGACCGGCCATTCGATCCTAGCTCTGCCCGAGTTCTTCTCTAGCAGCTGAAGTTAGACTTTGTAATCAGACCCCGCGATCGTAGACAGTCGCATGAGGACGGTCCCTTCCAACAAACAAAACAGAAATGCGGAGAAAAGACCCCCCCCTCTCCCGGGGCTCAAGGTCTTTGATTTAGAATAAGATTAAAACTGCATTCGGACTCCTGAAGTCAGAATTCCCCCAGGCGAATTATTTCAGTTGCTGATCCGCGTTCGAAGATCAAGAGGAAGCAGCCGGGAGATGGGGGGAGTGAAGTGTGTAAACGATACGTGTGCTCAGAGTAAGTCCTACAGAAACAAGGAGGAGTAACGATGAGTCAGCGTTCGGGAGAGACGTCTTATCGCAACGTGTGGTGGTGCTTCGAGCATTATATTATAAGGTATCTCAAAATCTGGGGAATATATGCAAATATCTCTTCTTCTTTATTTTTTTAATTAGAGTACGCTCAGGTGCTCGACACAGTTAACTGTGTCTGCGCGCCGGCCGTGGACAGGAGGAGCAGAAGGCTTCCCTCCCCCTTTCAGCTCACCAAGGTAAATGTGTATTTAGCTATTAATTTTCTAACTTCCTTCGTCGATTCGCTTGAACGAGAGAGGACGGACGGCCAGGGACAGATAACAAAGCGGGGAGACCGATCGCTTACGAGCAGCCGATGTAATCTGGGGTTTCGAATAGTGGACCATACCTATTTCGTGATAGGTTTCACTGTACTGCGTAACGGTGTGCGAGGGGTGGGGGTAGAGGCGACGGCGGGGGGGGGGGGATGTCGTCCGACCTACGGCAGGGGCACAGAACTCCAGCAAGCCTCAATTGAACCTAAAGGACTTCAACAAGGGACAGGCCAAGCATGTCTTCATTACTGCCTCGAACTAAAGCCGAAAATGGCTTTCCACCAGTTTTTTTTGAAAAAATGAAATGGCACAATGATACTAAATTCGGATTTTCCAGTCTTCGAGCTGCAAGTCGTCCACAGCACAGAAGAAGAAACGTTCACGGTGTGGTTCCCACGGCGGATAGCCGAGTTCGAATCCCGGTCACCGGCCGGCCAACGAAGAGTCCTACTACGGGGCACACCTGTCATGCATTGAGGGAGGCACCTCGACTAGTCATCGACCCTGGCAGGCTGGATAGTAAATAATAGTCAGTTAGGAAGCTTTTACTACAAACCTAAATACTTTCGCTTTTCGTTCTCAGCGGAACTGACGCTTTGTACGAGAAAAGAACGAACGGGACGGGGGATTTTAAGGCGTTTCGCTTGTTGGAAAATTCATAAAAAACTGTTTTCTTTGGAAGTGATTTATTACCTGACAACCCGCGGGGTATGTTCGACGTGACGCGATAAAAGCACCTGAAGTTTTGACCACTTAAAATATATGCTATGATAAGAGAGAGGGATCTTCACAATGTTTTTACTCTCGTTTTACGCTAAACGGAACGCGATTTTAACACATATCACTCTGCCATTTGCCGTTCCGTTCCATTTCATAATAAAAAAGCTAATCACAAAGTTAAATGCGAATAAGGAATAATTAAGTAATAAACGTTTTGATAACGATACACCGAAGATCGCCATCTTAAGTTTTCTTACCTCTTTGGAAGTGAGAGTATAAAAAGTCGTGACGTCAGAATCTATAGAAGCGCTGTACTGCACAACTGTGACGCATGATAGAATGCCATAAGACATCATCTAGCGCAATCAAACGCTATAAAGAGTTACGCACAATTATGACGTATCGAAAGTTTATACTCACTGAAATTCATTTAGATTGATGACACAACCAGGCAGGTTATTATTACTACATATTTTCAGTTAAGTATTTTAGTTAACGAACTGTTTCTACTGTACGGTCAAACTGGTCTGGCTCGGACTATGTATGTTGATTACACTGGTCAACACAATTTTTGCTGACTTATACCTGAGACTTGTTTCTGATTAATTTGGGGGCGCTGAACTCAAATATCACATTTTTTTTGCCTCACATCAAGCTTTTTGCTCTACAGCATACCCCCATTTTCGATCAATCGCCATAAAAAGTACCGATTGCAATGCCATGATTCCACAATCACCTCAATTCTATCTTATCATTTTATTTAGAATACCATTCCAACAAACAATACCATGAATCAATTTTAAGATTAACACAAATATATCGGTTAACTATGACATATCAGGGCAAAATATTGAAATATAAAAATATAAATCAATGCTAGAATTGAATGGATTTTAGACAAAAATGGGCACAAACGAATCCAGAATATTCTTACCATTTCATTTAGAATGCCGTACAAACAAAGCAATGACAGACATGGGTTTATTTACATTAACTGATATCATTAAATGACACATTCTTCCTTCATGGATTAAATTTTCGTTTGTAGGCTTTTCTGGAGTACCTCATTTCCAGACAGTCTCTTTTAATACTCCAACAGTAGTCGGCCATCATGTGAGTATCCTCCCACCTTCCTTGGTATCGCTCTTCCATAGCTGGTATATCTTGATGGAACCTTTCACCTTGCTCATCACTTACGTCACCTAGATTTTCAGGAAATTTATCAAGATGACTCTTGAGGAAATGAACCTTTATGCTCATGTTGCAACCCAGACTATGAAAATTCTTAAGCTGAGTTTGAATTAGATCTTTGTAATTTTCAGCTTTTTTGTTTGCCAGGAAGTTTTTCACAACAGCCATGAAAGAATTCCATGCTCTTTTCTCCATATCATTCATGGAGCTTGTGAAATGATGATCTCTCATCAGTTTTCTGATTTGTGGCCTGTCAAACACATCAGCTTTTATTTTTTCATAACTGAGGCTAGGAAATGTTATGCATATGTACTTAAAACAATCACCTTCTATGCTCAGAGCTTTAACATACCGCTTCATTAGACTCAGTTTGATATGGAGAGGAGGAAAGATGATTTTTACCCGATCTACTAGTGGTTGGTTCTCCGACATTTAAGCATGTTCTCACCGGCCAGTTCTTCTGAGTTCAATGCTTGTCCTTAGCTCTACTATCCCACAGACACAAGAAACATGGATATTTCGTGTATCCTTCTTGGTGACCAAGTAAAAAGTTAACCATTTTAAGATCCCGCAGAACAAAAACTTGACGTGATGGGCAAAAACCGATTCTATGTTTGAAATCAGCGCCCCAAAACTAGTTAAAGGCAAGTGTCAGATCTTAGTCAGCAGGAAAAAGGTGGGAAAAAATATTGGCCAGTGTTATCTGCGAATTATCACGCGAGGTGTGTTCTCGTTTAACCCTTAGGCCACCGCGATCGTAATACCCAACACCCACCATCGCGCAATAGACGAGATTCGAAAGAAAGAAAAAAAAATGGGTGATGCACACAAGTGCTCCTCCTCTCGGACACCCGACTCCCTAAAACTGACGCTCCCCTTGCGGGTAACTCAAACAATGGCGGGGAAATTACTGCAGCATAAGGGTTATTATCTGACATGTTATAACAGAGAGAAAGAAACGCACTGGGAACGGATGTTCAGATGGAAACCCGGGCAGGTGCCATCACGTCGATGCTATTTCAGCTGGATAATGTCCCACCCCAATCTCAGTATAACCCGGTTAATATCAGAAGCCACCGCGCCCTACACGGAGAGCACCACCCGTAGTTGTGTTTCATGTTTTCTTTTTTTTCTTTGCTTTTTCTCATCGTGAAAGCGAGATGAACGAATTCTTGGGTAACTGGAAGCTGTTACAAAGTGAAAACTGGGATGAATATATGAAAGCTATCGGTAAGTAGTAGTTGTTCCCATAAATGTCTTCACACGCGGGCGGATCCTAGCGCTGGCCTTACATATCGAAATATCGATAGGTGCGTATCAATCGAGAGTAATTAATATATGGTATTTGCATTTAACGGCTAATCAAGATAGCTATACAACGACCTTTTGGTATATATGTATTACGAAGCAATACCGATATAATACAGTCGATCGATAATCGACAGTAACTTTTCTGTCGTCGATAACTGCATTTAATATTTAATCAAAGCAGATACATAAGCACATCTGGTTTATATATTGGGCTACAATATCAATATAAATATCGCATAACTGTTACGATAACTGATAAAAGGTAACGTCTTTCAGGTGGGTTTCTGTTTTCCTGCATAAGAAATGGCTGCTGGACTATTGCACTATACAGACTTCTCTGTACGCTAGCCGGATTACTGGTCACGAAATTAGGGATCGCATTTACATAACGAGTGAATTGTACGACCAATTTTCAGCCTGGAAGGCCATGGGCGAAGGTCCGTAATAGAACTCTTCATTTTCAGATGTGGGAGGAAACCTGAGCATCCGATCACACGAACTCGGCCGGCTGGTGAAGAAACCGTACCGGCGAAGAACGGCCGGTCGCGATCCGGATTCAAACTCGTGGCCTCAACCTTAATAGTTCAGTAAGCTAACCACCGGACCGCCGCCCGCGCCGCCCAATACTACATAGGCGATCCAAAAATTCACAAAAGAAAAAAAAAAATAGAAAACTTTGGAGTAAGGAAGTCATTCACCATCTCCAATTTATTTCATTTTCCTACACATCCTTTCCCCTTCTCGACGTGTCACAGCCCCTTGCATCCTGTCAGCCGCTGCCCGTTTCCTTCACCATCCTGTCTTCATCTCCTTCCCTAATGGAGCCTTATGGAGATTTGGGAAACTCAAATTCAAACAAAAGATTAATAAACAGTTACGGTGAGTGGTCTGACAGTTATTTACCACCTCCCCTGTTTTGTTTTTGTTGCCTTTATCGTTAGGTGTTGGACTAATTCTAAGGAAGATTGGAGAAAAGCTGACCACGTACTGTGAAATCAAAAGAGATGGCGACTACTGGGTCATGAGTCTGACGTCAGCGGTAAAAAACCAGCACCTGCGCTTCCGGCTGGGAGAAGAGATCGACGAAGTGACACCCGACGGACGGCACATGAAGGTGAGAACAGGTCACGCAAGCAACAAAGTAAATCTCTCTCTCTCTTTATCATTTTTATTTAACACTTTCACCAGTTCTTCCTATTTCACGGCGAGGAAATGGCTCTTAGCGGTAAGGCAAAGGTTTAGCGTAGTGCCTAGTGCATTTGGTTCCGTCAAGTGCCTGTCATGCCATTATTTTATAGTCGACATTCACGATGGACGGCAGTAGACTCGTGCAGCGACAGAGAGCCACCAACTGCAGGGACGTGGACTCCGTCATCACCCGAGAAGTTACAGACGACCAGCTGATTACGGTAAGGTAGCATCTCATCTCTCTCTCACTCACACACATGTATGTATATATACAGGGTGTCCATAAAGTCTCTTTACAATTTAAAAAATTATTACAAAGGCAATTGATGAGATATCTTAATCGAATTTGTTGTATGTACTCAGTGGTTATCAAAGTTCTTAATCACATTACACTTGTGTGGTGTGGGATCATGTGCAATCGAATCATTGGTCCATTTTTCTTCCACGAGAAATCAATTACTGCAAGTGTTTACCTTGACCTTTTGACTGAATATGTGGCACCACAACTAGATGACCTTCAACCGACCATCATTTTCCAGCAAGATGGTGCACCACCACATTGGAGACTGCATGTTCGCCATTTCCTAAATCAAACATTTCCAGACCGGTGGATTGGAAGAGATGGCCCAATTCCCTGGCCACCTCGTTCACCAGATATCACTCCCCTGGACTTCTTTCTGTGGGGTTATGTTAAAGATACGGGACATCACTGACCTAAAGCAAAAGATCACTGATGCCATTGCAACCATTGATGAGCGAACATGGCAAGAAATCGAGTACCGTCTTGATGCGCTTCGTGCAACTAATGGTGCCCATATAGAGGTGTATTAAATGAGGCAAAAAAACTTCAATATCTACTCCTCATTTTGTAATAATTTCCACATATTTGTATGTTCATTTGCTTTTGTAATACATTTTTTAAATTGTAAAGAGACTTTATGGACACCCTGTATATATAGGAAACTACGGACCAGCCACAGAATTACAGGACGTAGACCAGATGAGTAAACATTTCTAGATGTTGGCAAATTTGCGAGGCCACGTGTAGTGTCGTGTGATTCCATCTAAGGGGCGTAAGAGGTCTTCACGGGGAGAGTTTTGGTTGATGTCGAGCAACTGCCAAACCAGTATCTGTCTCGCCGATTTCATAACGTAAGCGGGCATAGCTTCTTTTCGCTCTTCTCTACCAGTCCGCTGACGTGGGTTTCCTCCCTCCCCCCCCCAGCCCTCACGAGGTGCGAGAATGGCGACGGGGTACGTGTACTGCTGTAGGCGATGATGGTCGTGGAAGCCGCCTCCATGATTTCTTAACGAACCCTTTCTAATATTTCAATAAGCCATGGACTCCGTCCATAACGATGCAATGGCGCGATATGAGATCGATATTTCCCTGCTCTCTTTCCTCGGGAATTCTAAACTCGTTATCCGCCAACGGTAGCAGAGCAAGTACAGATGCTGTCTGCCTACCGGCTCCCCATCTACACTCCGACGATTTAACAGATCAGTGTCCATTCTCATTGTTTGAGCATCTTTCCAGAAAACTGGATGTGCGTTTATAAGTTGTCATTTTCCTTCACGCTTGGTTCACTCTACTATATCACCGCGCTTCACTTTCACGTATGAGATGCGATTCTATCAGGTGTTATTTGCATTTTATACCCAGTTTTTCCTCCTTTGTCTCCATAATCATTTCACTAATGTATATCCATAACTATTTTTTATGCCTTAAATATGAATTAAAAGTATTTCGGTTGTTTGTGTTTTCGCTTCATCTCAACCAGGTTTTTCGTTTCTAATTTTCCAAAAAGACAACCTATTAGAGCAAATTGATTATCTCTGAGTTTTAACCGTAAAGCAGCCACACGGGCCAAGGATCGGTGAGATAACTTACACACATCTTGATTTTTCAGACATGCGAGGCGGTGAGCAAAGAAGTAAAATGCCGGAGAGTTAATGTGCGCTATCAGCCGTGACGAGAAGCAGATTCCTACAAGCTACGCGGATCAGGCCGGTTCTTCTTCGGAAGATGCCATCAGCACATTTGGATTTCTTGGAAACGAACTCGTCAAAGTACGTCCAGATATTGATTGATATTTTTTATCAGTAAAATTCCGTATAAACGTTACTATTACTGAGTCATTACTTCAGGTTTCCGATCTTACCGCGTGGCCGAAGAAGTCCGCGATCGATTCCTCTAAACGGTCTGCCGTTACCGGTGCCCACAAAGAGACCCACTGGGTCCCCCCCACGATAATGTTAGTCGATGGAATGTTTTTTTCGATGTTGGAATCTTTGTTATGTGGTTTCCAACCACAGACACTAACGACATCAGATTGCGTGGCAGTTTTCCCTAATGCCAAACCCCTCTTTGTATGAGCTGTACCCAAGTCCACCTGTTCTCATAAACGCTCACATATCGTCAAAGAAATCTCAAGTCAGGGTGATTTCACATCCGAACTAATCATTCCATAACTTATCGATATGTATTGACCCACATCATCTATATCATTTTGTTTTAGAATCTCCAAACTACATACCATATCCAAAAAAACATGGACTAAATATTATACCTTAGACGTAAGTGATTTACCCTTCTATAGTGATCATCCAATGGAAACTGTTGTCATCGATCCCAAAAAATCAGTGCCCCGGACCCAATAATTTTACCCAGATCAGCAGTAATTACCCTTTCTTAGGATCAAATTGGCAAACGAAATTCCACCTCATTATTATGTCAGTCACCAGAATTAACTAGAACTTGTGACTGCTGCTGTGCAAATGTCGTGTATGAAAAACGTTACTTGTTCTAAAATCAGAGTTGTTTCTCTTAGATTAAAATACTAAGCAATTCTACGGCAGCATGAACAATATTTTCAGAATGGTCAAGTTTTTATTCACCAAATGATCAACAGTTTTAATCAAAGAAACGTGTAAATGACATAAATTTTAGGGGTGAGGAGTAGACGATCAAGACCAAATCAAGAAAAGAAAGAATTTTAACATTAAAAAATGGTTTAAAAAAATTAAATAGAGATGCTCAATGGGGAATGTGGTCCCCCGACGGCAATACCCGACTTACAGCACCTTTGTATGTGGCTTATATCTAACCCTATCAACTACAGCAGTCGACATTAGAGTTCATTGTCTTATCAGAGACGTTTGTGGGTTGGTCGGGTGCTCCGCTTTCCCTCCAGATGAGTAGGCGCTGTGAGTCGCAAAAGGCTAAATCTTGACTCATCAGTAAAGAGAGCGTGATCCAGTCACGTGGTGTCCAAGTGACGCGTAGCAATCATCTGGTAGGGATGTGACCCGTGATCGACCTTGAACTGGTCTTCAGACAACATCTCCATGCTCTTGAAATCGTCCTCACAGCCGAGAAACCACTTATCTGTCCACGTTTAGCCATTCCGATACCCCCCCCGGTCTGCGACTTTCCGGTCTCTCCGAGAAACTTACAAACGACTACAGCCACTCATCCGTAACTGTGTCCTTCAAAACAAATACCCCAACAAAGACCAAACTGATACGAACATAAGCCTGCTTTTATTCGTCCCTTCATACCGAAGCTACTTTACATGTTCTGCTGGGACTCTTCTCACATAATTCTTCGATTAAACTTGTAACTGAAGAGGAGTTTTGTTGAACATTTGGTGAATAAAACCTTAGCTGTTTTGAATATATATATATTGTTGTTTCTTAACTTTTGTAAACCAGTGTATTTTGTATTTTGGACAAAAGCACTTAGTCTACCTACACAATGCGTAGGCACGGAAAGTCTACCAGTTGCCGTCAAGCTCTGTCGTTCGTTCCAAATTTTTGAAAATTAGCCGAAGATCCTTTTCTTCTTCTTCCTCTTACCACTTTTCGATTGACGCCTTATTTCTCTTACAAAATATTTTAAAAGTTAAGCGTTCACCTTTTATCCTGTCAAGTTGTAGATTCTGGGCGGATAGAAATGATCATCGTTTTCCGTACATGACGGCTTAACACCAAAAACGGAGATAAACCGCTGTCGGATGTTTGGAAACCTTGTACTAGGCACTCGAACAAAGCAAGCTCTACAGTGGCGGGAGAGCGAACCGATAATCCACGTAATTCTCGGATATCAGAGAAGATAAAGCGCGAAGAACTTGTCTTGTCGAAACGCGGTTATCTGCCCGCCTCCGGTCGACGGGGTGGAATCGCGGTGAATTTGTCAAATACCTATGCGGCCAGTTGCCATGGGTTATGTTTCGTAATGTGAGGCCGAAATCCCCAGACCGCTAGGGTAAAGTCGTTAAATGGTGGTTTTAACTCAGTTTGGAATTTAAATATTAAAGAATTAAAAAAAAAAACAACAACAACAACAAACAAGCAGCCAGTTTGGGGGACTGTAATTACTTGTAGAAATAGTGAGAAATAAATGTATTGCATTTACGCATCGTTACTTAAAGATGCTCATCTTTTATTTACAAAGTACGCCAAAAAGACAATAAAGCAATGACGTCACGTACACAATGCTACACACGAAGTTGATGGCTTCATCGAGGGAAGAGATACGGTGGCGCCCCCTACGTGTTTCGAAAGTATCGAATGTTCGGTTTCAAGTGAATCTCGATGAAGTTAACGATATGCGGACAAGTCAGAATTAAATTATGGGGTACATCACGTGTTCTTCTAAGTAAACATTATATGAAAGTTAGCTCAGAAACGGTTGTAAGAATCTAGTGATTTAGCTTTGGAGCAGTTAACATTTAAGCAAGTATTCTTTAGGAATTAGCAGTGTGAATGAATAGATCTAACACACACAATGCAATACTATACACGTTGTGATATATCGATTACGTGATGATGTATCGCTGACGTCAGAGAGTTTCGATGACGCGTAGCAGATGCTCGAGCGACTTGCTGCTTAGGAGAATAAAGAGCGACAACGGAGTTGACCTCGTCTCTGCTGCAGCATAGCCACGGTTTTATCCGCCATCTTTGGAGCCATAGATTAACAAGAAAAGAAAAGGAGAATAACCACGGAATATTGGAGTCTGGTAGCTGCCACTTTAGATGAACCGGTCCTTTATAGATGTTTTGCAGACAACACTGTTTGGGGGACCTTTTGGATGGTGTTCAGTGCGCTCCGGAAAGGGACCGGTTATAAATAATCGAATCGCGCAGGTCCCACACACACACACACACACACACACACACACACACACCACACCACACACACACACCTACCCTTGAGCATGAAACATACGGGTACTTACATAATCAACGTTCGGCCGGTATTTGTTCGCAACTTGAAAGTTGATGTCTTTCACCTGTTTGGTTAGCTGCCTGTACTGCCCCTACAAGGAAAGAAGGTTGGACCTGATCGATCGATCGATCACCACAGACGCCCAAAGATCGCATCACCTGGTAGCAACCACCCGGTTACTGCGACAAAACTTAGCTGGCTTAATGCGAGATGCGTTTTTTAAAAAAAGATAAAAATATGATAATAATATAATAATAATAATAATAATAATAATAATAATAATAATAATAATAATGATGATGATGATGATGATGATGATGATGATGCTGATGATTGTGTCTGGCACCAGATCCTAATGAAAGCACAAAAAACTATCAGTCCGCGCTGAGCTCACCGAACACCTTTTCCTTAAAACAAATACTATTTAATTTAAATGATACATCTACATTATAAGAGATAACATGGACAAAGGGTTAATTCAAACGCACTGCAGTGACACGGAGAAAAAATAATTTCCCTTTACATATTCCCACATGAGTAATTTGTATTCCATTTTTTTAAAAGTTCTTTTAAATGTCTTTTAGAGACATTCCTTCGCACACCAGTAGGTTATTTTGACGATATCCGACGTTAGGAAAAAAGCTCAATCTCCATAATTCGGTTGTTAAAATGTATTAATAACGCGGGCCTTGCGAGGTGTCGTTTCGTGTCGATATATCTGTCGTAATAACACATTTATTTGTCATCTTGCATCTGAATTATCGACAGAAGATGGTACTTTTCCCTCTATAAAGGAAGACCGTGTTTGCCTACAGAGAAGAGCAAAGGGGCCGGGATGACGGATAAGTGTCGCCGGATAGTTGCATGCATCTCTCGCCTAGACATTGCAGCGAAATTCTAAAGCTCTGGCTTAAATCTGATAATATTTCAGTTTTAAAGTTTGATATCATTCAACAGCAATGTACTTACATTTGTTAGCCTGTAGGGATATTCCTCTGGAAAAAAAAGCAACAAAACGTCATAATATGGATCTGATTTTAATGCAAAAAAGTAAAACAATTAAATATGCAAAGGGATTTTTTTTTTTAAGTTACGAATGTTTGTTACTTTGGTCGTTAGTTACTTTTGTATTGTTTTTACTACACAAACTCTTATTTACAGAATACTGCAGTTTATGGCTCTGCCCTGACATATTAACTTTTCACCTCATAAATTAAAATATCTTACCTAAATTTACATACACGAGGTCTGATTATGTATGCACTGGACGCCAAAAAGAGGCGAATACCCCGGGTCGAGTTTAAGGCCTTTCAGGGAGAGACCAGAGTCGGTGACAGATTGCCAAAGATCTGGACATTTATCGCGGACTCATTGATAATGTCATGCGAAGTTCACAAAGGCAAGCGATCTAGATAGCTTGTAACGAGAGCACATCCACTCTGACCGTCAAAAATTCTCTGGCTAGTATCGTCCATGCAACAGAAATTATCCAAATCAAGCGTCTTCTGCAGTGACTTTCCGAAGGTTCGGTCAGAAGACGTCTGACGGCCGCCTTCAGTATTGGAAGGCGTACGCTCTCCCGATGGATCCAGATAACCTCGCCTGCCCAGATGCCTTCGTCCCACGGTCAAGCATGGAGACGGGAGTGTCATGGTATGGGTCGCAATCTGACACGGTGGAAAGACAGAATTGATGTTTGTCGAAAGATGCCTCAGTTTTTCCGAGTACATAGTGACATTCTAACCGTACACCTTACTGTATTTTTACCAATAAAGCATACTGAAATGCAGTGCCCATACTGTTCAGGAAGATGAACTTAAATGCCGCACGTTTCTTGTGGCTACAATCTGGGAGAGAAATGAAAACATCCAACTTCCTACTTGGATACCCCAAAGCCCTGATATTAATCCGATCGAGCCGTATAATGTAGGGGGTGTATAGTATAATCAAGAAAACTAAATTGTAGTTTTTACGAAGCTTCATAGCCTTCGATCGGTGTTCATTTCATTCCGCTTTGAAGCAAACTTATTGACAAAAGTGGAAGCCGAGTCGTCGTGCCGCGCCGCCTAGCGGCAAAACAAACAGAACTCGCGAGTGAGTCAGCGCTAACGTTAACCCGCAACCTATAACGTTTAGAAACCTAATTTAATCACGTGTTCTCGAAGAAAAGACTGCGTAATTTAATCTCACTAAGATGGAAAACAAGTAGAAAAATATCGGTTGTATACTTCAGAATGTAATTGTTGCTCGAGTAAAAAAAACCTGCTAAGAGCGACACGACAGAGTTACCTCCCATTTTGAACTCGTTTCTGCAGTGAAAGTTCACCGGCTGCGGATCTGTGATTTTCCTCCACTGAACTTCCTTCGCACCGTTGATGAGGTCCTAAAAGGAAAATGCTAATACTGTAATAACCAAAAAAAAAAAAAACAGGGGGGTGGGATATGGCGGTTTTTACAGCACGTGACACTAATAAAAGGCTCTGCTCAGCTTCGTCTCGTCACACACTGCAATGTTTATCGCTTACTATGCAAATAAGAAAATAAAAAGATGAAGAATCTACTTTCAAAAGTGCATTTTCTTAAAATGTCTTTAAGATTTTTTCAGTTTCAATTGCAAGCCGGATTTTATTACTTACAACCGCCATCCGGGAGATCCCGTTCGTCCTCCTCCTCTCTAGGATACCATCCTGACAGCCAACGTCCATGTCTTCTGCAGCTGCTTCATCTGCTTGAGGTGTGAGACCACGCCCAACCCTGTCGCTGAAGAATGGATAAAAAGACAGGGTTGAGACTCGCTGTGGCGCAAAGTGCGTCGGGGTCTAGCAGCCTCTGCTAATCCAACCAGTTTTGACACTGATAGAGGGGTTCGTAATTCTGAGGCATGCGTACTATTCTCGAGGCTTCCGTTGTCCATCTCGTCATTGGTGAGAAATGACGTCAAAATGCTATTGTATATCTATTTATATTCTGCTTTGAAACTTTCCACTTATCTTTTCTTTTCTAAAAACTTCCGCCTTACAAAGGGGAGACTGGGGCTGAAGGTAGCAGGGGTTGGGGGGGGACAGGTTGTAAGTAAGGTTCTGGCAGGGTTTGTGTCCTGTGGAAAGACTTTACCCAATACATTCCGGTGGGGGACCGATTAGAGGAAAGCCCACCGATACTCCTCACGATGGGAAAGTTCTATGTTTGCAAGGTGAACGTGATTATTTACCTGTCGACAATTTTTGTTTTCCTTTTCTCCCTTAAACGTTTTGACCTCTGATGTTTTTGGGGGCTGTATTATGTCGACATAAGTGTTCAGGCCGAGCGCGATACTGTATCGTCTCATCACCGTGAACAAAGCTAGTAAGGGCTCTGGTCAGTAAATTAGCACATACGGTATTTGTTCCGATTATCCCCTGAGGACCTCAGAATGTCTCCCCTTGAGCTAACACCAGAGTTGGTGGCATGTTAACGGATCTGCTGGACCAGGTTGGCTGGGCAGTCTCACGAAGCATCTTCCGACTTTATCAATCAGAGCACCTGAAGCCACCAGTTTGCGTCAAGCAACCAACTTTAGCAGGGGGGGGGGAATGTTGGGAGTTTCCCTTACTTAAAAAAAAGGTGTTTATCCAGCTCGGTGCACAACAAAACCCTCAATTTGGTGCCACTGATGGCCCCTACCTGAGATAAATTGTAACCCTCTGATAGGGCGGGAGGGGTGTTTTGAATTTGGCTGAAGTCACGTGGTTGGTTCCCCGTCCCAGTAGAGTTTATAATACTTGACAGACCATAATCTCCCTATACGCACGCACCTCCAGCATAGAGTCCCTCACAGCCAGCCCCTGGGGGCGATGACCTCATTGTACGGGGGACTCTCAAAAACCGCCTCATATCGGCTGCGGGAAAAAGCATGAAACCAGAGTGAACCGAAGTGGTCGGCATGAAAACAAGGCACCCACCTGTAGCTGCGACCGTCGGCCCTCTTTCGCGGCCGAGGGGACCAGAACCGGTTGTACCGAGTGATTTGCAGCGAATCGAAGGTGAAGTCCCGCCGGTACGTGCCGCCCATTGCTACCTGGCAACTCCGCTCTCCACTCGTGGGATTCCCGGGTTGCGGACGATAAATGCGCGCCGAGCGAACCCGCGGATTAGCGCCGCCGCCGGGTGCGTGACTGAAGACTGTTAGCGCGGCGTGAGCGGGCTGGACTCTCTGCGCACTCGCGGTGATAATAGCAGTCAGAACAACGGCAACGGCGGCGTGGCGGGGTTCCGCACGATTCTTTCCCACAATCTTGTGCAAATCCGGGCCGCAGTTGCATTGATCGTTTTGAACAGTCCCCTCTAGAACTGGTCTTTCCCCTGTTTAATATTAACCCCCGCCCCCCGTCGGTTTGCTGTTGTTTACAACAACGTTTCTCCACAGTGAGCCATATGGCCCCTTAGTGAGCCACAATACAAGTCGGGAGGCCACACGAATTTTCCCTGTCAGGGGTACGACTTCCTTTTGGGTACTGTAAATATTAGCGCATTTCCAGACTAACTGGCAGTTAATAGTAGGCCCCTGTTCAGTTCCTTGTGGGTTACTGTGAGTAATATTATTGCGGTAAGCGGCAACCTTCCTGGACCTTGAATCGACCACGGTACCTATCTACATGGTATATCGAAGTTTGGCGGGCCCCTATTACACGTCATGCCACGTCTTTTATTTTTATTATCCAGACTTTAGAGGAGCCACGGTGGTACTAGGGGTTTAAAGGGGTGGGGTTTGGGGGCATAGGCCAAAAAAGTTTGAGAAACCCTGGTTTAAAGCAGAAATAACAAATCCGTACTTCTAAAAACTGGGTCCGTTGCGATTGTAGAGGAAAACCTAACCAGGCAAAACAAGAAGAACAAAACGAGGGGAATGGGATTATTGGGGGGGAGACAAAGACCTGTCTGTACCCTGCCGACTGAGGGTTATACCTTTCTCACAGAACTATCGCTCTGCACTCGTATAGGTGGCGCGGTTTCTCTCAGCGGCGACCGTAATTCCGGGGCCATGAGCTTTCTTACGCTCCGACAACTAAATCTTGAGCTTTTCTGGATTTCATGGTCCCTGATCCCTACCAGTCGTGACTTATTACGTCACACCTTCATCGCAGTTCGTGTATTTGTCATCACTAATTGGATTTTGTGGTTTCCTTGGGGCCATAAAGAAGATAGAGGTAATTACTGACAGAGGGCCAAAAGATCTCGTCTCTCAACTTATATCAAGACCCTCGCGACTCCCTTCAAACCATCTGTCTAATTCGGTTTTGTGACTGTTAAATTAAACAGCCGGACCAGTCGTACACAGGCGGACAAAAGTCTTAGAACAGTGGAAGAACAAACATCAATTGACAAAAAAGAAACCACACCGACATAAAAGTAATGCTTCGTTCCTTCGACTGATACATCAACGGGGTCGGTAGTAAGATATTTTGCATACCTTTGATTTCTTACATTATGATGAAATTTAATAGCAGCAAAAGTTGAAAAATGCCATTTTTTTTTTCCCTTTCCGGGCAATCAACAGAATATTAATGCATAACATTTTACCATAAACTTAAGATGGGTAAAAAGGCCAGTTTAAGTCCAACGAAATGCGCTCAGATCGAGTGTGTGGGGGGGGGGCTGTCCAAGGAGAAACTCTCATGTTCCGAGATTGATGAGTTGGTAGATTGCAGTAAAACTGCCAGTTATCTCGCATCCGAACGAACGGGGCCGCGACATCGAACTCCGTAGAAGTAGCAGATCCCGATCCTTGAATCGATTGGAAAATTTAAAAGTCTGTTCGAAATGGACCGGCACGAGACGTCCGCTGACATTTAAAGGAAATTGGAGGACCTACCGATTTCGGCGAGAACTGTCCAGAGATGATTTTGGGATTTCGAATTAATGAGGCGCGTTGCCAGGAAGAACCCCCCTTTTTTTTCCTTTATGTTCCAGACTTCAGGTCGCCTGGCACCATCTCCATTGGACCCCGAAAATGTGAGATTTGGTAAAGCATTCCATCCGAAATGTACCAAACCGACGATCAAAGTCGAAAAGCCATTATAATAGGGGAGTTGTTTCCCCTGAAAGGGACAGGCCCTATTTATCGTATCCAGGGAATGATGGATAGTTTTGTGTATGTGGACATTTTGGCCAATATACTAAACCCAAATGCTGAGGAATGACTCCATCTCAACTAATTTTTCTAAAATAATAAAGATCCGAAATATTCAGCCGTTATTATCAAGAACTATCTCAAAAATCAGAAAATTACAGTTCTAAAATAGCTGACTCAAAGCCCTGACTTGAATTCAAAATAAAATCTGTGGAACGACATAGACAAAGCTATGAAAATAAAGAAAATAGAAATTTGGATCAGCTGTTCCAAATTATTCAGTCGACAATTGCATAAAAGGGTTTATTTGTCTTACGGACTCCACTCAGTAACTGATATTCTTGGTTTTGCGACCAGATATTAATATTTTTTTTTGATCTGATCATTTCTTGTAGTCTATAGATCATTTGGGGTGTTTGTGACAAAATTTCGAATATGCTTGATTCGTTCTTATACTTCTGTCGCCATGGAAACCCGTCATAAAGTAAGACAAGCGAGCGTACGCAAAATATCTACCAAGCGACCATGCTGATGTAGGTGTCGATCCAAGGAACAAGAAACAGCTTGTCTATCAGCCAGACACCCGGTGGCGATTTTAACGTCTCGGCGAGATCTCCTCCGGGCGCGAGAGTAGCGAGTTTACGCTCTCGATCGGCCGAGATCTCGCGCAAAGATTAAAGGGCGATCGGTTAGAGTGGAACAGTGGCGCTCACTGCCTGCCCAGAAATTAACATAAGTGAATAATGAGTGTCGCTGGGAAGTCAATCCTCTGTTTGGACGATTACTTACCACGTGCGATTCAGTTCTCGCGCTGACGTCTTGACAGAAGTAACAACAACCCGAACATTTATCGTGATCCTGGGCCTTAGCACTACGCATGCGCATTGCCCGACCAAATACTTTCGTTTTTAAATACGAAACACAAACTAAACAAGGAATCTTAATTTTCTTCCTGCTAAAAGCCCACGCGATTCGAAAAAAAAAAAAACTTTCCCGAAATCTAAAAATATGATTAAGATATAACTTTAAAAAAGATCACTGGACCCAGAAAATTATCCTTACGAACATTACATTTAATGCTTTCATCTTCATCCGAAATCCGTTTCTCACTACTAATTCCAGCAGCTGTTAGCTCTCATGTTAATGGACTCTATTACTGATGACTGCCATCGCTGTGTTTGGCAGGCGAAAGATGGCGCCTAAACATAAGATTACGCAGAAAATATAGTTTTCATCCATTGCCGCCCCTCATAGAGCTGGTTACTCCCAGTGGGGAACTGTAGAAGTCGGAGTTACGTAGAAGCGGCGCCGCGAACACCCATTCGGAGAATGATCCAGCCATGAACTCAAAGGGCCGAGGAAGAAAGAAAGAGGAAGCTACCGACATGGAACGGAAAGACAGTTTTGTGGTTCAAGGCAAAACTCTTTTTTTTTTTTTTTTGGACATGTAGACAAATAAACTACTAATCGTAATTCCTCTGCAATAGAGAAAAGTATGAGAGAGCTACGTTTGCCCTACAGTTCGAGATTAGGGTGAAAGTAAGAGGGCTGCTTGTTATTCGGCTGGCGGCAGACACCGCACGATACTGCGGTTTTCCTCTCGATGCCCGTCCTCCATCCTCAGCAGCCGGTAGCCTTTTTTTAAAAAAAAAAATTTGCATCATAGAAACGTGATCTTTCTGTACTTTAAATTTCTACATCTCGCCAAAGGTCTTATAGGAGAAGATTTTAATCCCGATAAACTAATTCCAACACATACATGTTAATTTATTATTATTTTTTTTAACGAGTTTACGGCTTAAAGAAACAATCGCATGGATTCCTACATCCACTTTCATGGTCAAACGAGTGGGGGGGGGCTGCAATAGTTCCGTCACGCGGTTTGTGATAATTTTTTTTGTAGTGACGATCTTTAAATAAGGGCGGATAACTCCTTTCAGGTTTATTTATCCATCATAGTTGTCTTCTCAGCAAGGATTAAGATTTTCGCTCACGATTAACGCCTTCCACACTTGGTGTCGTGTACTGACGATGTTCAGATTACATTAATTACTCTCTAATTCCCTGTCTGTCCTGAGCGTGGCATCCCACCCGGGATATTGTATGTTCAGAACACACTTACCTTCGGTGGGTTCTGCGCCTACAAAATATGAAGGGAACAGGAAAAGCCATCGTCGTTCAAATATGCGGTTTTAAATTCCCCAGTCATGGTAACATCAAAAGTTATTTTGCCCTTCGTATTAACTTCGATTTCCATGTTTTATTGGAGATTAAATAATGGCCGGCCAAATTTCACAAGTAAGCCTCAGTGTAATATATTTTGCATAAATGTCATTTACAGGAGTTTATTATACAGATAACTAATGTAAGAACATAATTAATTTAAAATCTATTTTGAAATCTTTATTTGGTTACCTATGCAGGTGGGAAAACGTCAATTTCTTTTTGCAGTAACTCAACTCGATCTTCTGTTCCGGCGGATTGAATTAGAGAGAATTGTCATCTCAATAGCACTTTGGCTACAACTGTATATTAATTAAGTAATTTTATTGTTTGTTGTTCTTAAATTTTACGTGGTTTTTATTTTCCAATCCCTGACAGACCCTGGAAGTGTGACGGCGGTATGTCAATTAACAGGATTCCTTTGATCAGGACTCACGAAAAGAAATCAATAATTCAGGCGCTGGCAGGTGGCTTCGGGTCTCGAACGAACGCCAGCAAATTTCTGTTTCTCTTTCTGCACCGGAGTCCACTTCTCGACTAATAGCAGGAGGATGGAGAGCTTCACGAACGAGTTTATGACAATAGAGCTTTATAATGTATTAATTAGACTCCTCCACTGATCTTCTGGCGCCGCGGATATTTATCACTACAATCTCTCCGAGTAACCAGGATGGAAAGGAAATTGTGATGTGTTTCTATTAGACGCGCATCAACATCCTGTCTCAGCCTCTGATTGAATGAGGTCAACTGCTCACCGATACAGTAACAATGATAGGGGGGGGGACGGACTGAGTTACAGCAGATGGCACCTTTAAAGAAAGTAAAAGTATGGCTCAGAGTCCACAGGTATGTGATCATCGGGAATAGTCAGATATTTCAGGTCATCTACCATTGAGGGTACTGGTTACAGAAGCGTTAATGGAGGGGAGGGGGCGCTATTCATATCATATCTAATTAGAAAGGGGAAATAACTTGTCTCCCGTTACAAACAACTCTCGCTTACTCACGTACGGCTCGGCTTTACGACAACTGCTTATTCTACGGTTGTCATGGCAGCCCAGCCCCGTATTCACTTTATCTGTTTCATTTCCCCTGGAGTCAAAGAGATAGGTTAATGCCACATCCTGTATTTAGTTATCCGTGTGTAGAGTACGTAATTAAGATTCCATGCAGCCATTTTAGTCTTCAAGCGAACGATTAAAACAGACAACACAGAACATACAAAAGTTAAGGTGGCTTGGCGCTGCTTGTTGAGTGGAATTTTAAAAATCTAAAATCATGCTTGCTTGTAACCCAAATACCAACCTAATTCATTTATGAAATACACCATGAAGTACCACACTCATTGTCAACACAGCAAAGAACTGAAACCTGGTTTTGTATTGAGAAGTTAAAATGGCCTCTTCCAGTTTATAATATCCACCAAAAAAAAAAAACTGAACCAAAATAGTTTGTATATTTTCCAAAATGAGATGTAATACTAACTATAATTTATCATTTAAAATACAAGTGTTGGTAAATTATTGTTCCACTAGTTTGTTTTGGGTTTTACCTTTCCAGTAAGTATGACTTAATGAGTCGTTTGAAGATATTACCGTAACTACTATTCCAAGCAGGAAAGGAATATATTGCTTGTTTCAATTTTAAACCAACAACAACGTGCTTCTTACCAGCTGCATAGTCATGATTTCTATCACCAGGCAGATGAAGTTTTTATATCAGTAATATACTTTTGGTTCATGTCTTTATCATCTGTCATACCAAAAGTATTATCAAGTTCTAAATATTGTGTATTTCCAGCTAGTTGATTAAGAAAGTTGGCATCGATATAATTTTTATTTGCAGCATCTGACCCAGATGTTAGCACAGCTACATTTGTAATTTAACTGTTAATGTACATTACAAGCTGATTCTTTCTAAAACTATTTGTTAAAATATCATTAACAACTTTGTTATTTTACCAGTACTGCTATTTAGAGCAACTATATTGGTTGTTTTATCAATTCATATGAAAACAGCAAATAAGTTATTAGTTGGACATCCCAGGTTTAACATTTTTAAATCTTTGTATCTCCATTAAATTTTGGATCATCCCCATACTTCTTAGTTGTGGCATCAGTATTACTGGTTGGATTTGAAATATTCATAATTTCAATTTTTCCTAATTTTAAATCCAGCATTAAATATGCAGTATCTTTATCATAACTAATGAATTATCACTCTCACTGAAAGCAAATATATTTACATTCAATTAATAGTAAAAATTAAACAGCAGCTTTACTAAGGCTATAGAAACATGTTCTGACCATTGTCGAAGTTCAAGGATTTTTAAAACAATTGGTCTTGTTTTTATTTAGTTAGAGAATCATTACAAGAAAGTATATAATCCAGAGAATAACTTAGTTTACTTAATTTTTCTTATATTCTTTTTCATTTGTATCTTCAATTTGCCTGATCATATACTTATTATAGAAGATTTTAAACCAAGCACTAATGAAAACTGATGTATCCATAGGTGGAGAGAAGAATGTCATACCACATGACAGTGAGATAGAAATAAGAATGCTAATTATATAAATCAAATTTGGTACGTTTTTTTTTTCTTCTTCATCTTTATTACCTTTTATAATCCCTAATCTTTTTTCTCTCTAAAAATGATTTCTATCTTATTTATTTCACTAGGAACAATAACACTAACATTTCTATCTACATCTTCACTATCTACATTATCGCTTATAATTTACTAATTCAATAAGCTTAATACAACTTGGAACATGTGACCTGTTGGTACATTTTAGTTTCCTTCATACTTATAGCAAATTCTGTCAAAACATTTCAACTTAACTGACCCCAACTAATACTATTTCTATTCTGAACTTTAGACCTGTGATAAAGAATATTTTCACTAGATTATCTTATATCTTTTAAGAAATTAGTTGATGAAGACAAACCAAAAGAGTCAAAATGATAAACAACTTTATTTATGCCAACAAGTCTGGTATGTACCAGAATTTTAACTAAATTTAAATTTAAAATGCCTATGGCCTTTCCATTTAATAATTAAAGAATACCATCAATTATTGTGATATTTTTAAGCAGTGAATTAGGTCCAAGTATTAAACTAATACCAACAAATCTAGTTTTTCTCTCTCCACTACTAAGTAAGCATCTTTTATTTCCATTTTGTTACATCTTTAGCTGTTTTTTTATTTCAAATTTTCAATAGAATTGGTAAAATAGCTCCAAAAAATCTGCCAACCTCTTTTACCTTTACTCACACTTTCTGCATCTTCATCAAGGATTCTAATGAACCTGGAACTCATTTGGATAGACTATTATCATAATATTATCCAGAAATTTGTTTATGACAAATTTTTTGGATAAAAAAACCTGAACATTTTCAACTACTTTTTTGTCATTTCATAATAAGAAAAGGAAAAAATCACCACCTAATTCATCTTTAGTCAATTTCAGTAATTCCTCCAAGTGTTCTTAATATTTGCTTTTGATATTCACTCAAAGAAAACCTGTGAGAGATTTAGTTTTCCATTTATTTACAAAAAAAAAAATTATTTTAAAGATTTTAAAACAAGGTTCAATTTGTTACCATCTGATTGTACATTTATAATTCTATCAGACAAAACTACAGAAGCTGATATTTTCAGGAAAATTGCGGTTAAAAGTAACTAAGCTTGGTATCAGTTAAGCTAGCCTTTTTGATTGTCTACTGACATCAAAAACAATCTGATAATAAGATCCTTTAAACGCAACAGATATGACTTGATTACCAGAAACTATATTATCTGTTCTATAAAATTGTTTAAAATCTACTATTTATTTGTAAATTCTACTAAAATTATTTCTTCAAAAATCTTTATGTAGATCAACAGCAGGATGTTTATCACTATTTAGAATAATATAAGCACTAGTAATTGAACAGTAATCAAATACAGAAAGATGTGCTTCTTGGTTATTATCTTCGTTTAAGTCCTATTACAATATAGCTAAGCTTTTCTGTTCCTGCGACAATAATCAACCTCCAATCAAAATTAGTACTTTATGAAACTGCTATTAAATCACACTGTCTATTAGCATAACCAATATTATAATTTAATTTGCTTTCAAACATCTTAACAAATATTAGCTGCTGCTGATCAGATGACCCTCTATAGCGCTATCTTCTGCAAACTAAGTTTTCCTACTGCAAAAGTTGCTTGATTATTTATTGATCTATTCCTGAAAATTGCACCGTTATCTCCTTTCCACTCCAAAACACTTTGATGCTTTATTCCATAAATAATATTTTTATAGTCTTCATATTGGAAATAATCATGGAAACAAGGGGGAAAATGGGATATAAAATGCAAAACATAATAGAATTTCATTTCTATGTGTAAAAGGAGATGTTCCATAGTCCAGTCATGTTTTGATATAGTACACCATGATTCAAGCAGTAAGAAAGTGCCCCAATTGTAAAAGGCCTATAAAAGTATAGACAGTGTAGTATGGTGCATATGTGGTGAATACTATGGCTCCTGGGAAAGAAATATCACATAACAAGTGTACAGAGGCTGCTCCCTGTGGCAGAATGCAGCCTGACCTCATGTTTCAGAAGGAGCTGTATGCAAGATGAGAAGGATACATTAAACTGGTACCATTGACGACAGACATGGAAGAGTAAGAAAGCACCAAACTCTCCAAAAGTGATGTGCCTCAGGATATTTTTTCTACAAGATAGACAATGGGCCAGCAGAGATCTTACAAATGACCTAGCTGCAAGTACAGAGGTATTAATGTTTCTTCAAAAAACAGTGAGATAAACATTAATGCGAAGTGGTCTAAACGGATATGTAGCTGCCCAAAAACCTTTGCTGAAGAAGGGAAACCAAATGATAAGGCTGAAATGGTTAGCGAAAATTAAACGGTGGTATGAGCAAACCTGGAAAAAGATGGTGTTTACAAATGTTTGGTGATAATCATCAGCAGTTTGTTCAAAGGTGGATCAGGGAGTCATATAACAGTCAGTATAATAGCTACAGTGAAGCATTTAGATAGATCAATACCTGTGTAAGGCTGCATATCAACCAAAAGTGTCAGAGATGTGCATAAAATCAAAGGTTATACTGACTGCTGACAGGAAGGCTGGGTGGAGTTTCATCATCCAACATGACAAAGACCGTAAGCACATAGCCAATGTGATAAAAGAATTATGTGGAATGTAAATAGGCTGATAGAACATGCACAAAGATGTCTTTGGCTGCACAAAGTCCTGATATGAACACCAATGAGGTTACACAGAGTTATATGGCTACTCAGAAAGTCAAGCAACAGCTAAACACCTTGGATGACTTGTGTAAAGTGCTACAGGATATTTAGAAAAACATTATACAGTCATACATTGATAATCTTTATGGAAGCAGGGAAATAAGGTGTCAGGCTCTATATAAAGCAAAAGACTCCCATACCAAATAATAGTGCATGTACAACATATTCATTTTGCTTTTGTAATTACGTTTTTATAATAATGCATTGTGTATGTATCATATACATCTCTGAGTAGCAAATACTCATTATTTGTACTTATTCTGTGTATGTTTCCATAATTATTTCCAATACTGAAAGTTAGAGGGACACAGAAGCTAGAGTTATCTTTGGAGTCTACATTCCTATTATTTAATTATTCCCTCCTTTATATCATTAGCTGCTGCACTCATGTCTTTATACCAGCATTGATAACTTATCCAAATAATTTTGGTAAGTCCCAGGAAGCAAATCAATCCTTTTATAGTTGTTGCTTGACCAGGATAAAGAATGGTTTCAATTAATCTATTTCCTAAAATGTATTTAATCTGACAAAATGGATGAAGAATTCGATTATTTACCAAACTTATATTATCAGCTTTTAGAAGTTCTCCTTTAAACAGTAGCCCACATTTACAAGGAAATGGATTATCACTTGATTTTGGATTGCAATATTAATCTTTGGGTAATTTATCCAAATGATGGGCTCATGAATCTCATTTGGCTGTCACTGAAATTTGTAGAATTCTTTTCCCATTTTTATTTGATCAAAAAGTTGGTTTTTTTAAAAACTTTCTGTAAAGAGTTTTCTCTCTAATCCGGTAATTAAAGCACTTACACGAACATCTTTAATGGGAGATTCCATTTTAGAATTTTGATTTAGTCTTCTTCTTTAAAGCATCAAAAGCTGTTTTAACTTTGGAAACATTCTCAGCATTATCTCCAATAGCTTTTTATTGTTTTCATTATTCTAGAAACACCTAAAAAGTACTCTTAACAGAATGATTAGAAAAAATATCAATCAATCCCCTTTCAACAATATATTTCTTTTCTACTTTATTCTTTCTCTTAACCATTTATTAAACAAAAAAATTTCAAATGTGTTTCTAGAAGTAGTCTTAAAGTTATAACTTCATTTCTTAAATCATTTATTTCTCCATCTTGATTTGTAATCCAAATTTGAATGTTTGAAATAAAATTTCTATTAACTAGAAGATATTAAAAATTGTTCAGTTTTCCAACTATACCATCTTAATCAGGTGAAACATTTTGAAAAAAAAATGAGAATGAAGTTTGAGAACTATTTCCAGTAATGCACAATAATTGATAGAATACCAACTTTCATTATAACAAAATTAATTTCTAGAGTTAAATCCTTATAGAGTTCGTAAACTGTTCTCTACAGTTAAATCTAACTTTGTTGTTAGAACTAATAGCAGTAATAGGTCTGGCAGGTTTAGAATTAATGGTAACTATAACATTATTTCTAAAATCTGGACAACTGATTTTTCATTTTGCAGTTAATTTGTGAGAGTAGACACAAGCCCATGAGTAAAATTATTGTTCAATTAGTTCCATTATAAGCACTATATTTAAAATATTACTTGTATTATCAACATTCAAAAAAGAATAATACACCTCAAAATTAACCAGTCTGGAATCTAAGCTGGCTTTGTCTGGATGAATCTTTTGCTGGACTTTTAATTATTACTTTTCATCTTAGTTCTGGAACAATATATTTATTCCATTTATACTATCTACTTAAACATAATTTATTCTGTGAAGCATCACTGTTGTGATGAATAGCCAGACTGCATATTAAAATTGTGACATACGTACTGAAGAAAATATTTTAAATTAAGTACTTCCGGTGCCCATTAACCAGGAGTGATGTCAATTTTATCATCATCATCAACATTAAGCTTATTAAGAATTACTTCTATGGTAGATAATCTAACTGAATATTTCTTAGAATCTAAGTCCTGTAAAGATAATGTAGGCTGATCACCCTTAGAAGACAGATAATCTGCAGTCAGTTTATCTATCTCTATTTAAGGAGTGCTTTCAGCTACAAGAGATGAAACACCTGAAGGTAGATGCTAGAACAGGTGAATCCAACAATTCCAATACAGGATACATTTCTACTAGTGTTAATTTTTATGAAGTATTTCTAGAGTTTGAGGGGTAAGCAGAGTGAACAAAGCTAATTACTTGTGTGTTTTATAATTACCTGAAATAATTTGATGATTTGGTATTAAAATTTTGCTCACCTATATGTTTTCATCAAGAAACTTTCTCTAATCTCATTATAGATGAGATCAAATCTTTCACATTTTTAAAATCTCTTTCCCCATTAATTTTCTTTTTATTTTATAAACAACATTTTATTTTATAATCATTTTCGTTATGCAAGATAATAAAATTCAAAATTTGATCAATATCTCCCATTATATTTATCAAGTGATTTACTTTTAATTGCAAACCCACAATTGGTTCCACCAGAAGCTATTACTTGTTGCCTAAACTATTTCAATTCATCAAAGGGTCTAGATCTTATCATGTGAACAGACAAAAAAGCAGAAACTATATATATATATATACACACACACACACATATTATGTATCTTTGTTTAAAACTTGATTAGTAAAACACAAACCTCTATACCCTGGTGCTTAGCCTGAACAATGAACTATTTCAACTTCTGGATGATAACTGCCACTTTGAATGCAGTGACATTGTTTTTTTTATATTTTTAGACTGAACAGGTGATTTGAACTGGTCTTGAACCTGGGACTTCTCACTAATAATAATAATAATAATAATAATAATAATAATATAATAATAATAATAATAATAATAATTTTTAAAAAGGTGGCCTTCCAAGTATCCACATAAGAATGTCTCATTATTCGAGGATGGATTAGTGGAATAATCGGGAATCTAGTTCGAGAGGTATGCACTTAAATTAATCGATGGAATCGCTGTTCCCAGGTAAGTATAGTGCACTAAATAACAGTAAGTGGCGGTATAGAAAGAGAAGCACGCTTGACTTATTGTCTAATGCACTCACTCATCCGATCTCGAACACCACAGGTGCTCCTCCCTTTCTTTTTTTTTTTTTAAATATTACTTCTTTTCAGTGGTGTGTGACCAAAGCCCGCCATGGTTACCAGGCAGTACTTGATGGCAAGTTAGTCAGGCCTAAAAAAACGGCGGCAGAGATTTGAGATAAACCCAAATTCCTCAGCTATAAGTGGGGGTGATAATATCAAATTGCATATAACACCCTGCCTACGTGTATACTATAACACACACCCACACACTATATATATATATATATATTGATGAATATCACCGGGGAGGGGGTACCGATAGAAGTTTATCACGTGATGACAGGTGTGTGTGTGTGTGTGTGGGGGGGGAGGAAGATGGTTGGAAAGCGTTCTTTAAATGGCTAGTCGGCAGACCGGTGTTAAAGAGCTGGGATCGAGAGCGGCCCCTTATCTCTGCCTATAACCACCCCCGAGTTTTGGTGGATTCCTCTAGGATTAAGGGGAAGTGTGGAGGGAGAGGAGGTGTGTGATATCAACGGTAACTTACCAACAGCAGAAACTTAAAATATCCCGCGGATTCACGCCCTGGGCCCGTAGTTCCTCCATGGTCCTTGCCCAGCCCCACGACCCGATCGCAGGTGCGGTTTAACAGATGTCTATCGGTCGGTAAGTCTCGCGCGGCGTGTCACCTACCGCCTTCGGACCCGTTTCTCACACGTGCTCTCCGATTTCTCCGCTGGTGCCCCACGACCGGGCGATCAGACATGTCCCAGCCAAGGTGTGCCGACCCGTACGTCCTTTAATCAGCCGCGGGACTTTCCGCCCTGTCGTGATATCCAGGGGCGGGGGGTGGGGGGTTAATTCGGCTTAGGGCGGATCCGAGCTCCCAGCTCTCTAGTTTACTCGAACCAGAACAACAGAGCTGGGGAGCGGCAGCGGCGACCTGGGCTGTGGGTCTTCAAGTCCTCCTCGCGAAACCCAGACCCGCATCAGATTTGTTACCCTGGATACCCGGAGCAGCCCAGGTCTCGCTCGACGTTACCCTGACGACGACGCAGCAGGGATGAGGAAAATATTGGCCAAATAATAATGCTCCAGTTTTGTTTCCCCACCCATTTTTTTCGGTAAAGCAGAGATACGGTTCTGTGGAGTGAGGGGAGAGGACACTGTTTATAATTCTAACCGATTAAATTCCTTCCTGGGATACATGTGTGCAGGTCAGGGATGATGTCGGTAATAAAGAGTTAATGTAAAAAAACAGCAGAGGATACACAGAGAGAGAGAGAGAGAGGGGAGAGTGTGTGTGTATGTGAGTGTTTGTGTGTCTGTGTGTGTGAGTGAGTGAGTTGAGTGTTTGTGTGTCTGTGTGTGAGTGATGTGTGTATATGAGTGTGTGATGTGTGAGTGAGTGAGTGTGTATATGAGTGTTTGTGTGTATGTAGTGAGTGTGTCTATGTGTTTGTGTGTATGAGTGTCTGTGTGTGTATGTGTGAATGTTTGTGTGTCTGTATGTGTATGTTGAATGTTTGTGTGTATGAGTGTCTGTGTGTATGTGTATGTGTGAAATGCTTGTGTGTCTGCATGTGTGGTGTGTATGTGTGAATGTTTGTGTGTGTGTGTGTGGGTCTGTATGTGTATGTTGAATGTTGTGTGTATGAGTGTCTGTGTGTGTATGTGTATGTGTGAATGTTTGTGTGTCTGTATGTGTATGTTGAATGTTTGTGTGTATGAGTGTCTGTGTGTGTATGTGTATGTGTGAATGTTTGTGTGTATGTGCTAAGGGAGATTTTTGTAAAAGAGATCGCTAGAAACACCCCCTCCCCGGACCGAAACGCCAGCCAGCAGACTTACTCACCCGGCTAATTACGAGCCGCATCTACCGTCTGTACAGATACAAACTGCGATGTTAAGAGGAGGCGACCTGAGGAAAAAATACATCAACCAGTAATTAAAATCACGATGACAGCACTTTTTTAAGAAGTATTTTTAGAGTTTTTACGATTTAAAAGATTAATAATTAATGTGATCGTTCTGTATATATTTATATATTTATTGTAATATTTTTTTTTGCACACAAATGAATATTTTCACCTATTTGGCCTGGTGCAGATTGCACTCCACCTCGACTCAGAGGCTGTAGAACCCGCGTGACGTGGGTCTGACGTCACAAAAGTTTTTCAAGTAATGGGAGGTAAATATGCTCAATGCCTGGTGAATGCGAGGACTGATCTGTCAGGTGCAGTTGTCATGGAAGCGCCAAAAAAAAAATAATACTTCGGATACGTGGTTTGGAAGGATGGAGGTTGCGTATAAGTGAGGTGTAGGAGTACGTCCTTCCGCCTATAAACACTACTACACGGCCTCCTCGCTACAGCACCTGATGCAGTATCGGGTCTAATGAAATATTTGCATAGCAATTTGTAAAAAAAACAGAAAACTAAGCTAGAGATTTATGTCAATAAACCTCTTGATACCCAACCACATCTTCCCACTAACCGTCCGTCCGTACTGGTCTTCATTCCGATGTTTGGGTTAAGGATGGTCCAAGGGGTGACAACCCGCCATTAACTTCGCACGTTATTACGAATATACAAAAGTACACAATTAATGACTTGAATTATTTTCAACAAAAAAAAAAAAAAAATACCTGTCTCCAATGTAATTAGTTTTAAATAACTTCAAAGATTTTAAAGAGTCGCCATAGTTCGGTTCTTGCTCATTTAACGGAAGTGATACTGTGCTCCCATTGTCAGAAAAAAAACAAAACAAACTAGGAGTTATCGGCCCTGACTTACTCAAATATGGCCGGTCGGGCCTAGGCATTAGGAGGACCTGGACAAAAAGGTGTCGTGATATAAGGTTTGTACATAACCCTGTTACTCTTAATCCCGAAGCCAGGCCAGTTACCAAAGAATTCTGCAAATGGTAATAGGAAACCAGAAGAGATGGGCAAAATTTACAGAGATCGGATAACAGAATTCTAGTTATTGATGGCTGGAGAACATAAATGAATGTGAAAAGTGTATTTTTAGTTGCTACTGTCAGAGGATTGAATTTACTTTGTCTTTTTGCCAAATCTTGGTTTAGGTATAACAACAATAATAACAATAATAATAATAACAACAACAACAACAACAATAACAACAACAACAACAACAACAACAATAATAATAATAATAATAATAATAAGAAGAAAAGAAGAAGAAGAAGAAAGAGAGAGAAGACAGAATCTGTAGTGTATTTGTTTTAGCTGAGTCCATTACTACGAACGTGAGATCGAATCATTTAAGTTCCTTTTCCTTACCGAAATACCCCAATGCGGCGATGCAAATTATAAGATAAAATAAACATCTGGAAAAAAGGGGGTAACTTAGCTCGGTAACTGACAGAATATAGAATTTTACAGCTTTATGTATTTATTTTATGCATTACAGTTTTTAACATGATTGGTATCGTTTTCATCTTACAAATCAATTCTGTTTCGAAAAGTAATTCGCGTGTCTCAACTTCCAACCTTGGATCCATCTAGAAGATGAAAAGATAGTTTTACAGGCTAAGAGACGTAAAACTTAAAAAAAAAAAAACAGTTTCAAACCACATGTTCATAAAACTAGAATAGTTTGAGCACAACAAATATGAATTTGATAATACCTGAAATATTACTTTCCAAAAGTTCATTTTTGTAACACCAATGATGCCGCAGTATTTGGGGGGGGGACCTTTGCCAACTCTCTTCACTGCCAAGGCTTGGCTGCAACTAGCTTGAACAAAATGTTACTTGGTAGGCTGGAACACTAGAGGAGTTACTTGAACAGTACAGGGGTTATCACAATTCAGCTGTACACCATCTGTTAGCAATCTCACAACTGAAACATCTGGTATTTTCTTACCCCACCCCATCACTGTAGGAATCATGAACGCTAAAAACTACTAGTTTGAATAAAAGAGAAAATGTAATTAGTCTATAAAGCGAAAAAATGTTAACAAAGAAAATGAATAAGTTTGGTTACAGTAATATCTACAAAATTGCTTTTCTGATAAAATGTGAGGACAAACAGGAATAGTTGAATATAATAAATGCTGCTGGACTAAATCCATATAATGGAAATAGTATTGATGGCAGATCAGTGAAGTAGATCATGAATCCTCAATCTGAATGATAAACTGCTTCTCTAATTACTGAGTAAAGCCATCAATGTTTGCTGTAGTATGACATTAATTTTTTCTTATTTTGTTTTTCAGATTTTTTTTCCCACAATGAGATTGCAGCAATTATTCTCAAGGCCTATGCTTTCCTTTACCAGCAGTTGTTTTGGTTATGAGCCACTACGTATTTTATCACTGTCTGCACAAAAGTTCTTGAATATGACAAGGCCATGGTTTGTTCCATCTCCTACTCCATCAAACAGAACTCTCTTTTCTGCCACATCACTCAAGCCAGTTGTTAAACCTGCCTTGCTGTCGGAAAGCCCAGAAAGTGCATTGCTGCTTCAGTCATGTCGGACATACAAAGTGAAGACTGTCTTGAAACGTCGCTGTAAGGGCTGTTACTTTGAAAAGAGGCAAGGCCGACTCTATGTAGAATGCACACTCAAGGGGCGTCACAAACAGATGCAACAACTAAGCAAAAGGAAGCTTTGGAGAGAAGATTACTCCAAGGGGAAAATTTACCAGGCAGCCTACTGGAACTGGAGGAAGGAAATATTTTATCGTCTTGGAGATAATGAATACTCAAGGTTTGACTGGTTGCAGCAAAAGTATGCATAATTGTGCTAAACTATGCATTGTAGATTTATTAGCACAATAAAATTAATTTGGTTCCATAAAAAATTGTTTTGTTTTGTAAAACATGCAGTAGATGTTTTATATTTTAAATAAGTACTTTTGTTTTTTTTTTCCAGTTGGAAACTTAGAAAAAAAAAGATGAGCAAATTAACAATGCAGGCCTTAGGTGTGATTATGAGAACTTCCTCTTCATTTAAAATGTGAAATGTAGCTTGGTCTCATTCGTTTAATTTTCTAACAATCAAAAAGAGAATGGACTTACAGTAAGCATGTATTTCAAAAAATGCACTACTTTCAACAGAAGTCAATGATAAGATGTTAAAGATTTAGAGAACTGGATGTGTTTCTGTTTTGGGAAGAAAGCAGGAATCACGTGTAAGCCAAATTGTGCATTTTGACAACTCCTGAATAATTTATGAGCATAACTTTAGCATTTAATGATAGAAACTATATTCTGCACGATTAGATTTGCGTAATTTTTTACCTAATTTGGTGTTGTGGTGTTTTTTAAAAGTGCCTAAGGATAATAAAACTACGTGTACTTAATTATCATTAAATTTAATGGAAATAAACAGGATATAACAAGAAGGCGAGAAACTTTTGTTTTCGCTTGCAAATGTCCTATTTATTTTAATTTACTAGTAAGTATCTAGAAGTATTTATGAAAAACTGCAAATAAAATTACTAGGAGACATTTATAATTCTAATTTATTTATATAATTTCCAGTGTTTAGACTGGAATAGTTTCTTTAAATAATTATTTCCCTTTATATATATATATATATCTCTCTTCATTTTGATTAACTTCGGAAATATCTTCAGTTCGGTAACTATCTATACTCAGTAGCATTTGATTACTTTATTTATAAAATTAATTTTAATTTTAAAATATTTACTTAGGCGGAACAGTGCGT
This sequence comes from Nautilus pompilius, assembly GCA_018389105.1. Classification (NCBI taxonomy): domain Eukaryota; kingdom Metazoa; phylum Mollusca; class Cephalopoda; order Nautilida; family Nautilidae; genus Nautilus; species Nautilus pompilius. The sequence continues at coordinate 1,216,253 of JACATO010000065.1, read as the reverse complement.
CCAGTTAACTTTTTCAGCCCTTTATTCTCGAGTAACCCAAATTAACGAGCACTTGCAAAAGATGTCGCCACTGTGGTTAAAAAAAAATGACCAATAGCCGCGCAGCTGCGCATTCGCTGCGGCGTTTATTGTGTAGCCTCTGGTACTCGTTTTTATCAAAAATCAATGATATTCTGACAGAGATCGGTAGATTGTTTACATCTGTTGCTTTCGGATATAAGGTAATGCCGAGTGAGTACGCTTTTTTAAATGAGTGGCTGTTACAGCGTCCTGGAGGGGAGAGCGGGCTGCCGAGTGGACGCGTGTGGTTTAGCGGGTAAATATGGCGTCGAGGATAAGTTGGGAGGCAGAAAATTCGAACTCTGCTCGGTGGTAGGGGGGGGCTCGCTCGCTCCTCCTCCCTCTCTCTCTCGTCCCCGCCCCTGGCCTCGGGAAGCAGTTTTAATTCCGGGAAGATGCGAAAGAAAATATTCTTAAACAAAAACAAACAAAACAGGTCTAAGGGTGGACAAGAACGAGTTGGTGGGGAGGGGGAGAGAGGGGGGGGGGCTGGGCTGGGATGTCGGTGTCTCGGGATACTCGCTTAAAAATCTTTATTTTTTTTTAAAATAGGGATAATAATAATAATAATACCATTGTTATGTAAATAAGGGCTGAATAATGTGTGCGTAATAAAAACAGGGGGTGTTACAGCTGGGACTTGGCTCGACAAGGGGCTTCCGGATAGAAGCAAACAGAGAGAGGGAGGGAGGGTCGCTGGATATTTAGAGAGATCGAGTAGTTAGCTCTCCAGCGTCTGCTAACTGGGGGCGGGCTCTGTTTTAGTGCGCATCACAGAGCCGGTTTGAAGCGACACACACACCACACACCCCTCTACTAACATCTGGATGTCAAATTGAAGGGCATTATCCTTGTCGATTTTTAACTCGAGTTGTCTCCCCCTTTCTTCTTCTTTTTAACTACGGAGCAGACACCATTACCAAACTGCCAGTATGCTCGGATAAATGTGCATTATTGTAAATGGAAAGTTTCCGAGACTTAAATTCCCTCTATTTGTACATCTAGCGGCTTTAGGCAGTTCATTAGGTCTTCTGTTCACGATATTAGAACAGGAAAAGCAGACTCATTTCACTGTACATCTTGAAACCTATGTTAGCCGTAGACCTGTACAATATTTCATTAAACGTGTTTAATTATTAAGAAAAATCGAAAGCAGATGAAACAGAAATCCGCAGGAAATAGCACAACCAGTAATGTCTGCTACCAAACACCACCAGACATTCGTTATCGCCCCCCCCATTTGCCTGTCTAACGAACGGAAACCGTCCTAAACACATTCACGTTCGTTAAATAAAATTACTCTTGTACACAAAAATTGCCTGGTGCGTAAATATGTAAAGATGAAAGCTCAGGTTCTGGGGATGATTATCCTTTGAAGCATTGTACACAAATGGAATGGAAACCGAGATCAATCAAAAGCCGCTGCTCCATATTTGTAACTTTTAACATCCTTAAGCTAATTTTAAAATGGAGTTTTATTATGCAGCTATTTTTATAACTTGAAATTTCAAAGTTTCTCTGTGTCTACACTAAGGTATTTTAACAGATCTTCTCAGCATAAATTGACTTCATTATTTCATAAATTTTTCTGAAATGTCAAAATTTCTGTTTATATTTGTCATGGCACATTTTTCTAAAATCTGTCAAAAACATGGTTCATGCAGCAGTGTACAGATCTGGTACATCACAGCAACTCCTGTGGGGTTTTTTTTTAAAAATTTTGGTTTAATTGTATTTTGTTGTGTTAGTCAAATTTTAAAAATTTAATCCTGAGAGTACTAAGTGGATTATTCTTAATGATCTTTAAGTTGAAGAAAAAATTGCTTACTTTACCTTCTTGCCAGCTAATAATTATAATAAGGTTGTGACATCATCTTCAGAAGGTCATGAAACCAAAACAATACGCACAGATTATAAAGCCTGCTAGATTTAGTTAATATTTCTGCTTATTAACATTATTTCTATACACACTTTAGAAGCAATTCCTTATTCATTAACAAATTATCTTATGAAAATTTGTATGATTGTAATTTCTGACAACTATTTTAAAAGTAGGTAGCCACTGAAGTTACATTTGGAGTTTAAATCCATTTCTTTTTGTCATGTAATAAATTGACTGTATTCTATCCATGTAATGCTTTATTTAGATGTCTAACCATAAAATGATGTATGCTTAATGTAATTTAGAGATGCCTTTTAATAATATTCTTTAAAACTTTAGATGACTTCCTTGAAGAACTTGGTGCATTGATTGTGATAATGGAGACCATATCTGTGGAATCTACAAACAGTTCTGAGATGGAAGTGAACCTGGCTGACTTTATGGATGTTGTGACTACATACAGATGCCGTTTTTGTAACTTCACCTGTACACAACCTCAAGGAATCAGCAGCCATGTACGTAGTGTTCACATTAAAGTCACTACAGAGTCTCAGACAGGCATTCTACCAGGCACCACACTACAGAACCTCTCTATCTCCACCTCGGAGCAGGTACAGATCACGACCTCAAGCAGTCAAGAGCAGCTAAATGTTGCTCCTAAAAATATTACTTGCTCAAACTCTGTCAGCCAAGATCCACCGCCATCATTGACATCCCCAACAGCAACACTGGCCCTAAAGGTGAGTGGACCATTGTTGAATTCGGCTTCACATGATTGTCCAGTTGTTCTGGCACAAGCACCAGTGACGCAGGCTCAATCTCAGATTGTGTCAACACAGAACAACATCTTTACAACGGCTAGCAACATTGTATCGTCTTATATCCCATTGCTTAGCAGTGGTGGTGATGCTGGAGCATTAACCTTTGTTAGCCATCCAGCTGTTGATTCCCAAGCCATAGACCAGTATTCAATGACCACAGAAAGTGTACACCAAGAAAATCAAGTTAGTTCAGTGGCTGTAAATACAAAAGAGCTTTTCCTTTGTGGGCAATGTAACATTGGATTCAACAACATGGATGAATGTAAGTTGCATATGGTCCAAGTGCACAATATACTTCTGCCCAGTCAGGATAGTGCCAACACAGAAGGCATAACCCGAGTCAGTGTTGGCACGCAGGTGGTCCAAACAAGAAAAAAACCTGGCCGTAAGCGCAAAAGCTTGTGTCCGGTGCGGTCTTTGTCGCCCGAGTCTGACAAAGACTGGGAATTGGATGACAGTAATGATGGATATGGTAGAAAGGGGCGTAGCAGACGGAAAATACGTCCTCCTCGAGCTCTGAAAGAAGACTACTATCTGGGTAAAAAGAAAAAACGAAGCAGAGAAAGCTACTTGTTGACTGAGAACTACAACGTCAGATGTGACGTGCATGGATGCTTTGCCAAGTTCAAGAATCAGAAAAGTCTAGAGACCCACAAAGCTTGTCACAGTGATGGAGACAACCTGACTTTTGTCTGCTGTCAGTGTTCAGCAGTGTTTGTGCAATGGAGACATTTGAGAATGCATTTATGGCGAAAGCATGAAATGGACACAGATTTGTTTTCTTGTGAAAATGAAGGTTGTGATTTCCGAACTGACACTGTGCATAAACTTCTGATTCATCGCGAGATTCACGGAGAGGAGCGGCCTTATACATGTGATGTTTGTGGCAAAGGGTTCAAGCAGTTTAGTCAGATGCGGAACCATCAGATGATACATGCCGAGCATCAGTCTAATGACCCCAACAAATGGTACACAAGCAAGCAGTGTGACGTGTGCAAGCGGAGTTTTGCTAACCAGAAATGCCTGAAGAAACATGTTCAGGCTGTGCACACCAAGTTCAAGCCATTTATCTGTCCTTACTGTGGCCACTCTACAGCACGAAAAGCAATGTTGCAGCTCCACATCAGAGTGCACACAGGAGAGAAACCGTTCAAGTAAGTATAGAGTATTTTATTAGAAATTCTAAAGAATAGCACAAGTAAATAGCTTAATGCGTATAATATTCTTAAAGCTTTATTAGTTTTTTTGTTCTCAAAGCTGTTTGTACATGGTGTTAATATTCTTTCTTCTGGTATCAAAATCATCTTTATTTGCTGGCTGCTGACAGCTAACATGATGTATTCATGCAAAACATGACTGAAGATGAAAAAAGCTTGATTAAAAATTGTGCCATCTATTTAGGAATGCAATGGAAAAAAGAACACTATGCCTTTAGCTACTTATGGTATTTTATCAATATTGCAGCTTTGTTATGTACACTTTTGCTCATTATTAAATTAATGCCAAGTCAAAGGGAGATAACTTTTAAAACTGAGGTAATAAACTCCATTGGGTCACACTAAAGAAATATAGAGAAATTCTGGTTTTTTGTATTGAAAATAAGATATAAACACTGCCATATATGAAGTGGTATGGGACTGTCTAGATCCTGGTCAGGAATATCTCCCTAGCACATGATTTCTTCTTGGTCTTCTTTTCCAGCCAGCCTTGTGGGTTTTTTCTGGGTACTCCAGCTTTCTACTACACCTAAAAACAAATTCTAGTAGAGACTTTCACCAGGTTTGTCCCGTCAACCAGGCAGCCATAGTTTCAGGTGTCATGCACACATTTCATTTGGCTGGGTTTCCGATCTGCTGCCAGTGGTTGGATGCAACAGGGGATAAAACAACAACAGCAATGCATTGCTGAATATCCTGTATTGGTAATTCTTCCTGAAAGTCATAAAACAAACAAAACCTTTTCTGTTTTGTAGCTTATCACATTAGCCAACAATAATGCTGGTGTGTGCTGCTTAATGTCACACACACAAGTATCTCACAGAAGCTCTGACTGACTTCTTGGTTTTGTTAAAAGATGAGAGCGATGGTGAAACAAAGCAAAACAGTTAACCTTAATTTAGCTTCACACATACACAATTTATAAGCATGATTTTCACAACAGTTGAATTGCACTTCAGCAAGAAAGACTGAAATATTCAAGATGTGAACCGAGAATCTGTTTACATCTGAAAACCCTGACACTGGCTTTGTGAATGAAACCTGTCTTTCTAATTGGATCTCATTGGCATTAGGAGTTATGATCTCTCTTACTGATTATTGTAATTATTTATTGCCCTTTGGCTGAATTAATTCATTAGAAAAGTGACTTTAAGTTATATATGTATAGTAAGTGAAGAGAGATCAAATGAATCATCTACAAGTGAATCTATTTTAAAAAATAAGCTTTTAAAAATTTCTGACCAGAATTGGTTACTGATTATGATAAGAATATTATTAGTTAAGCAATGGGTTAGTATGCCATGTTTGTTCTATGTGGTGCCAGCTTTGTCATCTAAGTGTTGGACATTATGTAAAGGGTCCTCTTGTTTCAATCAAGAGTTCTCATGGGTTCTCTTCTGCTGAAGTCAAGTATCACCTGCCAGTTTCTGCACAGACATCAGGACAGCAGCATGTTCTCACCTCTCACCTATGCAAACTAAAGAATATGACTGCATCAAAATTGTTTTTATTTGTGTGAAACTTTAAAAAAAAGATTCTCCAGACATTGAGTTCAGTGATGATGTGGCTGGCTTCCCAAAGATACCTAATCATTTTTTTTTTTCCTCTGGTTATTGATACCCAGCAACAATTTACAAATAACAGATATTCTTGAAAGATGGGAAGAATTAGTCTTCGTATGGTATATTTGTGTATGATACAACAGGGCCAACTTTAGGAACTAGTCTGTGGTGATTCCAAAGGTTTTACTTCTTTCTTTCTTTTTAAATTAAAAATAATTAACTTGTTTTATTTCTTTCTTTTTTTAATAAAGGTGTGATGTTTGCCAATATGCTACTGGAGACCATAACTCTCTACGCCGTCACAAAATGCGCCATACAGGACTGAAGCCATACAAATGTCAGTACTGTTCTTATTCGTGCATTCAGGCAATATCTCTGAAAACTCACATGAAAAACAAACATCCAGGGTGTTCTGGCATCTACTGTTGCAACTTGTGTAACTATCGGACTGTGAATAGGGTCAGCCTTGACAATCATGTTGAGGACCACAAAAACGGGCTGATTGATGCACAGGGTGTGATGACTGATGTGCATGGCACAGTGGCCCACCCAAAGACCAGGAGCCAGAAGACAGGCGAAGCAATGGAGATACAGATGCAGGTCCAGACAATGGCTAATGGAGAGGCTCATATTAGTACTGAGGATCTTGCCAAAGTGTCTAACACTTGTGAGGGTCTTGTTCCTTCTGACATCAATGCCGCCCAGCTTATCTGTTCCGCACTGAATGCTATATCGCAGAATCCGAACCAGACTAGCCACATTCTTGGTGGAGTGCAAACTACTATTAATTCATCTTCAAAGCAAGGTGTTTCAACACACACAATCACATTCCATCTTCCAGCCACCCAGTCTGCTAGCCAAGCTGTTACCACCAATCAGGCAGTTGGGCAAACATTTCTCATGGTTCAGCCAATAGAAATATGTTCCATGAATGAAGAGAATATTGCAGGAGAAACACCAGCAGATAATAACATCCAGATGAGTTTTGATGACACTTCAGATGAATTGAGAGTAATAAATACTGAAGAAGTTTTGGAAGCTGGCAAAACTAATGATGAGGTTACTGAGGGAGGGTTAATTTCTTAATCTGGCTCAAGAACATTTTGCACTTTGTTTATAGTGTCTGTCTTTGCCATATTGACTCAGGTAATTCTGATAAAGTTAATTCCAGAAATAAAATGAAGAACACAAAATTAATAAAATATTAATGATTTTTTTTTTTTTTCATTAAAGGATATCTGTGCAATAAACTAAGAAACAAAGTCATTCAGATCATGGTCATGTTAAAAATTGGTTTGTAAAAATACACTTCTTTCAACTGGTTTCATCGCTGGTCTTTACCATCATATATCATTGATGCTGAATTATGTAGCTTATTACTGTTAAATTTCCTGTTGGTAATTCCCATTTTCTTTTCTGGAATGTTGTTTCCCAATGTTTCTCAACATATCTTTATTAATAAAAGATTTTATAGAGGTCTGTGCTTAACAAGATAGCTGCCTTATCGAATGTGTCAGTAATAAACGCATAATAACTAATGCATTGTTTAACTGTGATGTCTATATTTTTTTCCAAATTTTTTATATGCTGCTCAAATACTGCATCATTTTTACAGTTTTCACAAGAACTTTGAGTGTGTTTCTTGTTTACGGTAAAATACAAAAATCAAAATTTTTGAATATTTTACACCTGCAGTAATGTACCTTAGAATTAATTATCTAATTCTATTGAATAAATTAATTTCTACAAAAACTTAATAATGGACTATATGTCGTTTTGTTTTGTTTTGCGGTTATTACAGTGTTTCCATTTACCTCAACTAGCTGTTTCTAATTTCTGTAATTGTTGCATTTCAGAAATAAAGTGTCAATTAAGAGTTTACAATCACTGGCCTTGAAAATGCTTCCTTATTTTCCTTTTCTGCATAAATAAAGTTCTAAAACTGCTTCATGCCATTATAAGACCTCATCGGTTGTTCTGGTACGTTTGGCTAACGGGCACCAGATCTCGAGGTGAACACATCTTATCCTCTAAAATTTACTTATATTCCACTAGTAGCAGGTTAATTGCTGTGTATAGATAACAAGCAACTCTAATGAACCTAACATAATAGTTTACAAATTATAGCGATGATTTAAAACAAACCAAAAAGATCTAGAACCCAACTTGCTTATCAATGAAATTCTTCATCCTTACCACGTAAATAACTATAGTAAGGGGAGATAAATTTTGTCTGTAAAGAATTTATTAATGATGACAATGAATGCCAACCTACTCGTGATAGACCATCTGCAGGTGTTCTAAAATCAGTTCAGATTTCTTTTTTAATATAAATTTTAATAATGCTTTTAAAATAGATATACAACTGTGTGAAAACAGGTATGTTTTTGGAGCTTTAAAAGCATTTCTTTCATAGAACTGTTTATCAACACCTGGATAGTAGAATAAATATAAAATTGGAATCACGAAGAAATGAGCTATGCCGCTTTTCTTCAGTTGGTACAGAATATGAAATTAAGAAAATTACACATTAGTTTGTTCAATCAAATTATACGTACTGTGGACAGGTGAGGAGGAAAATGTCTTGATCAGAAGTGAAGATTTCCACAGGAACTCCTGGTACAAGGATGGCTTTGGAAGGAACATAACCTGAAGTGTAAGCAGAACAAAATTAAAGTCAACCATGGATTTATATCCTGCATTATCAAAATCCAACCAGGTGGAAGTGGACAAGGTCAAAAGAGAATTGTGAAGACTACTGCATAAAAATTTTCAGCCTGAATGATGATTATCAGGCATTGTGAGATCTGAATGAGTCTGTCTGCAGATGTTCAGTGGTAGCCAGGGGACTCTGAGAAGCTGGTACATGGCAGAGCTGCTGTCCAGAGGACTTTTGTAAAACCACTCATGTTGCAAAAAAAAAAAGATTTAAATGGCAACTGGACCACTGAAGAGTATAAAACTTCCCAGTTGACCAACAAGTCCAGATTATAACCATTTGGCAACAAGAGCAGATTTTTGTTTGAAAGAGGTCAGAAGACAGAAACCAGACCAACACTGCGTCATCCTCAACATGGAAGGGGGAGAGGTGAATATCTGGAAATGCATCTGTTATGATGGAGTTGGAGATCTACAGAAGATGAAATAATGGACAAGAAAATCTGAAATGACATTCTTGTTCACCATCTGTCCAAGTGAACAATGAATGACTGGAAATATCAAGAGGACAAAGACCCCCCCCAAAAAAACTTTAGATTTGTGCAGGAGCTACATGATCAAAAAAGTGACAGGTATCTTAGCAATGATAGACTGGCCAGCAATGAGTACTGACTGATATAAATCCTGAAAATATTGGAGTCCACTTTGATACCAAAGTGAAAGGTAAGGATGTCAGTGCAGGAAAAATGGTAAAATTTTGACTCTAGCTGTGTTAGATGAGTTATTGAGACTATGCCAGAACACTGTGCAGCAGTAACTCGCAATGAATTAAGGGATTTCGATTGACTATTAATTACCAAGACTTGAATTACATTCAAATACCGTTTCAATTTCTACATATGACTTATTTTTTTGAGATAATGAATCACTATTTAGTAGACAGTAGAAATATATCTCATATTCATTGATATATTTGTGTTTTTAGTAGATAAGTAGTTTACAATTATATTTTATTTTGACACTCAACCAGAACACATTTTTTTTGTCACAGGTCAAATAATTTTGATAAGCAATGTAGTATTCTATAAATTTATTACACATCAGGTTTAATCCATTGGTAGCTCTGTGCAGTGTTAATATATCACTACTATTTATGATTATGTAATTGCTAAAAGTATGAATCACAAATTTTCAAATGCATATAATAAATAAATATTTTCATACTAATTCCTTAGAGACCTCCATTTTGTGTTTCTGGGTTCTTCAGTAAATTGTTTGTGGCTTTAAGACAAGAGAGCTCTCACATATTCAATAAGTGTAAGAAGTTTAAATGTATTACATTTCTTTGAACTTGTAAAATTATTGCAAAAATATGTTTATTTATGGAGTACATTTATTAAGCTGATCGTGCATCTTTAATGTTAAAATATCTTTCAAGTTTGTGGAGTTTTGGGTTTGGATTTTTCTCTACATCAACAATATTCAGAATATGGGGGGGGGATCTTTCAGTATTTCAAAGTCACCTGACCAGTGTAAATATTAAACACACTAGTTCATTTATTTTCAGAGATAGATGATTATTTTGGATTTATCTAAGTATCAGACAGTTAGCACAAAAAAGTAATTCATTAACTAATAGAATTCCAAAATAACAGCTCGTGTGATACAAATCTGAAGCTAATAATAATATAATTTATATTGAAAACATACCATTTTATCTGTGCTTCACCCTTGTAATATTCTAAGTAAATAATAATAATAATAAGAGTTCGCTTTTGTTCAGCTTGGAGAAAGGAAGCTCCAGCATTTATAATTTAATCAAATCTCTCTCAACAATGAACTTACCTATTGGGACAATATGTTAATTTTTGTTCTGGAATAAATTCATGGGGTGAGAAACTCGTCGATGCCCTTGTTCAACCTGATAAGGAAGCAGAAGCAAGATCGATTTATCTGGAAACCAGTTCTCTGTCGGTGTAACTTTGTGGACTTTTCACAGGGAGACGGGCGAAGTTTACTAGCCGCGGAATTGGCGATCTCCTCCATCACCAGCGACTGATGGGGGGCGATTTGTCTCCCCTGGTCTCCGCCGGAAACCTCAGTATTCTCTGAGCCTGTGTGTGTGGCGTCTCCTAGCCCCCAACACCACCATTCTATACCCCTTAGCGCGAGTACACGACGAGATACCACACCGTACTTTATTTTCCTGAAGTAGCCTAATATGCTTTTGCGAAGTCGGTTTTTAGATAATGACAATTTTTTTGTTTTTTTTTTTTAAAACGTTGGTTCCGTGGCAACACGAGTAGCGAGCCCTTTATTTGGCTACCACGTCGCTGCAGTTGGCTATGGATTAGTGCCGAAGTGTCCCTGCTTGCCATGCGACAGAGCAAACATCTAAACGTCGAATGGTCGATACGACTAATGCCCCAGAGCGCCGTCATAAGTGGCTCTGCATTCTAGGATCGGTTAGGTGCGCCCTGTCCACCACAACTGTGGGGGGGGGCTTTATTATTGACGGCAAACAAACTCCGCTTCCTCGCGGTAAAAGGGCCATGTCCTTCCTGCCCCACCCCCACCCCTCCAAAATCAGGCGGGGATTCTGTCTCTACCGCTGGCCTTTTATTTCTATTTGCCAGCACGTCGAGCACTTAGCCTGTACTTTAGGCTGCGATGTATTTGTATCGATCGGTACGTATCGATCATTCACCCAGTGGTTTCAATAACAAACACGCTTCTATATTCAAAGGTTGCCCCACCATCCTTGGTGTTTGGGGAATCGATTTTGGCCGATATGCGCTAGGTGATGGGGGGGGAGAGCTGTTCTGATGATGGAGGAAAGCGTGGGCAACGATAACATGAACATCGCTTGGAGATTTACAGAAATCGCGCTCTTTGTCCACAATTTTATAAATATTTAAGAAAAAAACAAACAAACAAACAAACAAGGTATTTGATGCAAATAACGATCTGTTGAAGGATGGTCGGGTTATACACTTGGGGAACTCTCGCATAAGCCACCGACTTCTTGTGGACATATTTCAGCTGCATTGAAATTGTATTTAAATATGCAAATGTTAAGGAAGACGGGTGTTGTGTTAGTGAGCGAACTTTGAACAAATAGTCCACGTGGGTCTCAAGGTTTCTTCTGTATTAATGTTTGTGTACGTGTATATAGTTTATCCAAAAACAAATGGCCGTGTAAAGCTCTGGTGAGTTTCGAGCCCCTTTAACGGTAAAGACTCATTTTTTAAATTCTCACAAATGATGAATGGGTGAATTCTTTTTCTTAATTCTTGTCTGTGGAACTAGCGTGGTGACGTGCTTTCAATTCGTGACTACGGTGCGCGCCACCTAGCGGCAGACACCATAACTTTCTATAATTTGTTTTAGTTTTTTTTAATTCCAGTTTTCTCTTTCTGAACCCTTAGTTAGACTTCGGTCGGCCCCATCCATCGATTCGTGTTAAGTCCGCCTGTTCGCAATGAAAGCGAGCTTAATTATTCGAAAAGGTTAAACTTATGAGTTTGCCCAGAGGGCTAAAACAACTGGATGCGAGACCGGGTCCATAAATATCAGGTAGATAAACAAACACTTTCGCCAATTCAAAGCCAGTTTTAAAGGTTTTACTTTATTTTCTCTCTTTTGTCTCCCCCCTCCGCTCTCCGGGCCGATGTCGTGATCCGAAACATTATTCGGGTAAAGAGGGCATAGTGTATGGCACCGAAAGCTTTCGGTGCTGCTCAGACTTTGGCCGATCTAACAGACCTGCCAAATATATATCTTTGTTTTTATGATGTGAGAGGAAACCGTAAGCTAACCATCGGTCCACTCTTTAGACTGCAACTTCAGAACAGCGAGGGAAACAGGTAACTTTCGTCCAAGATGATGCGCTACTTTTCACTGAACCGGTAACTAATACTTTCTGACACTCTGTGATCTACCACTTGCGGTTTCATCGGTCAGGCGTTAAAATTAGTTGTATTATAATTTAATTGGTGAACTTACTACGTTGGCACTACTACCAAAGATGGTAGATTTGCCATAGTTGATAATATTGTCATCCAAAATAAGCACATTACAGACATTTAAAATTCTCTCCACAAAGAAATTAATGTAAAGTTCATTATTAGAAACGTCTGAACACAGGGAGAAATAACTAAGGGCCGGGTGTTTGATATTCTTCTTAAATAGTCTGTTGTCGCGAAAGCGCCTCCTTGTGGCATCATTTGAAGTTGTTCGATTTCTTTGCTGCAGCAGTAGAGTGGGAACACGTCGTTCTCTAGTGGCGATCCCGTTCAGTCGATCAGTAGATCAGTTTACACCTTTTGCAATGAAGTTACCATATAGTCACGTGCTGTTTAGCGGGTTTGAAGAAACCCCGTGACTAGGCCCTTAAAGCGCTTCGAGGTTTAGCTAAGGCTAATCGAATAAAGACTTTCCCCATAGGTGGCGCAGCCATCTTTCATCCCCCCTGCACTTCCATACCTCCGAGAAAACCGGAGACCGACCCACCCCCGCAGTCGTGTAAACGAGAAGCATCCATCACCGTGTGGGCTGTTTCCAGTCGCTGTCTCTTGGCGATTCTGCAAGCATTAGAATCGATATCTGACGGTGCCTTCACACAGCGAGGCCATTCTTCACTGCAAATGAAATGTGACATCCCGCTCACTGATCCAAGACTTGAGTGTTCTGATCAGCGAGCCGTGTGTCATACACGCACAAGGCCCACACAATAGATTTACCCATTAGCGAGCCTAGGGAACAGCTCTGCCGTTTGCTGGAAGAGAGAAATAATGTAATTTTAGACCAAGTTTTGTATCGATTGCGAATCCGGGTTTAGCGAGATCCGAACAGCAAAACACATTCAGGTGTTTTCACCGCACTGCATTCTCTTCTAAACCACCGCCTAACGCCTGTAATAATACTATATTACGCTTTTTCCGTTTTTTCCTTCTTTCTTTTCTATAAATACCAGTTATTAGAATCGAATCGATTTTTGAGATTCGTGCCAACTGACCGGGTATTTAAATCTGCCCTATCGCGTGATATACAAAAGTTTCTCTGTGTATAAGCACAACTGTAATTCCATAAACGGGTGTCAAACTGACGGCCATCTGACCACGTGAAGATTCGCTCTCAATCGCCGATCTCGGAAGACAAAGGATTAGTTCAACGATCTTAAATCCAAACAGTCGAGATTCGCGAGCTGGAAACCAATTAAAATCCTTTGAAGCTGAACCGCTTAAGCTCTACATTAGCGCCGTCCGCGAAACCCACATCTGAAACTGTTCCACTGCGATTTATTTTTTTTTTTAATTAAAAGTTTCTAAATTACATTCGAATTTGGACATTTCTGCTGAACTGAGTGAAAGCCCAGTGGACTTCACGACTAATTGCATACGGATATTTTCTAATCCCCTCCCCACGCGTACATATGAATGATCTGCTTATCATTAAGCAGTATTATCACAGCCAGGTGCAGACAGGGAACTGATTAGATCCTAGCTAAATCTGATTAGTCTAAAGCCATCGGGTATGAGCAGGAATTACGCTGCTTATCTGGGTGGCGGAATACCTTCGGTCTGCTAGTTCCACTTTCCAGGCTCTGCGTACAAACCACGCCGTCCGTCCACATGTATCCAGTTTCTAGGATATTCTACCCCGAAAATTCTTTGAACTCCTTGCTCGAACCCATACTGAGCTCAACTGCCACTAACCGCGTAATCAGACCCACCATGACGGCCGTGCAAGAATCGCTCTGACCTTGTTCTTGCTAGAAAAGAAAGACGGTGCTGCCTCTTCAGGATACGCTGAGTACTAGTCTCGACAAACCTCTCTCTTCTGGAAAACTCCTCCGTGCCAACTTTCTGCGAGGTTATCGTAGTTACATTGAAGTTGTAGTGGTTGTGATTGCCGATTACTTCTGGTATATCAGTATCGTAAATGATTACAGAACACACACAGGATAGGCACAGGAGTAATTGCAATTGAGAAACGTATATCATATACATGCAGTGCGTCTTTAAAAATATACAAAAACAAAACGACCACATTGCAAAGTGCACTAGTATTTGGTATGAGCCCCTTGCTTTACAGAGAGCCTGACACCTTGTTTCAGTGCCCCCATAGAGGTTATCGATGTACGACTGTGGAATGTTGTTCCAAAATATCCTGTAGCATTTTCCACAATTTGTCCAAGGTGTTTAGGTTTCCATTTGACTTTTTTAGTAGCCATATAAACCTTAGTCTCAGTGATCACATCAGTACTTTGCACGGGCCATAACATCTGTGAGTGTTCCATCAGCATCTTTGCATTCCAGATAGTTTTCATCACAATGGCTGTATGCTTAAAGTCATTGTCATGTTGAATAAATGAATCACCGCCCAATGAGATGTATTCCTGAGGGAAAGACCTGATGGATTAGAACATGTCTGCTGTACCTGTTAGCAGTCAGTATACTCGAGATTTTCTCACACCCCCTTAGCTAATAAGCATCCCTATACTCGTATTCATCCACTCCCATATTCCCCATCCATTTACTAACAAGCTTCCGCTGATGATTTCCAAACAGTTCAAACATAGGCTCATCTGTGAAGAGAACCTTCCGGGTTTGGCCATCCTATTGTTTCGTTACTGCTGGCCATTTAAACCTTTCTGTTCCTGGGAGCTACACGTCCACGTGAACGCAAAGTGGTTTCAGTAGATCTTACTGTTCCTGGAGAAAGGCTAACATCCAAACTCTACTGCTAGGTTATTCATAAGATAGATCTACACTCGACCATCGTCTATCACGTACAGAACATATCCTGAAGTGTTTAATGATTTTGAGCTTTTTCGTCTACTCTCAGTAGTGTCAGTTTTCTGTAACATTCTCCTCAGCCTTGCATGCAGCTCCTCCTCAAACACGAAGGTGGGATGCAAGCTGCTGTATGGGGCAGCCTTCACTAGCCATGTCTTTGATTTCTATAGCTTGTGTGCAATATTACGAGCCATAGTATTCGCCAAACTACAGTCTGTACTTTTATAGTCCAAAAGGTGACCACCAGTCAGTGTACTATATCAACACGCGACCGTACTATGGAGCATTTTGATTTTACATGTGATGCGATTCCATCACGTGCTATCTGCATTTTATCCCCAGTTTTTCCATAATTTCTCCCAATACTATATTTTTTGTCTGCCTTGCCCTCCTGGACATTTAAGCACTAAGATGACCTTTGTACAACCCACCTGACATGGCGGAATGGCTCGTGCATGGTTATCGTACAGCCCTTCAACAAAGGTCCTTCAGCGGCTGATAGCTCCTCACCACTGATGACGAAGGGTGAGAGGTGAGGCCGACACACACCTGAACTTGCCGGAGTGCCCGAAGACCCGGTCCTTCGCGGCTTGATCGGCCCCTCTCGGTCAACAATGTTTGTGTTGAAAGCTGATTGATCTAAACACATCAGTCCTGACACATGGGATCGGGCTTCCTTGCCGGAGGGCTGTCGTCATGCTCTGCGACTGTTTCTTCCAACGCAATATTTCCTCGTCCATAGCCCTATCGACACTGCCCCTCCCTACTTCAGCCCCTATCCGGACTGTCGCTGTCGTCAGGACGTTTCGCAGCAGGGAGCTTGGTGGTGGTGGTGGTGGTGGTATAGGGCATTAGCCCTGAAATTAGCTTGGACAGTGAGGGGCTCTTGAGCGAGCGTTACGTGCAGAACCACGCCCGGAAATTCCTTACTAGTACCTCTGTTCAGCTGTAGGCAGGGGGGGGGGTGGTAGAACCCACGCAGCCGGAAGTCATCGGATCTCGAAGGGAACAGAGGCTGAGCCTTTATCCACAGCACCCACTGTCCGATTCGTCTTCTAAGCAGCACAGTCACGAAAACACATCCTCGCTCTTAACGGTTGGCAATCGTTTTTCTGCTATTTTTTTGTCGCTTACTCTTGGCGGGAAGAACACAGCTGACTATCAGTGTAACCACCGAGCCGTGGTGCTGATCTCATGGGTCTTCAAACCCATTCCCTGACTAATTCACTTGGGGCCGGCGATAAAGTTTAGATGAAATCTTACCCCCATCCGCATTTAAGACTCCCATGCATCCACTGACTGCCTTGTTTTCCCTCAGTCATTATCGTGATCTGCACGCCCCTTATTGCAATCCTTTTGTAGCCCTTATCCGGCCCTACTTTTGAGTGTTCTACTTAGGTTTTGCGGAAAAAAAACGATTGTCAGTGATTCCTCAAAAAGAGTCATAAGAAACAGCGAATAATCCGCTTCAAATTGTAGCCCAGGATTCACCGTGCTTAGCCGGAACATTGTGGGCGGTGACAGTATGTTACTCGCACCGGGTGTCTGTAAAAACAATAAAGAACATTGTGATCATCCTTGTGTAAGAATCCCATCAATTTTTTTTTTTCCTTTTTAAATAAGATCACCAGCAAAACAACCCCCCCCATAGTTTTGCAATGCTTAATTGTAGGACATGCAGCTCTTCATGTACTTTCCTCCGGCCTTCTTTTCTCAAAACAACAACAAACTGTTGTCGCTTAGAACCAAGTATTTCAAACCTATCAGTCGACCACAATGCATTGCGCCATTGCTCCGAACTGCCGCTTTTTCTCGCTAGCACATCGTCCTGCCTGCTACTCGAGCGGTCATTCAGACCTATAACAGCTAATTGGCTACCGGTAAAATAAGATTCGAACCCGACAATCTTTCTTCCCTTTTGTCTTTTAAGTAAAACGCTGGTCCAGTTGACTTCCTTCCATAAATGGTGGTATTCCCCGGTGTAACTCAAATTCTTCATTTTTACAGAAAATCCGAGTTTTATGAAGGCCAAGAGCCTTGTTTTATACGGAATTTCCTTTATAAGGCAAGTTTCATTTGCGAAACAAAGTAAAGCAGTCATCAGTAATGGGGTCCATTAACCATACACAATAAGCTAACAGTTATTCGGATTAGTAACAAACTGCTTACGTACAATATTCTAAATAAATTATATGCACAAATAACGAGTAACTGGTACCGGGAGCCGTATATAGTGCATCATTAAAAATATACAAAAACAAAACGAATACGTCGCACAGGGCACCAGTGTTTGGTATGAGAGCCCTTTGTTTCATATAGAGCCTGGCGCATTGTTTCCGTGCTCCCGACAGCTTATCAATGTACGACTGTGGAATGTTGTTCCCAAATACCCTGTAGGACTTCCTACAATTCATCCAGGTGTTTGGTTGTCGTTTGACTTTCTCAGCAGCCATACGACCCCAGATATCCTCAGTGGTGTCCATATCAGGATTTTGTGCGGGCAAAGTCATCTTTTGCGAGTGTCCCATCAGCATCTTTACGTTCCAGACAGTTTCCCCCTACATGGACTGGATCTCCACCCAGTAGGATGAGTGATAGATGCGTACCTCCCGACTGTACACAATTTCTCTGAAACCCTTGGCTCACACGAAGCTTCACGCCTGTATTAGTCCTGTAGCCGCTCCCCGGTCCACTTTCGAACAAGCTGCTGTTACTCGTCTGTGAAGAGAACCTCCTCCGGGTCCGGGCTGCCTTCTGTCAATGGAGGTTTTCGGCTGGACCATTCGTAAGATCTCCAGACCCGGCTCGTCATCGGTCCCGTCGAGAGTTGCTTAGCGCCCCTTTCCTCCTCGACTGTATCTACCGTCGGCAGTACCCTCCTCAGTATGGCGTACAGCAGCTTCCGAAACACGACGTCGGGCTGCGTGCGCTGGTCACGTGGTACTAGAGGGCGCACCGGTTCACCGCACTACTACAATGGATTGTCGCTGCCCTATACTTCTAAGGTCTTTTTAATAAATAGGGCGTGACACGATCAACCGGCGCGCGCCCAAGTCCGAGCATTACCAAAAAGGGGCAATGTCACGTGAGCGCGAGCCGGGGGTGTTCGTTAACAAGCCCTCTCGCGGATACTACCAAATGGAAACTCTACCAGCGTATGGAGGAGGACAGAGAAATGAATGGGTTAAAGAAAACAACACTGCATTAAATACTGGTTACAGACAATGAAACGCTAATTAATTTTTAATTAATAGCTTAATGGGTTTTTTTTCAAACTTTTTCTTAAGTGTTGCATTACACAAGAGAGAGAGAGAGAGAGATAATGATGAGATGAGAGAGAGATGATGATGATGATGAGAGAGAGATGATATGATGATGATGAGAGAGAGATGATGATGAGAGAGAGAGAGATGATGATGATGATGAGAGAGAGAGAGATGTGATATGATGAGAGAGAGAGAGAGAGAGAGAGAGAGATGATCGATAAGATAATGGATGGAACTAAATATTATTCATCTAAAACAAAAACTATCTAAGGATATTAAATCGATTTGTTTTAGCACTCGAGATAGAAAGTATTCCGTTTGAAAATGTATACGTCTAACGTCAACAGAGTAGACAAACTCGGCCAAAAGTTCCAGGACTGGGAAGACACATTCACCAACCGATGTATTGTGTCTCCGCGTGAGTGATCCGTACACCGCCGCCGTCCAAAGTAGGTCGATAATTTTGCCGCATTGCAGGTTGCGATCTGCTGCTTTATGATAATTTATGTAAAGTGTCTAACTATTTAGGGTCCCCGTGAACAAGAACTGTTCAATGCGTGCACAAGTAGCGTTCGTTCTAGTTTCAATTTTTTTTTTGTATGTCGTATATCAAAATCTTTTAGCGAGACCAGACCAGATCGATCGATCGATACCCATAGCGCTGCAAAAGACCAGAATAAACATCCGTTTTAAATAACTGTGAAGTTAGACTGGCTACTGGTGGCACCTTTATTATACAGGTAATAAATATCGTCTGCTACTCCTGTAAACTAAAGCTCCTCCGTCGCACAACTCCAATTTCGGTTAGTTCTGCCTCTCGGCCCTCGCGCCGTCCTCCGAAGATTCGCTTTAACCCTGTCCCGATCAAACTGAAATCTTAATTTTCTAAATGCTGAATCAATACCCATCAGCCTCATCAATCTGGCTCTGGAATTCGAAGAAGCCCCGCTGGCGCGAAGACCAGCTCGGACTGGTTAGCGCTCCAAATGCACATGCGACGACCGTAGGGTTAAGCTGATTTCCTGCCCCTTTTCTCCACCGGATATAGATGCCAGAAGAAGAAGAAACCCGCCAGTCTTGCGGTACCGGGGGGGGGGGGACTTTCTCTATCTATGAGAAATCCTGTTGGTGGGCGAGTTAAATCAGTACGACAACTTTTAGAAATACTGATGATGTGGGAGAAATCACGTGGGCGATCCGTCGGCTTCGGGGGGGGGAGGAAGTATGCAGAATAAATCGCAATTTGAACTCGTAACATTTTATCTAATTAAAATGACCTCGTGACCCGAGAGATCACGCAGGCTCACGTACACCCCACCCCCATGGCAATTTACAGGACGATCTCGTGATTGCGCCTAGAATGTTCCAAAAAAAAATGAGGGGGGGGTAATAATTCCACTCTATACCAGTACATAAGACACGACGAGAGGTGCGGGGGGGGTGGTCCCGGTCCCCTCCTTTCCAGGGACCCCCAACAAGAGCTGCTCTACGCGGTGATGTCGGGTAAAGCGTCGCTGCGTCACGTCTTAGCTTAGAGGGGCCCCAGTAATTATGCTGGCTAATCACTCTCTCTTGCACGCGCAATTAGCGGGGGGGAGAGAGGGAGAGAGAGGGGGGGCTTGTAAGTCGCAAGCCGCACAGTTTAGTACCCCTGGCTTCACAAATAAATGGGGGGGATGTTCACGCTGGGATCTCCTGAAGAAGTTGCCCGACTGTCATGGCGCCCACCCGCCCTCTCCTATGCGCCTGTACTTCAGACAGAACCACGGCTCCGTCATTTACACACCCGCCGTGTATTTTCCTTCCTTCCCGAGGACTTCGTACGATCCGGATGAGGAGGAGGAGATGTCGGCACCAGACTCTCGCGAAGCCCCCCCCTTTTTGCGGCGATCTTCATACTGAGCCTCACCCCACCGATTGCCGGGAGGAGGAGAACAAACAAACGCTGAACAGGATTTCGAATGTGAAGAATTCGATCCCGTTTTCATCCAAGAAAGTTCCGCCTGAACTGTAAACCGACTCCGAACTTCAGTGCCTGTCTGTCTGCTATAAGCGGTTTCCGAAAGACTACCCAGACTCGTAGAACGAACGACCCGGTAGGTGGCGGGCGGGTGCCGCCGGCCTTCGTCGGATGTGACCGATATCTCTCGACTCCCCGCGCATGGTTTGTTGATCTGTAACCTTGGCTACCGTCGATAATGCGAGCGCTTGGCCAGATGCCAACACCGAGGGTTTTTCGTCAGCATCCTGGTTATGATAACTGACAGCTCAGAAGTTGGTGCCGGGGGTTGTCACAGCGACGGAAGGGAAGAATCCGGCCGGAAAGACACCAGGTAAGGTCTGGCGGGTGGGGATCTACATCTCGAGAGCGGAGGGAGCAGCCTCCCGCCAGCATCTATCGCTATGTTCAGAATGCAGACAGGTTGTGGAGCTGACCTGGTACTGGGAGGAGAGGGAGGAGAGGGAGCAGCAGCAGCAGCAGATAACGATCAGCGCTGCAAGAAACGACTGCCTGGATCCATTGCGAGTGTCTATCATTTTCTCTTTTAAGAAGCGAACTGCCAGGCCTCCCCGCTCGCTGCCAACTCCTTAACAGGGGCCAGGAGTAAGCATTTCCCAGAAAACCACGTATAGATATATTCACATATCCCCCCTCCCTTGATTCGTGTAGGGGTTAAATCTAGGGGAACTTTTCTGCCCTACTTGTTGTCGTCGTCGTCCTTTCACGCGGCTTGTTTAACCCCTCCCCTGGCAGAATCGATGATAGCGGCAGCAGCCGGGCTGTTTCAGGTGCAGTGAGAGAAACGAGACAAGACGGAGTTTCGAGAGGTGACAGTTAAGCTATCTAATGATGTCGTCTTTGAAGTCTCCGTCCATCAACCTGGTGCAGTGTTCTGTGGTTCCGTTACATCGGTCGGCTCCCCTTTGACTTCGCTGGTCTCCACAGTGAGAACTATTTCCCCCCCTCCGACTGGTCCATTACCGTTCACGATACCGTCCGCTTCTCTACCTGCTTCACCAATTATTTTGCGGACAGAATCTGTTCCTTCAAGAAGTTAATTACAAAACTACGTGCGGGCCAGACACCTGTACTGAAGCATTTTAGATTTACTTACCTCCGAGCCATACGAGGTGTTCCTACAAGGCGACCACGTGTCTTGGTGAAGTCCTTTGTTTACGTCTCTTTCCACTGTATGCGTATGCAGCCATATTAACAGGATACAACTACAACAACAACAAAATCACTCTGAACGAAAGTTACATCCGTGTAACTCACCAATCGGCGTGACTAACTTCTCCATCCTGTTCTCCTCCGCTCGGTTTAGGAAACTGACACCAGGGGGGGGGGGTTAGTGCCGACGTCGACAAACAACACACAAACAGAAGAGAAACCGTAAAGTTGGCCCGGCTTGCCACTAGGGGAACACCGGCAGCAGGAATAGCGCCACCGTCAGTGTATCTGCGAGGTGTTCGGGTGGCAAACGACATTGGGTTTGACTAAGGAAGGAAGTCGGGGCTCCCACCCCAGTACTATAAGTGTGGTGAGCTAATTAATCGGCCTGCTCTTGTTTGTTTCGGTGTCCCAGCTTTAATGAACGTCGGTCGCCTGCAATTTCCGCTACCAGAGGAACATGGAACCTCGCAGACAGACGGTTTAGTTCGTTGTGATCGTGGACCACTACTGCGGTATTTACCATCAATCATGGCCGAAACTTAGCATTTTGATTACTTTTCTTTTGCATCCATTGTCGCCCAGCTGGACGCGTGGGTTTTTCACCGACTTGGGGAGCTCATGGACCCTTCCATGTTACCTAGAAGCGAACCGAAAATCTTTCACAGAACTCTCAATTTTTTTAGATGTGGGACTTTTTTTTAATCACTATTATTATTCAGTTTCTAACCCGGACGGACGGGGTCTTGTTGTCACGAGAGCCTCATCAGCGCCTTTAAACGTTCGAACCCCTACGAATCGATCGGCTCGAAGTGTTTTAGTTGAATTTTTCTTCTTCTTTTTTTAAAATTTAGTTGGGCGATAAAAATGCAAAAACCCTATTTATTTGCAGATTATCTCACTAACCGACAACACAGTGACCATCGTCTTTCGTGTCGGGGAACAGGCCCCCCCCCTTTCCCGGAAATGAGACACGAGGCGGCTTCCGGTTCCCGGGACCCACTTTTGGCCGGCCGATTCTGCCGGCGGTGAAAGAAAGATATGGCCGACGGGAGGAAGGACCCTTCGAAGTTGCAGAAGCTGAAGAAGATTCTGGGTCCGTGCATGATCATATTCGGTTTGCCGCTCACCATACCGGGAACTGCCATTTCCGTCGTCCCCTTCTACGACGAGACGGGGTTTTCCAAGTATGGCGGCCTGCACGTGACGGGCTTTCTGCTTCTGACGTCAGCTCTCGTGCTGATCGTCCTGGGCTTTGTGCTGAACTGCGTGCGCAAGGCCACGATATCGCCTCTGGAGCAGGTGCACCTGGTCTCGCCCTGGGGCTCGCCGCGACACGGACGCAGCCGATCTCACCCGAAGGACGAACTGCTGCCCTGCCACACGGCGATGGAAATAATCTAGGAGTCTCGACAGAAAGGGCTTCCTGGCTGCCCCCCCCACAATTGAAGTCTTTGGTTGAACTTCCCGCAAGGAGCCGAAAAATTACCCCTTTTTTAAATTTTTTTTTTTTTTTTTTACTACCCTCCATTTTGAACATGTCTACTTTCACAGCCACCGAGGCTTAAGTCAGAGTTATCGTTCCTGTTGGTATCTTTTTATTCTAAACAAAATTATTTGCTTAAACTTTTATCTTGTAAATCAAAAAAAAAAAAAACAACAACACAACAGAAAACACACACAAACCAACCACGGTTCTTCTCTTTTTCAATTTACACTACTTTTTACACTTCTTTACTAAATGTCGGGGTGGGATTTTACCATCTATGCAAACTGCCAACGATTTTCTATGAAGTTTCTTTTATTAAAGTTTCACGAAAAACTCTGTGCAAGGAGGGTGTTGTGTTGTTGTCGTTGTTGTTGCTATTTACCCTTTTTTACAAAGAGGATGCAATAATTTTAAAATTGTTATTTCTTCAATATGTTGAACAAGATCTTACTGGTTGTGTATCTTTTCTATCGAAACTGCTGCAATTAAAAAAAAAAAAAACAAATCTAAATTACAAACTTTTTTTTTTTTCCTTTGTTAACTTTTGTTTTGTCTTTTTGTACCGATATCACAATCACTGGGGAGAGTAGATAAGAGGACGACGATTGCATCTCGTCATTTTGTGCAAAAGAGAGGTAGGTGGGAAGTTTAATTTTCACCATGTAATAGGGAGCTCTTCTTTCATACACTGTCAATACAAAAACTCCCTGGTCATCTATCACACTATCAATAAAAAGAAAAGTCTCTACCTTGTCTGGAGTAACTCTTATTACATTATTACTAGCATTACTGTACTGTTTCAGGTTGGTGCTTGGGCTAAGTTGTCACAGAACCGTTAATTCCTAATTAAAGGTATAGATGGGGCTATCATCAATGTCGTATTTTCACTGCAGGTCAAAGCAAAGGATGTCTATTATAGCCTCCTCTATGTTTGATTAGGAATTACTGGTGCTATGACAACTGGTTCCAGGGATCTCCACTACATTGGCTAAAGTAAATACTAAATAGTTAACAATGAAAATTATAGTTGGTAGTAAATGAACAATGCCATACTAGCTGCGGACAATTTCAAATAAGATTTTTTTAAAAATAAATAATCTCCAACAAACACAGGAAAGTAACTTTGGGCATTCTCAATCACTTTATCATTAGTTAGATCATGGAAACAGTAAAGAAACTTCTCCATTAGCAGAAGTACTGCCGAGGACTATTTTGAAGTGGAATGACAAACAGGCATTTGTTGTTTTTGTTTTTTTTTCTAAATTGTTCTGGTATCTTGGACCCATGATCTATTGGTGGTTACATTTTTTTGCATCAGTCTGTACCACTTTATTTCACGTGTGGTAACTGCAGTTTACATCTTCATAATGAAACATAGGTAGTTTAAGATTGCATTCTTGTTTTCAAAGAACTATACTAAAAAGATTTAAGACAGTATTAATTATTGCATTAATGTGACCAGTCAACAAACCAGGATTTTTCTATATTTTTCCCTAGGTATCTGACATTTAACCTCTAAAACCTGATGCATAGTGGAGATATGACCAACTTTTAAAGCAATTGGTTTTCAGCTCTCATATCCTATTTCAGCTGCCATTTAAAATCTGCTTTGATATAGATAATGCTATATATTAATTAATTAATTGTCAGAGATTTATTGCATATCATCCAGTGTGCCGTAGTATGAGAAACTAATTCACCTCGACAATAAATAGCATGCCAGTCTGCTGTTGATACAGGCACCTGGTATATTTGTTTGCGTAAGCTCAGCGATTCTGCACCAATCCTTCTAAAGGTCCATTTACTTGTTAGCTATGTTGTAAAGTGTAAACACCAAAGTTTTACTGAATCTCAAATTACAGGTAACTTGTCAAAAGAGAGTTGTAAGGATTACACAACATCCTATTTCTGATTGGCTGCAGCTTCCTTGTTGATACAACTTATCAATCAAATTATAGTTTTGCATGTCATCACATTCCAAAATAGAAATAAGTTGCGTAAAAATATCAGTTTTATCTAGAGTAAAATGCTGAGAGGATTAAATGTTGAAAAAAAATTAATAAAAAATTTAAGAGAAAAACCAAGTATGCCTTTCAAATTTTGACAAAGCATGAAATAACAAATATTTATAAATACAAAATAAAGCAATCATCTTCATTAGAAATGAAAAACTTACTGTTTGACTGAAATAGTGTACTGTAATTGTCTCACCTGGTGGGATGTTATTTTTTCATTAATTTTTAGTAGATTCTTGATTGATTCTCAGTATCTGAAACACTATTGACAGCAAGATCTGAAATTAATCGTGACTCTTACAGGCAGAAACAAACTTCATTTATCTTACTCGGCATCTACAATTTTACAACTAGAAATTTTCATTTAATAAACAAAAAAAGGTTTTCCTTCACCATGTCTTAGCAAGACTTTTTTTATTCCCTTGTGGACATTGACAAGTGATCAAACTTTACTCGTATGGCTTCATACTGTAGCCATCCCTCTTTCTTAATGTCCGCTTTTTCAATACTTCTGACTTGCACTTTTTGTCAATTCGTAAGGTCCTTTTAGAAATCATGTAGTTGCATGTTTTCAATTTTTGTCACTTTTCAATTAAGTGTGGGAAATTATGAAATGGTGCCTGCTTCAATATATTAATTATTATGCAAATTAAACAGGTTTAATTCAACTTAATCATGTAAAATTACAAAATTCTAGGGTAGTGCTAAATCCTTTGGTAATGGCTGCATGCACTTTGTAATTATTAAATATTAAAATTGAGCTATAGTTCTTCAGATTTTGAGAAATAACAACATTAAACTTACTTTTCATTCACCAAGATATTGCAACATATGTACATATCTTTAATTTTTTTTTTAACGATTTGTAGTGCAGTTTATTTTATGATGCAAATTCTTCTTGGACACAGGGATATAAACAAGCCACCTTTAAGTTA
Source organism: Nautilus pompilius (assembly GCA_018389105.1). Classification (NCBI taxonomy): domain Eukaryota; kingdom Metazoa; phylum Mollusca; class Cephalopoda; order Nautilida; family Nautilidae; genus Nautilus; species Nautilus pompilius. Next base: position 1,190,376 of record JACATO010000065.1, on the reverse strand, counting down.
ACCTTCACTTTCTAAGGCGGAAAGTGTAAACTTTCTCCATTTCTAATAATGTGATTGTTGCCAGTCTCATCTTAACATCTAAAGCGACTAAAGCACAAAAGAATATTAAAGTTGTTTGAAATATAAATAAATACATGCATTCAACTTTCTTTTTCTTCCATCTCCTTTTCACAAATGTTTTCCTTTCTTTTGGTATTTCCCATTACTTTGTCATGTACTTGGAGATGTCCAAATGAAGCCTGGCTGAACATATAATTGTTAAAAATATTTTTATCTGATTTTAATTTTCAATATAAAGCCAACATATTTTTTTTCTGTAAATAAGCTGCATTTTCTTTTCAATACTAAGCCATGTGTCAAAACTTTACTAATTATGACAGCCTAGTACTGTTAACTGTTCATAACCAATGGAGCAACTTTTTTCTTTCAGATACACTAAACACTGATTTAAAAATCTCTCAATATTTCAATCGAATGTTTAAAAACTAAACTGGGTAAATCTAATCAGTTTAAGTTTGCTGCCCACTCTAAAATGATAGACATTTGCTAAGATTCTAAAATCATTAATAAAATCTCATAATCCATCTTTTCTCAACACTGGTGCAGCCTTTTCAGTATACGAACAAACATTTTTTTGACAAGTAAATTATTACTAGTACCCTGTTAACTTCACAGCTATTCGCTTAAACATTTTTTTTACAAATTTATAATAATAATAAACAATTTTTCTGAAAATACATTTTCCTATTTAATTTTTCCCAAATAATAATGGCTATAATTTTCCTCAGTATAAAAGCTAGAAATATCTTTATACAAAAATCCTATGTTCAAATTATTTATGGCTTTGTAGAAATGAGAAAATTCTATTTTATAACTACTGCTTACTAAAAAACAATCTATTATTTTTAATTGTTTTTTTTTTTTTGCATTAAATTTCATTCTGTCAGGACTTGCTTCCCATCTTGCTGTAGTGGCAGAAATAAAAACTACGAATGCTTACCTACTGACCGACTGTACCTAAGTCGTGATCAACATCAATCAGGGTTCAGAGAGATTTCGGTCTGCCCATGACCGTAGACTTTAGTGATGTTTTCTAGTAGCAGAATGGCAATGGAATGAATGACAGGGTTTCTCAGCTGGTAACATTTAGAAAATTGAAAATACTGGCCATCAGTTGTTGTCTGAAATATCCACAGTAACTGAATGCATGTCTGAAATTCTGCAGAATTTTGTAAATTAAACAGAGCAAATGCCGCTACACAAGCCACTGATATCAGTATGATGAAATTTACTATTGCAAACCCATAATATTCTGTAAAGTACTGTAGCATAATACAGAAAAAAAAATTATAATAAAACTTCAACTATTTAAACATATAATACTCCAAAACAGTAAACCTAAGGTATGCAACCATCTTCTATAGTAAGACCTGGGTGTGTAATGTACTAGAAATAGTAGATAATTAAAAGCCAATCAGCTAGGTCTATGAGATACATTAGAGGAACTTCGAGAGTTAGGAGGATGCTCTCTTTCACAGATTTTCAGAAATTCTAATAATTAAATTTCAATTCAAAATATTTTTAAAAATATCTTTTTTTTGAAAAAGCAGGTTTCTGTAATTTTCTCAATTTTAACCAAACTGCAGATTAAAACATCTGAATATTTGGATTGAAAAGCAACTGTAGTCAGTTGTTGATGATTTATTTTGTCTTAATCTGAATATTCATTTTATAGTTGGGTGGTTTTCTTTGGAGGGAAGCATATTCTTAATTTAAAAATTAATAATTTCTCCAGCAAATAAACGGTTTATTATACATCTGTGTACACTGTACTTCATTTTACAACCTTTTTTTAAAAAATGCTCAGCTTTGAGATTTTATACAGCATTTGTTACCTGATAGGAAAGATACAATAAAATGCAATCTGCTGAGGATGGAGTATTACAAATATGAATCGTCTGGAAATACTTGCATTTCAGTGGAAGAATAAAAACAAGCCCACAATAATTTTAAAATGTTTCTCATGCAACCCTCACAAGAGATGCTGCTGAACCATGTGTAGCATCATACAAATTGCTTAATACCAAACTGGTGTTTGGACCAAAAAGGCAAATTTAAGTTTCTCATCAATATTCCATTTGAAAAGTGCCATCAATGTCTGTGTGGTTATTGTGGGAAAAATTCACAAAGCTGTATCTTTGGTACATGCTGAGCATGAGAACCGTAAGGAATGTGAGTGATGCCAATATAAAGAAAGCTGGAACTGTGTTCAGTTTCTTTGGGCTTGGATCCTGAGTCTTATTTCCATGAGGAAGGTGAGTATTTCCATCAGTTAGAACAAGCTTGGTACTGGCAGCACCAGCAAGTGGTTTAATAACAGGATAAGGATAGAGGCTACAATCCTGCTTCCTCTTCACACCTAACAAACCAACTCAACTATACTGGCTGTGTTTCCATACATCTGCTATTGACACGTTGGTTAAAATCAAAATAATGCCAGATTCATCAGTAAAACAGGGGACTGATCACCCAGTCAGAATTTCTTGATACACTACTATCAGGTGCTATAAGATTCCAGACTTAACTGAGATCCCACACTCGTGCTGGCAAAACTATCGTCCATGGTTGAAGGTATCTGCTGTGTTAAGCATCTCAAACAACAAGCTGATTGGTCTCCAGCAATGTCCTGGGACCTAGATCCTATAAAACATGCCTTAAATACAATCCAAAGCAAAGTGGAGGACCCTACAAGATACCCATTTGCTGAAGAGTTCACAAGATTTGCATCTTCCTTCAGACTGCACCTACTAAAATGTCTAAGGGCACTCAGATAATCACCCAAAGAATCTGCAGATCTCTTATATAAGATCCTGACCGAAGACAAAATCAAGTAAAATCTTCTAAATAGTAGTACACTGTTTATTGCTGCCCAGATCTCCTTTGAACTGTCATTATAAGCAGTTTTCTGAAATAAGCCAAAGTTCCTAAATGAAGGAAATTGTAACACTTAAGAATTAACAAAATAATAGTCCAATGTTTCTATTTAATACAAAATATATTTCAGCAAAAACCTCTTCCATAAAAAAGCCCAATTAACCCTCCCACTCCCATCATATAGGAACACATTTCCATAAAAATGCAATGTCTACATTAAAATCCACAATAATAAGGCACCTACTTGTTGATTCACATCAATGCTAGAATTCACTTAAAAAAAAGTATGTATTACCTGAGTAACCACAAGCATACAAAGCAGTAGTAAACAGTTCAAATAATGTGTGAATTACATTCTTTTCTATCAGCTGTACATATTATTGTAAGTTTTTCAGAACTGGGAATTTCTCAGCAAACACCTGAAAACGTTACCCCTAGGCACATCTGGTATTTACTGGCCCATTGGCCAGAGAACAGTGGCTTGGAATATTTTGTCTGTTCTAAGTATCAACTAAATTTCGTTAGAATTACATTTTTGGTATATATATCTAATGCCACTGATATATTTGCCGACCAAGCATTCTTAAATTTCAATTTCTTTACTTTAAAAAAGATTTCTGATAATTATGAATAAATTAATACAGATAGTTTCTCATAAATTAAAAAGGGTGCTTCAAATTTTATGTTTTTATGGTTAAAATCATAAACAAATCTTAAAATCCTGACGATCCATCAAATATCCAATTTTCCATTCTTTATGCCCAAACTTTCCCTCTTATACACAACCACGCGTACAAGTCACAGATTTACAGTCAGCCTTTAAGATGGTGAACAAAACCAATCTCTACAGGCATCTTAATACAATTTAGCAAGTCTTTTTTTCTTTTTCTTTCAAAAAATAAGAAAAATTTAAAAATCAAAACCAGGTCTCCTCTTTTTTCCAAGATAGTGTAAGAAATGTGCTAGGGACTAAGCTGCAAAAATAATGCATCTCAAGAAATTTCAACACATCTAGTTTCTCCTGCACATTCGGGTAACGGCCCAGCTCAAGCGTTATACAATCTTTTAAAAATCACTTAGAGCTTGGCATGCTCAACCCTCTGCATGGTAAGAATTCTGAAAATTCCTGCACTAAAACATACCTCATAATCACCTTTCCAGCCTGATTACCCACAGATTTTTTTGTACAAAAAGGGAAGGAAAGGAGTTACTTTTGAAATGTTATAGATATCACAGCCTTCTCCATAATGTTTTTTTATAAGTTGAAATTTATAATTAGCAGCTCATAAAATGTCCACTTCTCCCACAGACAAAGATCCTGGGCTCGCAGCACAAAGAATGAATGCCAAACTGATGCAGGAGAATCTTTCTTGTCATTTTTTCCTTTCTCCTTCAGCAAAGCTCAAGTGCTGAGGTGCCTAGGTTCCCTTCCTGTTATTGTTTGTGTCTGGTTTTAAAAGAAAAATTATGGCCTGCAAAGTAAACAAAATCAAACCATTTTAGAAAAAGAAAGAGTCTTGTATGAGTGATGCGCTAATGCCTGGAATATACTGAAACAAAAAATGGAAGCTATGTGATTAAAACTGAACCTGGAAGATCTATCTCCATGACTGGTTCTGTAAACTGAGTGAGCTTCCATTAACTGAACAAAAAAAAACAACGTTTTTAACTATGTAAGACCTATTTAACCCATGTACTGATTTCTTTTTTGTTTTGTTTTAAATGAAAAAACTGAACACTCAATTCTAAATCCCCCGTTTCTGTTAACCCTTTGAATCCATTAGCTCAGTATTTCAGGCTGATGCCAATGTTACTCTATCCTATAAGCCAAATATATCAAGCTCTGAGCACCAAGTCTATTTACAGTCTTCAAAACAAGGGAGCCAATCAGCGGTTGCCTAACAACAGGACCTTAGAAAATGAAGTTTGCTAATGGCACCTGCCAGTGTTTGTTATAAAGGTCATGGTAATGATCAGGTCGGACTGTTGAGGTTCAGAGAGTTAATGTTATCTTATTGAGAAATGAGGACAGATTTTCTTTTTAAATTATTACACAAATGCCTCATTTTTGTGCTTGAATGTCTTTGAATTTAAAATCTACCAATTGTTTGAAAGTATTTTTACAGAACCAATTACTAAAAAAACCCAAACTTTTAATCCAACCCAAATCATTACTGCAAGATTCTAAAACAAAATTATAATTAAAACTAAAATTACTGCTGGGAAAATTTACATAGCTCTTTCATGGTTCAAAACTGTAACAGTTGCTAGGCGGCAGATGCTGTCATTCATTCCATATGTGAGTCATGCAGAAGAAAACTAATTTTCATTTTCTACATTCAGATTTATTTATGAAACTGGGGATTTTTTTGTTTTAAGTACTGAATATTATTTTTGATCTTAATCAAATTTGTAAGATTTGCATTATATCAGGAAAAATACATACAGACAAAACTGCTGCTGTATAAATTGTATTATGAACTAGTATTAAAAACTGAATGTGTGCAAAAGAGGTAAATTAATGTTTTCAATTGCTATATCAAGGTTATGTCTGTTTATAACTACTTACTAGCACAATCTAAAGTTTCGGTATATGTCTTCATTCGACAGCAGTTCTTGCACATTCCATAGACGCACTTCTTTCCCTATAATAATATAAAAAAAAAAACAAAACCCCAAATTGTACTTCATCATTTAAGGAATACAGTAATCTGGCCTTATCTTCTCCAACCAATCAGGAAAACAGCAGCCATGTTGGATTCTTTTCAGCATTCCAATGGCATAAAAAAAATGAAAACTTGCTTTTCTTCATTAGATCAGCTTTCAAATTTCCAAGTCACCAGATACCATAGAATCATACAATTTCTTCTTTAGGCTAGATTAAAGTTACAAGAATCCTTTCACTGAAGATTTGTCCCTTGCTTTACAAAAAGAAATGGTATCTTGCCTTCTCACACTTACAAAAAAGAAAATTGAATTCTTAGTCCAAAACAAGACTGCTACAGAGAGACTTCATTTTGCTTGCAGCAACCCGGCTGCATCATTACTTTAAACTAACACTTTTCAGACATGTATGGATGATGTGATCATAGTGCTGGCCCTACTGTTTCTACTCTCACTCTAAGAGAGCTAAACACAAGAGGGCAGTCTTAAAAGTGTCAAAATAAAACTAATTATTTCTATGTATTTGATAGTTTGTGATTAGTACATTAACTACTAAATTAAAATCAATAGCAGTGATATACTTCAATACTACAAGGACTTTGGTGGGTTCTTTATGGTCAAACAAATACCCCCCTCCTCCTCTATTCATATACACGCCCTCTGGTGACAAGGTTTTTCCAGTTTCATCTGCTACTGGCTACAGCTCTTGCTCGATTCCAAGACATCTCCCTCTCCATAAACAAATTCCTACCTTTACCCTATTGCCCAGTAAGTTTAAACTAGTGTACTGAGCAAGATAATTCCAAGCTCTATTTTCTTTTTAAATTATTCAGCTGGCTCCAAGTCAATTCAAGAAAGAAAAAATTCTGTTAATTTAATACAGTTGCTCATAAAAAAAATTTTTTTTTCCCAATATGGCTACTAAAAAAAAGGTTTTGCAAACTCAGTCTGGCCACTGAGATGTTAGTTGACAAAACAAAATAAGGTGGGGGGGGGGATAAAGCTACTTGCTATGGCTTAATTTTATTAAATTGATAAACTAAAGTCGTGATTTCTTGAGTAAAAAAAATTCAGAGCTGCATTCAGTAGCGAGAGTGAGTACAAGAAATGAGTGTCAGCCAGAGAGACATTGCTCTAAACACTGGGAAAAAGAGCAAACTTAAGTTTACTCTGGGATCTTATTTATTCTTTCTACACACACACACACACATGCGGTTGAAAGACATTTCTTTTACCATTGCTAGCTTTATACACGTGGCAACAATTGTTTCCCAATCTGACACAGACAGTATCCAATATTAATAGAAATTTGTAAGGCTGTAGCATACTATACATAGTATTAATAAAGTGCTATGCATTCTGAGTTCTCAATTCTTCTCAGCCCCACAGTCCTCATTGGTCCTGCTCACAAATGCCAACATGGCTGTTCATTTTAGTGATGAAACCGGATCTTATTGCTACAAAGTTTATTTATTACACGCACTTGTTAGACTCAAAGACAAACTCTTCTTCCAGCAGCACACATTTTGTTTTAGCAGCCATCTTCACCTGCTTGTGTGTCCTAAAGCATTCTCACTGCTAACTGCAGCTCAGCAAAGATAACAAATTCAATTATGGTTTTCGATGTGAACGGAACGTGTATTCCTGGAAAATTTCAATTAATAAAATGTAACTCAAACCCAAGATTTTATGGTAGTTTGGTTAAAACATCCAGTAATTTCTAAATTTCATTCCAGCTTCAAACTCTGTCTAGACTTCTAAAGTCCACGGCCCTGGGATTTCATAAAACCTAAGACGACAGAAATACAACAGTGTAAAATAACAACGAACAATTCTAATAAAACCATTGCCAGAATTCACAGGTGAGATATTTCTTCAATCTGAAAAGAAGAATAACAATTTTTATTTTTGTTTAAAACTTTGAGAAGAAACTTTTCTATAGCATCATTTTTTTGTGATGTTTCCATACGAACTAACCATAAACCTACCTTTGGATTTGGACAGTGTTCACACATCTCATACTTGGTCTTCCAATTCATGTCAAAATTCTTTGTGGGATTCCTCATCTTTTTCTTCAGTTTATTCTTGGAAAGTCCAATCTCATCAATTTTGAGTTCTTCCAGAGGTCGTTTCTTCAGCATCTCTTTCTCATTAGTTCCCTCCTCTTTAACCTTAGCGCTGTCTTGTGGACTACAACAAAAATGGTTATGGCCATATAAGTAATGTGCCAGCTTCTTCCCGTTTGATACAGTTAATAACAGCTCTCTTGCTACTGCAGAGAAGAGACATCACAGCTTCATGTCTTGTATTTACATGCTTAAGCTCATTTACAGAACCTGGTATTGTTAAAAAATAAAAGGCAATTACAAAATGGACAGCCTTCAAAAAGACAACTTTTAGCCAAACAGGAATCAGAGAATTTATCTAAATGTTTTACCAAATCTGTCATTTACATCTACAGATATCTGCAATGTGTGCGCGTGACTACTATGAAAGTAAAATTTTTTATTATACGTTGGAGTTCAAGCTTATTTTCCTGACAAAAATTATAGTCTTGTGGCAGGGATATGTAAAAATCAAGTTAAATGCACGGCTTTTACTGTAACAAACTGGAAAGAGTTATTTTTAAAGAGCAGTTCTGAAATGTGAAAAGGTATTTATGGTTACCAGAAGGATGAACAAGATGAATTTTCGAAGAGAAACCACTGCATGGCTTTACATAGATTTACAACAGAGCCCTCAGATGTAAACAACTGGTCTGCACTGTAGCATGTCATACAAAATAGCAGGAAACACATAATACGTATATCTGGCAGCTTTTTCCATGTGCCCTCATATGAGAGTTCATACAATAGTGGGGTAAAATTTTTTTTGGGTCAAATGTTCAGTAAATTTCTCTTCAGATCTGCCACAGATAAGAGAGATGGTCTTGCTTATCACAGTTGGGATTCAAGATACTCCCAAATGTGCACAATCAGATTCATGTTGGGGCTCCTAGGTGCCCAGAGATGAACTTTTTATCTCATCTGTAGGGTGATGATTGACAAGTAAGACAATTTTCTTGCAGCAAGAGTCTTAAACTGCAAAACCCTTTGTTGAAAAAGTAGTAAAAGATGATTATCAAGAATGGTTATGGTATGCAACAGAATTCAAATGCCCAGGTCAGTCTTTCCAGTGTACCAAATTAATCCCCTCACCATTACATTGAAATCATTCAGTGGCTTCTGTAAGTAGTAGTTTTTGCCAAATCATGCATCCATTAAAATTCAGTTTACAGTATTGTAGGCCTTGTGCATGAATTGGACCACATCTGGCAAATTTGGTTCATTCTATAATGCCTGAATGCCATTCAGTTTGATGGTTACCTGCTCTTTAATTTTCCCAATGACAGTTAACAATGTCCATTTGCAAGTTCAAGATTTCTGCACTCACTTTGACCAGTCTAATTGTCCAATCACATGACCTCATGTAAATGGTGAGCACCAATTGTACAAAGTGTCTTTAACCTTTTACCAGCTGTAATGTCTCATTGCATGTGTTATTTATTGCCTGAAAATATGGCCTTGTCAGTAAAATGGGTGTTCATTTTATTCTGGCAGAGCTCTATTTTTCAAAAAGTAAAATTTATTATATAAATAACCTGCAAAGATTCTTAACTTTTTTAATGATATGAAAAAAATCTAAAATAACAATAATACAAACAGATAGACAAATTTATCATTCTTAAGCCACTATCACACAAATATATTTTAGTTAATTTGTCTAAAACTGCATTGTTTTGTACTACCCTTTTCATTATCAACCAGAAAATTTCATATAAGAATAAACTTTCATTTTTTTTAATGCCACTCAACTTCTGAATAAAAATCTTGATACAACCTTTAGTGAAGGGTGCCTCCTGCAGTGCAAGAATATCTAACTATCAATAATACTAGCATTAAGTATGATATATAAAGTATATTAGATCTTCAGTTGTCTCATGTTCACCTAAAGGATCGGACTTTTAATTGCTGTTTTACAACTCGGCAGTTAAGTAGACACTATAAAAAGAGTTGTTCACTGCACAAATCAGAGCGTCATCAGACACTGTAAGGAGATCCTTGATGTTAGATAAACCATCTGTAAGAGCCCTCAGTCTGTTCTGGTAGCTGTTTTCTCCAGCATAGTCAAGCATCTGCTCACAGATGTGGACCTGTATTTTACAAAGTATAACACCACCTGACTTGTACTGCAGTCCCAATAAATAACCAGCCACCTGTAATGCCAACACAAAACAAAGGTGTCAAATGAAATGCTGGCATTGCAGACTTAGAGCCCAAAGATCGCTATTAGTAAGTTATACCTTTAAAGGGACACACAATAGTCTAAACTGAAGCTCTGCACATTTCTGTTTCACTACAGATTTTTGCTTGTGTTCATTTTAAAAACATGAAAAGGATTCCACAGATCATTAGTGAATTGTAAGAGAACTTTTGTAACCTCCTTACTTACCCTGGCCTCACGTATGGCTGACAGATCCAGTAGGGATGAGGTAAATCAGTTTTAAAACTGTCTGGATCCTTGGCATATTGTTCCACATCAACCTGCAGTCAGTAATTGAGTTACATTAGCTGTACAGTGTCTACACTCCTAAACAGAAATCCTTTACACATACATTAATATCTTTTAGCAAACTAAACACCAAAGCATCTGTCTAGAATGTTACTTTGCATGCTGATTTGTATTTTTCAGTATAGTTAATGGTGATGTGACCAAAATTAAAAAATGTGACAATTTGAAATCCAACACGTAAATAGATGCTTTCCAAAAAGACCTCATAAATCATGGTGACAAGTATGCCTCAGTGAGAAGAGTTCAAAAGTGGAAATTCAGAAGTGATCATGGGTACAGCCTCAAACTATATGAGCAGGATTTGAAGACAGATTTTGTTATTGTTATTTCTAGGATAATGCATGACTTTGGCCATGGCTGTACATGCAGTAACACTAATATGAATTCTGTAGATCTGTAGTGCCTTTTTTAAAGTGTGGACTGTATGAATCTATCAACATCACAAAATTACCTGACATTTTTCTTTCAAATGTTGTGTAGCAATTTTAAAACATTCAACTGTCTTTGCTCGTGCCACTTCTTCTCTGATATCCTGGTGAACTTGAACGCTGAAAACAGTTTGTTAGCTGTAAACATTACCAAGAAATTTGTACATACACCACAATACTATATAATCATTGTCAGCTAACAATTGATGAAATATCCCCGATTTCACAATGAAAATGCTAACTTTCACATAGAGTGTGTACCAGGCCCCTATATTCTAGACTACATCTTTTAAATACTATCTGGACTCAAACTGTCCACCATTTTAGACTCCCTATTAACGCAATGTGATCACAAAGTTTTGCAGCTCTCTCCCACCAGCCATGTACTTTAGGGTTTGGAAAGACTTGTAAATTTAAAGAACTACAAATTAATAATATTTGTGTTGGCAGATTTCAAGTTGGGTTCACTAAGAATAATTGGTAGAGGGATGTGAGCAGACTGTGAGCGAGCTGGATGCCTATATATGCGTGATGTCTTGTCTCCCTGCTGCTTTTATGTACACATGAACACACATAAGGAGGATGTAAATGAACTCAAACTGTTAAATGAAAGAAGAAGAAAAATCTAGGAAATAAATCTCACTTACGCGTGATGAAATAGTTTGAAAAGATGTCCGCGAATGTATGAAGGAGAACATGGATATTTCTCCACCATTTCCAAATACTCGACAGCCATCTGCCAAACTGGAAGATTCAGCCCTTTAAACAAGGCTGGGTTGTGGAGGTTCCCCTCTTCAAAAAAAACAAAAAACAAATTATTATTTTGCATCATCTTAAAAAACATTACCAGCACCAAGGAATGCTCATGTCTGATCTATGGCACCAGTCAATCTTTCTATCTTTTCATCTGTTGCTTTAGTAAAGAAGAATTTCAAGCACTGCTCTCCAGTGTTAAAAAATTAGTGGCATCATAATCTTGTAAATAGGTTCTGGTATTTTCAACTTTACTGATTGCCATGTTATAGGTATTTTCAACTTTACTGATTGCCATGTTATATGTAAGCTAAATCAGTACCACAGAGCATTTCAAATCCAGAGTGTTTTATAATCCTCTTGTTTTGCTTAATGGGAACCAGCAGACTTCACTGTACAGAGAGTTTGAAAGAATTTCCAACAGATGTGTAAGAGCAGAATTTCAATTCAACCAAATCAAAATAGGTTTGTTTACTGTACTTTCCTAAGCATTTAATTCCTTTGGTTGTAATCAAACCTTTTCTTTCTTTTGTTTTACAATTTTATCATTTAAGCAAGCAGCTTTCCTAATTTATTCAAGATGGCTGACTTCCCAAATGCTAGTAAAATGCAACTATTTAGTTATTTAGTTGTGTCACATACCAGCTGACATTATCCCATTCACCCCTGTCTGCTTCAGACATCTCTCTACATCTTCCAAGTACTGTATGTTACCATTAGCAAACACAGGAATCTTCACATTTTCTCTTTAAAAAAGGAGAAAGAAGCAATAATGACAATATATTCATGAAAAACAAGATCACCTATGATGTTATCTCAAAATGAAGCTTAATTTTTGTTTGTAATGCTTTGATAGTTTTAATGCCAATTTTAAAAAATTAATTTTATCATTATTTCTTCTCAGAAACTTGGCAAAACCTGTATTATAATTCTTTAATAAAAGCCATTACATGTTATTTTTAATTACTAAAAAAAGTACCTCGTCTGTCCTCAAAAAAAAAGAAAATGCTTCATGGAAGTTTACATAATATTGTGTTAACAAAGTGGGGTGCCTGTTATGAAGCTGGAAAAATGAAAGTAAATGGTAGCTTAACAAATAACAGGTGTGCTTTGTTTCTATAAACTCACTGTTATCTACAAGCTTTGTTTGTTTTTTTCACAAAAGTGTAAGAAATTCAGCGCTTTGATTTGATATTTCAAATTTGTACTTCCTACATCAATGTAATAACTAAATGACAAATTTATATTTGCTACAGTATCAGAGAGAAAACTAATTATGAACACTACTGACTGAAGTTAAAATACAGAATTCAGGGGCAATCGATGGATGTTTGTTTTCTTAGACAATGAATAAAATTCCCTTTAAGTACGCAACTGTACCCTAACTGCTGTTCAAGATGAACTGTGACAATCAGCAAAATTGTATCCATTTGTTTGTAAACTAACTTTAACATCTTTACCTGGATTAATTAAAAACTTCAAAAACTCCCTTACTCCATCACCCCATTGAGAAATCCACAAAAAGGCACAACAGCTCTTACCTGACAGCCTGTATGTAATCCCAGTTAGCTGTACCTGTAAATGGTCCCTTCTGTTCCCGTGTGCGCCCATGAACTGTCAATAACTGAAAACAATAATAGCCCACAAAAAAAGTTTACCTCAGACCAAGCATAAAGGGTCATTGATGGAAAAAAATTTCTTTAAGTTTTAACTGCTAAATGAACCTTTTCCTAGCAGAAGTTTCTTTCCTAAGAAAAGAAAAACACAAAACAGAAATAAAATAGACACTTGGTGATAGAGGAGGAACAGCGAGGTGCAGTTTCTTGATTGGTATTTTGACGTTACACCAACCATCCCAACATCTTATACATACATACGCACCTAGCCACAACACATGCACATGCACGCACCCCCTAATTTGTTTGTTTTGGGATAAAAGAGAATTTCTAGATTCCACATCTCTAACATCTTCCTCCCAGCCATCAGGAAGAGGTCGGTCCCCTTACCATGTAAACAAACATGCAAGAAACCGAGTAGCTCTAAGCTTTCTGCCCACCTGACAACCAGCCCGTTCCAGCATCTGAGCATACTGCACTGTCCTTTCCAAGCTCTCAAACACCCTGATTTTACAGGTGATGGGAACTTTCAAATTCGTGTGGCAAAGGTTTACTGAAAAAAATAATAATATACATTACAGTTTTTTTTTTTTTAAATTTACTTTCAAATTTAAAAAAAAAAAAGCAACATATTTTGGTAATTTTCAGGAAGAAAAAAAGAATTTATCTACCTTCTTTAGTTAAACAGCTCCCTTCCCACTGAACATGTGACTCTAATGAAGTTTTAGCCCCCTTTTATATTTTTTTCAAAATGAATCTGTCTAAATAGGATTTAAAAACAACAACACAATAATACGTTTGAAAACATTTTTGGCCACATTACCAGTTTGGACAAACCAGAAATGGGGTGAGTTAGTACAAAAATAAATACCGTATATCAAGGGTGGCCAAACTGCGAATCTTCTACAGTTAAAGTGAAAATCGTGGAAAAACGACAGTTGAACAGACTGCATAGCTTCAGATTCTGCAAGATTCAGGGTCTCACTGCAACATCTATGCACATATAATCTGGTTAGTATAGTGCTTCCAATCAGGTGTGGTTAGCATATCTGGCTTAGAATGTGGTGAATGACAACAGCAATAGCAGGTTTACTGTAGCTTGCTCACCTCCTGAAAAAGCATCCTGGCTATGCCGCCAATTTAGCACACATCAAACAGTTCGCACAGATGATGCACGAGCAAGCTGATTCGGCTCTTAGTGTAATGCAGGGCGATGAGGTAGGCAGGTGCAACCGTTAAGATATCACAGGTTTACTGTTCCGTAGATGAATAGCTTTAGTTTTAAGTGTTAGCCCTCTTCAGTTGTGTGGAAACAACGATATTGTCCCCCTGTGACTTACCTGATGAGCCGAACTGCAATTCTGAGCCATACCACAGAAATGCACATCTCCAAGAGCAGCGCTGATGTTGCAAACAAATTGCAAAAACAATCTAAAGTATTCTCTAGCATTCAGTCTAGCTCTCGATGAATCCACAAACATACAAAGCCACGGCCAGCGATAGTTTTTCACTATGTTTCCCCAGATGTAATAGTAAAAGACTTAGTGGTGCATGGAGCTCCAACAGCAAGAAAAATTAAGGATTTGCAGGACTCTTGAAATGTGATCCAAAAATTCTGGAATTTCTCCCTCTTCATTGCAACATCCATTGTGAACATCTCACAGGCAGACACTTCAAGAAAGAAAATAGTCCTGGAAATTGTCAATTTCATCCGCTCAAATGGGAAGACTCATCAGTAATTTAAAAATTTCATAAAAAGCTGAATCTTGAAGACAAATCTGACAATATCTCCTTCTACTGTATCGTAAGGTGGTTATTAATCAGAAATGTCTTAAACAGGTTTGTGGAACTGTTGAAGCCTATCAGTGCTTTCCTTGAAGAAAAGGAAAACTTCTATCTACAGTTGGAAGATAAATAATTGATGCAGGAGCCGATGTTTCACACTGATATTATAAAACATCTGTAAACTCTTAAGTTGGCACTCCAGGTGAAGGATAAGATTATTAATCTTACCCAGACAGTCTTCAACTTCCAGAATAAGTTAAAGGGTCTACAGAGAGACGTAATATCAAGAGGCTTTGACCACTTTCCCCATCTCATGAGTAGGGTAAACAAATTTGCTGAAATTGAAGAAGAAGATCACAAACTCAAGGAATACAAAGGTAAATTACAAGGTGTGCTTGATGACGTTTGAACCAGGTTTTAAGATTTGCAGAAGATGAAGCCCTGCTTTGCCTTTTCTGTAAACCCACTCACAATGGTTGATGTTACCAATGATGGCTGTCCAATTCTCAAAACCCCGGTTATGGAAACATCTCCTGTAAAACTGGAACTACTGAAAGTCTAAGAGGACCAGGGTCTAGAGATGGTGCATAAGTCACAGTCTACAATGAAGTACTGGAAGCAAGTGCCAGGAACGAAGCATCCTGAACTCAAGACTACTGTGCACCTTATTTAAAATTTCAGCACAACATGCTGCTGCAAGTCATTGTAGTCCATGATCAAGTCTGTGAACGAAAAATGCTGCAGTCCTTACGAACCAACATTGACACAGTTCCTCCTTATTGCCTTGACAAATATCGACCAGATTTCCCAAAATCCTAGAACCAGGATGGAGACTAGCAAGACCTCTAGCAGTAATTAGCTGTGAAAAGGTTATTAGTAAGATGTTAACATTTTTATATTATAAAATAAAAAAATTTGTATTATAAAACTTATAAAGTAAAGTGTGACTAATGAAAAATGCATATGTCAAGTGTTGTGTTTGTTTGGCAGCTCTCAAACTTCTTTAAATTATCATATGTAGCTCAGAGTCAGTACGTTTGGCCATCCTTGCTATATATAAATAAGTAATTAAAACATACATGCTATGGTATATATATATTTCTAATCTGATGTCACTGGGGACCAGAAAAAATTATCAGATTATACAAATTATCATGGCAATATGCATAAATCTGTAAAATTTGTTCATAATCCTATTGAATAGAAAAAAATATCACATGGCAATACCGTATGTCAAGCTTCTGAGAAAGATTTGATGAGCTGCTACAATTTACTGAAAGATTTATCTATTGTTAGCACATCTTAAAGCATCACTCTTTTGGAAAGATCCAATAGGGGTTTTTTGTTTCATTTTCTGCACAGCCAGTCATTTTATAGTATATTCCAACTTTTCAACAATTTTGAATTCTTTGTGCCAACCAAAGAACTGTCTGAATACCATAAAAAGCACCGGATCTCATCCAGCATTGCAGGACAAATTTGCAGCAGACTTTAAGATCTTGCAGAGGCTTTTCATCTTCCTCCTCCTCCACAACTTCATCTTTGGTTTCTGACTGTTCACAAAGAAGTTTCAAAGAGAAGATTCTGAGTAATTTCATTAGCAGCATTAGCATTAGCTTTAGTAAAATTGTTCAGTGTCCCATCGCCTGAAATAAGATTTTCCCTATTCATGCAGTACCAGAAAGAATAAAACCGTTGATCTTTCATTGACGAGTCTGCTTCCTGATCAGAAACAGATTTTCTAGTTGTTTGAATCTAGTGCGACAAAGACAGTTATTGATTTTCTTGGCCAAAATTTCAGACCAAGAATCATCCATTTGGAATGATCCAAGAGGTTCACCAAGAATGGAGTCCTTGACACATCAGAATCCAGTCTCTTCTGCACAATTCATTTCAGAAGCTGGATTTCAGCATATGAACAACACCAGCACATACCTGGAACTTCAATGTGGTATTTTTGGAAAGACAAACCAATCAAATGTTTTTCAAGCTTGCAATGGTGGAGCAACTCGGACAGTTTCCCCTGATGATGCAGATTTTGTTATACAGGAAGCAATCTAACTTCTGAATGTACTCTTCGATCAAAACAGAAGTTACCCAGAACCATGAGTTGCTCCAGTAGTATATGAGCAGATGGCACACTTCCTTGAAGCAACAGGGGTCCACAAACTTCCCAATATCAAAGAGGCAATTTTGTAGAACCTGTTTGTTCGCCTTTCTTCTGACACTGCTTGCACTGAAACGTGTCGACTCCTGAGTTTACACTCATCAAAGTTGAAATGTCCTCTGAGGAAAATTTGTGAAGGAGATTGACAAAAATGTTTTCAAGCCAGTCTATTGTCATCTCTTGGGTTAGCATCACTGAACCTCTCCCTGCAGCTTCTTCCTTATGATATTATGCTGACACTTCCACCATAAAATCAAAGTGAGATTCACTTCATCAACGTTCCATCCTAATTTGATAGCAATTTCCTTAGATTTTCCAAGAAATATGGCATTGTATGTGCTGGCATATTTAAACCATTGCAAAAGTAGATGCCAACTCAATCAATCTTGCCCTTTCATACTCCATTTGCTGAGTTTCGAAGATTACTTCTATCCATTTTATCATACCTCTGATTTTTGTTTGAAAATTACGAAAACTGAGCTCTGCATCACTTGGAACTTTGTTAACAGCTGCTGGCAACCCATGTTTCTCAAATCCAAAGCTTCACAAAAGCTCAGTTTGTAGATAATCACAAGATCTTTTCTCTTTTCTTTCCTGACATATTTTATTCAGCTGATTTTGCAGCCATGATGAATTGATAGGCAGGATAGCTTTATGTAAATGAATAAAATTTTCAGATCGCCAGTGTTCTGTAATGTGATAAAAAATCTAAACAAACCATAGAATTCTGGACAGGAACAAAAAATATTATCAATTTATGCAAATTATCAGAATAAGGGATATGTGCACATGAACACATACAAAAGAACATGTATACACCATACATATGTATCACGGAAAATAATGACACAAATAAATAAATTTCTATATCTAACCCATTCTATGCAAAAGGTCCCATTCATCCTGCAAAAAAGCTCCATAGTGTCCTTTCTTTGCAATTTTTTGGGGACATCCCAGGTTGATATCGATAGCATCACAATGACCTTGGGCAATTTTAGCTGCAGTAAGCAATGTGTCAGGATCATTGGCGCAGAACTAGAAAGAAACTGTATAACTTACAAGATGTAAAGATAACAAAACATCGTGACAACTCATCCCCACATGGCAGCTTAGGTGCCCCTATTAGCTCAGAATTCTCCAAGACTATTCAATTATTTTTATTTGTAAGTATATGTTAGTAAAATGTTAGAGAGTAAATCTCAAGTGAAATGATGCAATAACCTGGACAGCAAAAATTCTTGAAATCAGTTTTCTTTTTTCACTTGCAGAGGTACAAAATATGGCTTTTAAGGCAATTTTCCCTGGAGCACACTGTGATAACAGCCTTTTCAGACAGGCAATTTATTTAGAAGTATACATACAGGTAAACAATCCAAACAATTTCAGGACAGCTCCATTAGTTATTGCAATATTCCAGTGCGGAAAACCACTTAAAACTCATCTGCAAATTTAGATGACTGACCCACCTCATGTTTAACTGTTTTACTGCTGCAGGCTACACATTGTGGCCAGGATAACATCATTGAAAACCGTGACAGGCCAAGCACTGTGGCCTGCTTAACTTGTTGTAAAACAGCCACTCTGATTTGTTAATAACAATTTTTTATTACATAAGTGTTTTTGATTGGTAAAACTTAGCAGTGAAACAGTTAAATAGTCATTCTGACTGAAATAACTGGCCTATAAAACTGAAAAACTGTTTATGGTCCAGTTATAAGCTAGAAGTCATGACAAGGGAAAAAAAAATGAGATAGTGATGCTGGAGGTGGCTGGCAAACTAATATAGTGTGTGACCCTTATATAAAATAAACAATGTATAACATTCCCATATCAGTATTATTTTTATTATCATATTCAAATTTAACATGTTTGTATACATATTTTTTGTTAATTAAATTCCATTATGTTTATGGTAATTTCTAATCTATATATGAAGATATTAAAAGATTTATAATAATTTTGTAATACAAATATCTTAACCTCATCTCAGCTATAAACAATTTGGTTTTAATTAAGAATAAAACTTGATATCCCAAACCCTCTTTGAAATATTTTATATTTGGAATTGATCATATAATAATTTATTGAACCTATTATAGTTTTCAAGAGTGACTTAAACTTCAAAGATTAGAAAGTAACGAATAAAATATTCCAGTAATGAATATACTTAATGCTATTGCAGTTGCAATAGTGATAAATAAATGTCACTCTTTATGAAATTTCTGTAACACGTATATTCAATACTGAAATAATCTTATTCATCATTTTCAAAACTTTAAAAAAGTTTTAAGTCTCTGACTGCAGAAATTATAATTAAACAAATAAAAAGAATCTACTTTTCAACTCTATAGTTAAAATAAACGTTCTTATTATGTTGTTATCTGTACATACTGGTGTGACTAACTCATTCACCACCCTTCCTTCCTCCTTGCTGCAGACAAAGTGGCTCTTATCTGTAGAGTTGGAATAGTGTATCAAGCATTGGTAACTAAAGGATTTTTCCATCAGGTACTTCCTTAACTGAAGCTCTTTAAAGGCCAGGATGACTCATAACAAACTGTGGTTTCCAGAAGTGATTATTAATTGTCAAGTGGCTGGTTGAAACAATATACTATTTTTATTTTTAGCTGTCAGCCTGAGAAAACTACTTGTCAGTAAGTGCCTTTTCAATAAAATGTCTGACAATGTATAGTAGTCTTTTGTTAGCCATAAGACAGAACGCGAGAGAGAGAGAGAGAGAGACGTACATACACACACAATAGGAAAATGAAAGCTTTCATACACCACCTGCAAGTGTTCATGGCATATACATCATTATAGATGCTATTTTAGATATGAAACAAATTGTTGATTTTTCTGAGAAAAAGCTATAAAATAAACTGACCAAAAAATACAAAAAGCGAAATTCAAAATTTGATGTTGCTTTAGCTTCACACTATTTTAGTTATTAGCAATTACCCAAAGATGCCAATATCACCAAATCAAGGCTGGATGATTTTTTTTTGCCAGTTTACAGACTGACTTTAAAGTATCATCTTACCAAAAGATGATTTGTTAAACCTGGTTTGATAAATATACATGGTTGGGGGTATGACAAAAATCAAAATCTCACTTTCTGTCATTCATGTAGATAAGTACCAAAGCAAAGTATTCAGTCAGTAAATCAGGATAAGCATTCATAAGAAAAAAGGGGTCAACAAATTTAAAAAAGCATTAAAAAAATTTTCACATGAAAAATATAAAACTCATTGTGATTCAGTTTACTAATTCTGATTTCTGATGAAAATAAAACCATTTAACAAATTCATAGTGAGCATTTAAACTAAGAGAAAAACTATTTTCTAGAGTTGTTTACAACGATATTCACTAAATGGATACATCAAGATGAAAAGATGATCATGATCTCAGAGAGTAGATGGAGTGGTTTCACCAGAAATACAAAATGAGATATTTGAGCTAATGAATCATAAAAATTTCAGCCAGTTTTCTTCAGATGCCAAGAACAGCCCAGTATCCTCCTCTTGTCAGAAAATGTCTTTATGCATACAAGCTATGTCAGATGATCTGGAAATGTCAGGGTTAGTGCTTGGACTATATTCATTAAATTAATGTAATTTAGGGCACATCTTCATCATGATCAAAGTTCCTATTGCATTTGAATGTAACATCAATAATTGTAAGTCACAGTGCTATGATGGTGCCATCTTTTCAAGGAAAATTCAGAAGAGTTGGAGGTTGCTTTGAACAAGAGGAATCCAAAGCAGTGTCTAATGCCAAATACATGCGCTAAATTTAACCATTCAAGATACTATTCCCGACACATGCATGGGTTTTAAGCAGTGAAACAAGAACCAACAAATATTTTTACGAGATTCTCCAAAATATTTAGCAACAGTTCAAAACCTTTGAAAAATCTGCTGAATGTCCTCAAACACATATACAACCATTGTGTCCTACTTGTTTCACAGTTAAATTCCAATTTTTAGAAGTGATACAATTTTTGTGGAACATATAAATAAAAAAACTTGTTCATCTGAGAAATGACTTTCTGGACTCAAAAGTCCCCAAAATTTCAAACCTGAAAGATTATCAATGAATTTCTTTTTGTGAATTTGTTGACATGGCTATCAATTCAGTATAATAGAGTATAACAAACAAAACAATACCCATCTAGATAATGATCAAAACTCTATCATCTTCACACAGGGTGAAGTACTGATATCTGACTTAAAATCTGTCAGTGAAAATTTTGGCAATGACAAGTTTAAATTTGCAATCTCAACTCACACCAGAGAGAGAGAGAGAGAGGAGAGAGAGAGAGAAAGAGAGAATAAAGTAAAAAGTTATAATTCCTCAAGTTGTACAACTTTCTAAATTGTATTTGATGTCAACAGCAAATGTAATGGTTCCAAAATGAATTCAGCTCATTAAGAGACTAAAAACTTACCTTCGCAGCACAATGTCACATCATCTCCTTATTTTAGCATCACATCCAAAAGATCATTTTATTTCATGCAGCAATACTAAAAGACATAATGGATTTACAGTCAGAATGTCCCTTAATATTGTGATGTTCAGTTAATATCATATGTAACCTTTCCATATATCTCCTTCTGCTCACAAAGCCAGTAAGTGCTTATTCTTTGCTACTCCTTATGCAAAGCCTGAGCAAGCCGAGTAATATTTCAAACATGGAGAATTCTTCTTATTTGATCCAAAAGAATTCAAATCAGAGCTCCTCACAACAGGACAAGCAAATAATTCAATGGCATTGCACATAATATATTACACTGCAACATTTCACTTGGTGCTCAACATGTCCAGTTGTTATCTCTCTCTCTCTCTCACTCACACAAACAAAATCTGATAATCAGGTTTTATTATTTTTAACACACATACACTGTATTAAACATCTTGAAAACATTTGCAAAGATATTTACTCTCTCTAAAAAATAACATTACACTTAATGTTTGCAATAATTTGAGATCCAATGGCTCAACTTGAGATTCTGTATGGTTTGCCTAAAAGTACAAAAATCTTGCTGCCATACTCATCCAATTTACGATTCATAAGCACAAAACCTAGTTAATATTATTAAACTTTCTTCAATCAATCAGTATACTGTTAAAAGATATTTTTTTAAAAAAGTCTTTTATTTTAAATGTACTGGAAACATTCAAATAAAACCCAGGGGCCAAATACCATTATAGCAATGCTATTTCAGCTGGGTTTTGTTTGAATGTCCCTAGTGAAATTCTTAGCTTTAATATTACTTTACTTTTCCACTCAATTATGCATTAATCAATTTTGTTATTACTTAGCTGCTCCTCCAGCTATTTCAAAAGCCAATGCAAATTGTTCTGGCTACCACTGTTTGGCTTTCATTTGGTGGAAAATTGTGTATTCAGGTGGATGTTGTTATCATGGGCTCTCCCCTTGCTCCTGTTCTAACAAACAATTTTAACTTCAACTAAAGATAACTTTTCTTAATTGTATTGGTCAACTCCCATATCTGTATTGCAGACATGATACATGTATTTTTTGATTCTAGAGATTCTGCTGAACAATTATTCTGTGGTTAAATGTCCAATATCTTAATCTTTCATTCCCTGACAAACTTTTCAGGTGGTGTTATTTTTCCATTTTTCGGAGAGCACCCATACAGGTTTGACTATAAAGTGTAACATTTTCTTCCTAAACTGTACAAGTTGAATTTTGTATCTTTTTTATCGAATAGAACTTATTATGCGTGTTCCTCTCACTTTCAATTTATTACCACAATGTTTAAGGCAAAATAGCTTTCCATTATCTGCCATTCAAAACTGCACCCGTAAAACTTTAGTGTTTTGTTTCATGTTACTACAGCATCCAAAAAAATAATTTGGTTTTCCCATTTTTTGAATTTCATTTTTTGCAGTTATATAAACAATAACTTAATTTATCAAAATTATATCAGATGCTCAAATTTTCTATCAGCAGCCAAAATATAATTGGTTCAGTGTTAACTTTTAAGGACAGATCACATCCTGTTAATTATCTTTTCAGGGCATCTATCTGAAAGAGAATAGATAATCTGCCCCTTTTTCTGAATCATGTGACATTAAATGCACATTTTCTTTGGATGAGGTAAGGATTTTTTTTGGTCAGCTTGTCCACTGATTGCAAATTATAGTATCATTATTTATTCATAATCTAAAACCTTCCCTTAAAGAACAATGTTAGTCTGTAACTCTTTTGTTTTTTTTTTTTTTAATTTTCAATTTTTTCTTATTTCATTAAATTTGCAAATATCACAATTTTCCTACCACATCTACAGCATTCCTGACAACATTTCCTGTTGAAGACAGGTATAAGCAATACTTGAAATATTCTGAATTTATTTGTGCAATTCTATTTAACACAAAAGAGGGAAGAAATAAATACCAAAACATCAGTATGCATACTCATTGGCTTCCTTAATAGTCTCAGGCAAGCTGAGCTGGCCTATTGTAGTCATCAGGCTAATATTACAATACAATTTTTTGACTGCACAGTAACAATGGGCAACACAGTAATCCAAAGATAGACAAGCCTATTACCAAGGCTGAGAGCCAAAGTTTGAATTCAAGTTGCTTATCTGGCACATCTTCCTAACATGGCTTCTTGATTTTCACCAGCTATCTCCAGAGTTCCCCCCTACATCTAAAAATGAGGGACTTTCTGTAGTAAGTGTATTGGTAACCTCTCCCTATTCTCTGTATGATTTAAGAAAGTGAAACCAGGTTTCCTCTGGTGGATGCCTTGTACGCAGGTTTGAAAAGAAGTGAAAAAAATTTCTTTTCAGCATTGGTGCCATATTCCGCCCTCCCATTTTTAAAATTTTTTTTAACCTGTTATCCTCCCAAAACGAAGTACTAGGTAATCACAAGTCAGGTGCGTTGTTTACGTACACACAGCTTACTGAAGATAAAGGGCTTCTTTTTTAACTGCTAAAAGGGTCTGATTTCCAATAGATGAGGCAGACTGAATACTAGAGAACTAGAATTCTCCAGATCAGCTGTGACAAAATACAAGAATGCTCAGAGAAAACTCACAAAGGTTAGGACCTAGCAATCAGTCGTTACGTTTTTTTGGAAAAACATTTTTTTTTTTAAATTAGGGTTAATGGGTAGATACCTAACTTTTCAAAAAATGTTACTACGTAATAAAAACAATGAGAGTAATAGAAATTTTAATGCATCTATTAAATAAGATTCAAAAGAAATAAGATTTAATATTATGCAGACCATTTAAGGATGATTTTATTTTCTATGGACCCTGTTAGAGATATCTGCCATTTTTCTGGTTTATTTACTCTTGTAAATTTATTAAACTAGCATGGATTTATATACTAATTATAATATTTATAGTACCTACTCAGTCAAACATCCTATTCCCATATTTGATTTTTATTTTAAAAAAACTTCTAGTTAAAGATATAATTTGTGTAGAAATGGTTTCAAAAAAAACTACATCAACTTTAAAAAGAACTTTTTCAGTTTAAAATTTTTCTATTATTGTTAATATGCCACATCCCTGACCAAGAAAAGGGTGGGTAGGTTTAGTTGAACTTCCAAAATCGTAAAATTTAGTATCATAGACCTTGATGTAAAATGAAACCAATAATATATATTAAAAGCATCAGTTTAACCTATTATCTAATATGTAGCTGATACAGAGTTAATTTTGTTGAAAATGTATGTTAATACAAATTTATTTATTTAAAAAATAATTTCATCATTTTACTTCCCATTAGTAAGAGAGATAGGTGAAATTCTCCTGTACAATCAAAACTGGAAAAACATTTAAAGTAGAACGAGTAATAATTCACTCTCCAGATATCTAATCAGAGAACTGATCTATGGGCATCACAGGATATTCACAGGACAAGTAGAGGCAAAAGTACATGCATGTAAATTTTTAAACAAAACCTTTTCCTATATAAAATTGTTAAAAATAACCATAATATTTTTCCTAACATCAAAACTCTTGAAATCTCTCAGCTCATCTTTCCAACTTGCCCATTCTGCAAGCATCCCCAGTCAGAAGGGGAAGGAAGGAAAAATCTCTGCTGGCTCAGCAGGTCAAGGGCATACACACTTAGGGAACTTTGAAATTAAAAACTAGGTGGAAAGTGCATGTCTGAGTGCATAGTGAACTAGCCTTCCTCTAGGTACTGCTCACAGCTAAAGAGGAGTTCTAGTAAAGATGCTCTATCACTTCCTCAAGACAAAATCCATGAGACACGGTAATGTTTCCACCGTTGTAGACAATAATGTGAAGAAACCAGGCTATACCCAGTTCAAGAAGATCCACAGAAGACTGTTCATTAGTACACAAATTGGAACGTCTCTAGTGTTCAGCTCTGAGTAAACAAATTGAAGGACCCAGAGGAAATCAACACTAACAGGCTGGTGAAAAAAAAGAGTCAAGAAACCACTTTATGAGAGGAGGCTCATCAAACCAAGTCACCGCCCCACCCAGCCAAAACAAATCCAAGCTCTCCTCTGGCTATCCATTACACTCAAAAAAATCATTTTTGTTTTACCAGAAAGAGAGAAACAGACAGACACTCACCTGCACAATCAGAGGTCTGTCTTCTGGACAGGATAACAGAGCCTCAATCTGGTAGGCACGGTTCCGTATAAAAACAGAAGCATGAAGCATTGGCGTAAAGCAAAGCTGAGCACCATACTTCCTGCTGAGCATGCGCCAGGCGAGTTCACTTTGATCGACCATTGGAGCAACAACAAACTTAGCAGCTTTCAGCTTGGTGCTCCAAAACTCCCCAGCACCCATCTTCTCCGGGGAATTAACCCTGTGAGTGAGGTAAGTCAATAGTAAAAATACTAGCTGATCATAGTTTTTCAGTGACAAACAATCACAAGTCTTTTTCTAACAATTTTAAAGATATATGTATTTTTTTTAGACCAACAAAATATGCAACAGACTACATTCATCAAATCATGATACTTTGGTGAGCCCAATTTCTGTCTGGTGGAAGTACCACGAAAAGATGTATCTCCCAACTCTAATCAAGAGGGCTCTCATTGGATCTCTTCCAACTGAAGAAAATCAAATGGTTCACTGTAGTCTCCCCAATCTGCCATCAACCAGCAAGGCAAGACTTTTGCTTTTTGTTTCTTCTTTTAATGAATTAAAATTCAATTATTTAAACAGCAGCAAAACGCTGGATAACTTTACAAAGTACATACAGGTTATACATTAACCACCATAACTGTGGTCTCACCAATGAACATGAAGAGAATGTTTTGCTGAGGAAAAAAATGTGATCAAAGTTCTGACATAATCTTATTGTAAAATGCTGTTATACATACCCATGCGGCATGCCATAAATAACTGAAGAGAATCAAATGGTAATTTCTCCATAATGACGCATCATGCAGGAATACCACAATGTGGAAGTATGTGCCTTAAAAATCTACAGCTAAGTGGCATTATCATGATGACAGCAGGAAAAATGAAAAATGCTTAAATCTGGAAAAAATGAGTGTGCTGTGTTCTAAGTAATGTAAAAAAAATATTTATGGTGAGTCGCTTCTAAGGGGAAATAATTCTGTCAGTGAATATGCATTTCGAGGAGACTGGAAGTGTTGCCAGTTTACCTCATTTTGGTAGAAAAATATGCTTTATGCCAAGCAAACTGTCAGCTGCTTTCACACAGCCCAGCAAGTCAGTCAGCAGAGCTGACATTGACTCAATCTGTACTTTTGCATTTTACATGTTCTGTAAGCAGCTACCTGCAGGAATACTGAAACAAAATATGAACAAGGTATTTGGATCTTTTATGCCTTTTCTCTTGCTATGACAAGTGTCTGCATTTCATGTTACAAGGGTTAAATGCATTTTAAAATAATGTAAAAGCAATTTCCTGTTTTATTTTGTTAATGAAATGCAAACTTTTGAGTTTATTCCATTAATTATGGAAATCCTGTATATTTTCAAGTTATATGGTAATATACATGTAGTTATAAGCACCAATGAATTTATTATATAAATATGGGATATTTTATTAGTGAGTTCACCACAATTATGGCGGCTCTCTGCATGTACGCGCACATACACATGAAGTGCCCTGCTGTAAAAATATGGCCACCTATTTTCATTACAACATTAGTTGGTTGTGGAAAATGACAAAGACAAGGAATAGAGTGAAATTTTTTATATTAATATTGGTCAAGTGAGCTTTTACAGCATGAAAAGCCTTTTCCCTGTACTCCATGTGGAAACATATCAGCAAAAACATGAGAGTTTCCTTTAATTCCATCATATTGGTTGGATGTGGGTGGGCAGCAGCTGAATCTTGTTGGTAAGTGTGGATGTGATGAGTAATGGCACATTCTTGTCATGGTGTCAGTGTTGAAGGCCTTTCAGCTCAGTTCACAGCAGCAGTGACATTCACTTTGGTGAACCTCAAGATGATATCAGCCACAATTCATGTTGAGATAGCTGACTATCTGTTGCTGAGTCTGACCAGCCCATAACACGACCTTGAATAAACTGAAATATTGCAGGATCTGCCTGTTTTATGGTGATAAAAGCACACTGGTTATCTGCCCACTTAGACATCCAATACACACATAATCACACCTGAAATATATAAATTTTGGTCAGATGCATTCATTTAAGAAGGTGACCAAATTAATATGGCAGAGCACTATATATATATATGCAATGATGGCCATAACTATCCCATACATATTTTGATGACAAATCCAATAAACAGTGTAATGCAGTTTTCCCAAAAGCATTGTAACATGGTGCCACTTTGACACTAATTTTAAGAGAGAAATTTACATAGCTAGTCAGAATGATCAATTTGTATAGCAATACACAGGTGAGGCACCTTGCACTCATTCAGCTATTTACAATGTTCACAATGCCTTTGAAATGGAAATTGCAGTCAATGATACTTGGTTTTACGATCCACTCCTGAAAAGCCAATTGGATAAATTCAAAAGCACAAATATGGATATTTAAGAATGAGGAAAAATTTGTGAAAATTTATGCTAATAAGAATGGCACCACTCTGGAAATATTTTCTGGGGACATGTTCTATCATGTATACATTTTCTAAAAGTTATTGCCAAAATATAGGTCATTCTATTCACTAATAAATTAATAATATTTGATAGATGAGTCACAATTACTGCCACAAGTGTGCACACACGTACACAAATTTAAGGCTATTCAGGTGAAATCAGGCTTTAGAATCCTTTTTTTTTATTAAGCCATATAATTAAGTATACCTCCAAAGTTTTGGAGTAAGAACAGATTTTATTACCTGCTGACATCCTTGTCACCATTATTGGACTTGTCTTCTTCACTAATCCCACTTCCCATTGGGCTGTCACCCATGCGGGTAAGTCAACAAGCTCTGTTGAAAACACCAACGGTTCAGATACCTGGCCGCTAAATAGTAACAGTGACAAAAACTACCTGAATTAAAAAAAAAAAAAATTCCTAAAAGCATTTTTTAAAATTTTGGTTTGGTTTATCTAACTTGTTAAATTGTAATAAAGCCCTTTAAAAGAATTAGCATGATATAAATGAAAATTTTGTGTATTAAAAGAATAAAGCCTTTAGCAATCAGTTCTCCCCACCACCCAAAGCTATACCAATAATTTTTACTACACAGATGAGAATGAAAGCATCATGTATAGCCTTCTTGGCAGTGCTGCTTGTGTTGGGCATTACTGCAGGAGCCAGAAGTCTCTCCAATACAATGATGGCGGCTGTTCTGAACCTTCCCTCCACCTCATCGTCATATGCTGAACATGGCACAGCAACAGGAAACATGCTAACTGATCAGCTTCCACATGGCTTAATCTTTTACTTGACTTATGCGTACAGATAGTTTGTTACTGATTGGTTAGAGCTGTATCCACCATCTCACTTTGTCTGTGAAATCTGATGGTTGTGTCTTTGCACCAAAGTAAATTAATTATAAATCATCTTTTCATCTGCCATAAAAATGTCCATGCTTCTTTTGTGTGTACACGTGTGTATGTGTGTGTGTGTGTGGTGGGAGGAGACAGAGAAAAAGAGAATAATTGCAAGATTTTTATGGAACCTTGTAAGTGCAAACCTTCCAACCTACCATCTTACTACAATGCCCTGGCATATCAAATTGGCAACTCCCATAAATGAAAGCCTTGAAGAAAAAGTTATATATTTTAGGTATAACTATTATGTATTTACTGGACATCTAGGTGGCCAGATATCATCATACTGAAAACAAGCAAATGCTTCAATCTTTCTCTGTTTACCCGAAGTCACCTTATAGGTTGTTCAGTGTGACCAGAGTAACATCAGAATACCAAACAATCTAAACATGTCTTTTGGAGCTGGCTAATAATATTATTGTGAATTTCACCAAGGCAACTGCAGCAAAGTGGCCTGAAAAACCTCTGACAGTGAAACCACAACATTACTTGCCACATCCACAATTGTCATCAAGATTTTCCTGTTGACATTGCCCATACCACAAAAATAAATAAGCAAAAGAAAAGTCCAATGTTATCTCCATCAAGTTTGCTACAGGAAACCCATCCAACAAGAATAAAATATTTCCAAAGATCTGTTCAAAAGAAGTATTTCTGAAGACCCTCAAGTATTGGCAGCCTGTACTCTTCTCTGATGAATCCAGATTTTAGCAATTCATGTTTGAAGGTTACACCTCTAGGTTTAAAAAGATATAATGGAGATCTTCAACACCAGTATCTTCAGCTTATGCCCAGAAAGGAGGCGGAAGTACCATGGCATGGGCTGCAATCTGGCATAGTGGAAAGTCAGAACTGATGTTTGTCAAAGTCTCAATTCTGTTAGATACATTAGCATTTTATAAACATCTACCAATGTATCAACAAGACAAGGAAAAATGAGATTTGATGCCCATAATCTTCAGGAAAATGGCACTAGATGCCATGCCTATGTGACCACAATCTGGAAGAGGAATTTTAAAAATTCAACTTCTTCCCTGTTTACCCTAAAACCCTCATATGAATCTAGTCAAGCAGTTATGAAAGCATCTGGATCATCAGCTGAGAGCAACCTGGCAAAGTCCCACAAGTATGATGAAATTAAACGAGTCTCTCACATGGATATGGGGAAACTTGGACTAGTACAGGCTCTTCATGCTGCAAAAATTGGTTCAACCAAGTACTAAAATCAGGAACTTCATTCTACTGTTTTTATTTGCCATTTTCTGCAACAAATGTACTGTAATAACAGATTTTCAAATTATCATGGCAGAACACTATCCTAGAGAATGACTTACAGATATCCAGGTTTAAATAACTTCAAATGAACTCACAACTTCCTAAATTAAAAAAAAAAAGAAGTTTCTGGCTTCATCTTAACCAAGTCTACACTCAAATACCTGTATATGAAATATGTCAATCTCAATTTCTTTAAGCCTGCTTAATTTTTTTTTTTTTAAAAAAAAAAAGCAACTTCCTGCTTAATACAGGGTGACCCAGAAGTAAAGAAATGCTTTTTGTATTTAAATAGATAAATAACATTTGCCATATTTATCAACTACGTATTGATGGTAAAAGTTTTAAAGTAAATGCTATATGTCTATCCCATAACTGCAGCCTCTTGAGTATAGACTGACAGACTAGCTGACATGAATACGTGAATTCACTGTAAAACTTTTAAACTGAGCAGTGACAGCATCCCAGAGTTCTATAATGGTCTTAGGTTAGTGAGGGTAAGCTTTGTCTTTAATTACTTGCCATAAAAATTAAAAAAAATCAGTGTTAAATCTGAACAATGAGGCAGCCACTCAATGTGCAACCAACCAACCAATCCATCTTTGTAGGAAATTTAAAAAAAAAAAAATTTAAAAATTGCACACAGTTAGCAAAATAAAACAAGAGTCTCATCCTGCATAAAGATCTCTAGATTCGTTGTAGATATCATCCTGGGAGTAACCAATTCTTTTAGCATTTCCAGATGGCTTTCACCGAGTTCGGATAGTATCCTGAAAAATCGCGTTACCAACCGGGACTGCCTCCTTCATTCAGAGGGCGCGGTCCTCTTCCATCTGAGCTACAGCCGACTCCTAAATCTACTTAACCACCGTCAGTTCACCGTCTGGATTCTTCCCAAATGAACACAGATGGTGAGCCCTCTGTGGCCATGGCGAGGGGTGGTGTGTGATGCATCAGACAAAACAAGAAAAGCTATTACTACACGAGATCTGACGATTTCGAAATTACGGTTATGTGCCAACGCGTCTCCTCCCTTCTGGGCCACCAGGTGCTTAATAACGGGGCAGGGGGGGGAGGGGAAGCTCATTCCCAGAGCCCTATGCTACTGTTTTATTGCCATTACAGCCGAGTTTGATGATGACGATACAAGTCCTGGATACCCTAAAGGCCGCAGAGGGTGGGGGGGGGGGAGATCCCCCACCCAGCTGTGGAGATGAGACGGTGAGTCTCGGAAATCCGTCCGCACGGAGGAGACCAGCAGCACCGAAAGGCTTGCCGCGTGTGGGAGACAAACTAACACGTACCTGGTAGTCATTCGCCTCTGGAATGTTAGGCAACTTCGAAGGGGAAGGGGGGGGGAGGGCTCGCAATCTATCCGCAACAACAGGGAGCTGGTCCTGTCGCTTCACGTGGACAACCGGTGCACGCGAACTGGGGGAGGCCGATGACGAAAACTTCCAGAACCCCAAGAACCTATTCATCCCCAAATAAATGGCGCACATCAAAGATACCAGAATATGTTCGTTTTGTGCATTGATACTTTGCTAAATAACAATTAATATAATTAATTTCTCGGGGCCAGCGTTTTCGGAATCGTTTTACCGCAGGGGAGGGGAGAGTCACACGACATCTCCGCTTGTCTCCCCTGAATGAAGTCTCACGCGGGGGAGACGGCTCGCGTACTTCGAATGGAGGCGAACGTATTTCTATCTGTAAATAGATGAAGACGAAAGACATTTAAAATCATTGCTAAAATTGTTCTTTTTTTATTTATTTATTTAAAAAAGTAAATTAAAATAATAATTTAAAAATTAAAAACACGCGAAAGAGAATAGGGTAAAAAAATCGGGAGAAAACGAGGATCTGTGTTCGCGGACTGGCAAGAGTTAACTCGGAGGGGGAGGTGGGGAGGGACCCGCCGAGCAAATTCTACCCCATCTATTCAAAATCTGGTTTTAAAGTCGAGATACGCGACTGTTTGTTTACAGTAGCGGGATGTCCGCTTCTCCCTGCGACGCGTGGGCGATTTCACTCACAGACGGAGAGGGGGGGGTACATGAAAGATGAGGGGGACAGCACCAGAGAGATCCTCTCTCTCTCTCTTCTCGACTGTGGAACACACACACCCACACACCTCCCTCATTAAGCGACCGCCGTTCCAGCCCTTGACTCCGCGAGCCGGCCCACCACCGGTGGCCTTTGGAGCGTGACCCCCCCTCCCCCCGGCGGTGACGTCACCCACGTGCGGGCATCAAACAGGTGGCGGCGGCGAAAAACTTAAATCACGTGAGTCGGTCCGGAGCCGACGGTCGGTACTCGCTCTCCTCGGCTGGCGTGTGTGGTAAGTAGACTCCCCTTTTATCCGAGAGGGGCCGCCAGTCCCGTCTGCGGCGGGCGGGGGGGGGGGGGGTTTGTTGTCCGAAATAATCTTAATCCGATACTTTGGGGGTTAACCCCTTCCACACCCACCGCGCGGGAGGCGGGGCGGGGGTCACCTGACAGGCAGGCAGGCAGATTTTTGCCCGTTAGGAGGGGGACTTACTTATCCCAACGCCTGGTAATTGATGCCGCGGTCCCTCTTAATCTTCTGCATCGTTCGTTCGTTCGTTCGCCAAGAGTCGAGATAACTCGAGAAGTTTCTTGGTCGGCAGGTGCGAGCTCCAGAATGGCGATTCGCGTGGAAGGGGCGGGCGGACCGTCTGACTTCCGGCCGGTTGAGGAGAGACCTGGGCGAGCTTTTCGCGGAACCCGTTCGTCGAAGCTCGGTCTTTCCAGGTGAGCTGAATGTTCCGACCGCTTCGTTTACCTGTCGTCGAGCCAGCGTTTGTGACGAGTCTCCCTTCAAGCCCCCCCCTCCTCATCCCGTCTCCCACCGGCTGCACCGCGGTTGGGCTCTGAACTAACTACACACCTCCAACCAGCTTTCGTAAGATCGCTGATGCGGTTTTGAAAATTCAGTTGTTTGGGATGTTAACTTTCCTAACCTGACCTATAGAACCCCCATAGTCTAAACCCGCTAGAGGATGTTCCTAAACTGTTACCTTTAATTCACCCATCTCCAACACGTTAAGGGAGAGCCTGGGTCAACCTTTTGGTCTCTTAGCTGTTTGCGCAATAAATTCAGAGTTTGTCTGCCTGTCAACAGACCCAGGAATACTTGAAGTTCAGATTACCATAGTTTAACTTCCAGTACCATCTGTTTGAGATTCCAGCCTAATTTCAGGGGAAGAAAAGTTAAAAAGTTGTTAGATTATGAGACGCGCAATAGGGTCGACTGTGTCATAAGACCACTGACCTCAGATAAAAGTATGTTATGAATTATCTTATCAGAATCCTGGGGAAACACTTCTAGAGACCAGAAAGTATTAGATCAACATGGGATGTGATAAAGAAAAAAAGAAAATTGTTTACTTAGCGATGTATTCATCCCAACATGGGCATGCATTGTTAGAGAACAAGCTAAAGTTTATCTTTCAGGTGTAGATTACCTGACTGAAATATTTATTTAGCTGGGCTTTTATCTAGATTCTGTCATGAACTGTGTACTGTTTACTTTGTATTTTGATTTGGAAATTTTTTCACTTTATTCTATTAGTTGGCATTTTTAAGAAGAAAAAATAAACAACCAGCTTTAATTGTTTAGTGGGTATTTGCTGTGGCTAACCCTTTTTTTATATATATAGACGCGCATATCTTAGTTGCCTTCAGTGTTTTGCTGCTTCATTAGCCTATGAAAGGAGAGTTTACATAAATCACGAGATATGTGTCCCCACAAAATGTTCAGAGGAAAGGTTTTTCTACCTGGTAAAGGAAATGAGATTAATTAATGGTCTGACCTAGACTGGTGTAAAGTTTCACAGCCCTGCCAGGACTTTATAATAGTAAGTTTCTTTTGTGAGTCATGTAAAGATTTGTTCATGGGCACTTGAAAAATAAATGCTACCACATATGTTTGTTTGTTTTCCAGATAATTTCTGATCCAAAAAAAAAAAAAAAAAGCAGCATCAGGGAGAAAAAATACCTTATCGATAAATCAGGTTAACGAGGGAGGGAGGGAGTTTCCAAAAATGTCGATTTTCCGGAGTGAGGAAATGACCTTATGCCAGCTGTTCCTCCAGTCTGAGGCTGCATACGCTTGCATCTCTGAGCTGGGTGAATTAGGTCTGGTGCAATTCCGAGATGTAAGTACACCCTGTTTTTAAAATCACTACATTTTTTAATGGAACACTGGATGATGCCGTGTTATGTTGTTGAATTTTAGCTCCGGATCTAAGTAGAATGAATCAACAGCCTGATTCTGTTCTCATCCATGTGTTAGGTATGCATACAAAAAATTAATTCCGTTTACTGTTGCTATGGCTAGCAATTTAGGTGAGATAATGGCTTTTCTGTTTGTGTTTGCATGATCTGAATTTTGTGCTTCAGATGCATATGTGCATGTAGCTGACAGTTTGTTAATGCTGCCAAGTTTGATTTTGCCAAATTTAATTCATGGTTACTGAAGAACGTTTTATAATGAGAAATGAACGGGATGTCTGGTTTTACTGCAAATTGGTGAGCTTTCAACTATCAAGTGCCTGCTGCCAGCTATTCTTACTGTCTTCCCTTTTTGTTTATTTGAGTAGAAATTTGTTTTACTTTAGCCTTATTCTATGTCTGGAACCCTTCCATATGTTTAAAGGTAGCTGGAAAGAAGTAGTGCATCATATATTTGTATGTGAAACTGAAATAATGTTCTGATGACAGATCAACTTTTAAGTTACATTAATCTGCAATTTAGCAATAACATTTGTAATTTTTTGTTTCTTTTTTACTGTTTAATCCCAACCCCCCAAAAAAACGCTTATATTTTTTAACGAAGAGGCGTTATATAAATAGTCAAATCTGCAAAGGAAGGTGAAGCTGACACACAGGCGATGCATGTAGAAGCAAAGGAAATCAAGAGATGCAAGGAAGCCTTTGATGAGTTGGTCTAATACCAGGATTCCACCTGGTACAGTTTCCCACACCAAAGCTGGATGGCTGAGATATCTTTTGATAAATCTGCCAATGCAGAATGACATTACTAGCAACAAACTCATCCATTCAATAAAGAGGAAATAATGAATTAGATAACTTATCTATGGTTGAATGATTGTTAAAGCTATCTACTGGTATTTATTTGCTTTTTATCTGCTCATGTGGAACCTATTAAAACCTATTTCAGCATGCAATTAGTTGGCGCGATCTATTACAAAAAGTATCTTATTACTATGGATATAGTGATAGCAGCCTTCACCTTGTTGGTGTTTCATGTAATTTTGTAGACTTTTCCTGTTTCATCGAGCTTACGGTGAAAGTTGCTATCTATTGGTTATGTTCTGTTTTATTATGGTTTAAATAGGTTTGGTGAGAAAATACTTTTATTTCAGTTGAATCCGAATGTGAATAATTTTCAAAGGAAGTTTGTGAATGAAGTGAGGCGGTGTGAAGAAATGCAAAGGAAGATTCGTAAGTACACTGTTGCACATAAAGATGGGAAGCTGATGTTTTTCTCTGGCAGCCAACATATCAACAATATTTGAAACACTCAGTCATAACTGTAGATTGATACCTCTAAAATAATAGGTAATAAAGAAAGATTTCCTATTTGATTTGATTTGGGGATATCTTTATATAGTGTGAGAATAAGAAAAAAAGACATACTGTACTTTGAAAAAAATACTTTTTCATATAAATATAGTGTTCTTTCTCTATACTGTACTTTAGTTTTTTAAAGCATAGTTTTGAAATAATCTTGATCCCTCTCCCAGTCTCAGCAGCTTTGTAGAGAGGTAGTAAATTTGTTTATAAAGTATAAAAATACTAAAGGGAACCGATATCAATTTTCAATGCTGTTTCACTTAGTGTCTGCCAAAATATTCTAAGCAGAAATACAATTTCTATGTTGAATTAATTTTTTAATAAGATGCTACAAGGAGACAGGAAGTCACGTAGGCTTATACAGGGCCCTTCAAGTAATAGAAATGGTGATCAGTTAGGATTTTTTTTTTTTTTTCAGGTTGTTGCATGTTTGAAATATACTTCTACTACGTTTTCATATGGCTGCAACAACATGATGCAGAAACATCTTGTGGAGTACAGGATCTAACTATGTCATGTGAATTGTTGGTTTTAATTTACCACTTAGCCTAATTGATGACATGAAATACAGAAGCTGTAATTATTTCTGGGTTAACATGGGATGCACTAATAATCTGCTAGTTTAGTCAATGACAACTAAATCAACTGATGATAAAATATGTGACATACATTTAATGTAGCTAACGAGCCGGGAGACCTTGATAAATGTCACCTCTGGAGAATCTGTACATGGACCTTTCTTATTTTTGTGCTAAAATAATTTTCAGGTTACGTGGAGAAAGAGATACAGAAGGATGGTTTGAAAATAGCAGACGATGATACTTATCCTAAAGCTCCACCACCAAAGGAGATGATCGATTTAGAGGTCAGTTCTATAATTCAATAAAGAGTGTTTTAAAAGAAAAAAAACCTGGTATAATCTGTATTTTCAAATTGAAAAGGTGAAATCTTCATGTTGGGAGGGGGGATCTTTGAGCAAAACAGGTGCCACAGGTGATATTTTTGTTTTAAACTAATTTAGAATATGCAAATCCAGTTGTTTAATGAAAATTTAGGGTCAGTACTTGGGACTAAAAGAAAATACCCAAACAAGATTCCTAGGAGTATCTAGTTTAATTGCTGAAAAATCAAAATTTTAAAATAATTCTGATACCGTTATTTTAAAAATATCTGTGAAACATCAGTGAATATTATCCCGTTTCCATACTGATTATGTAATTACATAATGTATTGAGGTTTACACATCACAGAAATCTGTAGGCTTCATTTTTTTTAAAAACAGATTGTCATTTTTTTAACTATGCAATATTTTTAATGCAGTGCCCTGCCAGAATAAAATGAACGCCCATATTATCCATGAGGCTGCGCATTCAGGCTATGTATTATGTATGTGTGTGTGTGTATATATATATAACATGTTTCATGACACAATATAGTGGATAGTGTGTTACAGTTAGCACTTGTGATAGATCATTATTTATGAGATTGTGTGACAAAATTGAGAGGCAGATAGCATGATGATCTTGAACTTGCAAATGGGACAGCATAACTACTTAATTTTTGTCAGATAAATGAGAGAAGAATTATCGTTGACCAAGACAGCTATCAGCGGTTACAGAATGAACCCAAATAGCTCTGGTTTGTCATGCGAGGTCCAATCTCCACGTGGCTCGCAAATGATGCTTTAACTGTGTGTCAAGGTTGGTGAAAACCTCAGCTTACAGAAGCCAATGTAAAGCTCATTTGCATGGACCCAGGAAATGATACACAGACTTTATTTTGGTGTCTGTTCTGATGAGCAGGGGCGTAGCTAGCGTTTGTGCCGCCCGGGGCAGTCGTAGAATTTGCCGCCCTCTAAATAACGTAGAATTTCAAAACCTCCAAAAAATTCATTTTTTTATTTATTTATTTATTGAAAAAAAAGTACTATTAGAAAATAAAATTATCAAATATATAATGAGAAAATATTGATATTCAATTCAAAATTAATTAGAAGTGACTCACTTCAAGTGAGCAAATTTTTTTACAGCAAATTTTAGAAAAACTTTCTTCCTTTCAAAAAACTACCATTAAAAATTGAACGAAAAATTCAGGAAAAAAAATAATATCTGGAAAAATAGAACGAAAAAATACATTATATATGTAACATCATACTGTCCTGAACTAAATTTGACAAACGCGCACTCGGACCAAAAAATGCCGCCCCCCAAAACGTGCCGCCCCTGCCGCCCCCTATTAGCTACGCCCCTGCTGATGAGTCTCTCATTTCAAATTGAACAGGTGGTAATGGGTGTGAAGAAAGGCCACTCAGGTGTTCCTGGACTGCAATGTAATCCATAGTTCAACATGGTGGTTTTAGTGTACTGGTGTGGGCAGAAATGAAGAGACTGACCTGACATTTGAGGGGCACCTGAATTTTGTTGTGTACACATTCACTTTTGATAATTCTTTTAAGTCACTTTTCCAATAAGGGTTATTGCAGTTCAAGATGCACATGCTACAAGAAGGTTGTGCCACATCACATGTCCAAAACCACCACCACCACCACTCTATGGAAGATAGAGAGAGAGCAGGTTCTTGAACTCCTGACTGCAAAAAAAAAGAAAACAAGACTTCTTGCTACAAATGTGGGAAGATCTGCCAAAATTCTGGCTATGCTACTGTAAAACTCATTACATCCATGCCACAGCATTTCCTAGTTTCTTAATGAGGTGTAAACACTGACCTCATTTCCTGCTCTGTTGTATGCCCTTAATTGTATATGCATGCCACAATAAAAGATTGTTTCCAGGGTGTTCATTTTCATCTGAAAGATTTCTGTATATTGGCATTGCAATTAATCAAAACTGTTATGAATATAATTGGTTTTTTACTAAAAACAAAAATAATAATTAAGAATATCAACATTGTTTGTTTCAAGGATAAATTCCTTTCATTGCAGGCATCCCTCGAGAAGCTTGATATGGAGCTAAGGGAGATAAATACTAATGCAGAAGCGTTGAAAAAGAACTACATGGAACTGACCGAACTAAAAGAAGTCCTGAAAAAAGTCCAAGCTTATTTTGGATCAGTAAGTTTCTTTTTTCTTTTCTTTTGGAGGGCAACTACATTGATCCCGCAGCAGCTGGGAGAGGGGAAAAAATTTAATTGTTCTGTGGTGAAGCTTGTAAATTTAATTTTGCGTGTTCACTTTACAAGTGCAGATTTACTTCGAGAGAGTATTTACCACTTAAATTTTGCCACAGAAGGGGGGGGGGGAAATAACTCAGATTCCTTTTAAATGTAATGCAATTATTTAAAAAAATTTTTTTTAATTTTTATTTTCATAAAAATTATTGGATTTTCTTTTTTTTAAAATCATGGTAGGCTTGCCACTATGTGGATGAATATGCATCTGATGCTTCTGGATTAGCTCTCTCCCAGTCAACAATTCAGTTAGGGTAAGCTCCCTTTGAATTGGTTAAAGAATTGTTTGAAGTAGTCAGAAATGTGATTATTCTATGCCTTTCGTAAAATTACTTAGGCTGAATTCTATCTTTGAGAATATTACAAAATTTTAATCAATCTACTGTAAGCTTGTTAGCGTTGATTTTTTTTTGTATGCTTTGTTTGGCAACCATATGTATGGTAACAAATATTAAAATACAAGATTAA
This sequence comes from Nautilus pompilius, assembly GCA_018389105.1. NCBI lineage: Eukaryota > Metazoa > Mollusca > Cephalopoda > Nautilida > Nautilidae > Nautilus > Nautilus pompilius. The sequence continues at coordinate 1,150,885 of JACATO010000065.1, read as the reverse complement.
AAATTCTACCAGAGTCTAATTGAACTTTATTTTCAAATATTAGCTTAAGCGCTTCAAGCTTACATGGAATATCAATTAAAAACTACTACTTTGTCAGTTTTATGGTGTACACACTTGTCTTAAATTATTTTATTCCAAGCTTCTTGTTACTTCTTGTAGACCCATCCTCTTGTTTTTCCAGATTCATTGCTGGTGTAATTCTGAGAGAGAGGATTCCAGCCTTTGAACGTATGATGTGGTTTGCATGTAGAGGCAATGTCTTTCCAAGATTTAGTGATATACTGCAGCCTTTGGAAGACCCAATGACAGTAAGTTTGTATGTTGGGTGGGTTTGGTTGGGTTGAGTTAGCTGCTTCACTTGTTTGTTTTCTTTGGCATAATGGCTGCTATTATTTTTTTTCTATTAATGTAAACTTTAATTCAGAGAATGTATATATTATTTTTTTCCTTTTAGGGGGATTCCATATTCAAAAGTTTTTTCTTGGTGTTCTACCAAGGGGAAAAGTTAAAGACGAAGGTCACTAAAATCTGTGAAGGGTAAGTAGATCAAGGCCTTGACCAGACCCCAAAGTTTCAAATATTAGCAATTTTTCTGAACTCATTCAAACACAAGAATGGAAAATCTGTATTATTTACAGAAGTCTTAATATCTTTCCCATCAACTTAGTATGATGCAACCAACTTAAATTGTATAGCTACTAATGACCATGATGACTAATAATCCTACTTCTGTCCTAAAGCATTACATGGAGCACCTGCTCTCAGTAAAATTAAACCAAAATGGCAATTAACATAATGAAAAGGCAAACTTGACTCCTGCATTTTTGAAAAAAATTTGTCACAAGTTTATATTAATGAGGAAAATACCGTATGCCACAGTGCCTATGGATGAACTTCTGCCAAATAATAGATTTTGGTAGTATACTGAGTTAAATTACATGTTATACACCTATCTTATTGCTATAATCAGTGTATCAGTTATGGCTCATTGTCTTGTAGCTAGGAAGGCCACTTTCCAAGTTGAAATTAATAATTTGAGTAATAAGAAAATACCTGTCTTTTTTTTTTTTAATAATGAGTGCTTCATAGAAACTTTTCTTGTCATCTCTTCAGAATAGTTTTAATAAGAACTTTGGTTTCAAAGCTAATTACCGACCTTGACTTTGTGATGAAATTGGACCCTAAACCAAGTTAGTTTTCTGCAATATTTGTTTAAGGAACGATGTTTCAAATCTTGGTTGAGAATGATTCATTTTTCTTTTGTATTTGGCCCTTTAAAAGTCCTCATCAGTGGATTCTAAGGATAGCAGCAGGAAAAATTCTGAAATGCTAATGAAAAATGAAATTATGTGAAGGGTGCTAGAAGCTCTGAAATCTCTAGGTCTTTATAGCTGAGACAGGTTGGTTGTGGTCTGAACACCCAGAAGAACCCTCTTGTGGAGCCAGAGTACTGCCAGCAGAAGCAAGGAAATGGGCCAACTAGAGCTCTTCTGTTTAGAGGTGGAGAGAAAGTAATGTTTGGAAAAAAAAACCCATTTAGGGTTGGTACTGAAAAGCAAGAGAACTCCAGCACTAGCAATATTGATGGCTGCGACCAGCAAGCAGTGCACTAACTAAACTGAATGTTATTTCTGAACTGTAAATTCTTCCTTTTTTTTTTTTTTTTTTTATTTTACATCCAGTTTTCGTGCAACAATGTACCCATGCCCAGACTCTCCTGGAGAGAGGGAAGTGATGCTGAGTGGAGTAACAACTCGCCTGGATGACTTGAATACTGTGAGTAACAGCTTCCCCACCCCATTTTGTTTTTTCTTTTGCAGACCTGACCAGAAACTGTTATTTGCCATGACAGCTCCGTGTAGAACTAACCAGACAGGGATCCCTAAAAATCATTGTTTTGAACAGGGTTTTAGTCATGCCACAACAACGCCCTTCCAGACTTGAGAGAGTTGCCTCCCCAAAAGTGTTACTTGTTTCATCCCCATCTCAAGCTGGCAGCTAGAAGCTACAGTACAGTGGTGTTTATAGGTGGATATGGTGGGTTTCCTACCCTGAACCACAAATAAATTGTACCATCTCTTCCTATGGAAAAAGGTTCCATGAGAAATCTAAGGACCAATTCAGCATGTAATGGTATTAGCATTCCCTTTCTTTATTTGAGGAATTTTGAATTTCTTTGTTTCAAACTTGCAGGTGATAATGCAGACCAGTTCTCATCGCCAGAGAGTGCTGTCTACAGCGAAGAAGGAAGTTTTTAGTTGGCACACCAAAGTGGAAAAGATCAAGGCTATCTACCACACTCTGAACACATGCAACTTTGATGTCTCTCACAACAGCCTCATTGCAGAATGCTGGTGTCCTGTGATGGCCCTGGAGGATGTGCAGCGGGCACTGCAGCATGGGATGGTGAGTGTCCAAGAGGAACCACTAACTTCAAAGATTGTACATAAATACTCAGTAAACACATTATAATGCTAATCTTGCCTTTATTAATTTTTTAGGGAATGCAATCATTGATTATTAAGTGAAATGTTAATGTTTGTTTGGGCATGCACAATCACAGGAAATGCTCATTGATGGAAACTGGTGCTGATTTGCTTTTTCTTTTTTTAACCATGACAGGAAGTCAGTGGCAGCCATGTTCCGAATATTCTACACCGAATGACTCTGCACACAGAACCGCCCACCTACTTTCAAACTAACAAGTTCACAGCAGGTTTTCAAGCCATTGTTGATGCATATGGTGTTGCAACTTACCGAGAAGTCAATCCAGGTAAAACTGCACAGAATGATTTACAAATTGCTGCTGCTTAGTTCATTTTGAACAGTTTGAAAAGGTTTTCTGGTTTAGTAGAAGTAAAATTAAGGTAATTGTTTTAGTGATGGCTGGATAATGGAACGGAAATTCCCAAATTTTTTGCCTAAACCAGCTACTTTTAATTTGTTTAAAAAAAATACAAAAATCTGTTGATGGGCAGCTGCAGCAGAATAATAAGCAAACTTCATAGAATTGAGCAGATAAGATGCATGCACACAACCTTCTATCCAACAAAATAGATGATTTTGTCCAAATGGACATCGTTACACGCCAAAACAATCCTCCCCACAGAGAGAGAAATTGCTGAAATGTGGGCTCTCTAGTTCTGCTAACAAGGCGGAAAATATTAAAATTTAATCAAAGAGCTTCTGGAGATATGTCTGAAATTCAGTCATTTCATTGGTTTATAAGGAAGAAGAAAAGTTTGCTTGCTTTAAGAACATTTGACAACTGTAGAACCTGACAAACAGTGGAATGTTATCTAAAATATGCTGCTGGCAGTCAGAATTACTCATTACTGAAGGCTCAACGTAGTAATTAGCAACATATTAAATCAGTTGTAATTCATCATTTTACTTGTAGTTGGTTTGAGTGTTCTCATGGAAACAATGGGGATTATAAAACAACATTCTATATGGTTTTTATGGGGTATAAAAAAACTCTAGAAGTTTCACTTTTATATTTGTTACAAGAATAACATAACTACACATTACTGATTTGCTTCATGGGACTTTGTTTGTTTCTATTTAACTAGGATGTGACTGTTTCATCCATAGGGCATTCTCTTGCATTTTCATTGTGTGCGCATGCAATATCTTAGATATTTGAGTTTACAGAGAAGTTTGTTGTTCTTCCAGCTCTCTTCACTGTCATCACTTTTCCATTCTTGTTTGCGGTGATGTTTGGTGATGCTGGCCATGGCTTAATCATGTTCCTTTTTGGTCTCTGGATGGTTCTCTTTGAAAAGAGTCTTGCTGCGAAGAAAATGAACAGTGAGGTGTGTATAATAGGCACTTTCTTTACAATGTCAAGGAGGATAAATGCATAAGTATGTTGGTACCTAGAATTCAGACATGTAAGTCTAATGGCCTGCAAACAATTTAAAAAAAAAAAAATTCTTTTTAAGACTTTTCGAAATGCATAGAAAGAAAAACCTTGCAGTTGGAGAACGTGTTTATCCTTTGGTGCTTGCCCATCAGTTCATGCATCTGCAGGAGAGGTGAGATGAGACTTCTTTTCATTATCGTCAGGGATCATTATTTTATTTTAGTCAAAAGATGATAGCAGCCTGGTTCTTCAGCCATCGTTTTTGAATCAGAAACTTTTGCTGCTGTATTTTGAGTCCCAGGAATAAAAATCATAGCATAAAACTACAAAAGTTAGTTTTAATTTTTTTAGAACATCGCAAAGCAAGGAGCTCATTGTCGCACTGGCTAGTTAATGTGATTCTCTTTCTAAAAACATACACCCTGATATCCAAGATGGCTGTCCACTTTCTCTAATAGCCCTGTAATGGATGACCTCATACTTTAATTTTCTGTGGATGTCTCTTTTTTAAATAGTCTTCATTAAGATATTATTCCATCTCTCTCTTTCAAAAAAAAAATCAAAACAGTAAAAAAAGAATAAAAATGCAGATTTTTCTTTTAGAAAACTTATTTAAAAAGATGTAATAGACCAGAATCTGTCTTTCTCTATAGCTGAGCGTGCACACCTTACCTATTACCCTTTGACTTCAAGAGAGACTAGGCAAGATTTAATTACTTGGAAAGAATGAATACGCTGATGTTATGGCAGAGATAAAAATAGTTTCATCATTTGAGAATTTTGTACAAAAGAGCAAGGGAGACAGGCAACCCATTAAATCAATTTCTGAAATACTTTAGAAACAAGTAAAGTATATGGTAGATAAAGAACTTTCACTCTTGAAGCTTTTATTTCAAAGGATCCATTCTAAGCCTAATTTTTCTGCCCCTCTCTTCAGATATGGGACACATTTTTCGGTGGCCGCTACATAATACTGTTTATGGGTCTATTCTCAATATACACCGGCTTGCTCTACAACGACATCTACTCAAAATCCTGCAACATTTTTGGTACGTCGTGGCATCCTCCTCTAAGGTAAGATTTCTATTAGAGATAAAGGTGTCTAAATTTGTAAATTGTTTTCCCCTTTTCATATAACATCTAAAAAATAAAACGTACGCGATAATAATCTATTTCATAAAATAACCAAAGTTTTTTTTTTTTTAAAGCTTCAGCCATGACAAAGTAAATATTTAAATCCCGTTTGATAGAGATTTCTCTACAAAACCAGTTGTGGTGGGGCTTGGGAGGCCCTCAATTTGGCGTGCTTTCTCCTCCCGACCGATCTTCTGTGGGGCTCGAGGGCTATCTCCCACACCAAGCGCTTTGTTTCTAAATTTCTATGCATTAAAAGACTACCATTTTTTTAAATATTTCCCATGGAAAAAAAAAGATTTCCTAAGAATGTATTGAGAAGACTTGTTGAATTAGTGCATCATTCTTGTTTGGAAGTAGATAACTGGTGCCATGTACCATTGCTTTCTTTTGACTTCCAAAGTTTTTATTATTAAATCTTGCACCCTGAAGCTGCTATGTTGTTAGATTTAAATGCTTAAGAGTGCACCCAGCTTCATTGGGGATTAAAAGATAATTTTTGGGGGTTTTGTTTCTTACACTTTCAGTTGTCCACAATGATGGAAAATATTACACAATAAGACTGACATATTCCAAAAATCAGTTCTTTACCTTGAAAAGTTGCTTCAACGTTATTTGGTTTTACAATTTCTACAGATAACCAAACTGATGATTTTGAGAAATGGGTAACCATTCTTAGAATAGGAGAGAGAAAATGTATGTTTGTTTGTTTATTTTTAGTAAAGATAATAGAACTACTGAGTTGCAACTCTCACCAAATGCATCCTTTACAAAACTGGACCCATACCCATTTGGATTGGATCCGGTGAGTAGTTATTGGTTCTTCGGTGGTTTAAATTCACTTTTATATGTATGTAAATATATTGTGTGTGTGTGTGTGTGTGCGGGTTTGTAAAAGTGTTTGTTAAACTTGGAATGATTACTGGTGAGGATCCAGTATATATATATATATATATACTTTGAATGAATATCTTTCTCTAACAGCAGTGATCCTGTGAATTTCCAGCATTAGGAGGGAAAAAAATACTGGAATTTGGTTTTGGGAATAGTTCTAATATACTGTTAGCTTATTTTTGGAAAAAAAACTCCAATGATCCTCACAGATCTTAGTATTGGAAATTCCTGGTTTTATTAGCCCCTCCAAAAAAAAAAAAATGGTTCTGATCTCTCTTCACTGTGTTTAAATGTTGGCAGTTGAATACTAGACAGTTCTCTCACTGTAAATGGCCATTTCTGCAAATTTTGAATTTCTTTTCTATTATAAAGAATATTACAAGATTCAGAAAGGAACGTCAATGTGTTTACATACTGTTTACTTTTGCTCAAGTTTTACCAGTGCATTATTCATTGTTGATTCCTCATTTTTCTGTGATTCTGTACTCAAAGTTCAGAAATGCTTGCAATGTGATATAATATTGTTGCAAACTTTTTTGTAAAATATTTGTCATTCTCATCAAATAAGTCACAATTTCTACCTAATTCTCAATCTCAGATTAATTGTATATGGATACAACTGGCAGGATACAAAATAGCTTAAGAGCAGACCACTGGTGACTGCTTTAAAATGACAAGCGCAGCACAAAAAAAAATTTTGTATTATTCCTGCCAAAAGTTCAAATCGTTCTGACTTTTCTCTCCAATATAAGCAGAATGTACCTTTTTACACTTAACAGCGCATGTGTAAAATTTTTAATAGTTAACTCACTCACTCACTTTTTAAGGTGTGGCAATTGGCGAAAAACAAGATCACCTTCACAAACTCCTTCAAGATGAAACTTGCAGTCATCCTCGGAGTCTCACACATGATGTTTGGGGTTATTCTCAGCACTGGAAACCACGTGTAAGTAAATTGGCCGGCCAGTTCGCCAGCGGGCTACTTGAATGTCCCATCGTCTTTTGGAGGAAGGTGGTGGTTTTTACTAGATTCAGCTGTTGTTTTTGCCATCACGATAGAAAAATTAATCATGTGGCCACAGGTGTACACATCGGACTACCATCTAAAAAGCCATTTTTCTTATTAGACTGACCAGTTGCCTATGCTGCTGCTGAACACAGTGCTGGGAAGTTCTTACCAAAGTTTGTTTTACACTGTCAGTCTGCCTACAATAACTTGCCAAGTATCGTGGATTGACTGACTTGGAATAAACCTAGTCTTGTATACAGAACCTATTAACAATTTCCTCGCTGTGTATAGCTTGTGTTAGCATATCTTAATTGTTCTAATCTTTCCAAATTGGTAAACTCTGGACAGATTTTCTGTTCCTACCATGTATAAAGGAGGGGGGGGTAGTTTTTTAACACCCCAAGTTAATCGCTAACCTGTGACTTGTAGTGAATGAAAATGTAAGTTTACAAAATGAATTGGCTTGAGAAATGTGGTTGGTCCCGCCTTGGTGGAAGACTACCCATAGTGCAACCAGAGGACTTGCCATTTTGAGCATCTTTACTTTTTGTTAAAGTCGTGGTTTCATATTTGATGTCCATCTCCCTGCATAGAACTTCCTTCTTCATGAAGTTTGCCTAAACTCCCGCATTTAGTTCAGTTAGGGTTTAAATTTTGTCATCCTTCAATCTTTCTGTTGATTGTGTTTTGTTTAACTGAAGTTCGCCTGTGCAAACTGTTTTGTTAGAGCTCTTCTCCTCAAACCAGGCAAAGCTTTCAGTATACAACCTAACGTGTGCTTCTCTCAGGTGCGGGGGCCTCACAACTTCCACCATCTTTAGTAGTAGAAAGTCTGTTGTTGACTTTCTCTCCTTAACATGCAGTTTAGCAACTGTCTGTATATCTCCATTCTTTCTTCCTTTATTTATTTAAATGGAGTTTTGAAATGGTTTATCACAGCATGTTATGATTTTACAGATATTTCAAAAAGCCACTTAACATCATCTGTGAATTCATCCCACAAGTGCTTTTCCTGTCGTGCATATTCGGTTATCTCTTAGTACTGATATTCTACAAATGGATTGTGTACGACTTCTCCAAATCTTCCCCTGCACCCTCACTTTTGATACGTAAGTAGTTTTTTTTCTTACCAAGAAATTTTTAGTGTTATCAACTTGTGACTTTGATTTGTACACTAATCAACCAACCAATCTTAGTTATGCCACTTTGGCGGGTTGACAGGGAAAATGTGCAAGGACGATAACTCACCTGCTTGGTTAATAATGCATTGGTGAGCCGCATGTTGACTTGTGTACTTCTAGGCAATTGATTTTTGTCACAATTTACAGTTGTGTTCAGATAACATTTAATTGATAAATACAGGAAAGTGGGCAGAACAAAGCTTAAATTTAGACGATAAGAAAGATGGCAGTGAGTGTACTTGTTTATTTTCGATGTCTTTGCTGAAGAACGTTTGCATTGTTAGTAATTTTTTTTTTTTTTTGCCTTCATGGATGAACCGAACGCTTGCATACAAAGAGTACTTGGTATTGTTTCAGACCTGATCAACATGTTCTTGTTGAAGTACCAGGAAGGTTCTTGCAGTCAGTGCATCTTCTATACCGGACAGGTAGGTCTACAGTTCATCATTAACAATGCTGTTTTTCCTTTAGTGTGAAATAATCGTACCTCCAAAAGCTTGAGAGGCTATGAATTTGGACCTGCTGTCTAGAATGGGTCCTTTGGTCTGGCTTTTCTATTAACGTTTTACTATCTTTCAGAAATATGTGCAGATTGTGCTGGTAGTCATAGCAGTAATCTGTGTGCCGTGGATGCTTTTAATTAAACCATTGGTATTATATTATCAGAACTCGGCCAAAATGAAGGTAAGGATATTTGCGGCATGGATGGTTTTCCTTGATGTTGGCAGCAGCTGTTTGCATTTATCTGCCTGGTCGGAAACATATCAGCTGAAGAAGAAAATGTTTCAAGATTGTCAAATAGCATTTAAGGGCTCAGTTTTATCTATTTGCAATAGTTTTCTTAACATAAAGGAATTTTAAATGTTAACTCAGCTCAGTTTCAGAGAGACATTTAATTTCAAAGATCACATTCAGATTTTTAAAAAGAAACACGATTAAACATGCATAAAAACAATATAGGGAAATAGAAAAAACAGTCTCAAATCTTAAGTTATTTCCATTTAAAGATATGTTGCCTGTAAATGAAATGTGACTTTAAGGAAACAAACTAATGCATTCCCTGATCCCATGGCAGTGGCAAGGCCTGGTGCAGGGTTTCTTTTTTAAATCCGTGTTTCAGCTCCTATCCAGAATGTTGTGTATTTTTAGATGTCTGGCATCTGAATTTACCGTTTCCTTTAACTTTTGCACGTCACCATGTTTGAATACACCTGACAGGAATTCAGCCTCTAAAAATGTCTGATAGATGCTGCTGTTACATTGCATTTTGGAATTTTCTGATCTGTATTTTTTTGTTCAATTGCAGAGAGCCAGTGGACTGACTGCATTGTCTCAGAATGCTCTAGTTAGCCATGAAGTTCAGCAAGTGTCTGTAAGTTAATTGTAGCCATTAGAATCTCACCTATTTCTTTTTGTTTACCAGAAATTTGGGGGAGAAACATTTGCCATATTCCTAGTCAAATATTAGTATATTTTCTGCCTAAGCAGAATTGACTGTTAAACATAGTTAGTAGGAAAACCATTTTGATAAATATGTAGCCCACACAGTAAGGAATGGATTCTCTAAACTTATGGTTATTTTGAATGTGAGATGAGGTGGAGCGGTCACTAACGTGTAGCTAACGCTGTTGCTTTGAAATAAACTTTATCACTCAACCTCTAGTAGTACGTAATGATGTATGGCATCACCTTTTACACTGAAGAAAAAAGTGAGACTGAATTTCCTCTTCAAAATTTAATAACTTGTTAACAGAGTTCCACAATTCAGCAAAAATTTCTCTACGATTGCAGATTCTTGGGACTGCTTGCATTTCCCATAATTTGATACTCAACACCTGAAGCAGCTAAGTCTACTGATATTTCAGTAGTATAATATGGTTTTGAGCTGCTGCTATTTTAAAATCTAGTATTGTTAAGTTTTTAGCTGTACAGCAGTCTGTTAGCATTAATTGTACAGTTGGTAAGTAAATTGTTTTCATCTCTAATGACTTTATTTTTAAATACATGCAAATGTGTGTATATGAAATTTCTCTCTCTCAGGATAGTGAACTAGTCAATCAAGAGTGTTCTGTGGTGGATGTTCCATCAGACAAACCTGAAGATGAGGAAGAGGTAAGAAAATTAATTGCTTAATCGGTCACACAATTTTTTTTGTAGTTGAAGTCTTAAATAATTAATGTGGTATCTAGTTAAGTGATTGTATTATATATTTATGCTACTGAAAAAAATTCAGAGGGAAGTGAAAATGTTTTCTTGGAGCAGATGGTGATCATGTGAAAGTATACATAGACTTCTTGCAGGAACTTGTTGCCAAAACAATTGCAACTTCATCAACCACTTTGTCATTACAATGAGTTTACCTGACAGAAGTTACCTTTACTTAAAAATGCGCAGGTAAGCCATTACCAGTTACAAAATCAAGGACTGTTTCCTGGAAAGGAAAAAAAAGTTTGGCTTTTTTGAATGACTGCCTGGTTGGTTGATTGGTTGGTTTTAGGTTGTCTGTATCTTTCTAGTTTCAGTTTGGAGAGGTGTTTATTCATCAGGCCATTCACACAATTGAGTATTGTCTGGGATGCATCTCCAACACAGCGTCGTACCTCCGACTGTGGGCCCTCAGTCTCGCCCACGCTCGTAAGTAGTCGTCATTTATGAACAGATTTGTCGCAACCTTAATGTAAAACAACTTGAAATATGAACCTTGTGGGTGCGAGCTCGATGTTGTGAACTTTTCAGAAATTAGGTCTAAAATAAAGAGAAGCAATTCCCACTTCACTAAACAGGGGAGGGGGCAGACATTTAGGTTTCTCGATTCTGTCCCTAACTACGAAAGCTAGAGTAACGTGGAACAAGCAATCTATGAAAACAAGTTTTCAAATGATAAAATGACTGAAAAATCTTTAATTTCCAGAATTGTCTGAGGTCCTGTGGACCATGGTGATGAGGATTGCGCTGGGCTTAAAGCTTGGCTATGCCGGGGCTGCAATAATCTTTGTTATCTTCTCGGCTTGGGCGATCCTGACTGTTGCGGTGTTGCTGGTGATGGAAGGTCTTTCAGCGTTCCTGCATGCTCTCCGGTTACACTGGTAAGTCTATGTCCAGCCTCTGAACCATGCCAAGAGGCCGGTCCGACAGGTTTAACAATTTTCTCCAAACAAATATGCCTACATAAAGGAAGGCCACATGATAGAAATGACACGTATCTTCAATACATTTTGTAGACTACATTGTATCTACTAGTTTGCTTCACTTATGGATAAATACCATCACCCTGAATGGTGCTGATTATTCAGTATTTATCTGATTGCAGAATTGTTTACCTACAGATCTGATACAAGATGTTTAGTAACTTTTGAAAAAAGTCTAGAATGCCCTTATGGATTTAAGTCTATAACTTCAGTTAACATTGAAAAATTGACAGGCTGCAGTGTATTATTACACTGGTTATAAAATTGATCTTCTATAATAAGTTCTCAAAGTATATACTTCAGGAAAGAAAGAAAAAAAGTGGTCATTTCCAAATTTGTGGTACTGGTATGGTGCATTATTCAGATGTTGATGTCCTAGTTGGCCTGCATATTGAAAAGAGAAACCCAAACATGACACAGCACGAAACGTAGATGCAAATCATTTCTACTTTATCTGCATACACATGGCATAAGTCTGTTTAGGAATCTCTAGGCATAATTTAACACCAAATTAAGTAGTTCAAGGAGAGATGTGCAGACTGCTGTTGCTTCCCACTCAGTGGCATTGACAAGATACCAAGAGTTCACAATAGGCTTGATGCTAGTGGTATACAGTCCAGAATACCGCTGCTATGTATCCTTTTAACACTGTGCATCAATAGCTACTCAAGCAATCAGTGACACATTGCAAATGGAAGTTGAACTGTTGGCACCAGTTTATCAATGATTGGTGTCCTGGAGTCTGGAGATGAATTTGTTAATTGTCCTTACCTAGCATGGTCACTTTGTTTGGGGAGCGACCTGATGGTATGGGCTATCATTCAGGTTGGCTGAGCTAGTGTTGCCATCATGAGGGGGGTACTATAACATTCAGACGGGGGGAGATCATTATGCTTGTGGTCATGTCTCTGCTCCAATGGCAGGATCTTAACTCCATCTCTGGATGACTGTGCATTTGCACATTTGTCAGGGTTGCATTTCAGGCCTATATTCCTCTCTCTCATGGCATGGCAACTGAACACGTTTGGGATGTGCCAGGGAGTGAGTTTGAGGCCACAATCTCTCTATCAGCTGGAAGTGGCCCTGGTCAAAGAATGGCACAATATCCCACAATGATAGCTTGATCTTATTTGGTTGATAACGAAACACATACAAGTTTTACTGGGATCAACAGCGATTGTCACGCATTAAAGCCACTTTTTCCTAGTTTGATTTCTAGACTCGTTCAGTTGCCGTTTTGCACACTCAATTCTCACAGCCATTTTGTTTTCATCCAAATTTAGCTTCCACTAACTAGATTAATGTGCAGAACATGGATGATGTACAATGCATACAAGCTCAGAAAAACTTTGGCTACTTTTTTTTTAGTACAAATTGTAAACTGTCAGGTGCCATTAAGTCATCTTCCACATCATCGTCAGCAGACCTGAAGTTGGTAGTACTAAAATGGGGGTAAAATTAGGATCAGTTGCATGTGAGCACTTTTTTTTTTATTTATCAGATCTACGTAAATCTGCTTTAAGAAATTCTCTATAAGGCATGAACCATAATGGAGTGCGTGCTCATTTTAGGACTTGATCTGGAGGGTAGAGAGAAAAACTTACCCATTTTAGGGAATGTGATGGTACTTGACAAAATCTGACTTTTTTATCCATTTCAAAAGTTTCCGTTAATAAAACTGCTAATGTACGGAATTTTCTATTGTTCCAGGGTGGAATTTCAGAACAAGTTTTATACTGGTGATGGCTACGTCTTCCAGCCATTCAGCTTCAGAATAATCTTAGAAGCCTCCCTGGTAGAAGACAGCAAATAGTGAACAAGTTCCGTACAACTTTCTTTTTGAAGCGAGTTCCAATGCTTGGAGTTGTTATCTAAGTCTTCCATTTGAGAACTTTTCTTCCTGAATACAAAAACCATCCTATAAAATAAGGTTGTGAACTTTTTAAGCTGCAATGGAGAGGGCTATAGATTCCATGTTAGCTTCTAGTCTTTGGGTAATTAACTAGTCTTTTCTAACCTCTTTGTCCTGAAGTTTCAAAGTTACCAAACAACGATGAATCTACTGTACAACAGACAACAACATAAATTGTATCCACATTGTTTCAGTCAAGAAACTCATAACTAAAACTGAAGATTTTAGAAAATTTGTTCGGAGACCATGCTATTGTAAATGATTTTCCTCTCCCCTACTATTATTGGTCATTCATCAAACCAAGTTAATAATGCAGTTGATTACCTCTATATTTGTTAAATATCATCATTCCCAATGGCTACAGAATGGCAGTATTAAAAAGTTAATCTGGACTACCTACACACCAGAATCCAATTATAAGTACAGTTGATATCTTAATATCTGTGCCTATTATGATGATTTTTATATTTCTACAAAATGCAATTTGTCTGCTAGTGTTTTTATGACTTTGAATTTTGTATCCAAGATGACTGAATAAAGCTCTATTAGTAAGACTACTATGTCCCAAACGCTTACATTTCAGACAAGATTTTAAAGGGGTTAACTAAGTATGAAAAACTCAAATTATATTCATATTTTTGGGGAGATTTCAGAAATGTGTATCTTGTGCAGGGATGAAATATGGTGTTATGTGGAAAAAGTTTTCCAACCAATAAGACAAAAATAGGAAAGGGAGGGAGTGTATCTTGTTATAACTTTGGCATAGAATCAAAGGCTATTTTTTCCTATTTCCCTCAATTTGATATCATCAAATGGAATAACTTAAAATTTGTGACTAGTGGTGTGTGAGATTTCTTTGAGCTAATCACTCACTGATGTAGAATTGAATGAATACCATATACACTGTCTGTCTGCAGTTGTGGGACATTTTTTTTTCATAATTTCAATTGAGACAATGCAGGCAAGAATAACTGCACATTTCTGCCAGTAAGTGAAGTAAAAACAAGTTAGAAATAATGAACTTTATTAGATTGTAATTTAGCAGTGATGAACCTGACTGTACATGCTTTTGTTTAGAAACAGCAGAGCCTTTTCCTGAAGACAAGTCATGTTTGGGGCTGCTTTATTTCAAATTTTTAGTAGGAAATCCATGCCATCAGATGGGTTATTTTGTGCAACTCTCCAAAAGCTTTGTCTGATGGTGTTGTAACAAGCAAACCAACCCATTAAGGATTAAGCGTGGGGGGGGGGGGGGATGGCCAGGATCTGTTCCAGAATTCAGCTTTCAAATCACACAAGCATTTTATCTGTTCAGGTGACTAGGAAAGTGTGTTGTTTCATTTGTATTAAGAGATTGATGGAACTTAGCTGTTTTGAGAACACTTCCTAAATTTTTCATGACATAAGTATAGCTTGAGAAATTTCTTGTAACTGGCATGCAAAATACATAGATCTTTCTCTTCACAAGGTAAATATCCTAGTATTGTGCTGTAATTTAATCTTATAACTTCATAATTTAGGTAACATACAAGAATTGGGCTGCTGAGGACTGGGAAAATTGTTTTTAGCACAATTTCTTTTGTAATACTGCATCCTTAAATATAATCATTAACTGGTAATTTTAAGGTGGTCCTGTAGTTTGAAAACGAGAAAAATTGCTTATTTTTCTCTTTATAAATCTGAAAGTGGTCTATTACTAATGTCGGTGTTCAGTAATTTGGAGAATTTAAGTTATTGGTTCTAAATGAGTAAAATAAACCTTAGGAGATTAATACTTCAAGAGCAGTTTTGTCTGCTGAAATCTAGCTGTATGGTCTTAATGATGATTTGGTGTACCCTATAGGCCAGTGACCAACAATGCTACTGTCAAGTAAAATAATGAAATGGAACTCGTTGAGGGTGGGTGAGTGGGACCACCACCACCACCTGTAGAATACATTTCTCAAGACAGTAAATAACTAATTAATTTCTGTTGTCATAAACATTTATTACTCCCCCTCCCCTTTTAAAAATAAAAAATTATTTTGTACTTGACTAAGCAGTGAGGGAGTTTAGTGGTAGAGTTATCTGCCAGGGAAAGTCTTACTATAAAATGCTACACCAGGCTCTCTCTAAATGTAAGAACATTACATACAGCCTCACAATCAGTAGGTACAATGATTCTAAAATGAACCAAATTTCCTCACAACAAACAAAACTGCCATTTACATCAAGCTGAGATTTAAGGAAGGAGAGAGAGAGAGACAATTTTAAGCAGACATTAAATCTGAAGAAACTGAATGTACTCTTTGGTTAGCAACCACTTCCTTTCATGTACTAGAAAAAAGTACAAAAGCAAACTATTGAACTTCAGTAATGCAACGTTTGTAGTTTTTCAAAATATCATGACAGGAGGCCATTAAAATACTGGACAAATCAAGTTGTGAGAGAGTGGTGAATCCAGAGACTGGAAGTTGTGTTTGTGGAGAAAGACGCTAGTGTCGGAAAGCTCTTCAGGAACAAATAAAGCTGCCGTTGACACGGGGCAGCTGGGGAGGAACCTCCAGTCAAACAGGTGTAAGAAAGATGCACAAACGGTGAAGTGTTTCTGCAGTGATGGTTTCTCACCTTACATCTTTGCTTCAAACTGTTTTCTTTATAAGGCTGTTTTTCTACCGGGTGTCTATTGTTGTTCTCAGTTGCGTGCTGATGATGCATTACCTGGAGAAATGGACATCTCTGCTCCCTGGGAGCCATCACGCGGGGGACTCTGTAATGAAAAAACAGAGGACGATGCCTAAAAAAAGCTATGTAGAATTAATCTGAGATTTAAAATTGTAATTGGCTACTTATCAAAAGCTTCTTAGAACAGTAAACAGAGCGAATACATGAAAGCATCAACTTTACATAATCTCTTGGTTTTTGGTTTTTTTTTAGGGAGGGAGCTGAGATTAATTTTAAATGTACGCAAGTTTTGATGTGATAAACTACTGCTGCTGCAGTCATTGTAGGCATCTTATCCCTTGTAGCAACCAAACACTATGGGGAAGGGGGAAGAAAGCCCAGTACACTCCAACTGACTTGACCTACCTACCAAAAGTCCTTAATTTTTAGATTTTGGAGGAAACCTATGCAACCAGCTGGGGAAGAAACCATGTTGTAGTAGTAATCTACCTAAGCCAACATGACCACAATTTGAACTCTGGCCCTCAATCATGGCCATCCAGTATTCTACCCACCGCCTTTCTTCCACTTGAAACAATTCTGGATGCAGTCAGAGTAGTTTCAAATCTTCAGTAAAGCTGCAGAAAAGTTCTAGATGGAGATACAGCTCTGACATCAAAAACTGAACCTTATCCAACAACAACAATTAAAATATATATATATATATATATAGTAATAATAAAGGTCCAACTTCTCATGCCATTTTAATCTTTTCAAGGGAAGAAAGAGGAAAGATATTTCAAAAAATAGTTGTCTAAAACACACTTCATAGAAGCCCTAAAAACATTCATAAGCTTATTAAAAAACCACCTCTGGATACAAACTTTACTATTTGGGTCACAGTGACATTTTTTTCAAATAACCAAACATAATACATCATTCTGCTAAACTACACCTAAAGTCAACGATAAAGCAAATTTTAAAAATAACAACAAAAACCTGAATTTTAATGTATTTCACTAAACCAGCATTTTAAAAAATCCAGGTAAGGCAGAAAGATGGAGTAAACCACCTTCTAATTGACCTTTCTGGGACCTGGATTAACTGTTTTTAAACAAGCGTGGCTGCTTATCCAACAGCTTTCATTAGTTTTGCCCAATACAAAGAAATACACACTTTCTCTTCTCGCCTGCCAAACTATTATCAGTGTTACCAGATGACATATTACAAGCACTACAATTATCATCAACAGCGATGGAGAGCACAACCCATAAGCAAGCAAGAAGTGTAAAGGATGCTAACATCTGACAAGGAGTGACCTGAGCATGTGCAGACATCAGATACAGCTCCCCTGGTGACTGACTAATAAACTAAAAAGGTTGGATAACTCTACAGGTTATTTGGAGGTTAGATAACAGATTGTTCACTTTGATTGTTAAAGATGGAGTCATTTTTTTAAAAAAAAAACAACAAAACAACAAAACTTGCCTGGACTTAATGTTTTATTAACCCTATACCTTTAATATTCTTCATCATCATCATTTATCAACAAATGCAAAAAAAAAAAAAAAAAATTACAGTAGTAAAATGAGAAACAAAGTCTGACAAACAGATTATTAAAAATTGTTCTCTCTCTGGTGACACTGTCGATAAGCCAGCCCTTGTACTGACTGACTACCGAGCATCTTCATCACAAACGGCCAATAATCACTTTTTTTTGTTGGAGTAAATGCACTAAATCTCAACTAAAGACCACTGTTCTTTCTGTGTTTATCTGCACGCCTTACTTTTCTAACTAGTAACAAATCAAGCAAAACAAACACTGGTTTGCAACTCAACAGAAAATTAAATTTAAAGTTTCTAGACGCGCATGCATGCGCACACACACACTCTCTCCTCTCTCAGGAAGGAGTCATTTAGCAACCATTAAAAATCCCTTTCCTAAAACTCAATGGCTACAAAGTAAAATATCATCTGCTTTCCTGACTTACAAGTAATACTGATCTTTCTTTTCTTCAAGTACAGAAGTTGTTGGAATTAACAGATTGAAAGTTTAATTAGATGTTTCCTAAAAGTGGAAGTCACACACACACACACTCCCTCAATATCCAGTCTACTAGCCTTATCATTAGAAATTGCTTCATGCATTATGGCTGATTTCCCTTTTTACAAATGGACATTTACAACAAAATTTTAAAATGTATGAAACAAAGTGCATCATTATATTTCTGTATAAAAATTGTGCACACTTTTAAAAATCCCAAGTTGCTATAATAATTCATTTATTTACTTAAAAAGAGTAAAAAAAGAACTATAGAAATCAGGTCAGTTCCCATAGCTGAACACTTCCCTGTCCCCATCACTAGGGCTTACTGCTCCGGAGTATAACACCATTGCCCGCTGTGCCACCAACTAATGAAGTTTAATCAGCTTGTTTTTGTTTTCTGCCAGTGTAAATTAATCTTCTCCGCTTGATTATCTCGTATTGTTTAAAAAAACCCAGCAAATAGACGCTGTAATGAGAAGATAAAACACCCTTCCTCAGTACACCATCCTTACAATGAAAACACTGCTTTTTTTAAAAACGTTAACAAATCTTTAAAGAAAGAAACAAGCAGCTGAAACTGTCACAAAATTCAAAGTATAAAAGTATTTGTCAGCACAGTTAACCAAATCGATGTACATTAAAAAAAAACAAAAAAACAAAACAAACTAATGAATCAACCATCATGCAAATCAAAATAAGTGGAAAACAGGAGATAAATTCACTACTCACTAAAGCACAGCATTTGTGTCAGAAAGGCTGAAGCTTGGTGTCTTGAATAGAAGATGGGGTTTTAAAGAGAGCAGTGTTAAAAAAAAGTCACACCAACAAGTCCTTGCAGATAAAGACATTCATTACCATCATTACAGCTGTGCGCCTTTTTTAATGGCTGGGAGATGCTACTCTACCCCACATCCCACAATTATTTAATGTGATCATTTGAATTGTACAAAGTTTAACAATTAGTATATTAAAGGGTGTTTATAAGGTCTTTCAAGGATTTCAATAATTGTTTAACCACATAAAACAACAAAAAGATAAAATGTATTACAAAGATTTTAACATGCTTTGTTTTTTTGTTCATTGCTTTGAAACCAAAATGGTGGTAACTGCATCTTGTGGCTTGCTGAATTAAAGCCAGTTACTTTGACAATCCCATTAGGAGTTGATAGTAGTAGGTTCAAGAAACAAGTTCAGTTGATAATATCCATCCTAGATTATCAAAACCACTTGTCATCAAATGTGGTAAGTAAAATTTTTAAGGAATTACCAGGCACTGGAAAGTACCATTCATGGAATCAGGCCAGATCAGAGACCAGTTAGTTTAACATCACTTGCAGATAAAATACTCGTGTCACTAAGAACTCAATATTTTATTTGAATGACAACTTGATTAAAAATAATAGTTTCTGCTCTAGAAAACCCTAGTCTTGCCTAACTAATCTGTAGAGCTTCTTCAATATATGTCACTGGTAAACTAGACAAAAGGTAATTATTATCTGGATGTTCTACCTCTTGGTTTTCACAGAGCATCTGATACGATTCTGTATGGGCAAATGGTAGATAGATGTAAACACTATGCTATAAGAGTTAACCATTTGTTATGAAACAATGACTATTTACATAAGAATTATATGCAGTACATTAAAAAGTTGAAGTAATCCATGAACATTTCATAGGCAATGGGGTCTTGAAATACTAAATTGTAGTATAAATAGTAAAATGTTCCAATTCCTGTCTATAAGACACGTCTGACCACTTTTGGAGTGTATCACAACCATGGAATCTTTATTATGAAAAAGATATTGATATTTTTGGGGAAGTTCAGAGATGGTTTACTAAGATCAGTAATGCATATAGATATTAAAAAAATTTTAAGGTGATATGAGTAAAATAATCAACTTTTTTCTGGTAAGGTACAAAGTGGGTTTTTAAAATGTAAGATAGATTTTTAAAAAGCGCTAAATTAGATACTAGGAAATGATTTGATAATAAAGTCTGTCTGGAATGCTTAGCCAAGCTGGAAGGTAACTCAGCATAAATATTCTAAAAACTAGGGTATATTCTCGTCAAAAGGGGCCATATACGTTAGTTTAAAATCTTTGTACCCTTAACTTTACATATCTATTGATTAAAAACACCTGACAAACCAGCAGAGCATTTTCACAAAGCCTGTGAAAATCACTTTGCTGTAACATTTTTTAAAGTGTGTTGCATCATCCAAGTGATCATCAAACTCATCACAGCCCAACAACTGGAGAATATGTTCAAAGCAATGTGGTAAATAGGACTGAATGCTGTATCACTGAAGATGGTGGCTAGGTAGACATTTTAACTTTAATACAGTTATCTTATAGTTCTGTCTTATGTAGCTAAACTGAAAGAAACCCCATCAGAGACCTTATAAACACCCTGTATTAATTCTAGTTAATAATGGACCATTACCTCCATCACTGCAATTTTTATTCTACAGCCAACAAGCTATAACCAAAGGTTCACCACTGATTGCCAACATCTGCATGAAGCATTATAAAGAGATGTAGAACGACTATTTACACCAGAAGGTATCTGGATTACGAATGACACCATTCAGCCTTGGTGAAGAAGAGCATCATCAACTGCCTGAAAAGGCTAACATCTGCCTAAATAGTGCCACCCACAGTGCATAAATGAAGATGGTTGTGGAGACACTTCAATGGATACTCAACAAACTTTACCAACAGCACTCTCAGCCACACATTCCAAGATCACCCTACCATATGTCTGAGGTATCTCAGAGAAGATGAGGAGAGTATACAGCAAGTACAACATTAGAGCAATCTTTCACAGCAGAACCACCATAAAGAATGTACTATCCACGACTAGGCCAACTCGTGAGGCTGGCAGAATAAAGAGCTGTATATATATATAACCATCCCATACAGTTGTGGCCAAGCATATAAGAAACAAACAAATTGACCAGTATCAGTAAGAACACAAGAAAGCAACAGAAACAAGCAAAAAAGCTCTTGCAGAACACACCTGATCAGGAAAGAACTACTAATCCTGGCCACTGAGCCCCAATGGAGAACTTGACAGATCAAAGCAGCAACATACCAATCCATCAGCAAATCGAGAGCAGAAATCAGCCCTATATGGTTACCCTACCTACATGC
Source organism: Nautilus pompilius (assembly GCA_018389105.1). Lineage (NCBI taxonomy): Eukaryota > Metazoa > Mollusca > Cephalopoda > Nautilida > Nautilidae > Nautilus > Nautilus pompilius. The sequence goes on along the minus strand of JACATO010000065.1, from coordinate 1,129,860 downwards.
TAATAACCAATTGGTGAGCTTAAATAGAGCTAACACCCCCCCCAACTGATTGTCAATGTTTGAAATAGCTCAGTTGGTAGCTTGCCAGATTCACAACCAAGAACTTCCTCGTTTGAACCTCACTAGTAACACATGTGAATAGTATCATTAATGAATACTAAAATTACATCTGAAGACAGCAAGAGAATAAACTTTCCAAAGTGTACCAATAAAATTGTGATGACAAAAATAATAGTCCATCATTAACTAGGTTATAATCCCACCAAAACCAAAACTTCTTTTGAACAATATTACAATTTGTATTTAGTAGTTCCCACTTTTATTTTGTCTTTTTGTTCTAATTTTAGTTTTGGAGAATTTTTTAATACATTAAAAACAAATGCAATATATTTTTTTTTAAATGCACACATTTCTTTCTTTGACAGCATAGTTTTTTTACCTCCATGTTACCTAGATCCCTCTATTTCTCCACTATTTTCTATAGCTAATTTTTTTCTAAACTGATCAATCAGAAATTCATTAACCCTGCAGACTAGGATCTTCTGGGTTCACTTAGTAAAATGTGTTAAGTTTTGTACTGTTATGATATTTACAATCACTATCACTAGTTATTAACTGCATCAGTTTCTCCTTTCTCTTCATCTTACTAAAGCCAGTCTCGCCACAGCATCTACCGATACTTACTCTCAGAGTTTACACTTTTGGCAACAGACTCACCATGTTGTGTGTGTGTGTGCACAAGTCACCCATCACTCAATCCGAAGGAATACCAAAAAGCTCTTGAGACTGGCGCCATTAACTTTGGATTGGAAAACAGGCCACATGGTTAATTTGTTATTGCCTTATACCCATAAAAAAATGCCATAATCATGAGAAACCGTTAGTACTTTCCAAAACTATATGCACATTTTGATTTATTATTACTTGAAAGTCTTTTTAACTAATCTCCTATGAAAAAAAATGATACATCAGTTTATTTACATTATAAAACAACAAATGCATGGACAGCACAGCAACAGTAGTGAGTGATCTGAAATTGGGAGGGGTAAAAAATGGATCTGCATTTAGTAATAATACAAAATAATTTATTACAATTTGTTTGTCTGTCAACAACTCAGAACCAAACTAAGATGATTGGGAATGTTCTCCATCATCCGCTCAAGTTCTGCTGACAGCAGCTGATGTTTGTGGAGGAGCCAAACAGCTTGTTTCTGAATAGCTAGTGCAGTACAAAAGAAAACATTTCTGTAAGTCCTAAGGAGATAAATACTCAACACCCCCCCCCACACCATCAATTGACAAAACCCAATGTGGGTAAGTTCTACCCTGGACTGTGTTCGGTTTTAAGGTCAGAATATATGCCTCAGTCTTTACTAACCTAGATTAGAGAGAATGACCATTTTGGAGAAGCAAACAGTGCGTGCACAAACAGACTCCGAGACTCAGCAATCAGCTACCAAAGATCTCTGACTCATGGTTAGCAGCTCTTCAGATTAAATGCTTACCTTTACATGAACTTGATTTTTTAACATGGCTGACCGCAATATCAGAGCCTGCAGTTAAGAAAAAAGGAAAAAAAAAAAAAAAATGTCAGTATCTATAAAATGTAAAAACAAAATGACCTGTTTGTTAAGGTCAGCATGGATCAAATTTAATCCTAAAAATTAGTTTATCAGTCACTAAAAATAATAACTAAATCTAAGTATAAAGAGCTTCCTTTTAAATATCTGATTTCTCCAAAGAAATTTTACACTGGTGGACAGAGTAGGTTAGAATCATGCACACTAAGTCTAACTATATTTCTTGCACAAACAACAAAACTCCATCAGCTGTAGAAAGCCTTTTGCATGCCATCACCATTCATTATAATGTTCAATTTTTGTTCAGCTGATTGTGTGCTACAACTGTTATCATCAGTGTCATCAGTTTCTTTCTGCGGTTGCGCATCCCCCCCCCTCTTCAATACACATTGCAGCCATTGATTCTTTTCCCCAGTGTGGTGGAGTTTTTTTTTTTGTTTGTTTGTTTATGATTCATTCCTGAGAGACTGAGAACAGCAGCAGGTCCCATGGGTATGTGTTTGTATACCTGCACTAAAATGAGAGCTAACAACGATTGTTGCCTGAACAACCTAGTAGCCAAAACTAATATAATTACTTCTATGCTCCAGTGAGGTAAATTAGCATTGTATATGATCTTTTCCAAAGTTTAGCAAAATTCTAATTGGTCAATTTGCAAAGTAACTGGATGGTTACAGCCAACTAAAAGAGGAACACAGAAAACATTGTATGTGGGTGAGTGCTATCTAATTTGCACAGGTTCCGGATGATGAAAAGCTCCCAGTCCCAAGAAGCATCTCGTCACCAACAGCCAAACTGTTTGTTCACAGCATTCATTCATTTAAAAATCGCCTACAGCTGGAAACGCCTGAGAAGTACGAGACACCTCTCTACAAACTAAACACTTAAAATAGAAGGGTAAAAATAAACCACCAAAATTTGGTAGGGTTACCAGTAAAATGTTTCCTTCGGCTTTGAACAAAAACTTAGCTTATTTCGTTTTTTTCTCTTTTCTCAAATGTAATCTGTAATCAACATTCCAACTCACCTTTGTTCTCCTTTCATATTCTCTACCCATTAAAACAGATTTTTCAAATGTTGTACTCCTCTGATCTATATCCTTTGCATATAAAATCTGAGAAAGAAAATACAAAAATATCACATATTTTGCTTTTATTTTTATCAACAAAGAAATATTTCTTTATTGTTATAAAAAATAAGAGTTTTTTTCTTAATCACTTTAAAATATATTAATTCTCTTAATGCAGATATAGAACAGTTTAGTTCAATTGTCATCAAATTTATTTCAATTTTTACAGCTGGAAGATTTGTGGTTTAGATCTAAATTTTCAAAATCCTGAAAACTAAGACAGAAGAAATTTAATTCATTGACTTGATCAAAATGAATGTAAAGTACTGTTCATGTGAATCACTATGGCTTTAGTTCAACATTGTTGTATTTTTGCTGGCAAATGTAAAAGATATTTCTTATGAAGTTCACTGTATAAATTTGAGAGAAACTGCAATGAAAAACAAAAACAAATGGAATTATTATTAATAGTAAAATAACTACATTGTATTCATATGAGGTGTCAAATAAAGCTTAGTGTACTAATGCCCATAATGTAATACCATTTTTCTATGACAGTACCACACTGGCTTGAATAAGCCAGTTTCTATTTCAAATTTGTCATGTATGGCACAACATTCATACTCTTCCTAAGTAAATACTGTAGAAATATTCATTGAAATTCACAACTACAAAAAAAACAACAAAAACCTCAAAATCCTTTGACAGTCAAACTGTTTAATTTTCATAATTATAACAAAATATGAAATTTAAAAAAAATTAATAAATATTAATAAAGGGAATACTGTCAGCCTAAAAGCAAAATGTTTCAGCTCAATCTTATGTTTAAAAAAAGTTACATAAGAATATTTTCAATATTGAATCCAATGAAAAATAACATAAATCAGTTGTTTTCTTGCACTCTACTGATGTCAGACATATCATTTGCTGCATCTGTGGCCTTTGCCATGGACAAGTTTTCAAAATAGTACAGTGTCCTTGTGATTAGTCCTGTTTCACATATGCAAATAATACAAAGCACAGCCTGTGTTTAGCTGTATAAAAAGCCTAGGTTCTTGGCTACAGAGCTGCATTTCTTTGAATGTTGACAAAGTGTGAATGCTATCTAATAATGAGGGGAACAACTCCCCATCCTGAGTGTCCATAGAAATGATCATAACCAAACTGTAGGACTGGTTTTAACAAATTGAAAGCAGCAGAGATAGAAAAAAAAAAGAAGTTTGACTGCATGAAATGTCACAGGCCTAAATGTTGTGCCACTTTAAAATACCAATTTACCTCTGCTACATCAACAGTACAGAGTATCCCTGACTACACCAGATATCCAACCAGTGCATCAGGAACTGCAAATGCAATGATGGTATGCAACCACAATCAATCTGTGCAGCAGCAACATTTTAACCCAGACACTAAGCAAGCTAGACTCCAGTAGTGTCATCAGCACAAAATTTAGATAATTCTTGCTCCCAAACCTCATGAAACACCTTTGGAATGAGCTTGGTCACTATATACAATGTCCCCAGCCAGTGACTCAGATATCAAAAACTTCAAGCCTTACAGAAAATATGCAATGACTGATCTGCTGTAATGGCACGCACGCACACACAGGCAAGGTAGAAGACCTCAAACCACCATGCATCTTTGGATTACTGTCATTGCTTTCTTTTGCAACTATCATGGCATATAGTGTAGAATTTATGCACATTTCTAAGCATAGTTGCTGTATGTACTACTAACTTAACTTTTGTTACAAATGAAACAATGGTGAAATGCAAATTTTATATTCATAACTTGTTTCTTTCACACGTTTCAGATGAGCTTCCATCCTCTCAACCTCAGGACAGTTGTATCTCATGTTGATAAAAGTTCCAAGCTTCAGATAAAGATCTACAAAGTGTGCAACTTGAAAGCAGTCAATTTTTTTTCTTTTATTAAATTTTGAAATTTCAAATTAAGCTCTTTCATTCATTCATAATCAGAGCTTTCATTCCACTCACACAGCAAAGCTACTCTATATTATGGAAGACAAACCTTTTGACAGATTCGTGTATCAAATGTTACATCCAGTAATTAAGTTAAAGAAGATTAGACATAAGTGCATTTAAATTTTAGAATTAGAGAAAAGAAAACAACCAGAAATCAATCAGTACAGTCAATACACTAACAATTTTAAAAATTAATCCCAAAAATAAATTAACCAAATATAATCAATGTTCATCTTAGGAAACAAAAGAGAAAAATTCAAAATCTACACCACTGCAAGATATTTATTGCTGTGTACAATTTTAGAAAGAGAATGCAGCAGTAAAATTATAATAAATACAAAGTCATACCTATGAGCTAAACAAGACATTTAAAAAACAATTTGCACTGCAAATCCAAGATTTCGTTGTTTTATAACTTAAAAGAAATAATGCCATAAATATTTGGCTGGAGTTGATCTTTTAATTGGGAAAATTGAAAACTAAAAGCAAAAATAAAATTACTACATTTCTAAAGATGTAGGTACATTTTCTCAACACTGATAAAAATTTAAAAAAAAAAAAAAAATTTACCTTGTTATGAGAATCTATTCTGGCATTAATCTGACCGTCCAGTATTAACTGCATTAGCTCGTCTTCTAAAGCCGAAACTGTCGTGTTAAATGCTTCTGCCATCCGCCTCATCTCTGCGGACAAGTAGGGACTGAAATACTGAGGAAGCGATATCTTTGTCATTAGGAAATCTCATCCAGTAATTATTTTTCCTGCTTTCAGCAGAGTTTTAAAACAAACTAATGGACAATACATGATTAGTGGCACAGGGTCAGTACTTTTGTTGCTAAAGAGGGAAGACAAGCGAATGTATAGGCAAACAATTTAGCAGACATAAGAAATATTTTTTTCAAGCTCACCAAAGAATTTGCAGCAATAGTCTGGTAGTCATAAACTCACTTTCAAATTAGTTATAATCTATTTTACAAACATTTAGTTTTCTCTTACTTATCCAATGTTTACTCCACAAGAGCATGACAGCAACAAAGATGATTTTGTAAATACAATTGCAACATCTTTGTAATTAAACACTGCAGGGTAAAAGTTGTTTGTTCAGTGGTAAGGCACTAAAGCCTGTTAGTTTTCAATAATTCAGACAAAAACTAAGTTAAATTAATTTATAAACAAAGTTTATCGTTGGAATTTTGCCCAGTCTTGAACAATCTGCCAGTCATTTGCTGCCATAGAATTAGAAATTGATTTTATTTACAAAAACTTTTTTTTATTTAGCAATTTCAATCTAATTAAAATACCAATCTTAATTTATCAAGTTTTCATTATGTCCTGACAATTATTTAAAAAGGCTGCCAAACCATAAAAGACTCTGGCTTCATCAAATAAACCAATCATCAGCTTATTTATCTCATCATCATTAACAAAAGTCTGTGAAGAAAATAAACAAGTAAATACATTTAGCATTTAGTTTTGTCAAAAATACTATGGAAAATCAATGCAAGTCTTAAGTTTCAGGTTTTCTACTTTTTTTGAATAATATACAAACTGAACTGTTAGTTAAAAAAAAAACTTTAAAAGTTGACTAAACATGTTATGAAATTTTCAACTCAGTAAAATCCAGATCCAGTTTGGAGCACCTCAAACAATGTTTGCTGGTGAGACAGATTAGTGGTGTCACACCTACCTGACATAATGCCCGGTTGCGGATCTGGGTGTATAGTGTGTTCACATGAGGTGCCAAATACATGTCCAGTAATAAATTATCCTGAAACAGTCAGACAGTTAAAAGAAAAAAGCTTTCTAAAGAAATAAAATAGATTAAATGCCTGATAGAAAAAAAAAAGTTATCAAAGCCGACATCCTTAATGTCATCAGAATTATTTTCTTCTTTTTTTAAAAAAGAAAGTGTATTTCAACAAAATTCATTCCAAAACTTCCCCATTTTGGACTATTTCCTTTTAAATTCAGAACTATGTCAAAAAAGCCAATACAAAAAAGAAGTTAAAGTAAAAAAAAAAAAAAAAACTTATAACCAAAGTAATCTATGTAGTATTTGGCCTCATAATTTTGGTAGCACAAAAGTTGTAATAATAACCAGAAGCAAATCAAGTCATGGCTATAACCAACAAGCAAAATACACACAGACTAAACTGCTATCGCAAATGCTTTCAGCATAAACTCACAAACACCTGGTCAAAGTGCTGCTAAGTAAATTTATCGTCAAGATCTACACTAAATTCAAATCACTCTGACATGTACAAAATTTCTAATGTCATTCAGATATCTTGAACTTAAGCAAGATTTAGACTGATTTTCATTTAGTATACAGCTTCCCAACCTTATGTACAAAGAATTTTTTTTTTTAAATAGATACAAAATCTCTTCTGTTTTATGTACAGAAAAAAAATTGTACTTGCTCTTGTATAATATTCTGTGTAACATTTTCCCTAAAACACCTGCTCATTTTTGACATATTTATAAACAAAACCAGAAACAAATTTACCTCAAGTAATCACCTCCTTACTTTACTCATGACAGCCAAATACTTTTCTCTCAGATCCACCACCACCACAAGGATCATTTAGGTAACAAACTTATCTGAAAGATTTTTCCCAAGCTTAGATCAAGATTGTTCAACTTACTTTTATCTCATTCATGAGTTTGAGGCAGGAAGCATATTTTGAGTCATAAAACCTGTGTAAGATATCCCTTAACTGTGGTTCTAATTCCAGAAATAATTTGAAAGAACTGAAATTTAAAAAAAAAGCAAACAAACATCTGTTACTATTGTGATGTATGACAAAGTAACTTTCCGTAATACCTAAAATGACAAACTTGTACTACATATATACAGTAGAGATGTGCCAATCAATCAGCAGATAATTGGTAATTGGCCTAATCAGCCATTTTTCCAATTAAGAACAATTAATCGCCAATTATTAGGCTTCATAACAGCAAATGAAAAAACATATTTTTGGCCAGAAACTGTAATACTGCCCCCTTCTCTGTTTTCAATATTACAGAAAATTTTATCAACAAATCAGTTTATCCAGATTAGACATAACCAGGGGCATCAATCTAGCTTGAAGTTGGAAGGGGGGAAAGACAATATATATCCCATAGGCATTCATTCATTCATCTACACACACACAGCCTATATACATATACATTTTAGGGCAAATTTTTGGGAGGAAGGGAGGAACAGCTACCCCATTAGAACCCAAAATTGATGACCCTGCACATTACCAGGTGAAGGCCAAAATATTAGTAGTAATACCAGTCTAAAAAACATAAAAGTTCACATCTGAGAAAGTTAAGTTAATCAAAAAGAAAAAAAATTTTGTAGCGGAAATTGAAATATTCAGAAGTTTAATGTTAACCAATCAATATACATCATATAATCCAAATCCCAGTTAATAAGTAACCAGACAAGTTTTAAAGCCAAAATAGTAAAAGCAATAGCATTCAGAATTCATCACATTTATGAAAGATGTGTGTGAAACTAATCAAGATAGCCATTTTTCAAATCCAGATTAATATGTACTTATGTGAAAGCAATACTAATTTACAAGCAAAGTTACAATGACAATTAAAGTCTATCAAAAGAATAACTTAGTATTTAAGTTCTTAAATTAAATTAGAATCATCATCTTTTCACCACTTTGTGGACCGAGGCCATTTTTTGTTGGCTCATATATACATGTCCACTGATGATAAAAATATGTTCCATGTCTGCATTTGAAGAAAGTATATCCTTTCTACCATAACAAAAGATCTTCATGACTGGGTAGTAGGGGCAAGTTAAGATATTTCTATCTTTCTTTCTCTCTATACCTGTTTTTGTCCTGTTGCTATTTCTTCATAGCAGTTCCAAAATCTGGAAACTGTCATGACTGATTCACCAGCTGAAGTTTGTAGTACGACTGGATCATCAAGACTTGCATCGGTGTCTGTGATTAAATTTTTTCTGGGGCTTTTTTCAATTTCTTATATCAACCAATGCCTTTTTCTATCCATATTCATGTTGTTACTTTGAAACTTCAGTTTGAAGCAAAGCTCTAAGTATGTAGATACATACCAGGTTTCCAATCAGCCAACTAATTGGTAATTAGCATGTCCATACTATACAGCATATAAGCATGTACCAATGACTATCAGCTAACTAGCTAATAAGACAAAATCAAATACTCACTCACCTACTAGCAATAACATTTTTTTGCAGCTCTTGTCTGTCAAATGATGCCAGTGCACATAGTGCACCATAAGTTGCTACATTACTAGGTGATAATAACTGAAAATAAATTAAGTGAAATAATTTGAATATATAAAGACTTTCATAATTGTACATATTAAACCCACAGATTATGGAAATTTCCTAACAAACAAAAGAAAATTACACAAATATTAAAATAACTTGCTTGCTTTTATTCTTTCTCAGTAATTAGGCATTCTATATTCAGCTGTTTGCAAAAATAATTTTAAAATAGCCTGAATTTTGCATCTGAAAAATGCAAATAAAACTGCAAATAAATGAAAATAATTTCGAATTTTAAAAAATTTTGGTCAATTTCTTTTAATTCTACAAAAAATTATCATCATCATCATAACATTTCATTAAAATAACCAAGCAGGATGAAGAGCTATGAATCAGAGAGAGACCGCCACCTGACAATTAAATTTTAAAAAACGCAATATGTAGATATCTTTTATAAAGCCAGTTAGATGCACAAGAAACAAATAAACAAAGCAACAAAAAAAAAAAAAAAAAAAAACACTTTTGGATTATCAATTTCAGATTTACTGCAATTTTGCACTCATTACTAGTAAAAAAAAAACAAAGTTAAAAGTGTTGATCGATTAAATGCCAACAGCAGCAGCAGCTGTCACCTTACTTCAGGGAAATCACAGTGATCGAAGCTGGCCTGCAGGAAGTACTTGGCAGCTGATTTGTACTTTTTTGTGGCAAGGTCTGCCAAACCTGCAGCACATTTTAATTTTGTCTGTACACTCTGTCCTCCATCTTTACCATGCTGAAAAAAAATCCATAAATTGTTCAGCTAAAACCAACAAACTTACTACAGTTGTGGGGTAGCCACATAATGTTAAACAAATTCCAGCTGAATGCTATTATCTGACTAACTGCCAACAGACAGATGTTAACTACTGATAGCACACCTGAGATAGTCAAGAACATTTCAAACTTCATGTCATTCTGACAAGCTTTCACCTCTTTAAGAGTAGATATATGCATACATCTTTTTTTTTAATTTCTAAAAATATCTAATAAAATAGAAGAAAAGAATGGAACAGAATTTTTCATAGCTACAAACAAAATACTGACCATTCTACAAGGTCTCTAAGAATACCTTAGGTTATTTAGTTCATTAGCAATTTTGACTTACACCATAACAAAAATAACAGAAAAATTAGTGCCAAAACAACTTCTCTTGAATGCAAAAAAATTCAGAATTTCTTAAGGGGCAAAGAACTGCAACATTTGTTACCATTAAAGACAACAGATTTATAAGCATATCTGTCCTGGAAATAGGATGCTGGGTCACCATTCTATTTTTTTTCTCTCTCTCCCAGCCTTTCCTAAGATGACTACTAACTTCTTGTAAAATAAACTTATTCAAGTCAACTAAAAAATGTAGTTTACCTCTGAAAGCTCTGGGGTGCCTTCTGCTTTGTTAACGTAACTAAGTACATGGGACCAGTTCTGAAGATAAACGCTGACCTGAAAGTAAAAATGTGTGCACCATTATCATTCTAGTATTTAATCATGCTGCACCAGTCTCAAAACTGCCTGCATTTCCTCAAATAGATATTATTTTAGCAACAGAATAGTTAATGAATGGGATAACAGGCAAGTGCAGTTAATAGGGACAGTATTAACAATTTAAGAATCATACTGGCAGCCTTTGCATAAGCCATAATGGCTTCCTGCCTCATTATAATTACTAAACAAAAACAGCATCTAATTTACAAGTTCACTCCCTTTGCAGCTTATTTTACGTATTCAGAATTAATTCTTTGGCACAGAGCTCATATAAAAGAAATATTTTTGTACATGCACATTACTTGAAATTGTGGACTCACCATTGAAATAATTTATCAGACAATTGATATTTCAATCAAAGGTCTTATGACAAAAGTTTTAAAATAGTTTTTTTAAAATGTATATGGATTTTCTAACATACCTGAGCTTATATGCACATAATTGAAAAGGCCACAATTCTAGCCACCACTGTGCATGTGTTACGAGATGGTGATGGCATCTGAATGAATACACTGACGGCATACTACTTTTTTAGCTAGAGAATTTCCATCGACAAGAAACTAGGGAAGCACAAGAGCTAGTTCTGATAATTCTATACACTATTCTGAGATGCCACAGCAGAAAACATCATCAGAATATTCTCATTCCAGAGCCAAAGCATCATGAAAGATTCAAAATGTTTCCACAGATGTGGTTGCAAACCAGGAAAGTGCAACACCATCTAATACTACCTTTACTTTCTTACCACTGCTAACACTATGCTAATTCTTGGTCTCTCAGTAACAGGGCAAAGTTTTCAAAGTAAAAAAGTTGTTGAGACAAAAAATGTTTAATTTTGAAAACTATGAAAGAACTTGTCAGCTAAACTTATACATCCTTCCACCCTATCCTAAATTATTACCTTAAAAATTCAAATTCTGATTTCATTAAGACCATTCTCAGTATCCTGTGTTTAATTTCTGGTAATGATTCAAATTCCACCCCCCCCCCAAACCTCTTTAAGCGAATCAAACACCAGAGTTTCCTGGTGTTGATAGTTCAAGCATTTACTGGTATACCACTGGCCAATCACTCAACTCATTAGAGATCTTCACTTCAGTAATCTCTCTATAAATATCTGTAGACTAATTTATACATAAATAAAATAGAAAAAAAAAATATTAAGCAGCAGAAGAATCTGTAAAATTTATGACCCTCACACAAAATAGAACCATGCAGGCAAGATGAAATTTTATTGTTTCTGTTAGAGTAGTTTCATCTTTCTGTATAAAGAGAGCTTTCTACCTGCCTTAAATTACTTTTACCTACATATTCTATCATCATTAATTTATAATAAAACATTAACAAATATTTTCTCAGAGACACCGTTCATTAGTGTATTGTAGCATCAAGTGATACAAGAGGAACTTACCTTGATAACATTTAAACACATATTCACTACATGTTTTGGGCTTGTACAATAGTCTCTGGCCCTGGAGTAGCACTTGAGTGCATTACTCAAGTCTCCACAGTCTAAGTAGTGGTCCCCTAAGTCATCATGGCCTCTCCTTAATTTAAAAAATAAATAAATAAAAATGCAGTATACCACATTTAACAATGAAAGGAAAAGCACACAATAAAGCCTAGAAATAATTCACTTAATTGTAAAGTTTGATGTATGTCACAGATCAACAACTTACAACATAAACATGCAGTCTGAAAGCATTATTGCAGGTTCTGCTGGTTTGGTACATATTTTTTAATAAAACATTTTAAAATTTGATAAATACTCAAGTCTCTTGAATTTAAGCATTTTAACTTTTCTTGAATAATCCAACAAATTCTGATATACATTAAAACTGACAACATACTCAAGTATCAACACCAGGGACTCAGAAGAATTCACAAAAATGAAATTTCAGCATTATTATACATGTCACAAGTTCATGTCCCCAAATAATAGACAGTCACATAACAAGGGTTCCAGCAGGATAGGCACATGCAGAGTCTTGGCTCATAGAATGGCATGTGAAATATCCTGGCTGCTGGGATATTGTCCAATCCTACTGTAATGCTATGGGTGACATTAAACTGGCAAAGATTACCCCCCCCCCAACAGTTCATCTTGATAGTGTATTGCCTGTTAACAGACATACTAGCCAAGTTAAACTCCTCAGTTGATGAGTTGGATAACTAGTCAAACACAGTGATGTAATGTTCCACCTTAAGAAAGATTTTTCAATCTAACTGTGTGGGCTATGCATTGTCCCAATGGAATATCTTGCTGTTGAAGAGGAAGGAAAACTGGGAGCAAATATTATCCATATACAGATGAACTGTTAAATTCTAATTCAAAACTCCATTAACAATCTTGAAAAGATTAGCACCACCTTCAAATTCTGTGTGCTTTTTGAACAAGTCTGCAAACCATTCATGTTGATGACAGTAAAGCTGAACCATGTCATCATCAGCAAATGATTAAAATCTTAATGCTACATCATAACATGAGATTTTCTGAAGCTGCTTGCAGCTTTATGATGAGATATGCTAATTGATCACACATCCGCACCCATATAATCCAACATACCCAAAGCATAGTGTCTGCATTTTCCAGTTGTGGCATCATGTTTTGAAACAACATTATTTTATAGGCAATTATTTACACTTTCCATTTGCAAGTGTCTATGGACACACTGCATGGCTGATAACATCGTTAAATTATAAACTTGTGTAAAATACTGATAACATGCAACAGCAAATATAAAATTTCAGTGGCATAATAGTGCATGCCATATTTCTCAGAAAGGATGCTGCATTTTAGGTATTTGATTATAAAACCACAATTCATAGAAATAAAGGTTTAGAGAAAGAAAGAGAAAAAATTTGTACAATCCAAAAGGCATCCATTTATAAACTGTTATGATTTACAGATATTCATATTTTGTATTAAAAAATAAAAAAGGCCTCAGCAGTTAAATGAAATATAAATATTTTTAGTTTTCTTCATTTAAAATGTGTTATGAGGGTTGTATTGAAAATAATAAGCCCTAATTATGAGGAAAACCACCAACAAACCAACCTGTGATTTTATTCAAACAAAATATAATAACTGTAGAAATATAGAGGTATTTTTCAGAATAATCCCTATTTCTGACTTTTACTACTAGTGCTTCCAGTAGGCAAACACCACTGCAAAAAATTTTCATCACACATTCAGACCCAAGGCCTCACTGATGCTAGGCTCTCCACACATTTTGCAAGCACACCTGAATGTTTCTAGGGATCACACCTTTTGCAAGGAACTCTGGCACAGCTCTTTGTTTCTACATACTATTCATGCCAGATTCTACTTGCAATGGATACTGTTGCCATGTGGGAAGTAGCAATGATACTTCTGATGCAAATGAGTAGAAGCAACATTATATTTTGAGCATATAAAATCAGGGGTTTGTCCAAACAATGGCTTTCCTGTAATGAAATAGACCTTCATCAGAGTGTACCACTACAACTGTTCTATTTCTCTAATATATCTAAAAACAATACCACAGTCCATGCTTGTCATAAATTATGAAAGATAGAGCTAGGTAGCTCAGGTAAGGTTTCTAAATAAAAGTGGAGCTTTACTCTAGCAGACTGTCACTGATGGTTTGCATTCAGTGATCTACTTTTTCTTCTTCTTTCAAAAGTAAATGTTCAAAGCATAGCAAGACAAGTCAAATAATTTAAGAATTATTTTTTTCACCACAGATTAAGTAAACATGAAAATCTGGTGTAAATATATTTATCCACTCATCACTGCTAACTGGTGATTCTAAATAAGTTTAACTCCAATGACTGTCATCCTTTCAGGAAAAGATTGGTGCATAACAATCAGCATTATAGTGCATGTTGTTCTTTTCAATAGACCACAACCATAAATCAGCTAAAATCTCAGCCAGCCATCCTTAACACCTGTATAGTAACATAACTGTAGATGAGCAGAATATACTGACAGCATAAACTGTTAAGAGCATTTCCATCTTACTGATTTGTATAAATCTTTAAGACTCCATGGATCTACTAAGTAAACCAGTTAGCTAATTCCATCATGATAGTTAATCCATAATTATTCTAAAGGTGAACACATAGTTTGTTTTTTTTTAAAAAGCTCTCTAATCAAATTTATTAAAACACAATTAAATTCTTCAATCCAAACAAGACCCTAATTTAAAAAAAGCTTACAAAGTATTGTATGTGGTATACTGCTCAGAAATGTTCACCTTGTTTAATTTCACTTCTTTCTTACCTGTGCAAAATACAATTTAAAAAATGTGGAAGTGCAAACTTGAACCTTGCTGTAGATTTGGCTATGACTGACCAAGCACCACCATGCTCACCTTATGCTCTCCTTGATGGAATTACTCTTGTAATTCTTGAGATCTGTGTCAAGTTTCTCTAGCTTCAAGGCAGCCTTCTTTGATGTGGTCTCCACCCACTGTGTATCAAGAGCTGGGACATTCTGCACAGCGCCAGCCACAGCATCAGGCAGCGTAGTTGATCTTAAATTTAAATGCACAGGAAGTTATCAGCACATTCTGTATCTATATAATTAAGAATATATATTTTAAAAGCAACTATATACAACAATAAGGAGAACCCTCCCTTCACTCATCTTCAATGCTGCTATGATTTTAGGCTGAATGTATTCTACAAACCCCCTGATATTTCTTATCCCCCCCCCCTCAAAACTGCCACAAGGATTTCTAGTAAAGATTCCCAAATTCACCTGTTACTTAGAAGCAAACAACAAAAGGATATATTGCGAAAAATTTTAATGAAGCTAACAGCCTAAATATGAGTTTCCGTGACAATGCTTCTTCTCAACATTTTATCTTAAACTCTGTGGCAACATTCACTATGAAGCCTGGTGAAACTGTACAACTACTTACGAAGCCACAGCTTCCTGCAGTTTGCGATGGATTTGCTGATACATATTTGCATTATAGGTGGTTAGAACATAAGTCAATGCCATCCTCAGGGCCTCTACCTTCAATGATGGGCAGTGATCAGCTATAAATATCAGGCGGTTTAACTTTGCCAGTCCTGAATACTGGGCAGCATAGGCCTCTAAGTCCTGGAAAAAATTAGATTAAGACATTTAGCAGTGTAAATAAACCAAAGACAGGAGAGGTACAAGATACGGAAATACCTCCATATCTGGATGCTATTTATAAACTAACCATGATTCTGTCTGGCTCTTTTAAAAAAATAATTTAATGCTATTTTCATATATTACCATGGCAAAACAATAGCTTTTAAGATATCTGAAGTATTAAAAAAACTAAAATGTGTTCACAGCTAAAGCTAAGTCTGTAATATCTATCTTACAAGTTATAATAAAAAACAAGAATTCTGTACAATGAAAATGATACAACAAACAGAGAACTTCTCATTTTACACTCTCTTGCAAATCACTCTAAGGTAATGCGATTAAATTCAAAAAATAAAAACACTGTCAGTGAGCAGATTTATTCTGATCAACACACAGGCATTGTCAGAAAGTGTGTTATGTCAACATAAATGCTACTCAAACGAAAAGAGATCCATACAGTCTTTAGCATGTTCAAGATCCTCAAGCCTACAAGTCTCTTCTTTTCTCACACTACCTAAATATAGCTTAGCCTGACCAATTTACTTAACACAAATGGCCTGTTTTTGTTATCACCTCTTCATCTATTAACAGAAATGAAGAGAGATTAAGACTCATTGTTTGATGTACCCATCCTTGTATAGTTAAAGGATAACAAAATAAATTCTGCTTGCAGAAGCCAGAGCAACATTATTTTTTTTAGGGTGATACAATTTTAAAACAGAAGGAAACTACGAGGTCTGTCAAAAAAGTATCTGACCATAGGCTGGGGGAAAAAAATTACATACTTGGTGGGTTCAATTGCTAATCCCCTTTGAAGTAGGCCCCTTGTGCCTTCACACACTTAGCCCAGCGATCCTTCCCTGTTCCAAGCACATCTGGAATGCTTCTTCCGGAATGGCTCTCAGCTCCGCCGTCGCATTCCGCATGATGTCCTCTCGGCTCTCAAAGCGGGAGCCTTTTAGTGGCATCTTCATTTTTGGGAACAACCAGAAGTCAGAAGGAGCCATGTCTGGAGAGTAGGGAGCCTGGCGAATGAGCCGGGCATTGTCATGATGCAGCTGCCAGTTTTGCGAGGCCCACAGATCCGGTCTCTTGCGCCGAACTGCATCACGAAGACATCGGAGGACTTCCTGATAGTTCTCCTTTATAACTGTTTGTCCTTCTGGTGCCTATTCGTGATATACAACACCTCGGTAGTCGAAGAAAACAGTATCACCTTGATTTTGCTCCAGACCTGACGTTGGGTGCTTCCACTGTGATGACTGAGCTTTGGTTACCAGGTCATACCCGTACACCCATATCTCATCTCCAGTTACCACGGTATTCTGGAACTCAGGATCCCTGTTGGCAGTATCCAGCAGGTCCTGCACAACCTCAAGACGAAGTTGTTGTTGTTCCCGAGAAAGCAGTTTGGGCACAAATTTCATTGCCACTCTGCACAAGCCCAAATCCTCCTTTAAAATTGCATGTGCAGAATCTTTACTGATCCCAACCTCATCACCAATTTCCTGAACTGTCAAACGACGATCCTCCATTATCAAGGTCAGCACTTTCTCGATAACATCTGCATTGTGGCTTGTTGACGGCCTCCCGGAACACTGATAACTCTCCACTGATGTGCGGCCATCTTTGAACCTGTTGTACCATTCTTTTATTTGGGTAACACCCATGGCATTGTCACCAAAAGCCTGTTGAATTTTGTGAATTGTTTCCGCTTTGGTATCTCCAAGATTTTGGCAAAACTTGATGCAATATCGTTGCTCCACATGTTCCGTCATCATGGACGAAATGAAAATGCGACAAGTAGTACAGCACCTCACACGCTGGCTGCCTGACAGCGACTGACGCATCCAACAAGCCCGCCAAAAACAGCGCATGTGCATGAAGGCATGAGGCTCCACTATGCACACTTTTCCCTCCCTGATGTCATTACTTCTCACGGGAAAAAATAAAGTCGGATACTTTTTTGACAGACCTCGTATATTTCTGTTTCTGGTTTATTAGTCATTTCTACACATTAAGAGTCTCCAATGCAGTAGTAAAAAAGATTTGGTATTGCACATATTGTTGTGAAAAAACAGAAACACAAAAAGTTCTTTAGTGGTAATAATAAACAGGTGATAACCATAATATAGATAAAAGTAAAAAAAATTAAACCAACTTACTAGTGATGTATTCTCCACAATGTATTGTTCTTCTTCAACATTTTCATTTTCTTCAGGTGAAGCATCCACCTGCATTGGTTCCACAGCAGGCTATTAAAAAAACAGTAATTTGAAAAACAACCATAACACTTCAGCATCATAATTCAAAATATTCAAAAAGTGTTTTGGAGTAAACCAGGTGCATATAAATTTTTCAAATGCTTCCTAATGCCAAACACATTTATCTTGTTGCACATCACATCACTTTCAGATGCAATGGAGTGAACATTACTTACAAAAATGCCAACTGATACATATATAATTAGCATTAATCAAATACAGGTCCCACTGAATGTTTGCCCAAAAGATTTGAGGAAAAACTTTTAAAATTCTCAATAAGTTTTAAATGTGATACAAAAGTGATGTAGCTAAATTCTTTTATAGATATTAAGACATTACTGAAATAAAACCAATAGTACTAAGTGAAAACACTACAAGTTGTAGATTTCAGATTTTCCAAATACAGTTGTCCCCCAGTATTCGCGGGGGATATGTTCCTAGAGCACCCGCGAATATTGGACGTGGTCCATAAAAATGCCTATAAATGTCAAAATATAACATAAAATATAATAAAAAATATAAGTAAATATATAATAATAATTTAATAAAAAATAACAACACTCAGCGAAACACTCGAGATAGCTACACGCGGTAAACTGGGATGATGCGGGGCTGCATCTGCCTGAGACAGCGCCTCGTGGGCAGCAGCCAATCAGCAGCGAGGAGAAATGAATAACGCTCTCAGATTGGCTACTTTCAAACCTCCAGAATAGCGTTTATTTTATATTGATATTTGCTGAATTTACGTTAGTATTTATATTACAAAATTAGTAAATTATATTGTTGTTAATAATTTAGCATTAAAAAGCATGAAAAAATATATATTGCCACCAAAAAAGCCATAAAAAAATCATGGAAGATATTTGCGATTCCGCGAATATGCAGGGGTTTCCACGAACAATTATTAGTTAGGTTCTAAGGAAAATTTCGCGAATAACTGGGGTTGCGAATGCCGAACCGCGATTACACGGGGGTTGACTGTATATCATTAACTGTTCTTTAAAGCAACTGAAATAATTTACCAGTGTTTATATATTTTTCTTTAGTATTCAGTTTAAATAACATTCCCAAGCCGTTATGCTCCCACCCCATGTTTACTGATCTATTAAACAATATCCAAATTGACAACACATTTTACATCTTGAACAAAACGGGTCAAACTTTGATTAATCAGTCCACAATAATCACTTCCAATTTTCATGTCCAGTTTTTATATAATTTTGTCAACTGGTGCTTTTTTTTTTAAAAAAATAATTTGCCCCCTAATTAGTGGTTTCTTCACAGCTACAAATCATGCAGGCCAGAAGATATAAAGTGTCTTTTCAACATAAGGTACACTGGCAAATAGTGACAATGACATTAATCTGTTCTGTAATGCCAAGGGCTAACTTGTAGATTCTGCTTTCTCAATGTCTAAACACACCTCAGATTCTTCAATTAAAAATTAAACTTTTCAGTTTGGTAACTGATGAGTAAATTTTTTTTTTTTTAAGTGGAAAAGATTCTTTTAAAACCTATATAATACCTAGACCATTCTTCTACGCAACAGGAACAACCTTAAGAGCAAAGTCATTTCTCTTTACCGAGTGTATTAAAAAACAAAAAACAAACTGAAGATGATGATGCTATGTTATTTGGCCATAAAATTGTTCTGTGCTCCACTGTCATTCACTATCATTTCCAATATCCAGCTCTGAATTTAAATCCTCTTCTAGCCAACAATATTTCATATCTTCTCTTTAACTCACATCATCTGGTTTCGTCCAAAGCTTTTAATTTAACAAAATTAATAACTATTAACTATAGTCTATTGAGGATTGTAAAAACAGAAAGGCAGAATTTTCCCCAGGTCTAAATAGAAAATGTTTCTTCAAACTGATTTTATATAAAAGCAGCAGCTTTCAGTGGAGCTCCCGTATGTGTGCATGTGTGTATATGTGTGCAGATGTGTGGTGTATATGTGTGTATGTGTGTGTAGATGTGTGTATATGTGTGTAGATGTGTGTGTATATGTGTGTAGATGTGTGTATATGTGTGTGATGATGTGTATATGGTGTGTAGATGTGTGTATATGTGTGTAGATGTGTGTATATGTTGTGTAGATGTGTGTATATGTATGTGGCTGTGATGGTATATGTATGTAGATGTGTGTATATGTATGTATATTTTAAAGAAATAATCAAGATGGCAAAAAAGAGGAAAAATGGTAAATAGAATTCAACAAAATATTTCAGATACGGACGACGAATTTACCTCCATCAGTCTACAGGTTGCTTCCTTTGACAATTAAGGTAATAATAATAATAACAACAACAGAAGACTCGTATTCAAAAACAGCCAGGTGAAC
The DNA here is from genome assembly GCA_018389105.1 of Nautilus pompilius. Lineage (NCBI taxonomy): Eukaryota > Metazoa > Mollusca > Cephalopoda > Nautilida > Nautilidae > Nautilus > Nautilus pompilius. Next base: position 1,109,723 of record JACATO010000065.1, on the reverse strand, counting down.
ACACCCCCCCCCCCCAGCACTTCTAATTCCATCGACGCTTCGTACTTAATTATAGAACGATCGTCTGCTACGCCAGAGTCCGGGTTGACCCCGACGGGTGGCGGCCATCTCTGTAGATGTTCTCCCTCCCTCTTCCCCCCACCTGGTCCTTCTCCATCCCGCACCACGGGTGAGGCGAAGGATATCGGGACTGTTTATTTCTTTATACCCCACAAGAAATAATAGTAATAGTAAAGGCGAGGGAGACGTTTCTGGGTGGTAGCATCATTCGCTACTCCTGATGCCGGTCGTCGGCGACGATCGGACGGCAGACGTCAGGTGAGGCCGGATTCCGGGCCGAAGGATCCGCCCCTCGGTCGTACCCCGATCCCGACCCCGATCCCGACCCGACCGGCAGTCCAACGGGACCGAATCCTCGACGCATAACTTACATGCGGGTTTTCCGCCATCTTCCCGCAACTCATATGGAGGAAAAGGTTGTGTGTGTGGGGGGGGGGGAGAGAGACAGTTTTAACCGGGGTTCGGCAACGTTTCCCCACCCCCACCAAGAGAATCGAAACCGTACCCTTCCACACGGCAGGTGAATGAGTACGGTAACGTCTGCCATACCTGGAATATTCCTTGCTGAGTTGGAAGCGGCATTTCGCTTAGACCACCGCTCGCTCGCTCGCTCTCTTGTCGCCGGAAGTGGTTCTGCGCGCATGCGTAGACGTGTCGCGCGAAGCTCTCCGGGGTTTGTGTGGTCATCCCTTTGGCAGTAGTTTCCCTTTTTATGCTGAGAGAGACCCGTGGGTGCAAGTGGAACCCTACAACATCCTCCAGCTTTTCACGGACCCTCAGTTGGCCCGGCGTGAGACTGAAGGTTATCTAATGATGGGGGGGCCCTATTCCCCCCCCCACCAAAACCACTAATCTCCGGCCCCTATCTTTTAGTTAGGGAAATCACTTCCGCTTATTGGCACCTCTTCAGTACCGTCTCCCTTTTTTTCCTTTTGTCTGGGGGGGGGGGGAAACAATACACGATCGCTTTTAATCCCGTAGATCTGTGAGGTTATATTTCATGAAATTGCTGGATGGGGACTCGGGGCTGATGGGGGCTGGGGATGGGATGGGAGGCCGACTGAAATCTGTGGTCTGTTGGATGGGTACCGTGAAAGGCCAGTCGCTGGTACCCTGTCTCTGATCCTGCGGTTCCTCCATCGTAATTTCAGGCTGCCTATTTTGAATCTCTCATTTCCTGTTATCTGATGAAGCTTGTGCTGTGGCTTTAAAGATGGAGAGAGACTCTTAGTATTGTCATGGAGAATTTTAAATGGTTTTTAGTTGTTTGATGGTGAAATTCTAGATCCACTATCACCAGACAGTTGAGGTTTACGTAATTTCTAAAACGGGCGAACAAGTTTTTATTTACTTACAGATATTCAGTCATTGTCAACTGAGCTTTGTTCTTGATGAAGGGAGGTAGTTATGTTACAGCACATGCATGATTATCTCCCTTTTTTAAAATTTAATTGATTTCATTCACCACAAAAGTCTACCAGCAGCAAATCTTTGTACGTGCCCAGTCTAAATTCCATACTGTACTAATTCTTTAAATCTGCCCAAATTTCCCCCTACCGAATCCAAATTATTAAATCTGTGTGTACCAAATATTATAAACCATCTTTAAGTCTCTTATTACATTCTCTCTTGCAATGTGCATATCTCCATGCAAGTATACTATATATATACATTGTTTTTTTAGTACCTTACAATCCTCTTTTCTAAGGTTGTGTCCAGCTGAAGATAAATGCAGCTGCAGCGAAAGTATTCTAGGTTTTGTTTTTCCTTTTGTTCTTCTTTATTACGGCTTTAGTTTTTTCCTATTAAATCTCATGCTGATAATCTGGAGACTGCCATTTTTTCCTGAACTCTAGAGAGTAAGTAAAACAGAGGTCAGAGTCATATGAACAAAACCAACATAGTTATTTGTAGTCATCTCAATATGAGAATTATTGTTTGAAAAATACCAAGTTTAGATTTACTAACATGTCCTTAAAATTGATGATGTATGAGTTATTGCAAGTTTTGTTTTGAAGTAAATTAAGTTTGACTGACTGACTTTCCTTTAATTACTGCATAATAATAATAATAATAATAATAATAATAGGCTACTTAAAACTTGATTTTAAATAAAAGATCAGAATCAACAGATTAAAAAAAAACTTGCTAAATGCTTTGTTCAAGTACTAACCAGGCACATTTACAAAAGAATAAAAGAGTGAACATTTATATTATCAGGTTTATTTTAAATCAAGTTTGGAGTTATCCTCTATCATTCAGCAAACTCTAAAACTACTTTGTGGAGGACAAATAATATAAAAAACTGAAGTAAAAAAATTGACTCTTCACCTTTCAAATGCAAAAAAAATATTCATTTTAAAAGTAACAATTATTTGTCCTGTCTTGATAGCATTACAGCAAACAATGTCCTATTAAATTTCCACCTAACCAATGTAATATAAACTAGTCCGTTAGCTGTGTGTATATCCAATAAGTAAAACTGGAGATTGTCTGAGTGGTTTCCCCTTCTCCATTTATAAAGAAAAGTAATTACCATTATTTTGAGGCTTGCAAACAAAATTTTTAAGCAAGGAGCCATTAAGGCTTCCAAATACTCAGTGAAGTCCATTTAGCAAAGCTACATTTATTACTTCACAAAATTATCTAAAAATATGCATGAAAATAAACACCACCAAGTCTATTCTCAAGAACTGGTGACATAAAAGCTTGTTGGTTTTCAAGTTGATATAAATTATAAATTCGTCACAAATTAACGAATCTTTTTTTTTTTTGGTAATTTTTAAACAAATGTCATGATGTGGCAAAATAAAAAATAAAGATCATTACATCTTTACTGTCAGCAGACATTCTGCTGAGAAAAGAAATCAAACAAATAACTTTACTGGCAAGCAAGATTAACTTGATGTCGTTGAATCTGTCCCTTCAAGCAACCCATAGCAGCAAAGATCCTACTAAATGTCTTTGTAAATTTGATTCAATAATAATAATAATAATCTTAATCAGCTATTGGCTACCAATATAGTGGATGTCTTCCCCATCTGGACACAATTTTCTCTTGGTCCACTTAACCATCTAACTTTATGCAGCGGCTAAACGTGTTCCTGATCTTCATGCTTCACTGACCTTAAATGAGCCACTTCTTTTAAGGTATAATTTAGTATCTTGTCATGTCCTTCAAACAGAAAGTAACCGGAAAATTTTGATCCTTTCAGAAAAATGGGAAACCAGTACTTATCATCAGGCCACATCTGGTGAAAAGGAATGGAACTAATTTCAAACCACTGCGGTCTCATTTCTGGAAAGAAAAACAGTAAATAAAAACATTATCTAAATGTTTATTAATAATCTTTCTTCGCTTCAGAGATCTAAAAGAAAAGATTTTGTTTGTTTCTCTTTTTTAAAACTAGTCTTCAACCAATGTAGACATTTTTAAGTGTGCTATGATTTTACCATTAACAATCTTTGCCAATCTTGTTGCCCACAAACCTGGCACTTCCATTCAAGAAATGTAAATTCCCCCTAGAACAACTCTGTTTAGATGTGGGAGGAAGCCTGCATTGACAGACTGATACAGAAGAGCAAGAAACTGAGCTATGAGAGGCTCACCAAACAAGCAAGTACACATGCTGTTCAAAACTACAATGATTTAAACATTAAGCCTGTCTTTAATTGAAGATTAATGCAGAAGTGCAAAACATTTTTTCCCATGGTAAATATTCTTACCATCTGATTCAAATGGCTTTCCTTGGTATTCACTGGTAGTAAAGACATGAACTTCCAAAATTTCTGGATCACCTATGAACTCAAACTCCAGAAGTCCAATTTCAGATAGATGAGAAGCTCTCAGGCTCGATTCCTCTTCCAGTTCTCTAGCAAAAAAATAGAAACAGTCAGGCAACATGAATTGTACCATTATATTAATAATTTTTCTTAACAGTAGTATGCAATGCTTTCATAAATAGCAATACACGAGCTTCACTCACTCACTTATAAAGTCCCTTTACTTTTATAATATACACTAACCTGTTACATTCATTAAATATGGCAATCTCAAAGATTTAGACAGCTTCAATTTCCACAAGTGTATCTTTTAATCAAATGATGAAAGATTTTGGTTTACTTGTTACCTTTTAGCCCCTTCTAATATGGTTTCTTCTCCAAGATGTACTTTGCCTCCAAACCCATTCCAACGTCCTTTTCCAAATCCCCGTTTCTTTAAACCTAAAAGAACTCTTGTTGGCTCTCTAATCAGAACCAAAGTTAGCAATTTCCGAGCTTGCATCTTTGTTTCTTTTTCCTTCCTACTCCTTGGATGACTGCAAGATTAAGCAAAATACGAAATTTATAAAATAAAAGTGCAAGAATTCTTTGTAAGAAGAAAATTCAGAATCCAGGGGCACTTAATTGGGCTGTCATAATTAATATTATTTAAAGATGATGGTCTGTTTTTTCGAACCATGTTTTCTAGAGTAACAAATTCTGAAATTAGTAGTCTCTTTTAATAATAAAAAAATTATTATTATTAAATATTAAAGACACTCTAGACCAGTAAACCAAAAGAATAGCTATGGGAAATAGCAGTTCCACGTCAGAACGTTTGCCATAAACCATGTCATCGATGCCATTGGTTGAAGATCACGCAGTTTGTCATTCTAAAAGGGGAATCAGATTTTGGTACATGTAGCCAACAAGGGGTTTGGTTAGGGGAGGGTTACTTACTAAAAGATTTTAAAACAACGTTCGATTGACTGGCAGCACTCGCTGAACAAAATTATAAAGTTCTTTCTGTTCATTCACCATTTCATCCTTCTTCGTGTATGTCCGGCGGCCACCTTAAACATCACGCACGTGACCAGTCGGTGCTCGCGCACGTGGTCAGTCGGTGCCCCTACTCTCAGACCAGCTGAAAGACTGGCGCGTATCCGTTCATTTACACTTACCCACCCACTCGACCAAACCTCCATCCACTGTACTTGTGAACATCCCCAACAAGTCACATCAGGCGCGACAAGCAGAAGAGCGCCAAATACAGTTAAGCGGGGGGGGTGGCGGCTCTTCTGTGTCGCGCGTCTTACCCCACCGCGGCCGGTCACCTGCACTCCGATACCCTACTGTCTGTTTACGTAGACAACGGAGTCGGGACAATAAATACACTACACTCTCCTAATAGACCTGCGACTTTCGGTTCGGGCTACTCCCTCTGAACCGCCATTCCCCTTATATTTAGAACTCCACGCTTAAAAGTTTGTACAACTTATATTTGTTGTTGTTTTTTTGTATTATATTCTTATTTGCTTTTAGCGTAATATTAGTAGGTTATCTCCCTTTTTATGTTTTTTTTTTTTGTTGTTGCTTTAATGAGGAGCATGATATCAGTCTTTGACAGCAAGTGAAAGTAGACGAGAAATCGCAATATTTATATGCCCCTTGCGAAACCAAAATGATTTTTGGATTTGTTTTCTAACCTTTGACAAATTTTTATTACTTGTTTATTTATCTAATAATGATAGATATTTTTAAATGCAATGCATTTATTCCATTCGTTTATGTTTATCCTAAAGCCAGGCTGGATCTTCTATAGTTTCGGTTATCTGCTTCTAGGGGATTTGTCAGTGGTCGCGCACATCTATCGTCGACTGGGCCGGTAAATAATATAAACAATGCGGGTACGACGCCATTGTTTTATCAGATTTATCCGTATTTCCACAGATGAGAAAACTGCTTGGAGTTCTCATGACCTGGTTCCTCCTTCAAAATAAGTTCCTTTATTCAAGAGGGAAGCGTGGAAGAAAAATTGAAAATAAAATAAATAAATGAACCGGACAACAAGACAATTTATCGCGGTATTAAAAAAAAAAAAAATGCGATTGCCACGGAAAACAGATTAGCGTTGTGAGTGAGTGAGTGCTGCATTATTACGTTCTCTCTCTCGCGATTGATTATTAGGTTTCGCTTTTGGTCATCGTTCGCGCTTTCCATTAGACCCCGAGCCGGGCCTTCGTCGCACGCCATAAAGACCCAGCCTGGCGGTGGGAACCTGGACGAGAGATGAGGCGCCCTGCGATGGAGAAGTAGCGGCGAGTTTTTGATCTGCTTTTAACGAGTGCGAATTTTCTGTTAGAATGATTCAGTATTGAAAAGCAACAACTAAAAATGAATTTAAAAAACAAACAATAAATTCTTGAAGGCATTAATTCAATCAGCAGGCCAGAAGGGCATCATAACGGTGACGCCATTATATGGAACTGGAAATTAATGAAAGGGAAAAGAAGGGGGGAAAAGACAACACCTCACGATCTAGTTATTGAAATGTAATAACCATTGAGCAAAATAATATAGGGGATGGAAATGGGGACACAGCTTCATCTTCAAGAATCTCACTGTTTGGTCGTTTACGTTATCACAAGATCTTAAATCTCCGAATACAGACGTTTTTCTTGCCAGGTTGCATCCGACAGTCTGGGAGTCGGGCATGATTCAGCGATGACGTAAAAACACGGATAATACGACGAATATTGAGAGGAGGATCTCCCAAAATGCCAGAGGCTAAGCATAATTAAGGAGGAAGAAATTATCCAAAACGTTCAGGAGGAAGAAGGGGGGGGAATCGCAATTCACCTGATTAAATGAGTTTTTTTAAACAACGGCAGCCTCAGAACATTTGGACTGGCTGCAGCGATCAGACGCGGCATTGGAAGATGGCTGCCGAGCAGCTGCTAGTGAGTAGGCCGTTAAACCAACTACTCCAGGGTAGAGAACGGACACCCCAAAATATGCAGGGAGACCCGCCAACTTCTCCCGGCTCACCGCCATCGTTGATTAGGAAGGGAATGCTAATCTCTCTCGAAATCGTCTTCCTCGATTTATGAGCACAGACGCCCAACACAACAAACCGGCAGCAGGTCCATCTTTAAACGAAGCTTTTCCGAATAGAATTTTATGGTAAAAAGGAACTTAAAATACCTGGTTATTTCTGTTGGCACACACAAGAAGAATCAACGTCTGCCTCCCGCACCTCTTTAGAGACTATGTGGAAAATTAAGCCTAGTCACGACCACAACATGAAACCAGCGACAGTCGATTACACTTGTGTCGGACTCTCCGGTGTATCACCTATACAACCAGTTTACTGGTACCCTTAGTTACACGTGTACGAGCCTAGGATGTTAGAAAATACAATAATGTAAAAAAAAAAATTTTTAAAAAAAGGGGGGGTATTTTCGACACGAGACATTTTGTCATCAGAATTGTCGTTCTCCTCTATGCTTGATGATGTATTTTTGGTGAGTCCACAATAATGGCGGCCGGTGTGGATAGTTCTCGCTCTTCTGTCGTAGTGCCCTTACTTCTCTGGTTAAAAGATCGGACGACCAATTTCCCCATCCACCTGATATTGTTTTGTGGAGTCAGTCAAGGAAACGTTTGGTCGGTCGGTCAAAAGCAGATCCGAACTCAAAGGTTCGTATTTTTTTTTCTTTTGAGCCTCATCCATCCATCATGGCTGCTGAATCGTTGGGAAGCAATCGGCGATGATCGACACCTAATCGGGAGTTTTCGTGGTGTTGCATTATGAGAGAGTTTTCTTAATGGTCAGCAGGCGAAACAAACAGATTCGAATTGCTCACGCAGCTTTTTAAAGGATCTTACTGAATGGTATACTTGTTTTTATTCAGAGATGAATTAACGGTGTCTTCACAGGTAATAAAAACTTGTTTTTTTATTCCACCGCTTCATCCTGTGGCCGGATCTTAGTGGTCAAATGGACCGCAGATAGCGGCTCAAATGACGACCGAATTTGACGCTTTAATAGCTGTTCTCATATCCGGTCATTCAAAAGGCACGGATGGTTTAATGTCATTAAGGTGCTGACCGGGTGCGGCAAATGTTCCGAAGAAAGGCTAAGAGCAGAGCCGAGTTGTATTCATCATCTGTATCCCAGAACAGAGCCTTGTCAAATTTATCATCTGTATCATCGTCTCGTTTTTCTCCAGCTTCCTGTGAGATCAAGAGAGTGCACAAACTTCTTTGCTTTTTTTCCTTCTTATTTATGTTATGCGAATAAATAGACTGTTTATGGATCTTCTTTTTAAGACATGTTCAATTTAATTATAGAAATTTATGACTCACAGAGGCCGAGTTTCGTTTTTGTTCTCTGCTATGATCACATACTTCGCGTCATCTTTGATATCAATTCTTTCAGCTTCATGTTGGGGCGATGAGAAAATCTGGGATTGCCGCCTAATCGATTAATGACTGATTTAGTTGGGGCCTAAAGTATAACAACATCGGGTTAGGCAACATTTAGTACTGATGATCCGGTTTTAACACTAACATTACTAATTACAGATTATCAAATATATAGAAAAATATTCTATACTTTTAAATTTCGTTTTTTAAAGACCCTTTTGAATTGTGATTAGGATTAGTGATGTCAGAAACAGTAAGAACGCTATCTTGCACAATTCTGACGTGTAACCAATCGCCGTGTTGCAGTAAGTACAACTATGAAGCACGGGAAGTTGTTTATGAGGTGATGTGTTTTTTGGTTGCTGAGAAATTAAATGTGCTTACCAAAGTATTCAATATCCCATCCATTTAGATTTTTATTGATGACCAAATCCTTCTCTAAACCTCTGTTTTAACCTTATTAGTCGTTTCGATATTGGTATAGGTTGATAATACAATGGGATAACAAACCTGCCCTGTACTTCGCAGAGCATCAAGAGGAGAAATTAAACCTTGCATAGTATTCTTTATCAAAGAGAATTCCTCCGAGAAATATCGTACCAAAAATTCCCCGAGTCTACCAGAGAATATTTCTTAAAGATCTTTTGATATTACCTCTGTTGCACATACCATTTCTTATGTATTACGAATTTATCTAATATAATGTATTATTTCTCAGAAAAACAATTCCAAAAATCTTCATTCACGCTACCTTGAAAAGATCTGTAAGCCAGCTTCTCCCGTTTTATTGCATAACTAAGATTACGTACAGTATTGATTTTAAGTCATCTTGAAACTTTCTCCAAGTTGACGATATCCTTTGCACTGTATGAATTCCAACCGCAATTCCAATTATTATTATTATTATTATTATTATTATTATTATTTATTATTATTATTATTATTATTATTATTATTATTATCCACTGATTATTTACATTTTGGATCAGAGCACTCGAGGTTTTTACTATATGAATTCTACTGGCTTTAGGATACCGCCTCCACACTGTTTATAAATTTTTAAGATGCTATCTTCATATAGCTCATAAATTCTTTTCATTTTATCTTCTACCATCGCTACTGTAGCATCCTCAAGTAAGTACAAATAATTCACTTCCATTTTCTCAATGCAAAGACATTTATAGTCATAACATTGTGGGTGAGATTTTACTTTCAGTATGATCTATATAAATTTTTTTAAAAAAATAGAACAAGCCTAAAAATCGAACCCTGCGGTACCCCATCGATGACGCGCGGAATTCACAGACGTGATGCCACTTGCGAAAACCTCTCTGGAATGTCTTTCAAACGTTAGTAAACGGTTACCCTTTGTGTGCTGCATCTTCTACAGTTCCCTGCCAGACCTTTTTGAAACTGTATGGAATACTTTACACAACAACAACAACAACAGAAATCATCCACATTGTCACCCGTCTCTCTGGGTGGCATCTTCAAAGAAATGAAGCATTAAACAAATTAGTTAGGCAAAAAACCATCAGAACGAGAGCCTTGCTGACCGTTTTTTAAGCAAATTACTTGTGTTTAAATTAACAAGTCTCATCTCCGCTTTACTCGAGTCATCGTTCGATGGGCCCCTCCCACCTCCCTCCAGTGTTATTGTTGTCGTTTCTCTTTTTGTTAGTGTAGCTTCACTAGCAGTTATTTTCGGATTGATTTATACATCTTCCGATCAAGGAGTCGCTTTCTACTCTTTAGCCTTCCTTAAAGTAGCTTATTTCCGTTTCTCTCCTTTATCTAGCGAATTTTACACGTAACTTCGCGAGCCGTCTATCAAAGCTCCCTGCTTCCTACCCCTTTCTTTACTCTTTTTTTTTTTTTAAAGGAATTGATCTGTTTGCAAGACACTTAAGACCACTCGTCTATCTACAGCGTTTCAACCGCTATGCAAACAATGCGGAGCTAGGGAGGGTGGATTCGTCCGGGGAAAGGGAAGTAACTTTATTTGCATGGTGGCATTCGGGGAATCTCTCTCACATAGCAACTATATATATATATATATATAAAACCCACGAGGTCAGCAGTGTCTGTCAGGAAGCAAGCATTGATTTGAGGCCATTGTTCAATACCATCACGCACTGCATTCGTAAATGAATAAATTCACAGTAAGAAAGGCAGACACACAAAAAAAATATATATGCAAACGTTGGGGAAAGGAATTAGGAGCAAAATAATGTACTAAGTTTACTTAGAGGAGAAGTGGGGGGAGAGAGAAGCAGAAACGAATTATTGTAACCAAGTGTGGAGCTATCGGGCGCTCTGTGCTCTCGTGTGGCCAGTGGTAAGGAAATATCCACTTAAGACAATCGCTGAACTGGAGTTCTTGGCAAAGTGATACCTAAAAGTTGCTGAGGCAAATACATTTTTTTGAAAATGCTTTGTGAGTACAGATGTACTTTTCCCTCGTTGTTACTGTCACTGTTGGTGCCGCACAGCTCACCTGAATCGTTCTGCAATCGGATTTAAGCATTTCAATGAGGCGGGGCAGGCACTAAAAAAGTCGCGATTTTTTACACACGCACTAAGGGGCATCACGTTTTTACGGACTCTACCCCCGCGTAACCAGTTCAAATGAAATAAGCGAAGTAGGCAGGGAGTTCGAGTCGAGTGAATTCAGTCGCCGGCAGATGGTCGTGGGCTCACCGCATTATACCGTCTTCGAAAAGAATAACATCCGTTGCCGACCCATTGAGCTTTCACTAAGTTATCAGAATTAAACGTCTAACGCATTTTCCATCTCCTTCTTTAGTTGGACTTATGTTAGGGGCTGGACGGAATCACTTCGGTAAACGCATTCTTTCTGGGAAGAGATGGCGGAGCAGCGGGGATGGGTCCAAGCCTCGTCCTGTGAAATTCAGTTGTTTTTTTTTTATAAAGGATTTTGGGGCACAATACTTTAATTCCAATTGTTTTCCGGTTGTATGCGGCCTTCTTTTAACTCACCATTTTCACTCAAACGCCAGTGCATTACGTCACTTATTTGCCACAATATCATTTACATTTCTCCATTGATTAGGGGCATTTTAAAGAGATGGTTAGAGCTGTCTTTATGCCCCCGTGTAGCGCAGTCAGAGGAAGGAAAGAGGGGGAAAGGCTCAACGCACCCTAAAAGATCTCCAGCCCTTTTCCTTTTTTGTCGAAGAGACTTTTGCGCCAGAAAGTAGATAAAGAGTATCGGAAGCAATTAGGGAAACCCGAAAGCAGAAGTGATTTCTAAAGTATACAATACATACACAATTAATTATTACGGAAAATATGCAAAAATAACATGAATACGTTGTACAGTGCATTAGTATTTCGTATGTGAACCCTTAGATCTATATGGAGCCCGACACCTTGTTTTTCATGCTCCCATACAAGTTGTCAATGTATGACTGCGGAATGTTGTTCCAATTACCCTGTAGCACTTTCCAAAGTGTTTGGTTGCCATTTGACTTTCTCGGTAGTTATATAACCCTATATAGGCTTAATCATGCTTATATCACCATCTTTGTGAGTGTTCCGTCAGCTTCTTTACATTCCAGATAGTTCCACCACACCGGCTGTCATGTTGGAAGAACGAATCCTCGGGCCACCCGTCCTGTCGGCAGTCTCTATGTCTTCGATTGTGTGCATATCTCCGACACCATTGGCCGATATGCTGCTCCACATTTGTATTGATTCATCCCAATCCTTCACTATTAGCTTCTGTACACCGACTGTTGTTATTCCGCCTTCAAACAAACTGATTATTGTCACACAGTCCAGACTTGGACTCACCTGTAAAGAGCACCTTCTTCCGGGTTTGGTCTTCCCAGTTTCTTTTCTTCTGCTCATCTAAGCCCCGCCAAAAGTTTTCGGGAGGCTATGCATTCATCAAGACCACTGCGCGTTAATGGGTGTCTTACTAATGTTGAAGAAACGTTGACACCCGTACTTACAACCAGGTCATTCACGAAACTCTACTGGCTGGTCGTCTGCCAAGTAGGGAACCCCCCCCCGAGGTACAACATTGTCAACAGTACCAGTTTCGCGTATCCTCCTCAGAGACTTGCATACAGCTACTTATGAAGTCGGGCTGCAGTCCCCCCCCATGGAGTAAGTAGCCTTTAATAACAGAGATTTGAGGTCTATATATACATTCCATGTGATATTTCCGTCCCAAGAGCCACTCACCGCAATACAACGATATCATGGGCATATTTCATAGTCCTGCAGGCTTGGCACCTTCTGATTGCTTGCATGACAACCATTCACAGTGTACTATACTTGACTGTACTATGGATCATTTCATTTTTACACGAGATGCGGTTCTATCACACGTTAACTATACCCAGTTTTCTCTGTTTCTGTAATTATTTCCAATACTGTGTACGCGAGCTTCATTACTGTCAATATGCGAAAACTATAAAAGCTTAATTCCCTGTAAAAACCTTAAATAAACAAAAATATATTTCGATTCCCCCCCCCCACCCAGGTCTTTCGTGACTTCTCCCACCTCCTCTGAAGATTCTTCATAGCGCCCCAGACCATTATCCTGGCTACCCCCACACCTCTCCTGCTAGCCCAGCCCCTGAAAGATCTTCAACCCCATCACGTTGGGGTGAAAACTTCGTGTTGTTTCATTTATTAAAATAAAGTATTTCCTGGAGCAGATGTCATATTCTAATTCGAATCATCGATATTAGGAGGAGCACTTGTTTCTGACTCTGTAGAATCCTAGTTTCATGCTCTCGCCGATCGATTCCGCTCCACGAATTAAAGATAATTGAAACTTCAATTATTTCTTAACCCCCCCCCCCCCCCCCGCTATCCTAGTAGTCTTTCGGAATGTCAGTGCGATCACTGCACCATGGTGTCCTAAGTTCACCATCACCCACCCACCCACGCCGCGATTTATAAAAGCAGATCGCAACCGCGCCGCCATTGAATGGACCGGGCCAGCATCTCGCCGACCGGAGTCGCTTAGGTACTTGAAATTCGGCGTGAAAGAGGTCAGCCGTGAGAAGGTGGAGGATAGGATTTCAGCGCCGACAGGAAAGTGTACGTCTAGGGCCGGGCCAGTAGGGTTCACCGTCCTCGGCGGGGAGGGCCTCCAGGTAGCGAGCAGATTCGCCGTTCTCCATCTTACAGCGCACGCGAGTAATCATCGCGTTCCTGTATCGGGAAGGATTCGATCCGCGAACGTTTGACAACAAATGTAGTTCAATGGACGAAATTCTAATCATTGCCGCTATCGCCTATTCTCCCTCTGTCTCTCTCTCTTTGTTTTTTTTTTTTGCCTTTTACAATTCCATAAGCGATAATCTCCGGGGTGTCGGTTGACCGCTGAAGTAAGCCGCTTACGGACAGAAGCAAAAGGCGACGACGTCACTCGAGTGTTACACACATCTTCTGCTAACCCCTGGCTCCGTCCGTTCTAAAGGCCACTATAATTATTCATCCTCCCCACTTTTTGTGCTGTATACTTATCGTAAATCTATTGTTTAATACAAAAGGAAGGAGATACATTTTACTTATGAAAAAAACAAACAAAACAACAAAACAAACTGACAAGCGCATATTTTGGAGACCCTATGAGAGACACCACCGCAGCCGAGGCCACGGTGTGAGCCTCGATGGTCGCAGTCTTCGACCGATGTTCGATTTATATTTATGTATTATAATATTGGTAATAAACTCAAAAAAAAAAAATTATCAACCGCTAATAAACGCAATATTACCCAGGAATCAAACAAATACAGAAACCAGTCAACTTTAAAAAAAAAAAAATTCTACTCAAAAAGAATTTTTATGGATGTTAAATTTAAAAAGATTTAATTTAATTCATAATTAAACGTTTCGTAATAACTTACCCATTAATTACTAATTACTATTATGAATGTTGAGGTCATCAAATGTGTAAAACGAATAATCAATGAAATATCTTTCTAGAGACTCTTTTGGAGAGCCGATTTTGTTGTTTTCTTTAGCTCTTTAAGGTAAGATTAGAAAAAGGGTAATGATGTTAGAATCCATCGCCATCTTGCACAATTATGACGCGCATACAAATGGCATTCAGTGTGATCGCTGCCCACCCACACTATGACGCAGCACGGCCGCATTATCAAGGGTGCAAATGTCCGGGGTTTCCCCAAACACAGGGGCTGAAGCCACATGTACGAAAAACATATTTACCGTTTCAGTCATCTGTATAATTAGTGAACTCTCCAAATAAAGTTAATGACGATTTGTTCGTTCTTTAATTTGAAAATTTTTTTGAAAACAATAACATCCGTGAGTTACTGCAAGTATCCTTTATATGTAAGTCGCCGTCTTTGTTAACCCTTTTCATTACTGGTGTCAGTAATTAAACTGCCAATCAGATAATGACAAAACGATGACGAATATATGACGTAGTGCGCAACAGAGCCGTCTGTTGCGAGAAGCAGCTGATGTAAATATCATGTCCGTGTGCAGACTGTGTCCGGATCTGTCTTTCCTTTTTATGGCGGGTTTCTAGAACACAGTTCTTTTTTTCTTTTCTTAGGTCACATTCTAGATCAAATGAAACAACAACAACAACAACAACCACAAACGGCAGGTTTGATTTTATCGTTGAAAATAAAATTGACTTTTAAAAGGATGAACGACGAAATGGTGCAAACATCCGTCATCTTTAGGAGAATCTTCAATCTCTCTCTGCCCGGGACGGAGCCGTTTGAAACAGTTTATGCCAGGACTAATCAAATACACGGAGGTTTACTTCCTTTATCAGACATCAGTATACAATGTTTTTACCCAGCTTAACCCTTGTGGAGTACACCCGTATATTTTCGGGATGGAGAGATGTCCTCTCTATAACGCTGGTTACCACGAGATGTCCTCTCTATAACGCTGGTTACCACGAGATGTCCTCTCTATAACGCTGGCTACCACGAGATGTCCTCTCTATAACGCTGGTTACCACGAGATGTCCTCTCTATAACGCTGGTTACCACGAGATGTCCTCCCTATAACGGTTACCACGAGATGTCCTCTCTATAACGCTGGCTACCACGAGATGTCCTCTCTATAACGCTGGTTACCACGAGATGTCCTCTCTATAACGCTGGTTACCACGAGATGTCCTCCCTATAACGCTGGTTACCACGAGATGTCCTCTCTATAACGTTGGTTACCACGAGATGTCCTCTCTATAACGCTGGTTACCACGAGATGTCCTCTCTATAACGCTGGTTACCACGAATGTTCTCTCTATAACGCTGGTTACCACGAGATGTCCTCTCTATAACGCTGGTTACCACGAAATGTTCTCTCTATAACGCTGGTTACCACGAGATGTTCCCTCTATAACGCTGCTTTTCGATGTTTACTTTTGACTTTTAAGAAAATATATCACCACCACCACCACCAATAATAATAATAATAATAATAATAATAATAATACTAATAATAATAATATATATAAAAATAAATTTTTTGCATAATAACATTCTAAAGTAGTAGAAGTCTATAGAGTTTGATAACTGTAACCGAAGACTGTAGGAGCGGAAAACAAACAAACCCAGAAGCTACAAGCTTTTTTCGGTTCGTGTGATCTGTTTGTACTCCCCCTTTAAAGAAAGTAGATATTCTAACAGAAGGGCCATAGTTTTATTAAACTAAGAATCCCCTTAAGTTACAATAGTTTCCTTTTCTTTCTTTTAGAATTTGGAACGGATGGGCGAGGTTATTTATATTATTTTACCTCTTTGCAGAAGAAGAAGAAGGAGGGACCAAGGAATTTAGCCAGCCCATCTTATAGAGGGAGCCCCGTCCGTTGGTCCCGCTCCCTCCCTGACAGCGGTCACACCACAAACGATCCTGTTAAAATTGCACAAAGGTGAAATCTAGAACGCGGACAACAACGACGAGACGACTGTCAACGGTGACGGTGGCCCGGGGGGGGGGGGGGGGGGCGGGGTCGGTCGGGCCCTCAAGCCTCCCGCGAGATGCGGAAGGTTAAAAGGGAGAAGAGGGAGGGATTGGAACGGTTACGGATCGATTGTCTTAGTCGGGGGGGGGCAGGGTGTTGTGATCGGTTCATTTTCTGTTGTGTGTGTGTGTGGGGGGGGTTCCTCCACGAAGAAAGTGACTCACAAAAACAACGGGGAACGGGCGGAAAGGGACCCGGCTCAGGGCCGCCGACGGGATCCGGCCGGCGCCGTTAGATCGAACGGGCGAAATCGATACGCAATGATATATTCATGGGCGTCTGCCAGTGGTTCCCGAGCTCTTTCGTACTGGGGGGGGGGGAGTAAATTAAAAATAGGTAAGAAGGGACAGACAGGTGCCGCTGCTCTCCTCGCGCAGATACAGAAGAAATAGTCCGGCCCCTCCCTGTTGGTTGTAGGTGGGTGGCACGTGGTCTGCCGGCGGGGACGGTATTATTCAGCGGCCAGAGTCGGTTAATCGCCCGACAGCGGGTAGGGGGAGGGGTTCGTAGCAGCAAAAAGCCGGTCCCCTTTCACGATTCGGGGTCCGGCCGCTCTCTCGTCTCGCCGCGTGTATGTGTGTGTGAGGGGAAGGGGGGGTAGAAGGACAAGCACGAGGGTAAACACAGCCCCCCCCCACCGCTTATTTACACTCTCCTTCCGCCGACTGGGAGCGCACGAGGGACCGTTTGTTGTGAGTCAGAGACGAGTGATGTCATATTCCAGTCTTTTGTTTTAGCGTGACTCCCTCGGCCCCCCCCGGGGGAGGGAAATCGACCAATCAGCGCGCCGCCCGGCATTCCGTCCTCCCTCCCTCCCTCCCCCCACCTCCACTCTCCCCCCTCCCCTCCTCTCTCTCTCTCTGTCTCTCCCTCCATTCGCGCTCCAAGATGGGAACAACATGGCAGGGATGAACACCGTGGCCGACGGACAAGTCAAGTACAGGGAAGGAAAGAAGGTGAGACTGGGCTCTCATTCGGGGCCGCCGTCGATTGTCTTGTTGTTGTTGTTGTTGTCGGAGTCAGCAAATAACCCACCGGTCCCCTCCCCTCTCTCTCTCTCTCTTTACGCAGTGGAAGTCGCGATGGTGTACGGTCAGGATGCCTTCGCCGGTAGCGGGTAAGTTCGAAACCTCTTCTCCCCTTCTTATTCGTTGTCGACGCCAACACACCCCTCCCACACACACACACACAGCCCCGCCTCTGCCCTCTCGTGCCAGGAGAAGACACTTGTTGTGACTGACCGGGGAAGGGTGCGGCGCGCGCGGGGACCCATCTACCGCCCGACGACCCCCCCCCATCATCCTCACCTACCTGCCAGGAAACTCCGAGCGAAACCTTTTTCCAAAACCGCAACAAATTCCCACCCCCCTCGGAGGGGGTTAGGGTTAGGGTTAGGGGGTTGGGAAAGGAACGAGGGGAAAACCAACAACACGAACTCCCGAGTAAGCACTAAGCGAGCATCTCCCAGGGTTCGTCCCCCCGTTAGACCCCTTTGGTTGCCTCTTAAAGTCGTTCACTCCGATATTCGGTATGTTCTTCCATTCCTGTTTTTACCAGTGTTACTCACGACCCCGACCCCGACTCCCCTGTCCGCCCCCCCCTCCCCCCGGGGCACGCACGCACGCACGCTGTAATTTGTTGAGCAGAGCAGATACTTTTGCTTGGATGTCTCCTCTACTCGAGTACCCTGGCATCTCTCCCTTCTTTCTACCCCGCTACTAAAAGGGGTAACTCACCAACCGATCCCCGTGAGAAATTTGAACCCCTCTTATTTCCGGGGTAGTATTTTTTTCAGAATTATCGTGTATTCTAGAAACGTTCAAAAGAAACCCGGCTGAAATAGGACGCGCCGTAATGGCATCCAGCCGGGTTTCGTTTGAACGTCCTCGAAAGGCACCCTAATCGACCTTCTTGTCTCCCCTTCCTCCCCCCCCCCCGGGCTTCATTTTATCCGGATATGAAATATTAATTTGTTATTTTTTAAACTAACCATAAAATTATGAAAAAAAAAACAAACAAACATAAAACCCACCCAGTTGGTTTTTCATTCAAGACGACGAAAACAAGACCCTTAACAGATATTTTGTGAAGGCAGAGTTTCAGAGGGATGAAGAAGCTGAGTGGAAGTTGCTTTTCAAGTCCCTCAGAAGGCGTTCAGTAATTTAAAGTAAAAAAAAAAAAAAAAAAAAAACAGGGCACCGAATTACGGTGCTGCAGAAACACCAGTGGAAGGAAATTGGTCAGACACCCACGCGTGCGCGCGTGCACACACCCACAAAAACAAAGATTGATGATTCTGTGTACAGGTGGGTGTTATCAGGTGATGGATGATGAAGCTGTCTGCAGAAAACACTGCGGAATTTGGGGATGCACTGCTCTACTTCGAGAACAGTGGCTGGTGGCTGGGGCTGAAAGCCAAAAGCCAACACCAGACTGAAAGAGCGACCATGATTCCGAAATTGAGTAGCCGTCCCTGGCTTACCTCTGCTAGCGGACGACGGCAGGTAGTGGTACCCCTTATACTGAACATCCTGCCACATAAAGGCAACAACAGACTGGTCTTTTATAACTCCTTTCACCTTAGTCTCACCAGTTCGTAACTTTGCATTCATTGAAAGCCACTTCTTTAAAAATAAGTATGAAAAGCATTCTTCTGCATGTGTTTCTTTTGTTCATACCACCTGGTGGTGGAGGCAAAATAGATAATGAAAAAAACAACTGCATCTTGCCATTAACATTATGGATTCCTTCTCTTTTGCATGCAAAATCATCTTTAAGTTCTTTGTGATGCAGATTATGTATGGCCACATATTATTGGATCAATTAGGTTTAATGTATCTACTTACAAGTTTACCACAAGTTTACCGTAGAATTTGAGTGCGCATAGTCATCTACACTTGTCACCAGGCTAAAATAATGCTATGTTTTGTAAAATTAGCTTTTCAGGTGAGTTTCTACAGGTTTGTACTCGACATTCTACTTTTATGAAGCTTTACCACATTGTTTTAAACATTTCATAAATAAGCTTAATGACAGTCGGAAAGCTAATTTTTAAAATTAACATGTTTCCTCCTGCTGATAAACTCGGTCCATCATAACCCCGGTCCGACAAACAACAGAGAAAACTAATAATGTGTATTAATAAGTTGTTATCATTGATATTTTTTTTGTTGGTTGCATGTGGTGCTTTGATAAGTCCCACTTTGTCTGCTACAGACCACTTCCCAAAAAATGTAATAGGAATTTTTTTTTCCTTTGTGATTAGTGGGTTAAATGCGTTGAAAGTAGCTGTCAGTATTTTCCATCGTTAATAAGGCGAGGAGGCTCTCTTTCTCACTAATTCATTGGTCTGTTGGCTGGGGGAGAAAGTTGATTTTAGTTTTCTTCCAGTGACAGGCATGAAATTGTAAATACATTAATCTTGGGGAAGGTGTGGCTGCCCTGTTAGAATTTCTAAAATTTCCCAAGTGTTTTTTTTTCTTCAACAAACTGCAAAAAACAAAGAAGAAAAAAGAGAAGGTTAGAAGTAGATTATTTCTGAAGAGAGTAAAACATTATCTGATTTTTATTTTGCAATAAGATTTTGAAAGAATATTAGACAGGATCAAATGGAAACTTTATGGGTCATAAAACTATTTCCTTTTTTTTTTTTTTAAAAAAAAATTTTGACTCCTCTGTTACTAACTGGACTTTTTTTTTGCCTTCATAAGCACAAAACTGACTTAAGAGCCATGAATTGTTTGGAACACACGATATGTTTTTGCTAGAAGTCTGTTCTGCCTTGGATACAAAGTCTGTTTGATACATGAAAAATGGAACCAGGTCATTTTTCAAGATTCATCTCCATGGCAACTAAATATAATTTGAAAAAGTATATTTATTGGGGGTGCTGGTGGACTTGAAATAAATCACAAATATGGCCTTTATGAGGGAGACGGGTGATTTAGCTGGGTGATAGTAGCTTACAACTGGTGAGGGCAGAAGATTTAGTGACGGAAGTTCAATGTAGATGTAAGAATATAATATGGTGGGTTGATCTGATATTGTGAACAACACCGGTGTATAGGGTCTAAAATTGTTATCATAACCTTGGTGTACACTGGGTTTGTTTTCAAAATTTTCTCGGCATAGTCTGTTTGTCTGTGCTTAAGTGTCATAAAATATTTAAGAGAGTTACCAGTGAACCTTATGCTGAAGAGAAGCTTTTCAGACTTGATGCCTTTTGATGCAATAAAAAAAGAGAAGTGACAAAAAGAAATGTATTTGCTAGAAATTACTGTGTTCTTTGATACAGCAGCAGATTTTTTATACATCATATCCCAGAAATACTGTGCAACAACTGGCATAGTCAGAAACTGGAACTTACTCGGTTTGCAGACTCCAAGTGTGAATTTCTCTTTCCATTTTACTTTTACACTTTTGCTATGGCTTTTGATATTTCTAGCATTATGCTTTGAAAGATGGTACATGAGCCCTATTTCTATTTATTCTCTCGTAAGATGGTACTTGAGCCCTATTTCTGTTTATTCTCTCGTAAGATGGTACTTGAGCCCTATTTCTGTTTATTCTTTCTCTCTCTTTGTTTATTAAAAATCTAAACAGGTCTGAGAGTATTCCACTACCTCAAAACCAATAAAAATTCTGGAAAGAAAGCAACCCTGACTCTTCCCCTAGTTTATCATTTCAGGATGAGCCCTATTTCTGTTTATTCTCTCGTAAGATGGTACTTGAGCCCTATTTCTGTTTATTCTCTCGTAAGATGGTACTTGAGCCCTATTTCTGTTTATTCTTTCTCTCTCTTTGTTTATTAAAAATCTAAACAGGTCTGAGAGTATTCCACTACCTCAAAACCAATAAAAATTCTGGAAAGAAAGCAACCCTGACTCTTCCCCTAGTTTATCATTTCAGGATGAGCCCTATTTCTGTTTATTCTCTCGTAAGATGGTACTTGAGCCCTATTTCTGTTTATTCTCTCGTAAGATGGTACTTGAGCCCTATTTCTGTTTATTCTCTCGTAAGATGGTACTTGAGCCCTATTTCTGTTTATTCTTTCTCTCTCTTTGTTTATTAAAAATCTAAACAGGTCAGAGTATTCCACTACCTCAAAACCAATAAAAATTCTGGAAAGAAAGCAACCCTGACTCTTCCCCTAGTTTATCATTTCGATGAGCCCTATTTCTGTTTATTCTCTTGTAAGATGGTACTTGAGCCCTATTTCTGTTTATTCTCTCGTAAGATGGTACTTGAGCCCTATTTCTGTTTATTCTTTCTCTCTCTTTGTTTATTAAAAATCTAAACAGGTCAGAGTATTCCACTACCTCAAAAAATAAAAATTCTGGAAAGAAAGCAACCCTGAATCTTCCCCTAGTTTATCATTTCAGGATGAGCCCTATTTCTGTTTATTCTCTCGTAAGATGGTACTTGAGCCCCTATTTTATGTTTATTCTTTCTCTCTCTTTGTTTATTAAAAATCTAAACAGGTCTGAGAGTATTCCACTACCTCATAACCAATAAAAATTCTGGAAAGAAAGCAACCCTGACTCTTCCCCTAGTTTATCATTTCAGGATGTCTGTAGATTTCTTTCTGCCAATTTACTGAATGTAGTTGCCTTTTTCCCCCTTTGACGCGGCTTTTTTTTCAGAGGTTAGAAAGTAAGATTTTATGGAAGATCTACTCGCCATTTGCATTTGCAGAAGGAAGTAATGGCGTTTACTTATGCATCTTTTCCTGGTATATTCTGGGGTTTTTAAAATGAAACTCTGCCATATTGGTATCGTTGTAATGGAATCCGTCCGGGTTTCATTTGAACACCCCTAGCATAGATATGGGAATGTGTAAAATAAACTGGTTGTCGTTATTCCTAATGCTAAAAAGTAGGCCAAAATAATGGGTTAGGGTTAGGGTTAATGAAGAATTTAGAAAGTAATCTGTGTATGCATGTTTTTGAAGATAACCTGCTGTGTAGATGGAATTTTGACCAACGTGCTTCTGCTGGGAAACAAGGGTTGATTATGATTTAGTAAGTAGTAATTGTTGCCACACGTAGGTAAATCTCATGGGAAGAAAAGTGTTTTTTTAAAAAAAAGTAATCGTATAAAAACCTAAGTCTTGAGGTAAGTATTGTAATAATTGGCTGGCAGGGGGATAGATTATCTTTAATGTAAGTTCTCTGACAGGAAGGAAACTAAAAAGAATTAAGGAAAGGAACACCTGATTTCAGAAAGACCCACTACAGTAATAACAATACCCAAATCTGACTGGTCAGATTGTGTTGATGGGTAGTTTTCTTGAAAGATGCCACTGAAGCAAATAGTTTAGAATTAATCTAGCCAGGGTGCATGAGTTTGAGATGTCTGTTGTGTTAAAGACACTGACAATTTGGTGAAAAATCAAATGATGTTGTCTAAAGGATTTCTTTATGCTCTACTGAAGGCAAATAGTGTCGTATCTAAAATTTAATGTTAAAAAGTTTTTAAAAAAATGAAGGGGTAGAGGTTATAGATGACAAAATGATTGTTTTGCATGTTTCCATGATGGGGGAACTCAAAGCTATTTAAAAAGTATATATACAGGTGTATCTCAAAAAAATTAGAACATCGTGGAAGAGTTCATTTTTTCCCATAATTTGATTCAAACTGTGAAACTTTCATATATTCTAGATTCATTATACACAAAGTGCAATATTTCAAGCCTTTTTTGGTTTTAATTTTGATGATTACGGCTCACAGCTCTTGAAAATCAAAAATCCACTACCTCAAAATATTAGAATATTTCATAAGATCAATAAAATAAAAAGCATTTATAATATAGAAATGTCGAACTTCTGAAAAGTATGTTCATTTATGCACCCAATACTTGGTCGGGGTTCCTTTTGCATGAATCACTGCATCAATGCGGCGTGGCATGGAGGCGATCAGCCTGTGGCACTGCTGAGGTGTTATGGAAGCCCAGGTTGCTTTGAGAGTGGCATTCAGCTCATCTGTATTGTTGGGGCTGGTGTTTTTCATCTTCCTCTTGACAATACCCCATAGATTCTCTATGGGGTTCAGGTCAGGAAAGTTGGCTGGCCAACCAAGCACAGTAATACCATGGTCAGCAAACCAGTTACTACTAGTTTTGGCACTGTGGGCAGGTGCCAAGTCCAGGAAAAGGAACTCAGCATCTCCATAAAGCTTGTCAGCAGACAGAAGCATGAACTGCTCTAAAATCTCCTGGTAGACGGCTGTGTTAACTTTGGACTTGATAAAACACAGTGGACCAACACCAGCAGATGACATGGCACCCCAAATCATCACTGACTATGGAAACTTCACGCTGGACTTAAAGCAACTTGGATTCTGCACCTCTCCATCCTTCTTCCAGCCTGTGGGGACCTTGATTTCCAAATGAAATGCAAAATGACCACTGAGCAACGGTCCAGTTCTTTTTCTCCTCAGCCCAGGTAAGACGTTTCTGGCGGTGTCTCTGGTTCAGGAGTGGCTTGACACTAGGAATGCGACACTTGTAGCCCATTTCCTGGACACGTCTGTGCTTGGTGGCTCTTGATGCACTGACTCCAGCCTCAGTCCACTCTTTGTGAAGCTCCCCAAGTTCTTGAATTGGCTTTGCTTGACAATCCCCTCAAGGCTGTGCTCATCCCTCTTGCTTGTGCACCTTTTCCTACCATATTTTTCCCTTCCAGTCAACTTTCCATGAACATGCTTTGATACAGCACTCTGCGAACAGCCAGCCCTTTCAGCAATGACCTTCTGTGGCTTCCCTCCTTGTGGAGAGTGTCAGTGAGTGTCTTCTGGACAACTGTCAAGTCAGCAGTCCTCCCCATGATTGTGGTTTTGTGTACTGAACCAGACTGAGATTCATGGTATTTATACTACATAAATAGTGATTTAATGGAATATTCTAATATTTTTAGATACGTTTTTTCTATTATTTTTTTTAGCTGTAGGCCATAATTATCAAAATTAAAATTAAAAAATGCTTGAAACATTTTAGTTTACATGTAATGAGTCTAGAATATATATACAATTTTCACTTTCTGAAATAACTGACAAAATATATTGAACTCTTCCATGATATTCTAATTTTTTGAGATGCACCTTATATATAGTAAGATTTGGTTAAAACTAGACATTAGATTTTCTTTTTTGAAACTAGAGGTTGGGTGATTTTTTTTAAAATTATTTTTTTTGTTGAAAAGTTTGAAATTTTAAAGTCTGCAGCTGTTCAAACTTGGATATAGGCAGTTTCTGGTACAAGCTCCTGTCTGGAAAAAAAAATGGCCAGCTGGGCCAGGAAAATCCCTGTAGATTGTCTAATTTATGTTCAAAATATGAATGTTACAAGTATGTTTTTATTGCCCGATCTTGACTTTTCAGTTGCTTGCAAAGACATAAATTAGATTTTTAGGATATGGTGTTGACAGATGGTTAAACTGGAAGGAAGAAATTCCCTCACATAGGTCTGTATTCTTATTCATTAAATAGTGACAAGTTATACTTCTGCTTTTTATTTTTGTTATTGATGAAACGAGCTTCTTTCTTTTTTTTTTGAAAGTATTTTGTATTTTCTGTAGATTTTTTTTAAATAGCAAATTTTCTAGGCAACTTTTAGGATGAAAACCTGTATCATGATAATTTATGAAATGGAAATTGTAGTATGTGAACATTTAGCATAATTAAATGTTATCTTTATCATTTCTAATCACTTGATCAGCTTGCCACCATGTTGTGACTTTGTCATATTAGTTTCACTTTACAGAGATCTTGGGACCTTTTGCTGCTGTGATGTAACCATAGAAGGGTAGCTTTGGCAGACACCCATTAATCAGTTGTAGCTAATGGACAAAGGCACTGGACCTTTATATTGTTTTTTTGTCTTCTGTAGGTTGGATATGAACACCTGTTTAGCACAACAAGGAATTGTTTTTCTGAAGGAGTGAATTGTGTTCTGATTATCCTTGTCCACTTGTCACCAGAATCTTTTCTAAGGAAAGGAAAAATCACATGGTTATATACCACGAGCTGTTAAAAATAGTTATGTAGTAAGAAGTAACTTTAAAACATATATATTAATGTACAATGCTCATGCTGTCCATTTGTCATTAATTAAGAGAATTGTTGGGTTAGAGAACCTCTTGGCATTCTTGGCAAAAAAACAGGCAAGATCCTGGCTGTCACAATTTTTGCCCTTACATATACAATGTTCAGCCGTGTATTTAAGTGTGTAAGGATACTCTAAATGTGATTGTATTATAACACAAGGCAGAACCATTGTGTAATGGTGGACATTTTTAGAATATAAAGTGATTGTTAGTGAGGTGGTAAACAGCTTCCTGTAAATAAGTAGTAGTTAAAGGTCTCAACACCGACAATGTATCACTTCTAACTTCAACTCGCCCCAGGTTGATCTTTTGTCATCTTCACCACATCTTCCAACTCTCTCTAAAATTGGGCCATTGTTGGTGTTTGTTGATCCCTGGTGAGAAAGGAATGATTTGGCTTTCCCTGATTTAGAAGTGATAGGTTCCTTAAACTATTAGGACTTGAGGATTTCTAAATAACAGTTTGTCAAGTATTAGGGTGCCAGTGTTTTGGTAATGGATGTACTTGGAAAGGAGTACTAGATACTGGGGGTAGGGAACCCTCTACACTACACTAGATTTGTAGCCGTATCTCTCACCGAACAAACACAGACGTGCATTATTTTAATCTTCCAATCTGAAAAGGTTATGCTTAGTCTCAAATTTCTTGTATTTTGTGGAATAAATTTACACCAATTTATTTCACAAAAAATCTTTTGGTGCCAAGTTTGTGATATTGTCTGGTATATTTTTTAAATACTTTTGATAATTAAAGGGGGAGTATTTTTAGAAATGATATCTCCATCATGCAGCAGCACATGGAAGCTGACTGTTTGTTTGGACTTGGCAATGCATTTATTATTTTTTTTTTTTTGTGTGTGTGTGTGTGTGTGTGTGTGTGTTTGAAAAATTAGCGTTACTTTAGGGTAACCTTACTTATATCTGATCCGCTTGTCTGTTTGCTGGGGCCCGGCCAGCCGGCTTAGCTTTCTGTAGTATCCCACTCACGGCGTGTTTACACACCTACTTCGCTAACAAGCTTCTTTGTTTACGCACGCTCTGCACAAAAATTCTTTAGGGAGTTTCGGGTGGAAATGGCTTGTAAAACTATCTGCTGGCGCCGACAGTGGGAGAAATGGGAAACCAGATTAGAAAGGTTGAAGTATTATTTTGGCAGTTGACAGACTGCCTGGCTTTTCAACTTTTTGAGTTTAATGAGTTTTTGCCCATGCAGCCCGAAAAAGAGTCTGCGAAGAATATTTGGGCACCGTGATTACATGGAGATCGATCTAAGGTTTCTAACGACCACCACTACCACCTGAAAATTCATCCCCTCCCCCCCCCCAAAAAATTAAAAGGGTCTGTTTGATAACAATGGAGAATGGGTGATTGTTTTTCGGATGGTTCTGATTTATCGTGTACCTGAAAAAAAAACTTGTAATGAATGGCGTAGTGTGTACATTTTATCTTATCTTGTTTTTAATGTTCCTGAGATTTAATTAATTTCCAGCTCATACCGGGCCAAAAAACACAAAGCGCATTTTAAATATCATAGTAAATGTGGTATAGAAGATAACTTTGCTAAGTAAACACAAAATCTTTTCCAGCAAGGGACTGGTGGGTTTCTTGAAATTGTTTTAGTTTCTTTTCCCTGCCATTAACTGGGGGGAAGGTTTTGGTCCTCCCTCTGCCAGATTCATAAAGCTGGGGTTGGCGGATGAGACACCAGGGCTGAATATAATATTTAGGACGCTGGACCCATTCCTTAGAGGTGACCCAGAACCCCTTAGCTTGTCTGCCTAACTTCACAGTAAAAAAGTGTGGAAAAAAAATGTAACAAAAGTCCAAAGGGAGTTGTAGAATGGTTTATAAGAGAGACCTGATTTAACACTTTTTTCTCAAACGTTTACATTTATATAAAAATTGTTCACTTGTGGTTATTAATTTTCCCATGTAATCATATAAGCTGAGGCTTTACTGGTTGGCCGAGAAGTTATGGTTGCTGCTTTTCCCGATTGCTAGGTAGTGGCTGCCATAGTGAAGAAAGATTTCAATTCACAGAAAATCCAAGTTCTACATTTTAATATTAATCTTCACAAAAATTGTTGAGCATTAAGAAAATTAAATTTCTCTCTCTCTCTCTCTCTTTTTAGTAGTGGATAATTATGGCAACCTACTCAATAGCGCGATTTTGACTACCTCAAAAAAAAGAAACATTGTATATAGTGGGTGATGCTTTATAGACAACACTTCAGTGTACCTGTCTGTAAGGTTTCATGTCTGCATAAGTCCAGGTATTGATGAGTCCTCAGTTTGTAAAGTTTGATATATATGCTTAATAGATTTGCTGATTTGTAATTGTCAGTAGAACAAATAACATCTTTAAATATTCAATCACTTCATGCAAGTGGATCAGATAACCAATTTTTTTTCCTGTCTGGCTAAGGAAAAGATTGCAGAATACTGAGTTGGATGTGGTTTGATCAAACTCTTAATTGTCCAAGTTTACAGGACTATTATCAGAGGATAACTAAGTTTGTATAGTTGCTTGTAAAGTGTGCTTCTCAGGTGCTTTCTGCAGCTGGGTAAGGGTTCTCTGGGTTTCTAGGTCTCCCTTAACCTGAGCTAATCTTGCCACAGTCTCTTCCATCCCACCACCACCACCACCATGCTGTCAATCTACAGTCATTAAAATGATTGATTTGATGGCTGGTTTTAAGACATCTGGACCATGATCCAGAATGATGAGAAGTTGTCATCTATCTGAGTCACCAGGATTGATGAGTTTACCCAGTGGTTTTGTCAGTATCTCAGCACTGCACAAAGAAGACCCGTAATTCAATTCTGTTGGGTCTTGTCGTGCTCTGCACACTGATGGTTCACAGCAAACTCCGCCATATTTGTTTGTTTACTGTTTGCTATTTAAAAATGATCTTTAATTGTGTGTGAATGCGCAAGTTTTTATCTGTGTTGTTTGTTTATTAAGATGTTGGCAGAATAATGCTTTTTTTTATTGAAGCATTCGTTTTTAATGTTACTTTCAAAGAAAATTCAAATAAATCAGCGCCCGGATTCTTTATCTGGGAATTGTGATCTGATTAGATTTTGGGAGGCTGGTGAAGGGAAATAAATTCTTACAGGGGTTTTTTTTTAAAGGCAAAGTATTCATCAGTCAGAGGTCAGAGGTATTGGAAAGCTGAACCCTCAGCCTAGATTAAAGTGGAGCTTTTGTGACTTGTAAATGCATTATTAATATATTCTAGTAGCAGAAGGAGAGAATATTTAAAAAAAAAAACTCATACGATTTTAAAAAGTTGTTTCTCTTATTCTCTAGGCATTGTGTCAGGCCAGTAACAACAGCAGCAGCAGCAGCAACAACAAAAAAAAACAAACCAGATGTTTATTAAAAAAAGAAAATTAAAAAAACTTTAAACCCAATATTTTTTTTGGTGAAAATATCAAAAGCAGCAACAATAAGTTAAGGTTTTGTCTCTGGATCGAAAGTTGGAAATAGATAAGTCTTGGATGCGCATTTTAACTGATATTTTTAAAAGAATGTGCATTTCTATTAAATTGGCACTTGATGTAATTGCATTCCACTTCCTGCAAGTGAACATGCCTTTCTCTACGGGTCCATTCAGCCAGGATGACTGCGCTTTAAATATTTTACTCTTGTAATTCAGACGTCTATGCCTTTCTTGTTATCAACATTAAAGGTCTGTATCAGGAAGTGTGGCATCTTTGTAAAAACATCTGCCTTTCAGGAGTCTGTTACAGAGCCTGTCCTGGAGGGAGGGTTCCTATTAACTCCAACCAAACTTTACTTTGGACAAAAGTACTGGCAAACTATAAAGTCAGCAGCTTCTCTCTACACCTCACCTACCCAATCCAAGAAGTCTACTAAATGATCAGGTTTCTCACTTCTCATATCTTACAGCTGATAACATTCTTTTGGATTCCTGTATTTATAAAGTAGCTAGGGACCTATTTTTCTTTCCCACTGACCCCAGTTCTAGAGATGGAAGGAGAGTTTTGTTTAGGGGGAAAAAAAAACACAGAGATATGAAATTTTGTCCTCGTCCTGCTCTGTGTTTTGGTGTATTTAGAGGTTGTTATTTTGATCCTTGGTTTATTATTTAGCATACTATGGTGTTGCTTTAAGTGCAGTCTGAAGCTTAATTAAATTTTGTACATTACAAGATTCTCCCTGGAACATTTTCCCAAACTTTCATGGGGTACCTATTAACATAAATGTCCATTACCTTTGCTCAGTACCTCAAGTATCTGTGTTTATGTTTTGAATTTGATCCAGTTGGAGTTGGGGGGAGTGGATTTAGACAATGATGACAAATCAGGCATGCTGAACCAATGGTGGGAGATTGGCTTTACCTGTATCAAAGCCAGAAATTTCCATTTTAAAGGCACTGTGACAGATCACATGTTGCTTTGCAACTCAATTATTCTGATTAGACAGAACTTAACATCGTGCTGTGGTTTAAAATGGCGGACGGTTATTACTGTGGGCTTTGTGCGACAAGTTTAAACAATTCGTTTTGGAGATGCATTTTGGGACCCCCCCAAAAGAAAACAAAGTAACGGGTGAATTTGTATATTGCTTCCTCAAAATTCCAGTTTGGTGGTGTGCCATACTACAATGCTTTGGAAAGGACCATGCATTGAAACACTACCTCAACCTTTCCAAGAATATTTAAAGTGTTTTCTTTCTCTTATAACTATAGAGAGGCATAATTACATCTAGAGAAAGATTTGGTATTGAGAGGTTTTTTACATTTGTATCTGTTGTTGTTCTTTGATGGTTTAGTAAGGTTCTGAAATGAACTACTACGTAAAGTTGTGAATAGAATAGATTCTAACCTGAAAAACTTTATAATTAGCAAAAATGACAGTAACAACAAAAAATTTGTATCTAATTTAGCTGCTAGAATTTTTATAACTTCCTTTACAAGCCAGTACAAATTCACACATCAGAATTTCTTTCAAGTAGGGGCCAGTAAATGGGTGGGAGAATGCCTCTGATTTTTAGAACCCTGCAGAGAACCTTTGGAGAGTTTGGATGGCAGATTGGTTTCATCTGGCTCAACCGTGGTAGGTAAGATAGCCAAAAGGGCCGGAAATTGGACACAAACATTTGCCATGCTTAAACTGTTTGTGAGAGAGAGGGTCCATTATGTTGTTCTGGGGATGGGGTTACCATCATCTGTTATGTTCTAAGCAGGTTTTATTGAATGTAAGACAACCTGAATGGAAATTTTAATTATGGGAGAATAAGGGCAAGTTTTGTTGTCAGTTTTAAACTATGTTTTTTTTTTTTTTATAATGAGTTTAGCTTTTATGTTTAAAGGCAATAGGTATACCATACATAAGCATTTCACTCTGCCTAAGATAAAGTTGCCATTTCTCATGATGTAATGCAAATCAAAGGCTGAATTCTCTGTAAAAAGATTTTCTCTACCGCTATAAGCATATTTATTGTTTTTGACCTGCTCTTTTATCTTTCTCGGTTGATAGTTACATGGCTGATAGCACAGAGGTCTAATTTAGCTAGTTGTGCATGTAAATTTATTTTGGTTACGCACCATGTCACATGATCCATCAAACTGAAAGAGTCATGGCCATCTCAATTTGGTTGACAGGAATGGAGGCTGCATCATCAACCAGTGGTATCTATAAAGGTAGTTTTATGGTTGCTAGTCCATGTATGTATGTATGCAACATATGACAGGTGTGCTATGAGGCAAAACAAAGCTGCATTGTACAAGATGCAGTAATTCTTCTGAGTCTGATGGGATTTGGTAGCAGGTTCTGTTTCCATCTCTGATTGTAGCCAGACAATGTATTCATTGCACAGAAAAGCTTTAGTGACATAAAACAACCTCATTTCAAAGTCAAGCCAAGAAAATACCATCATCTACATGTAGAGATTCCAAGAGGGTCACATTACAATGATACAATCATAGTTCATTTTATTTGTCCATAAAATGGTAATGGGATAGCATATCTTCTTGTAATTCTATTTATTGATATTTTTTATGATGCAGATGAAGTCCAATGGAAGAAATCTCTGAAAACAAATACAAAACATTTTGTTAACCTGCCTGCTTTTTCTTTCCTGTTGGTTCAAAACCTGTTTCAAGGATGGATAAGGACACACGTCTCCAGATTTAATAATAATAATAATAATAATAATAATAATAATAATAATAAAATTAAACAGTCTTGAAGTATTCTAAGGAGAAAATTATCTTTATTACATTTTTAGTTGACCATATAATTATTCATGAATTATTTTTGCCTATTACTTGCAGTACCTTTATGATCAGTTTAATTTTGAAGAATTGTTATGTTATAAATTGTATATTTGATACTTAGCAAAATGTAAAATAAATATGGGAAGCTGCAATTGTTATAATTGATTATAATGGAACAGTTATAACAAAGATTGACTGGAAGAGGTAGAGTGAGAAAGAGAGGTGACCTGCTACATTTCTGATCCATCATGACTGACCTTTCCACTCTTTGAAGTATCAGGTATCTTTTCTCCCTACCCCTTCCACAGCTAGCTACAGACCACCTCTGTTAGACTGGCCTGAGTTGACCCAGTATGTGTCTATCCAGCTGTAGGGGCCCTGGGGAAGTACAGTTATACTGAACTTAAGGTATTAAACACACATCTCCAATTCATGTCATTTGGAAAATTTGAGTCTCTTACAAAACTTGTAAAGGAAGATAATATGGCAGCTGTCAGTTTGTTCTTTTGGTTTTTATTGCTACCAAAGTTTCAGTTTTTAACCTCAGTCCTAACTCAGCTGGCCCCAGGGAAATTAAAAAAAGATTATTCAAACTACTTCTGTAAGGATACTTGAAATCTCTGAATTTATTCATAACTCTCCGGGAAGTTACTATTAACTCTCTGCTTGTAGCCCTTAAGGGAAATAACTCCATTTCTGATAGATGCACTGCAGTAATAAGTTGAAATCACAAAAAATCCATTTGATTACACGAGTTATGAATAAGAAAAAAATGTCCATGTGTTTTCTCATATGAATTAGTATCTTCAATGCCAGTGCTTGCTTTAACAAAGTCAGAAATTGGGGGCTCACCTTGTTCCACCATATATTTAGACACCAAAATGTTTACATGGCTTCTCCTAAAGATGCTCACAGGTTAGACCCCAGGTTTAGAAAGAAACTCCATTGTAAGGTTTGTTTGTTTATTCACTGTAATGCATACATGGATTTCAGACTGCAGTTTGTTTGCTTCAAGTGACCTCAATACACCATCTTCCACTTTATATAAGTTTTCAATTTCATTTTCAAAAGTTTGAGAGCAGTCATCTATAGATTTCTGGAGCAGCAGCAGCACCCATCTGGCACAAAAAGGAGATGACAAAATAACTATATAAAGATTAAAAAAAAAAAAAAAAGTCAAGAGAGAGTAACTCTGATAATGCTGTTATAGCAATCTGTCACCAATATTGTATCGTTTTAATATTTATTAGAAAGAAATAATAAACAAGACACAAGAATATGGTCTCTTAAAAGTGCTTTCTTTCCCTTATGTTTGTTTTCAAAAAGTGGTCTCTGAAGGCAGGTGGTCTTTGCTACAAAGGTTAATTTGCTGGACAACAAGAAGGTGGAGCCTGCCTTCAGTATTGCATGTGGTGGTTGTATAATCTTTTGGCTGACAAATTGGACAAGCATTCATTGTTGAATATGTCTGTAGAACAAGATACTTGTCATCTAGGTGTCTGAGGAACCTTGATGCTTTTATGCATGAGGGAGGAATTTTCTGAAGTCTGATGGTCCAGCTGTGCAAATAAGATCTGCTAACTGACTATGTGTAAAGATAGGCCTTTTCTCTCTCTCTCCATATCTCCATCTCTCTCTATCTCTACCCCTGTCTATAGTTTTGGGTTCTCATTATGCGTACGGACCAGCCTGGCGTACCGTCTTTGGTCTTTGTCACAGATTGATGTAAACTACGATACCTTAGAAATCATAAGACACGTGCTCAGCTCTTCTATTTCTGCACCAGGTTTCCCATATCTTGTATAATTAACTTAAAATAAGCACCTAAGCTATTAGGTTAAAGGTTTAAGTGAGAAAATAGGGATCATTAGGAAAGAAAATGTCAGTGGGATTCCTAGCTGAAAGCAAGGACAGAAGAAAAAAAGGAAGTGAAAGTGTAAATCTTCCACTCATGCCAAGCTTTTGTCTATCTCCAGAGTAAAACCACTTCTCAGTAGGAGTTGCCATAGCTTCCCAGAGGAATCATTTTATCTATAACTTAATGGCTCCTAAAAGGATCCCTGGGGTAGTGATAATGTTGTTAATTTTATTATAGTTTCCTGACCTGTCCATTGGGACAGGAAGTAGTATCTGGAGAGGAAGTTCACTTTCAGCTGCAGCCCATTAGAGGGAAGAGATTTTTGTTACATCATTTGTGTACTTGATTTTCTTTAGCCAGCTGTCGTAGGCTGATATATATATATATATGTATATATAAAAGCTGGGTGAAGGTAAACCAAACTATAAGAGCAGGTTCACTTAGATGCTTCATATACTGGGTATGTTGCTGAATCATATTGAGGGTGGGATTGGGGTTGGGAGAATGAATGAAATAGAATTCCGAGAAAGTGTTAGTCATTCATAATTTTTTCTTCTGGTTGATTATTTACATTAACAATTTAATTGAAACCAACTCTATTTTATAAAGAATTTAAGTGGGTAGAGAGTTACTATTTGCAGTATCATCTCATTTTTAGTAAAGAAAGTGGTTCTTCATGTGCACAAAGAGAGAGAGAGAGATATGACGGCATCAGTACACAGAGAGAGATATGACGGCATCAGTACGCAGAGAGATATGACGGCATCAGTACGCAGAGAGATATGACGGCATCAGTACAGAGAGAGAGAGTACCTTCCTTTCAATCAGTGATTTGTGGATGTTTGTGAACTGACCATCAAAAATCCTAGATCATTTTATCAGCGAGTTTTGCCAAAGTCTTACTATATGAAACATAGGAAACTTCTAGAATGTTTAAAGCGAATTATTACTAGTTCAAAACATTTTTTTAATGGGAGTTGGGAATTTTTGTAACATTAATAATAGGATGATAATGATGAGAAAAAATAGAGAGTTTAATAGTTGCCATTACAGCAGGAAAAACCAGATGGGACTGAGTTAAGATCAGTATTTTTGTCAAGCAGTGGGAACACAAAGTCATCAGTTAAGCTTTGAAAGTAGCAAGAATTTCAACTTCTAAACTTCTAGCACAATTGTGTGTAGACAAAATCTTTGACAGCAGTTTTCCAGATTCAGATAAATAAGTGGCATCACTGGTTAACTGTTTCATTTCCCCCTTTGCTGTTATTTTCTAAGCTCATTATATGAACTAAGAGGAAGTCTGATATATTATAAAAAATGTTGCAGCTTTACCCAAAGGAGAAGCAGTGCTGTATTGGTGGAGCTAAATGATGTGTGTAATGAGATTTTCTGAGAAGAGAAAGCAGTTGTGATGTGAGCCATGTGTATTATCTTATCATCCTAGCCAGTCCAAGATGTAGAATCTTTGGTATTGAGGCGTAACGAGGTTTTGATGGAAGCCATTCATTTACACCTGGCTCATGTGGCTGGCTTTTTAGATTTGTCATCGTTTCTGAAAATACTACAATTTTAATGCAAGCTACATTTCTTTCTTGTACTTTCTTCCTCCCCTCTCTCCAATAGACTGACTTTACAGTGGATCATTTGTTGTCTCCAGGCTGCACAGGTAGTAACAGGATTGCTGAGGAAACAGTGTCTGTGAGTCTTTTAAGTCAGATGTGAAACATTGCAGCTTAATTATGTTACCTGGCATTTTATGGATGACAGAATATTGAGCAGATGACTGCAAGAGATCTACTTACATTTCAGCTGTCAGTGAAGTGGTTTATCACATTAATTCATGTTATTGTGCACCTGTAGAATTTGTCCCCCCCTTTTTTTCCTATTGTTAACTATCAATGTCGTCCTGATTTATTTACCTGTTTTACCTTTGCACAACAAATTAATGAAGAATAACTTGTGTTATATTATAGGCAGGAAAATATGTAAAATAAGTTTTGTGTGAAATATATGGTACTGGCTGGGGTACCAGGCACTCTGCATAGGGAAAAAAAAAGCAGCAGCTTTAGGCTAATGTGCAGTAGCTTAGAATCTTGCCCACATTCCGAAGTACCTCCACTCAAAATATGGGGCTTCTAGATGCTACTGTTTGGCCATGAAAGAGAGAGAGACAAACAAGGAAGCACTTCAAAATATGTATTAGATTTCAATGAGTTCGCATAGTTCATGGCTTTCATCATGTATCATCTGGCATTAAGAAATAATTTTTAGTGTGATAAGCTGTGTCTCCATCAGCATTACATCATGACAAATATATTAGTCATCCTTTTTCTATTAGGTGTGTTCTGTGTGAGTTTGAAAACAGCAACAACAAAAGCAGTTTTTATTTTACCCTCACTATTTTCTTTTGTCTTTAGAACATTACAAATTTTTTTGCTAAATATAAAGTAGATGTGGAGGAAAGTGACAGAATAGTTCATTGTTTGATGTCTACGTCTCTGAATGAGGTAAAGGCACCTGGTGCCAGGCAGGGATGGATCCTGGCTGCAGGGAAGTAGCTGAACGCTTACTGCTGGCAGATCTGTGGTACACTGTTATATTGGCGAAGACAGGTACCTATCTCATCCCAGGTGTGCTTGATGGGTAATCTAGATAATCAACCTGCTACAGTGATATCGTGTCCATGTTGGTGGGTGGGGTGGGGTACGAATAGAGTGGTGTCTGGCTGGAAAATCAGACGCATCACTGGAAGTTGAGGAGAACCAGATGCAGAATATTGTACATGCTGTTAGGCTGTCAGCTGTTGGTTGAGAATTGGTGTTGACAGCAGTCTGCACCAGGATCTGCCAGACGTGTTGCTGTGTTGTAACACCGAGTTGGCCTCTTCAGAGCTGTCTATAGCTTCCTTTAGAAGTCAATGCAAGGTAAACAGATGGAAGGGACCCATCAGCTCCCAATGGACTTACCTTTTTTTTTTTTTTTTTTTCCAGTCAAGGGGTTTTGAGGTTTCATGTCAGAGTTTCTAAACTAAAGGCATTCATCATTCATGTTTTCTACGGAGCAGAAATTCTTTCCTCTCCAAGAAATGCTCATGATGCACAAGATGCAAACACTTGTATGAATCAACAGAATTTTCTGCGGAACTTCGCTGTATCTGATATCATAAAATTTTGTTAGGACTGGTGTGCGTAATGCGCTGCGTTTTACAGAAGCGGTACTTGTCACTAGTATGTGTTATTTTGGTTAAATAATCCAGAATTATTAAATGGTTGGTTAAGTTTTTACAAATCCTCTCCCGCTCCCCTCCATTTATCCTTATTCCATCAGGATGAAAATAAATTTTTTGCCCTTAAATTTTGCCAGTTCCAATATGATAGATATGCTGCTGCGTGCCAAGAAATAACAGCCATCCTGTATTTTTAAGGTATGTTCTTGAGTTTCTGGTGACCCCTTTCTCCCAGTGTAGGTAGGTAAACAGGAGATGGATGGAGGGATGGATACCAGTTGCTGTCTGTTTTAAGCCCTTTCCGGTGACCTCGTCAGCCAGTATTCCTTAGATCCCACACCTCTAAAACTGCCAGACAGGAGTGAGGAAAGGACTTCAGTGCATAGGGGGGGGGGTCTAGGCGGGCCTATAACCTTTCATGATCAGAGATGTTTTAATTACTTGCAGTTCTGTTAACACTGAAACTGGGAGGAAAAAAAAAACCCAACCAGGCGACATATTGTACTTGTTTATATTCTCCTTAATATAGCAGAGCAAGAGAGGAAAACGTTTTGTCATATTCAGTAGAGGAAAAACAAGCTTTGTGCTAAAAATGTGTGGTGCTGTTGTTTATGATTACAATGTTTAGGGAAGAAAGTGTTTAATTAAAAAAGGGAAGCGTCACTTTTGTGATTTCCTGTGCTAGAGATGCACAAACGTATGCGGTATTTTACACTTTAGATATCCGAGGGTTTTCTTATCTTTTTCAAAATGGAGGGTATAAGGTAGCTCTGTACTTTTGGCATGATTTTTATGTTGAGTATTGATAAAGGTCACATGGATTTGAAAAAAAATGAGTTGTAATTCTTATATAACATCATAAATTGTCCTAAAAAATATTCTAAATTAAAAAAAAATGTCTTTGTATATTTATTTATGCTTTGTTTTGGAAGTTTTCTTTGATCTTTTTTTAAATAAAATCTAGGCTTTGTTGATGGAACCCTAATTTATTGTTTATCTTCAGTCTGGTGTTGACAGAAATTTATAACATTTTGACAACTTTAGTGCTCATTTATAATTAAGGGGTTTGCTACACACATATTCTGCAGTAGCCCTTTAGTCTCTGAGTTTTATTTTTTAAAATATTTTTTAGTTAATTATATCTTACAAAATTTCTGAAACAGCCAACTCCTCTTGAATTCAGAATTCAACCGTATCCACAAGAATCTTGCTCACTTCTTATGCTTGTCTGAAACAGTTACAATGTTTTTCTGGACTGCCAGTGGTTTTGAGCACCACGTGGGATGTGATATAGTCTTGATTTCCAGTGTTGAACCATTGCTGATCACTGAAAGCTAAATGACCCTGACATTGCAAAATTTATATGGCAGCCATTTCATTGCACTGCTAGATTCATTTCAGAAAAGTTGGGAAAATTCTGACAATCCTTTCTCTATAGTGGAAGACTATTTGATGTCAGAAGCTGTTTGAACAATGCTGATTCTTTTGCTGGTTTTCCAGGATCAGAAGTCTCACTTTCTTGGTCTGGACTAGACATTGTAAAACCAAGTGATAGTAATGACACCATATTGATGCTGCAACACCACACACTACAGCTTGTGATGTAACTCTCCCTCCCCTGAATGCTTATAGATTTGTGATACAAGGCCAGAGGATGGAAATGGACTTTTATTATGTCATAGAATGGCATTAAAATGTTTATCATGCATCTTTTGTCAAATTAATGAAGGGTGATTGAGTGAGCAGAAGAAAAAGCACTCATTAACACATTTATCTTTTGTTTAGACATCACTGTGATAAGACCTGGTTGTGGGGGACCCTTGTCTGATATGCAGCTTTCAGTGGAAATACACTGACAAGGAAGGAGAGAAAGCTAACTTACCAGATGTTGGTGAAGAACAAATTTGTAAAATACTAAAGCTGGTTTTTAAGATCAGAGATCACAAAACTGGGGATTAATTGATTAAATGGTGTTTCTCTACCCCAACAGTCAAAGAGACCAGCTTTCACCAGACAAGGGAGGACGCTTTTTCAAGTAATTAAAAAAAACAAAAAACAACATCTTCATAGACATGCTGCATGGAAGATGGCAAAATAAACTTGTTAAAGGTTTAAAGCAGTTGCACTAAATCAGCAGATGGTTGCAGACTTATCTAAGTTGTTGTAAAAGAGGAAGTGGACGAAGATTAATTGGTTTACAGAGAAGGTCTGCAGCCAGCTGCAGTTCTTTAATGAACTCCTTGATACAGGGGCGAAATCATATCTGCACTATCTTTCTGTGACCCCTATATTGGTTGAGTTTGGGGTGGGAAGCTGTCAATGGCAGACAGTTTGTTCTCCATTCAAATGTAATGAAGCCAGATCATGTTTTTTTTTGCATCCAAATAGATGAGGAAGTAATTGAACATGTTAATGTCAGGTGTGCCACACGTGGAAGTTAGGGACTAGAAGAAAAAAATATCACTGGAAGTTATGGCAGTTGTGTATGAAAATACCGTAGGAAGGAGTCATGGGAGGGGGGGGGGCTCCCACTCTTTCTGAAGTATTTATTTATTTGATTTATGAATTCTTGCAGGATACAACTTGCTTTTTGTTTTTCCTTTTACCATTTACCCTCATATTTACTTTTATTATTATTTTTTTAAGAACTTGTATGACAGGCTCTTGCATGTTTTTACAGCTTTCAGTAATATCTATAAGGAAAAGAGATTGGAAGCATAATACCTTTTCATGCTCTTCTGTCTGTCTCTGTTTCTGTTGGAGGTCAGGGAACTGTAAAGGGGGTTTTTAAATGGCTGGCTAATCTACCACTAGAGCTGCTCTCTCATAGCAGAGTTAATTAATCCCTGCAACTATGGATAGCATCCACACAGATAATTAATAATAAACCCTCTTCTTTCCTTCTCCATTTATTTCCCCCGTCTCTGACTCCAGAGTGTTAATTTTTTGTTTTTGGTAATATTGCTAAAGAAAGAATCAGCAGCATTGTATTTTTTTTGTGATTTCTTTCATTCTAGAAAATTCTTAGATGTTATAGAACTAGTTGTAAAAACAACAAAAGCTTACAGCAGCACCAGCACCATGGCTGTTGATCTGTGATGATGACAAAATATGTCACCACTATTGATAATTATTTGCTTTTTGTGACATTCGATTGGATAGAAAGTTTTCTCCCCTCTCCAAATAAAAATCTAACAGTCACGATTTAGTGCACCTATGGGTTTATGAAAACACAGTACGTACACAAAAGTATAAGGTGGAATTATTACTTGAACTTTTTTGAGCATAGACTGAAGAAAATGATGAGCATCTCTACCTGATTGTAAATAGATCTTACAACTGACATTTCTTACTCTTATTCTGAATAGCTACTTCTGATGAAATTTTCAAAGGGTTTACGCACACACACACACACACACACACACACACACACACACACGCATGCGCACACACCACACACACACCACACACACACCACACCACACCACACCACACCACACCACACCCACATTAGTAAATTTTCTCTCTTAAAGTATTCAAATAAAGGACAAGAAAATAAATTAATATTTTATTTTTGACTTGTGGGTAAAAAAAAAAAAATATTAAAGGGAAACAACTTGATTCTTAGGAACAGTTCATTATTTATTTATAAGATAACAAAGTTACCAATTAAAGATGGTTTCTCTGCTTTTGGATGTTTATCTAGGATGAGGATGCTGTTAAGTGGATAGGCAGGCCACCCTGATGTAGGCAGGTGGACTTCATTACTTGTCTCTGTCATCTGGCCAGTCACTCTGCATGGCTGCTAAAAAATCTGTGATGTTTGGTTCCATTCAGATTTCTGAAGTCAATTACTGTTTGATGTTGCCTGCCCTGGTCAGCTTGCACCTTTTCCTGTTTGTTTGAAGACTTTCCTAGCAATTGGCAAACTTGTCTGCAGTCTGTTCAGCTTGATGGGTATGCACATTGAAATACTGGTATTGAAGGAAATATTCATACCTATGCATCCAACTAAACAGGCAGCAGAATCTTGTTTCCTGCATTTTAATGTAAATATCACAATTTTGGTGTCCAGGATCTGCATTTGCAGTTTCTAGTTTTTTGCAGTCAACCTTTAGCTGAGTTCTTCCAGAGCCAATTAGTATATCAGCTTCTGTAGCAGTGAATTGTGGGAAGGTTTTCAGATCTATCTTCAGGTTCTGTTAAGCCACTGTTTGTTTAGTGGGATGAAGATAGACGGACAGGTGTTCTTATTTGGCATTGTAATATTTGCTCTATAGATTAGGGGGAGTAGTGCACAGCAGTAATTGTTATGCTTGCTCCTATAACAGTAACTTAAGAAGTATTGCCTATAATATTAAGTATTCTATTAATTTTCCTACAGATTTTAAATAAATTAGGACAAAAAATGTAAATTACAGGTGTTTTCAGGATTTTTTGTAATCAACACTAGTGTTTTTAAAAATAATGGCAATGTTTCTTTAAAGGTGTGTGTGTGTGAGAGAGATTGACTGATATACAGCATGTTTTTCAAGGTTCAGCTTCTTTACTGATAATATGCAAAGGTTTTGAGATGTTGATGTTTTAGTGTATGTATGGAATTAGCATTGCACCCCAATAATGGCAGTGAGGGATTGACGAGATCTATCAATAATATTTTACTTGAAATATTTTCCTTTTGTAATAACTCAAATGAATTTCTGTAAGTCAAACATGTGGTCTACACCAGAACTTTCTTGTCAATAAGATCACAGACAACGTCATGCTTATCATAGTTGTGCGAGATGGCGCATTTCCGTATGGGTTCAGACATTGTCACCACTTGCTTCCGATGGCCTCAAGAACACAAGTAGGCAACTGAAATATGTATACAAGAATATTTAATTATGTTGTCTCATTGTTGAATAATGCGTTCTGTGAATACTTTCAGTATGTTACCATTAAGTGGATTAGTGTTGTTCGAAGAAAAATAATTAGCTGAATTATTTGAATGTTCTATCTCAATAACTGACAGAAGAGACAGCAGTTTATTGTTTATTATTAAAGCAGCCTTTTGTTTTCTGGGAAGCATTAAGTAACTGCTTGTTTTAATCAAGGTATCAGTCATTAATGACTTTAAAAATGATTAGTTATTGAC
Source organism: Nautilus pompilius (assembly GCA_018389105.1). NCBI lineage: Eukaryota > Metazoa > Mollusca > Cephalopoda > Nautilida > Nautilidae > Nautilus > Nautilus pompilius. The sequence goes on along the minus strand of JACATO010000065.1, from coordinate 1,067,910 downwards.
TAATTAGGCCAAGCACTTCAACTTTGAATGCAAATGCTTACAGAACTTGGTAATAAATTCCTCACTTTGTGTATCTGTTTTTCTTATAATTGATAGGATTAAAGTTAAGTTTTGTTACAGTTAATTAGTTTTTCTCTGTTAGCTGATAGCAGAATTTTATTTTTTGAGAAATCTTATTTGTCATTTGGCTTGTTTTGAATTATCAGTTTTTCATTAAAATTTAGAATATTTAAAGAACGGAAATTTTTTCTCCTAACACATCTTACACCTTTTCTTTACTACAAATGGCTAATTATAATCATAATGAGATTAAGCCATCAGTTTTCAATCTTTTTCTCAGTGTGACTCCATTTACATAGTGATGAATCCTGGTGACCTCAACTTCAGCACCATTAGTGCAAAGTTCAGACTTGCTCAATTAATCTCTTCTCTACATAACTATTAAGTTTTTTGTGAGAATCAATTCTTATGGTTTTTTGTTTTTTAAAATTTAAATCTAGTTATTAAGAGGGTGTATTTACAATAATAAATTTGTCTTTTTTTTATAACTCTTTACTTTTAATGTAAAATTCTATGACTATTTTTCACAACAGCGATTATTAGTTTCCTCCCCTTGGCAATAACTTTAGGCTGTGTCCAGGCTGCCATTTTTTTCTTTCTGTTTAGTTTGATTGCAGTAGTCCATTAGATTCTTGGTTTCTCTGCTACTTCAAAATTTCCACTAGTTTCTTGTGTTCTCAGTGGTGATCCAGGCTGTTAACAAACTTGTTGACTGCTCATTAAACCCCAGTTCTATTCCTCTACCATAGTGTTTGTCGTTTTGTTGCCCCCCCTTCTCCATACACCTGAACATGGTCCAGTGGCAAACTGATAGGCTGAAAGCCCAAATCATGGCCAAGACCATCTTGGTTTGACTACTTCCCTGGCATGGTATGGGTTTCCTCTGGGCTCTCAATTTTTCTCCCACACACAACTATAAAACCAAGGGTTCTAATAGAGACTTTTGACAGTAGGTGAACACCAAACCACCTCTTGATTTAGGAACTTGACACCAGGGGCGTTCCATATAGTTTGCTGATGTTGGCATGCAGGTTTGAGGAATAGACTCACTTAAAACCTGGTGAACAGCTAACCTCTTGATTTAAAAACTTGACACCAGGGAGGGGTGGGTCCATATAGTTTGCTGATGTAGGCATGCAGGTTTGAAGAAGAAACTCACTTAAAACCTCTAATTATTCTGATAACCTCTCTTAAAATCTTTTTGGATGTCTAACATTTAGAGTTAGTAAAGTCAATATTTTTACTTATTTAGTATATCCTGTATTTATAAACCTGGAAACATGCTAATAAATCTGAGAGCTGCACACACCACGTTCAAGGAGTGGGATGACTTACCAGTTAAACTAAAATTGTTTTTTTTGGAAAAAAAAACAGAATTGGAAACCACATGTAGTTTATTATTCTTTTAAAAAAAAAGAGAAAAAAATTATTGTTTAGGCGTAATAACAATTGTGCCAGTGCTATCACATCATCTAGAATTGAGATTCCTTGAGTAGATTCAAATTTCTGTTGTCTAAGTTTCCCCATATTCCTTTATGTTGTAGGTTGTTTTCTGTTTGTATCTGCAAAAATATTTTTATGTTTGTCATTAAAACAAACTGAAACTACATACATATTTTTATAAGTGAGTGTCACATGAAGGAGATCTCTGGTTACCCTGCCATAAGTGGCTGTACGTTTTTATAATTTTAAGATTTGATTAATAATTTTCCATTGCTTTTACCTTTCAGTGTAGAAGGTATGGTATGATGGAAATGTCTCTGTGATGAATTGGCATTCTTTATGTTGTTTCACATTTTATCATTTGTCAAGCACATATATGATTGATTTATCCCCACACTCAAAAAAGTTTATTTCCCTGCTACCATCTGGTAATTTTTTATTTGTGTCTTAGCTTATTTCAAAGTTAATTATGTTTAATAACACAGTAAGTAATACATCAACAGGGAGATTTATAGCCATTTTCTCCACACATGGCTTTGATTTGCCAAATCCTCAGCAATTACACATGAAACACACAATTCACATCATTTACTGAACCGATTATCTGTCTTGCTAGAAGACCAGGGGCAAATAGTGGAATTGTGTTAAGTCATGGAATCAAACTTTGAATTTTTTACTCATTCAGTTTCTGTTTTAAATTAATTTAGACTGAAATATTCAAAACATTTTTTTTTCCCCTTCTTTCCAAAACCTTTTCTCAGAGTTAAGAGACCCCCCCCCTTCACCATAGGCAAGCAGAACTTGGTCATGCAGAAATATCTTACTAATCGAAGGTCATGTATAGTCATTACTACAGTGTAGGGAACCTGTGCACCTCTAGAAGGTCATCTGTAGCGCTGCTTGTCAAAATTTTGAGATAAATTAATATTTTTTTGATGTCTGTTTTGGCGATTTTGTCAAAAATTCAAGCACAACAGTAGGAAAGTCCCAAAGATGCTTTAAAACAACAACAACAATAAAACTAGAAGCTTTAGAATTGAGTTTTCATTTGTTTCTGCATGAAAGTGAAATTTAAAACTATTCATTTGTATGAATAGCAAATTCTTAATTTGTAGATGAAAGCAGAGTAGCAGTTTACTTTGTCTAGATCTTCTTTTTGGCTGAAGTGGTCTTTATAGACAGGCAGTCAGTCAGTCGTCTTTATCTGAAGGTAAGCTGATGTTGAGGAAAAACATTTGCACGATCTTGCTACCCCTTTTCTGATTTTCATCAGAAAATAAGAAATACTAGATAAAACAAAAACAAATAACATTACCTGTGTAGTTTAACTTGATTTTGGTTATTCAAAAAAAAATTTTTTTTTTTTTTTTTTTACCTGAGGCTTTAGCAAAAGAAGCATCATCCCAGTAGTCACAAGATGGCTGGGCTGAGGTCGAAAACTCAGCTGCATGTAAAAAAAAGATTCAGCATCAAAATGAAAGTCTGGTGGAATGTATCTGGTCATCCATTTTTTTTAAAAAGAAACTCCAATTTTTAAAATTTCTGACACACACAAAAAAAAATTGACCATAAGAACTCTGGACTATTTGGCAGATTCTAGGTTTTGGAAATGTATTTGACTACCTTTTCAAGAATAAGTTAATTTAACTGAGACACCAAGGCTGGTGGCTGTTAATTTGGTGACTGCTTTTTTTCTCAGTTCCAATTTCTTTTTTATTACTCTACACACACAAGTTTAGTAAACAGTAAAATGACCGCCCCTCACTACTGTCTATACAGTGGTTAAGCGCGCGCACACACGAACAAGCTGGAGTAGCAAGAAGAAAGATTCTAAAAGAAAACATCAAATGCAGTTGAGTGTGTTTTTCGTAGATGTCTTGCTGTCTTCAGACACTTCATCTTTTCCCACCAGAGACAGAAATAAGACTGCTGCTGATAAGGTTATTAATACAGTGAATGCCTTGATTATGACTCTCAGAACATCCGCACCAGATTCAGGGAGAGGGAAGGAAACAAGCTGGCATTGATATCCAAGTAGAGATGATGGTTGTTGAGTGATTTCAATATGGCAGCCAGTCAGCCTAATGTTCAGAAACAACTGTTGAGATTATGCTAGCATTTTTATCTAATCAACCTTGTCCTGCTTTGACTTTGAGGAAAATTAAACTGAGATTGTGGACATTTTCTGACATTACAAAAATGTAATACTTATTTAAAATCCAAAATTAAAGGAAGAAAGAACAGAAAATAACTATTATACTATATTTTAAAAGGAAATGAAAAAATCTGAAGTCGTGTATATAAAAAAAACAAACTTAAAAACAAATCTGACAGCAATAAGATTTGGGGAATGAATAACTTTATTTCTTGAAAACTTAAGAAGTAATTCAGTATGGTGTGTGTGAGGGTTAATGATTCCATCTACATTTTATGAGCTTTTGCTCACATCTGCTTGTTTGTTGCACGTTTAATAGTCTTTCCCCATTTATTTATTTATATATTGGTAATCTGTTGTTAACCCATATTTCAAGCAAAGACTTAAAAGGTGAATTAATCAAGTCTGCTGATGGTAAAATAGGAGGAAGAAAAACAACCAACAACAACATTGGGTTCCACTATTTCGGGTATTTGTAAATATAATCTGGTGTGTTGATCAAGATTGGAATATTCCTTTAAAATAAGAAGAGAAAACAAGAAACCAACCAGTTTTTAAAATCAAAAGTCACCAGGAAACAAGTAGCAATTTTGCTTTGTGTTTTGCATGCTTTCTCTCAGCTCAGCTAGGAATGACAAGAATGCTGTATGTTCATTCTTGGCTTACCCTGTCAGCCTGCTGCTTTCCATGATGAGCATAATTCTTCATGCCTTCTATAAATTCCATAAATTTCATGTCAGCACTTCACTATGGGGTTATTTTTTTTTGGAGGGGAAATGGACAGCTTGGGCCAGCATGTGGAATGCAGTGAATTATGGCCATGGTTATTACATACATCCTTCAGATAATTGCCATAAAGGAGCAGAAGCTATGTACATGGTGGTCCGCCTAGGTTTATTAACAGAAATGAAAGAAATTTCATTTTCTTAAAAAACCTTTTAGTAGCTAAATAAAGGAGCTGGCAAAACTCAAGAAGTTTTCTCTATAAGCTATTATTCTCAAAATGTAGCTTGATTGTTCTATTCCTTATTTGAATAAAACATTTAACGTGGATAATCTTCAAGAAATTTCCAAATGGATATAATCTTTAGCCAGAAGTAAATAAATGGCAATAACGAGGTTGTGAATCAGAATTAATTAAGGGCTTTCCTGTTTTAGCACTAACTAAATATACAATCTAAATCATTCTCGTCTGTGCATCTTCAGTTGTAGACAAGTCCTCTGGATAGCCTCCCCTCTAGGCTTGCTCTTTAACTGGCTTTGTGTCTTCTTTTCCTTTTTGAAAGTATAGCCAGACATTGCCAGCTGTATCATTGTATATGCTTTAGAAGGTATACAGACAGGGCCAATAGCCCCGATACCTCAGTTGAAAGGGAGGTCAGCAAAGCAGTTTTCCTGCGCTTGTAGGGAGAGAACTGGCGACATGGGGAGGAGAGGCGAGGCAAAAATGACTTTTAATTAGTTGGGGAGGGGTACAGACAACTGGCAGAAACCTCAGGTTAAGGGAAGACAAGAATATGGAAGTTTTTTTAAGTGCAAAGCTTTTGCTTGTCCTCCCATAAGAGTTATTGGTGAGAGTTTAATAAAGGCTGGTATCATTAAAGTCTTGTCAACTATACTTTCTAGCACTGTTTTTTTGTTTTCTCAAGGCATCAGGCTAAGTGAAGTTACGTATTGCTGTAATATCTGCCGACTACTTTTCTGCCTTATCAGCAGAGTTAAATAACAACACTTGAAGAACTTCCAACCGAGATTAGTTAAAGGTTAACTAAAGTACCTAATGATGGGTTACTCCACGCGTCTCTACACCTATTAGAGGCTTGATGATTATTTTGTTACATTTAGGATGGTATGGGTTCTTTAGCCTTAATCCAGGATATAAGATAAAGTTTACTTTCAAATGATCTGTGGGTGGAAGGAAACAGAGAAACACAAATTTGGATTAGATTTGTGGTTTTATTCCAATTCAAAATTGAGTTTTAGCCAATAGATTACAGTCTGGTAATCAGCCTTTAGGTTTTTCTTTTTACCTAATGCTTTTAATCTACACTGCTATGCAGCATTTTACTTACTTCTGATACCCAAGGGTTTTCTGGGTATAAGGTGGCAGCATGATTTTCATCAACCATAGGAAAAGGTAATACAGATCGAAAATTAAAAACAAATGTCTTCACTGTTCATGCACCCATACTTTGTGTATGCCAAATTTAAGACGATGTATGTAATATTCTATAGCAGAAAGGAAATGGAGAAAATTACACGGCCAACTTAAAAAAAAAAAAAAAAAAAGGTGTTTATCCAGCTCGGTGCACAACAAAAACCCTCAACTTTGGTGTCACTACTAACCCCTACCTGGGGTAAATTGTAACCCTCTGATAGGGGGGAAATGTTTTGAATTTTGCTGAAGTTTTGTGTATTATTTAATCATAATAACTGTGATCTGTTCCTTGTTCTATTAGTTTATAATGTTTGATGAACCATAATTTCCCTGTACATAGTTTAGTATGAAATAGATTTGTTTGAAAAGTGTTACAACCATCCCTAGCCTCTTCTACTTTGTTTGCAAGTGATGGAGCCCTAATTTATTATGGTCAGTTCAGTCTGGAGTCAACAGCAATTTATAACGATTTGATAACTTATACTTCATTTTTAATATATAACAGGGGGTTTACTTTATGCACTCTGCAGTAGCCTTTGATCCCTTACATTAATGTTTTTTTAAAAAGATTTCTTTAGATATTATTTTTGGCAGATTACATCCTGCCATTTACTGCACAGTTTTTTGAGAATTTTCTTATTGGCTGACTCTTCTTGAATTCAGAATTCAATTGTATCTGAAGAATTCTGGTCACTGACCTTTCCTTTTGCTTGTCTAAAACGGCTACAATGTTTTTTCCTTGACTGCCGATGGTTTTGTTCATGTAATATGATTATCTGGTTCCTGAAAGTTGAATAACCCTGACTTGGAAAAATTTACATGGATTAGATCTTGTAAAACCAGATGATAGTAATGACACCATATTTATTGATGCTGCAGCCTGATTCATCACATCAATGTGATGTAAATTTTTGGGATGCTAACCTTGAGTATGTAACTGGACAAACAGCGCGACTATTTATAGATTAGTGTTACAGGGCCACAAGATCAGAAATGACTTTTATTATAACAGAATAACACAAAATGCTTATTGTGCGCCTTTTGCCAAATTACTGAAAGGTAAACAGTTGAGCTTAAAGAAAAATTACTTGGAATATTTACCATTTTGTATAGAAATCAGTACAACATGATGTAAAATCATAGTTAAGGGATAATCCATGAAACCAAAAGGGAATACATGCGGAATTATTGTTGATTTGATGTGGTATCCAAAATCGTTAGGAAAATTTATCTTGGCAAAAATATTACTTTGATCCTTAAACAAATGCATGCAGAAAGGCTTTTGCAATGATTTCTTTTTCAAATTATTAAAAGCAAGGAAATAAAAAATCTATGTTGCATAACTGTTTCTTAAAATTATTATTAAGGTGCTGCTATGAGATAATGCTTCAATTTTGGTATTTAAGATTTTATTTCTTTGCATATATATAATTGCCATGAATTCCTATGGATGCCATAGAAACCAGAGTTTAGCCTATCCAGTAATCATTTGATATAGAGCTACATTAATTTTCTGAGAATAATTGGATGATTGGATTTAATTCCATCAGTAAGAACACCTGTCCTCCAGAGGCTTGGTGTTTTAATGAACCCTCACTGATAAGCCAATTATTGGAAAACCAGGTAATTAGAAGACCCTAGTCCATGTGTTTAGGCTGCCTGCCAGAACTGCTTCAACCATTTTAGCTACTGACCTCTCTTCTTTCTCTCTAACTGATGGGAGAGAATTGATAAGATTGATAAGTAAACTGGAGCATCTGATTTACTCTTGAGTAGGGTGAGGTTACTGTGGTCAGTTCACAGGTTTGGTCTGTTCAGAAAATGTCTTCATCGTTTGTGTTGATTTGCAGTAAAATTTGGTTGTGTGTGTTCAAGAACTTAAGTTAAAATAAAAAGCTTCAATTTTTATCTCATGTTTACTTTATTAAATGATATTTGTTGATATTTTAAACATCCCTTTTATATGATTTCAGTCTATATCTCTGTTTTTCTTGTAGGAAAGACTTTTAAAAAATAGCTGGACCAATTTGTTAATTTTCTAGATTATTGTTATCTTTATTTTTTTCATGGTATCAATACCTTGGTACTTTTCCATGGTATCAGTACCTTAGCCGTTACTGTCGGCGAAGAACATATGGAAGTTCTAGAGTAATCTTGTTAAGAATTTAATGATGGCAAAAGCATGTTTTTATTTTTTTAAACCACAAAATTAGTCAGACATTACAGAAGATAAATATATCCTTATTACCCTCTAACCAAATGGTTGTCATGTGTCTGTATGCACAGATGGCAGCTGAATGGGAGGATGTGTAAAATGTTAAGACACAAATCCGACATTTGGAAGCACTTTGGATTAAAGAAGAGAAACCAGCGGCATCATCGAGGAGAATGTTGTGGTTTGTCGTGTTTATGATGCATTTATTAAATGTCCTGTGAGCGGAACCTCAAATTTAGCATCGCATCTTTGTAGACGTCACCTTTTTACACTTGACTGACTACGTGAAACAAAACTCCCAGCACCAACCACCTCGCCATATTTGAGCAAAATGGACGGTTGATAGAACAAATTCCATCAAGTTGTGTCACTGTGTGTGTGTGTGTGTGTTCGTTCGTGTTCACTGACCCTCCCCGATAAACACCTTGTCCAGGTGTTGTTGGCATTAATTATGTTGGCAACTTTTGCAAAAATTTAATATACACAGCAAATTCTTATTTTTTAAATATAATTTCTGCATATTGTGGTGCATCCTGCGGTACCCCAGAAATTTTCTTAGCACCAAACTCTAGCGGTCTGTCGTGAGCCGTGCAGAAGTTACAGATAGGACAGCATGTTTACGGCAACACGACCCTTGGAGAAAGCAGGTGTCTTAGGGAGACACGTGCTGCCATTTGTAGATGATGGCTTGGCTTAGAGACATAGTAAAATAAATTTGGGAATATTCCCAAAAGAGCGTTAATTAATATTGCCAGGGAAACGGTGATGAAGAAGAAGGAAAAAAAAGGCGAACAAGATGACAGAAAGTAACGTGCAGCATTATGTACGAAAAGCAGAAGTTGTTGATTTCTACAAAATTATTGGAAAGAAACCAGGGAGGATTCTTTATGACAAAAAGCAGTATTTTTTCTGGCAAAGCTGGCGAAAGGTTGATTCTCCAACTCTTAAGTATTCATTTGAATTATGCGGATGATATGTGGATGTCCTCCTAAACTTGGACCTGTTTTCTTTTGAACTTTGGTGGGATGAAAGTGAGAGAAAGGTACGATATGCAGAGTTAAGGCAGGGCGCGGAATTTAGCAAAACCAGTCTATTTTGAAAACCATTTGCTAGAATGCCTATACTCTACAAGGCAGGCGCCGTGAGCCTACTGGCCTTCATAACTATTTCATCAAAAGTAGTAGTGTTTGAGTGTAAACAGATTAAAAATAGATTAATATTAGAAAGGCTGCATATTTTTTTTTTGTTTTTTTTTTATTACTATCTCTGAACTGTTTAATATGTTATTAGTCTAAATAACAAAATTACGTCAGCATAACGCGAGTAATTTATTATCATTTTCACATATCTGTGTTTTGCTTTGAAAATCTTGTCCACCCCATTTGCATGTGCACCAGAAATGGAAGCTTCTTCTGTGAGAAGGCAGAATTTTACTGGTTGGCTTCGGCTCCGACTAAGTACAGTAAGGTGACACCTCTGCATTTCTAAGCAGGTTATCAGGATTACATTCCATTTCAGATCTTCGAACATTTTTGTTCCTGAATTTTTGAGGAGAAAAAAAAAAAAAATTAAACTGTAAATAAAATTCAAGCGTATAAATAAATACATACAGTCTGCAGCTCTCGTCGGAGAGGGAGCGTCCTCGAGGTGGTGCTGTCTGGGTTCCTTTGTAATATAGACAAGCTGACGCTGGTTTAATGTCACCAAGGGAATATTAATGACGTTTCTGAATTTCAAATATTCATAGGAGACTTAGTTGTTGATGTAGAAATTTGATACAGTAAGTAAAATATCTTGAGAAAAAGAAATATGACAACCAGCCAACCATAATCTTTCAAAGATTTTTTTTGTTGTAAAATTCTCCTAGAATAATTCTCTAAGTGGGGTGTATGTACCCCACTCACTCTTCAAGGTTTTCCCCATACCAGTAGTTTTGTTTTTTTTTTTTTTTTTCATGTACAGCGCCCTGCCATAATAATTTAGCTGTCTTTTATTTTTACAATATGTTAGTTTGTTAAGCACTAGAGCAAAATTCTCTGCTAGTCTTGGGTTGAGCTATGTTTTGCAGCAAAAATAGAGCCTCTGCTCTTTTTTGGCGGTCCAAATTTCCCCCATATCTGCATGAAAGCTTTAATTTCATCATAGGAGGGACGTGGCCTTCTCTCAGCTGATGGTCCAAATGCTTTCTCGGGTTCTTGATCAGGTTCATATCACGCCTTTGGAGTATCTGTGGGAGAAGTTGAATGCTTTAATTTCTTTAGACTGCAGTCATATAGCACCATTCCCCAGTGAAGAACATAGGCATGCATCTAATCTGAGTGTGCTTTGTTGGTACAGTGGTAGGAGATGCGTCTTTTAAAATGGTGATGTATCTGGCAGAATTGAGACATCCGCCAACAAACACCAATTTAGTCTTTCCATCTGCCAAATTGTAGTCCATGCCATGGAACTTGCATCTCCACACTGGACTATGGGTTGAAGGCCTTCTCTAAACCAAGGGGACTTATCAAAGAAAAGTACATGCCACTAATACTCAAGGAACATGCAATCTGACCAGACATTTTGAAGTGCTTTATTTCTATTGGACAGAAGGGTTCCTTACATGCTACACACCCCTAGTGCCATATTAGGGGAGATTTTTTTTTCTCTCTCCTCGCCAGTCTCTACAGGGGAGTGTAGCGCCATGGTTATTTGCTAGGGAGCATTTCTTGCACTATTCCAGGGAGCTACTACACCAAATTGAGTTGGTCCTGACTAGAGACAGAACTTGGGCCCTCAGCCTTGGCAGTCCAGTCCAGTTTCACTGATGCTGCTACTCATTGAACAACCTGTACCTTATATCATAAGGTTCACCTGTTTTTTTAGCATGGTGCTAGTGTGTACTGCTTACCTACCTATTTAGACGTTCAGTGCTTACATAATTACACCTGAAATATGTACATTTTAGTTAGAAAAGTTGTAATTCTTCATTAGTCTTATCTAATTTTTGTAAAATATTTTCATTTCTAGCCATTATACTTAAACCAGTGTCCTCAATTATGCAGTGGCAGAAATGTGGTAATTTCTTGACTTGTATATCTTAGCATCTGATTGGCTTGCAGATTATCATGGTTCCTGATAATCAGCATGAAGCTTTACAAATGCTTAAGACCCGTCCCTGATAGCAAGTTTCACAGAAAAAAGGAATTGTACAAACTAAAAAAAAAAGACAAACTTTTAGTGCAAGTTTATATTGGAGAAAATTGATAACTCTACCCATACAATAAAATGTCAACAGAAGAAGCAGTTAAGAACTCCTATCTTTAACTTTACGGCTTCAGTTTGTTTGATGATGCTATCTATATGAAATACAGCTCAGGGTTAGTTTTGATTGACTTATTATTATTATTCTTTATATGTAAAATTGGATTTGCGCCCAGACTAAATTAGATTGGATGCCAAAAACACACACCAAGATTCAAGTCAGGCATAAACAAAGACCAGTAGCGTTAATCCGGAAAAAATGGGTCAGAGTGAGACGGGTTTAAATTCTGGGGTAGATCTAACTTGACTTAGTTTGCAAAAACTAGTTTCCTATGTAGGTTGAAGGCCTGAAGGTGCGCTCAGTAGTTCCTTGTAATGTTTGCTCAGTTTTTATAATTACGAGTGCATGGACTGATGATTTCGGAAGCTATTTCATTAATAGTTGCTACCATTCAGCCCAGAAAAACGGTCGGTCAGATTTATGAAATAGGTCAGACTTTCAAAACATTTAGTGTTAATGTCCCTTGAATGTGTGTGTGTGTGTGTAAATTTGTTGTTTGTTTGTTTTGTTGTGAAGCACCTCTGCTCCATTTATACATGGATCTGCCAGATGTTTTTGCCAGATGTACTGAAACATTGATTGTAAACATGAAAGTGTTTTCACATGGCCGCTGGAGTGTGTGTGTGTGTGTGCATGTGTCCCCCCTGACGACTTCTGTCGCCTGTCTGCTACGGGAGTGGTGCAGATACTGAAGTACATAACACTGCACCTCACCCTGCCCAGACAAATTCAATTAGAATGTCAAAATAAAAATATTTTATTTCTTTTGAGATTTTGAAGTCTGGCAAAGGAGCAGATTGGGCTGGTTCTAGTCAGCAGTGGGTCTGTGGGTGCTGTGACCTAGGAAAGCCCTATTGAATTTCTTTTTCTCTGCCCTGTGGGTCTTCCAGCTAATGGTGTGTGTGTGTGTGTGTGGAAGAGAGAATAAATATAGGTCATTGCAAAGTGAAAGTAGAAGGTTGTTATGCCACACCATAAGTCAGCATCTCTATCCATGCCATAAAGTTCTGAAAATATTTCTGGGTTCTGTGTCAAAAGAAAGCGGTTGGCTGAAATAAGATGTCAAATTTTGCTTATTTCTTTCCATATAATTCATCCTTTTATTTTTTTTAAAAAATAAAAGGAAGTATATTAATTATAATAAGATTACTGTTGGGGTTAATCCTAAAACTTAAGAATATAATGTCAAATGAAAAAAAATGTAGAAGAAATATGGTCTGATGTATACCTGTTTTTTGTTACAAACAGAAGTGTATGTCTATGCAGAAGTCTGTATCATAAAATATTTGAAAATTATCTTAAATTAAAGGTTTATTCCCCAAAGAATTCAGAAATTCAAATAGGTCTTTGCAGAGTTAATGGGGCAAAAAGATTTATTTTTATTTAGCTGATTTAAATTCTTTTAGAACCAGTAAAAACTGTTTCAGTTTAAAAATAAGACAGCAAAAAATCTCGTTTTAGCAGTGCACACATAAAACTGTCGCCATAGCTTGTCTGATTAATAATGACAATCTTTGAAAACATACACACTTCTTTCTTCTGGCTGTGAGCTTATTGCCACTGAAGTGAGACACTGATAATGGGGCATCTGCTGGTTAAGGATGCTGTTAGGAGAAGGTTGCTTTCATCCTAGACCATGTGGTAGCTCAAGTATTCCTGTCAAACAGGAATCTGAGATCCAGCTGCCCCTTCCTCCCCTCTCTGGTTGGATGGATGGATTCATGTGATCTTCAAGATAAGACAATAAGCAAGCCAGGCTTGGTGCCTCTGAGGCCAGTAACCAAAATATTTACGTCATGTGGCCGCACTTGTGAATGCCAACCATTTCTTTCTTTTGTGCAGACTTCCTCAGTGAAATTCAGGCTTGAGATCTGTTAATCTAGTTGTTTGCTGAAACAACCTACCATCCCTGCTGCATTTGTGCAGGTTGAAGTTATCTTTTATGAAAGGGGACCATTGATTTTTTTTTCTTCCTTCTCTCTCAAAGTTCTATATCATTAAATAAACAGTTTTATATCAGAGCAGGTTAGATAGACAGACACATACCCCCCCCTCTGCATGCGCTTTGAATGAAAGGGCTGACTTCTTATTTTTACTCCTTAAAAGTGTTTATTTGTTGCTTTAACCCTTTCACCTTTTAATGGGAGATAAAATACAAATGAGTGAACAAAATAGATTTGAAAACTTATCAGAATTTCTTTTGTTGTTTATGAATTTATAACTAAGCAAACAAAATGTTTTTATTAATTAAAATTATTATTGTTAATGTTACTGGAGAATCGGTGATTAAAACTTCCAGATCTACTGTATTTGAATATTAGACATTTAAGAGGAGGCCTCAGGTAGTTAGGGTTTTAAGTTGGGCCATGGATAAATGCTTTCATCCATTTATTAATGCTTGGGGGTCATGATTGCAAGTTAGTTGAAAGGGTTAATAAAAAGTTTTAAGAAACGTAATGATGATCATTTCTCTTCCTTGGGTGGAAGAACCCTTACATAAGGATGATGGATTTTTGTCTTCTTGTAAAAGTTTGTTTTTATTAAGAAGATCTGGACATAGCAACTGATTAATGGGAGCCTGGCGTGCAAGAATGGAGTAAAGACTTGCAGAAATGCAGTTCACTCGGGTCAGAAGTTTAAGGAACTTTAACCTAATATTCTACATTACACTGGGAAGAAGATGCTGCCCTGTTTTCTGAAGTGACTCTCCTTCCAACTTCTCATGGAGGTTTCCTTCATCGTGGGTGAATAGTTTGAATTCTTTTCACAAATTTTAAAATAGTTTACTGGAAATTAAGAATCCTGTGGTATGTGAGGAAAGTGACTTAGGAGAAGATGCATTCTCCTTGCTGCAAACCAGCTATGGGTGCACCCCAGGCAGAGCAGAAATACAGAATGGTCTCTGTATCACTGCATCACGTTAGGATTATCCACACCTGTTAACCATATGGCAAGCACTGCTTTACATAGCTGATCACCTGCCGTCTGCCACAGGTGGAGTTTCTAGCCACAGACTTGTGTAAGCTGTGATATAAAGTAGCTTATTATTTTTCTTTTATTTTATCTTTGCAAGTAGTGTGTATTTAGATAACTTTAATGACATGACAGATGAGAGCTGTCTGTCTGTCCGCCAGCTTGTAAGCCAGTGTGTTAACATAATGTTTTTATTTTTATTTCTGCTTGCTGTAGATTAAGATTGAACGTAATACATTCCTGTAAAATAAGTGATTACTTTATTTTCCCTGCCTTATTGATGGACTATTGTGAGAAACTTCTTAGGCAGAGAAGAAAAAAAACCACAAAGACAAAGGGGTGTAGGTGTCTGTATTGAAGAGCCTGAGTGTTGTTTGCAAGGTTTTCGCTAGTTACCAAAGTTTAACCCTCTAAATAGTGCACAGAATCTCCTCTCCCGCCTCACCTGGACCTTAATGTTGCTTTGACTGGTATAATTTCTCAGTCTGGTTTGAACTTTCCTTCAAGATATGATGCAACACTTGTTTATAACTGGGGTGGGTATTTAGCTATGACGTGTTTTAATGTGTTTTCTAAAGTGTAGCTTGTGCAGCGCACTAGTGGCTACAATCGTGTAGTTAACTTTCCCTATGCTCCATGAATTGTCTTTTTCTTTTTTTCTATCTGGAAAAAAGCCAGTTGCTGAGTTTATTCACATGCACAGATTGTCTGCATGCTTTAACTGCACCAATAAATTGATTTATGCATGAAATAGGTGAGGAGTGTGCAGCTATGGCTGTCTGTATGATAGTAAAAATAAAGTCCGAGGAAAATAGATCAGCATTTGCATTTAGGAAGTTTAGGTATTGTATGGAGGATTATCCCCAGTTACTGCATGGTAGACTGATTTTTTTTGAATTTGGAGTTCAGACTTTTGTAGGGAAAAAAATAATTATTGATAAGAAAGATGGCGTCCGACTAATCCCGTCGTCCTTTTCCCTAACAAGAGATAGTTCTGAAGTAGCTTAGGAAATGCTGCTTTTCTCTCCTCTTCCAGACAGACTCCAAGTTTTCATGTACAAGGATTGCAAGGATGCCATCAAGAACGGCCATGCAAAAACTGTTTTTCCACTGGAAGGTTTTTATGGAATTGAATCTGGCTTTTCGTATGAGAAAGAGGCTCACGTCATGGCCGTCATCTGCCAGAAGCAGGTGATACTGATGGCGTTTGAGACGCGGGAACCAATGATTCATTTTGAATTGAAAATTCGCAGAAGTCTAGGAGAAGGTAAGATTTAAAATTTTGTTTCTTTCATTTTTTTTCTTTTAGAACTTCAAGAAAAAAAAAAGAGAGAACCTTTGTCAAATATCTATCGCAATTTACTGTGATTCAGGTTGTCTTGTTTAAAAAAAAATTTATACAGATGAGGTTAACATTTTCTTTACATCTATCTTCCCTACCTTTTTATAATTGATTACACCAATAATTTTCTGTTTGTGCTATTTTGTTTTATTTAAAATTAATTTTAAGCATCTCATACTATCTTGAATTTGTTAGATTACACTTGCCTTAAAAAAACAGAGATACTTTAACAAGGGAGATAAATCTGTTGAGTCAAAGAACTCGAAGGCAACAGCACATTATATTATTTGCGGTTGATTTAGTTTTTCCTCTTAGTAAACAGATCAGCAAGAAAGAAAATTATGTACTTTTATACAGATTCATTTGCAAGTATACTTTTAGAAGTTTTAATACCCTGAGCTTGTTTACTGCAAAATCTGGTAATTTGAAGAGCTCTCCTTATCATCATCATCTTTTTTTTTTTTATCTGCTGTATAATTAAGTGTCTCAGATTCTTGGTTTGTTCTCAAACTAATCATTTGTCAGATTAAGGAAATAGTAATGATATAGATTTTTGCACTCATTTTTCTAAATTGATTAGATCTTGCATCATCTAATATGAAATTGAGATTTCTTTGTTCCCTTATTTATGTAGCCTAGGAAGAAATGCAACTGATTTTATTTTGAATCAGCGGATGGTTTTCGTCCTGTCTAAGGTTGCTCCTTTAAACCAGAGATTATTTGTGGTTTCAGTATTCTGAAATGACAGTTTCCTACCAAGATTCCTGACCCATAGGGCAGAATTTTGCTGTGCTTGTTTTGATTCTCTCCATAGCTATTAGATTATCCATCAGAATGCTATTTAATAATTTGATTTTTTCTCCTGTATATTATATTTTTGTTTTTTAACATCATTTATCTTTCTCCTTTGCGCGTGCATGCACGCACACACGTGCACACACACAAATAATGTATTATATGGCGCCTTATATTTTGCTCAATCAGTATTACCTATTATTTTTTTCACTTTGTTACAAAGACGAAGATTGTGGTTATATATTCGATCATGCTAATAGTAGTATCATACACGGTACCTGATAACTGGTTAGTACTCTTACTGTTCTTGTTAGTCATTAGTGAATTAATGTACACAATTTATTTTACTGAATAGAACACAACACCAACAAAAACTCCATAAAAAAAGAAAGAAAGGAAAAAGACCATTTTTGGTTAACCAAAACGTATAGATTGGTGGACATATTTGTTGAGTTAACGTACCAAAGAAGTCTCCCATATTTCACGTAACTCAAATTTATTAGTGCTTACAGACTGTTAGAACATCCATATATTAAGAAAACTTTTTTTAACTAGTGTCACGCAAGACTTATAAAAAATAAAGTTCTTTTCTTTGTGAGTCCACAATTACAGAGGCAGCCATTGTGGCTTCTACAAGAGTTTCCAAGAAAAGGAAATGTTTATCAGTTTGATTCTTAAAGTTGTTTTATATCATCTCTATCAACATTGGTAATTTGTTTCACATGTGTGCAGTTCTATTGGTAAAAAATAAAAAGAAGCTTTTAAATATTGTGCCATGCTGATACTTTGGTCACCTTGATTGGGTTTACCATTTGCTGTTTCTCTTGTCTGCTGTGTTTCATGACTCATTCATGGATTGGGGGGGGGCCCCTAATGACACCGATGTCTAGTGATAAGGATTTGTGACTGCACATGCTGAGAATCTTACACAAATTAGGTATTATTATCTTTAATTGTTTGGCATATTTCAGATGGTTAAAACTGGAAAACAGTTGAATCTTTTGCCAAACTTTCTAATATTTTGGTATTTTTTTGCTTGGCACAGAAGATGGTGAGGGCAGACTAAGATTCGTACATATTTTGTGTGTGTGTGTGTACACGCGAAACCCTTTATGGTAGAGTGATAAAATGCCCAATGGTGTGTTCCTATGGCGCTTGCTGCTAGATAGACTACAGTTTAACTGTGGGTGTATGTGAGGTGTTGGTTATCTTGGGTGAAACTGTTGTGTGTCGGACATTTAGAAACGACAAAATATTAAAACAAGTTTGATTCACACTTGGTAGGAATTAGGGGTGTTTCTTGTAAGATCTGTGTAGCCTCTTATTAGAAGCCAGACCATGAAGAGACCAGCAACAATGTAGATTCGCCACTACATCTGCTGCACATTAATGGTTAATGGGTCTGGTTCCCTTCTTGCAGGATGTTCTCCCCCCCCTTGTTCTGTACTCAGCAGTTTTAATCCCGTTCTCCATTGTACATGATTGCTGTCATTAACGCATTATCTATCTGTCTATTTTTTATATTAATCCCCCCCCCCGTCCCCCCCCCCCGAGTCTGAAGTTTCTTTTTTTTTTTTTAGCTTTGTATCTTGTTAAAATGTAACGTAATTCTGCTGAGTTGCTGGAAACAACCCCTCCCTCTTATTTCTGTAGTGGTGTTGTGCACACTGGCAGAGAAAACTTATATTTGTGAATTAAATTGCCTGTTTTGAAATTTAACTCAGATTCATTTAATACAATAATGAGTCATGCACCAGTTTGTGTATTAAAGTGTCAGACTTCAAAGCCCCTGATTTCGTCCTAGTGGTCCTTTCAAACAGAATCTAATTTAACTTTCCAAACCCCTTTAACCTGAGCAGTGTGCTTGGAGCCTGCTAAACACATTGTTTCAATTACTGCAGTGGGGGCCCACCCTTAATTGTCCCTCAGACAGTTTACTTTTTATGGTTGGCTTGCTTTCCTTCACTATAAAATGGCCCCTAAGTGCATCTTGAAAGGGAGCCTACAAAATCAATCTGCTTTCAAAAGTCTCAAAATCAGCTTAGAGCCACCTTATTACTGCCTTTGTTTTAAAAGGACCATTGTGTTGTTTTTTTGGGGGTGGATAAGGAATAATGAATTATTTTGTGTGCCTGGATAATGACAAAGTTACAGTACATTTAATAAGGGTAGAGGTCATAAATTAGTTAAGATCATAGCCTGGTTAGATATTGGGAAATATTTTTTTTTTAGTAATACAATGAGTGGAATAAATTACCAGCAAGTGTAGTTGTTAATAATAGGGTTAGAGAATCGTATTGATAGCCATTTTTCTTCCTTAGGTGTTCCTTTTCATGAATGGTGATGAGTTCCTAGCTGCTTGTAACAACTAAACTAAAATGTAATCAGATATAGAATAGACTACCTTCAATGCAGGTAGTCTATCAGTTTACAGCCATATGTGTAGCTTTTTATTTAACAATTTATTCAGATATCCAAACTATTAATGTGTAGTTATATTATTTCTTCTAAAAACCCCTTCTTGAGTAGATTACTATAATGACCCTATGATTGATAATTTTCACTAATTCATCTTTAATAAATATTTTTTTTAAAAAAAACAAAGTGAAAGGGTAATCAGTAATAATTTTTTTTAAAGGTAAATTACAAGAGCACAAAATGTTATGCTTGAAACTGGATAAGCCAGTCGACATGCAAGGTGTTAATTCATCTAGAAAAAGATTTAGTGTGTATGAGTAATTGTAGTTTTTGGAATTCCTATTAAGTCATTAGATGTTGGGGGGAATTCCATAAAGCAAATAGACTAATGGTCTTTAAAGACTTGTTTCATGATTAGAGTTTTAAAAGATTTGAGACAGTGGGTGGTGTTGATGCATTCTTAAATAAGATTTCCATTTAGTATTGACATTTAAAACCCATTTCCATGCTTCAGTGGCTAATCCCAGACATTCTGGTTGACATTTCTTCTCTTTTGACCTATGCATCTGCCGATGTGAGTTAATAAAATATCCATTAGAGGAAAACAGAGTGCAGTGGTTAGATGCATGCCTATGGCACGAAATTCCTACTACAGGGTGATCAGAAAGTAACTATGCAGTGGAGTATATCTGTAATCGTTCTTGATTCCACTCCTTGTGCTTTGTTTCTTCATACTGTAGTTTCAAAAATGATCAACAGGTGTTGGCAGTAAATTTGCAAAAGTGAAACGCGATTTTTGTGAGATTGTGATTTTTGTGTAATGGTTCTTTCAAATGCCAAATGAATCTTTCTCATCAAGAAAGTATACACGAATAACAGTAAATGCACTACAAGAGTTCAAAATGAGTTCTTACAAGAATTTCCTGATGCAAAGCTTCCAAACAGAAACACTGTAAGGGCACTGATTAGCAAATCTGAAGATACTGGTTCAGTTGGGGATTACCGATGATCAGGTCGGCAAAAGTGTTGGCTGAGGAGAAGCTGTCCAAAGTTCCAGATGCGATGCTTCAGAGCCTTTCAAAATCACCGCATCGACTTTCTCAACAAGCGAATGTTCCATATGTGAGTGTGCATAATTCTCTAAAAGAGTTAAATTTTTACCCGTATAAAGTGAACATTTTCCACTCCATAGTTACTTTTTGATCACCCTGCACAACTTATCATTTTTTTTAAGATGCAGGAGGAAACTGAAGAGCTGAGAGAAATCCACATGGTCCGCCAGAGAGGAAACCATGCTAAGGGCGTACGTCAAACTTGGGCCCTTGTTCTTAGCAGGTCCAGTGGACCATTGCATTACCTCAACGTTATTTACCATTTTGAATAATTTTAAAGATAAGCATTGGTTAGAATTATCTACACAAGATTAGATTATATCTGTACCATCATTCATTTAAAATGAGGCAGAGAGGACGAAATAATAATGCCAAGATTTTTTTTTTTTTTTTTTTTTTTGGAAGCAGATGTTCACTGAAAGTTATCCTGTGGCAGATTTGTGCCCGTCTGTGTATCTGTGACATCTACTAAAAGAAAATGAAACAAAAACAACGAACAAATGGTGGTACACAGTGGCATTGCTGAACAAAAGTAGAAAGTGTTTGGATTGAATCAAAATATGTCAATAAAATTAAGCAGTCAAAAAGAAAAAAAGGGAACCGGACTCCACCCCTGTAAGCGTATTAACAGTGTGCAGGCATTCGAATAGCGATAACTCGCAGAAAAACACAAAGGAAAGTGGCAGGACAAACTTCCACGTTTAAGGTCGGGTTTAACCCTCCTGTTATATTCTGGATCTATTTGGCCTGACATCGGTTCTTACCTTTTTTTTTTCTTTTTTTTTCCTAATCTTGTAATATTTTTCACGAACACAACGAGAAGTAAACGACTCTGACGAAAGCTCAGTTTTTCTAGCGCCAATCTCATATACAAGCGTCACTATTCAAACATGTTAAAGGATAATGGCAGAGCTAAGACGTCCAATAAATGGCGATTCCATAATTTTACATTTGAAGCCTGAACTTGGCTGGTATCATAAATAAACGACAAGAATCCCTGCCTTTATTTTTTCAAAGTTTTTTTTTCTTCTTGCTCTCTCTCGTTCTGGATGTGACTCACCCCCCCCCTGGTTGTATATAAGCTTACAGATCTGTTAGACGTTGATTTACCTAGAGTTTCCAAGACAGCATAGCGCTTGTTGCATTTTTATACAACAATGACTGTAACAAAGACCCATCTCTCATCGTGACAGAGGTGCGCAGCAATACATTCTTGGCATCCACGGTAGCCAGTTGCATGCAGCTATGTGCCACGTGTTACACCATTTGGAATCTCTTGTCGAAAATGGCTGCAGACATTGTGAACACCTACTGTAACAAGTTAAAACATTTTTGCAAAATGTTAATATGATTTTGTTTTAATAAATTGGTGATGGTAGCTCTTTTTTTTTTTTTTTTTCATTTTTAAAAATGTTAGTTTACACACACATTAAGCCTGACACCTGAAAATGTGGACACTAATTTGAAAAGAAAGTAAAATCAGCATAGTTTAGGCAGAAGTCATTAGGCTTGCAACTCTTTTTTCCGAGGAAATGTCATTTAGTCTACTTGTGTTATCACTCACTGTAAGCAGTCTGTTCTTGTTGTAACATCATTTGTTCACGATTCTGTTAAATTTTTTCCAAGCCTTGTAAGTGATTTACAATTGAGTCGTCTTTCAGTTGTAATTGTTGCTATGATTTTGACTGTTTTGCTGCTAAGTTTTCTCCAAGAAAAGTAGTAGTTTTCTACACCATGTTACAACTGCAAAAATTGCTATTAACAAATCAAAGTGGCCGTTTTACAAGTTTGGCAGGCTATGATGCCGGACTTGCAACAGTGAAACAGTTAAATACTACTACTTCAAAATAGACAAACTTTTTTCTCTGACTATCCAAAGATTTTAAGGAAAATTACCAATATCATTTATAGCTGAAATGGGAACAAGATGAGACTAAAAATGGATCCTTGCAGTACACATGGTTGAGACCATTAAAAACAGATGACGAACCATTTGATAAAACCTACACCTAATTTTGAGATACTGTTTATGTCACTGCCACATATTTAATGCTTTTCTTTTTTTCTGACCTCAAAAGAATAAATCAGATAGCTACACTTGTTGCTAATCATTGCGTAGAACCAAATTTCTGCAAGTAAGTTTGCATAAATTAAAAGATTTTTTTATTAATGGGAAGTACTATTAACACCTACAAGGTAGACAGACATCCCTGGTGGAGGAGCACAGCCTTGTGGTTGTTTGGTAGAGAAGTCCCCAGGATTGCCAGCTTACCAGAGAAAACCCTGCTACGGCCTTTTCACTTTTTTTAAGATGTGGGAGAAAGCTCTGACCTTTGATGCTATCAGTCTAGCATGCTGACCACTAGATTACTGTACAAGAGAAAGAGAAAAACAAATTAACTCTTCTATGTTGCAAAAATAAGTACTTAAAATGAATCTGCCTCCTGTAGCAATTGTTTGGCTATGTTGGTTGCTAGTGCAGTGGGCTCTTGTTGCCCTAGCCTCAGTTAAAATAAGTAACAATGTGGAGAGCCCATGCAGAACCGTGTAACTCACTTTTATTGCCCGTGACTAATGATGATGTTGCCTTCCAGGAGTTTGGCAGAAATATTGGAGATAGAAAAGGTTGATCATCATCGTTGTTGCCATCAACTTTACCAGGTTCATCATCAGCACGGAGCTACTTTGCTTCCTGAATCAACTCTTCATCATCCAGCTTGTTAAAGCTCGCTAGTTCATCATCAGCTGAGACCAGCCGCTCAAATTCAGCTCTGAGCATGCTTGGTGGAAGGGGAGCACCACCAAGTACATCAGCTGAAGTTTCCTCAACATTGCAGACCAGCAGCAACCTCCAGTTGTTGGTAATTGTCTGCAACTTCACACTTTGCCGTCTTTAGTGACCATATACGCTATGTCCAGAAGGTTGATTATTTTCAAAATGGCATCACTGTTTTTATCTGCATTGAGTGCGGGAATGATCCCGGTGTTAAACCGGGACGACCTGATCCACGGGCTGGACCACTGCAGTGGTGGTGTTTGGGAGAGGAACTCAGAGGTGATGTTTGTTGGGTTCACAAGCTACAGGGTGGGCTGAACAATTGTCCAACATCTCTGATTTTGTGGAGGATGTTCCTTGTCCCAGCATCGGAGCCACTCAATAAAAATTTCTAGTTTATCATCCAGGCTTTGGAGGAATGTCTGTATGCCAGGGGGAATTTGTCCAAACCTAGGGAGCACACTAAGGTTGCTTGGATTTCCTAATCATCATCAGCAAGGGTCATTGTTTGTACTGTCCATGTTTGCACAGACTTGGATGGTCACCTGTGGCCCTCAGTTGTTTTCCCACCTGAAAGAGTTTTACTCTCCATCCACTGTACGACCTCTGAAAATTAAAAATCTTGATTAATATTTTGTTTCTTGTGCGTGTGGCTCTTTGCCTGTTGCTATTTGTGGATGGCTGTGCCCACTGCAACCCACCCACACACCAGCTTTCATCATTATAGAGCGACTATCTCTCTCTTAATCATTAGAAAGATAAATCTCAAGATTATAACTAAATGAATAAAATTTAAACCTGAATTATGAACCTGGCTGCTGTTCCTTTCAGGAAGACTGAGCTTTCACCACTAAATGTAGATGTCTGACAGGACATTGGACAGCTGAACAACAGGCAGCAATCTTAGGCTCCTTGAAAACAACATTACATTAATCTGTTCACCATGGGGAGCCATTTGGCAGATGTTTTTAAATCTTCAGTCTCTATCTTCTGCTGCTGCTGCTTCTTGAGCTCATCAGTTGGTCAGTGCAGGGGTGGGTGGGTGGATAAGATAGAATAATAAAGGCTCTGGTATGTGACCCTAATGTGGCCATCTGGCTTTTGTAAATGGCACCCCCCTCAATGTTGTTGCTGGAGCAGGACTCTGCTATGTTGTTGTTGTTGTGTGTGTGTGTGTGGCTTTGCACCCATAGTTAATGTACTGTGCTGTTTGTTATTAGGCTGTGTGCCATCTTTACATTGTTCCTGTTTGTGAACAAGTTGATGTAGCATCAACACAGCTGCACATTTGTTTCACTGGAGGGGAGGAGTGATTTTGGCCCATGGTGGGTGGGAACAGGTTGTGTGCCCTGCTTTGATTGGTCAATACAACAGTCTGATGGCTGATTGACATCACAGAAAGGGAACTAGAGGTTTCCAAGTCTCAGTTGACAAAACCAGAAAATCTTCATTATCAGAGTTGATGATAATGAGTTTCTGTTGTATTTTGTTTACCAGAGTTTAGGACCAGCTACAGATCACTTAACCTTAGAAAACCCGTGGAACCACAGGATTTGAGAGGTCCTATCTAACCAGCATGTACACCATAGGAGCGCTTGCCTGGGAAATTGCTTTAAAAACATTTAAAATGCCGGTTGGGTTCAAAGCAGTTTGATTTTTAGTTTGCCAGTAAATATTTTCTGCAAATAAAACTAATAAGTATGCTGTAACTATTATATTTGATTAAAAAAACCCACCTCTCCACACAAAAAAAATATCATGTAACTTACTAGGGGCTTTCAAATGAAGGTTGGCTGAAATAGCGCTACCATAATGATGTTCGGCCCTGGCCTTCATCTGAATGTTCCAAGTAGATGGGGAAGAAAAATGGATGACGCAAACCAAGCAAAGTGCAGATGTCTCCCCACACCAATCTGTGATTACCTTATGTATGTGAATTGATGCAAAAATTTAGATCAAGTATCCTGATGTGATTGGCTTGTTTTAAGGTAATCTTAAATTTCAGACTTGTCTGGTCTACAGAAAATTTCATCTCATGAAAAAAAAAGAAGAATTTTCATCACTTTAAGTTTGAAAAAGTTGGTATTTTTGTATTAACGTTTTTTTTTTTTTGTTTTTTTGTTTAAAGAGCATCAGTTCCCTGTTCGATTGCTCAAGGTTCCGTCCCATAGCAAACTCTCACTGGATGTCGTTCGAATGCACGTCCACAATGCAAAGTTCTGCTTCACCGCATATGTTCCCCCAAAACTGTTGATGTCATGGCAGGTGACGGACTTGCGCAGGTTTGGGCCGGTAGATGGAAAGTTTGTTTTTGAAGGCGGTTCGAGATGTGGTCGAGGTAACTGTTTTATCCCTATTAAAACTAGAGTTGTAGCCATTTTTGTTTTCTTAGTAAGGGATTCTAAAATCGTTTTGGCCAATTACTGCACTGAGCAGACAAACAGGACAAGAAAGAGAATATGTCTGAGAGAGACAAAGGGCTCAAGTACACGTGGAACAGACAAAAAGAAAATGTACCTTTTGGAGATGAAGTTCTGGAATTATTTTCTACATTGAAGCAAATGTTTTCTCTCTAAACTCATAGTTTCATTGTTTTAATTCAACCATGTGCACAACAATGTAGGGTCTGCCTAGATCAGCCCTTGAAAATATTACCTTTAATGTGAACTGTGATAAAATACCTTTTAAGGAAAGGTCTGTGCTAATGGCTAAGATGTAAGCAAATGCTGAAGGTAACTGTTGGTTATATGTTTGATTTTTCCCCATGTTATTTTGTGTCTTTACGTTAATCCCACCTAAGCAGACTATTTTGAAATTGTTTCATTGTATAGCCAGGTTTATTGACTAGTAAATTCCAAAATACATATGCTCTGGCCAGCAACTTTATTAGGACCTGTACCTGAGGATGGGGTGAGCACCTTTTCATAAAATCCATAAGATGCTGGAAGGTATTTTCAGGGATATTTCTTCATTCAGTCATGAATATTATGTGCAGTGTATGGAGTGAGGAAGGTAGAGGATAGTGATGGCAAATGTGTCTTTCAAGTTTATCCACAAATGCTCAATTGGATTGAGATGCAGGGATTGTGCTGGCCATGGGAGATGCCTGAAATCTGTCATGTTTCCTGAACCATGAATGCACACAGTGGATGGGAACATTGCCATCTTGGAAATAGCTGTCCTCATCAGGGTACACGTGAAACATCACTGGATGCATTTGATTTGAAATGAAGCTGAGGTAAGATTTGGCATTCATTCTGCCTTCTAAATGGACCAAGGGGCTGTATGCCAGCAAAACATGCCCCAAACTAAGTCTCCACTATCAGAGGCCTAGGTAGTTGGGAGCACATGAGAGGTTGGATGATTCATGTGGTTTTTTCCAAATCTGTCATTGCCAATCTCTGCGAAAAAGTGAAGTGAGACTCGTCAGACCACATCCCTTTTTTCTAGTCATCCTTAGTCTGATGTTGTTGCACTCCTTGCACCACACAAGGTATTGTTTCATGTTAGTAGCTGTGATTGGTGGTTTACACAATGGTTATGGTTCATCTATTGCATTGTCTTTTACAAGGTATGGGTGGAGATGGGTTTGGACTGTTTTGCACTGAACATATGTCAGTTGGGCTTTACTACCCTGTCTGACCATATCTGTCCTTTTTGTGATCGGTTTCCTCTCACAGCAAACATTTGCATTTTCTTCACCATCTGCCATTGCTGATAAACTCAAATGACCAATATCTTGGATCACCTACCAACAAACTGTCTTGGCCACTGGCATCTTCCTTGTTGGATGGTGTAATGTCTTTTCCATTCCCCCCATATCTGCTAGACTGAGTACAAATGTGCTTGTTTCTTACCTGTGGTCTACCTAATTTGCATATTTAGCTCAGGTCAGGCCTAGTCTGCAAGGGTACATAGGTCTAATAAAGGGGCCAGCCAATCTGTAGAAATCTGTCTGGTAGGGTAACAGTTGTTTAAGAATATACAAGAATGTATGATATTGGAGATAATTATGGAAACACAGAGGATGTGGTCAAATAATGAGTAATTACAACTGAGAGAGGAATATAATACATACACAACGTATTACTACAGAAAATATATAAAACGAGATGAATATGTTGTACAGTGCACTAGTATTTGGTATGTGAGTCCTTTGCTTCATATAGAGCCTGACGACACCTTGTTTCCATGCTCTCATACAGGTTATCAATGTATGGCTGAAATGCTACTCCAGATATCCTGTAGAACTTTCCACATTTCATCCAAGGTGTTTGGTTGCTGTTTGAATTTCTCGAAGCCATATATTGTCAGGGATGTTTATATTGGGACTTTGTGCAGGCCAAGGTGTCTTTGTAAGTGTTCTATCAGCCCTTTATGTTTCAGATAGTGCTTCACTACATTGGCTATCTGCTTGGGGTTGTTGTTATGTGGTAAGGATGGCATGACGGATGAGAACCCACCTGTAGTTGTCAGCAATACCTATATTCGTGATTTTATGCAAATCTCCAATACCTTTTGCTGATATATGCAGCTCCACACTTGTATTGATTCACTGTTGTTGTACACTGGCTGTTACACCGCTCCCTAGTCCACCTTTGAGGAAACCGATGTTGGTCATTGCCAAACAGTTCATACATGGGCTCATCAGTAAAGAGCACCTTTTTCCAGATTTGGTCATCCTGCTCTTTCTTTTCTGCTGCTTATTTGAGCTTTGCCAAAAAGGTTCTGGGAAGCAACATTGAGGCCACTTTGTACTGATCTGCTTGGTTTTGGGAGCCCCCCCCTGCCAACACCCATACTTCCAGCTGGATCGTTTCGTTTTCACACAAGACTTGATTCTATCATGCATTGTTTATGTTTTGTATCCAGTTTTTTTATTGTTTCCATAATTATTTCCAATACTATGACGTTTTCTCACAGTTTTGCTTGTGTTGAAAAGTCTAATTGAAGGGTTCATTGTGTTAGGGGTCTGACCAACATTTTTTTTTTGTGAAGATGAGAAGTGAAAAAGAACCCTGTTATTTTGTTGCATTCTAAAATCGTGTTACACACATCCCTTAAATAACGTTAACGGAGAACGTAAAACGATGTTTAGAAGATGCTTTAATTAAATTAACAAAACAAACAAACAAAAAAGCTATTGTTTCTACAGCTCTGGTGTTTTTGGAAGAGTGCAACAATGCAGACAAGTCGGCTGCTCATCTGAATTTCTGAAGAGAGAGAGCAAGATTTTCTTTCAGGGAAGACAATAAACTGAATAAGAAAAAAATGCTGAATGTTTTATTATCTTTTTTTCATGTTCCCGATGTCATACCAGCAGGATATAGGATGTCAAGATACATACAGTGGTGATTTAGTTCTTCCAGGATGCGTAAAATCAGTAGGGAGTTACTTTCTACCCAAGTCTCTTGATAAACCTAAGAACGCAGATAAGAAGAGGCCCCCTAATTTAGAAGAAAGAAAGAAAAAAAACAACAACATAAAAAATTATTGCTGATTAGTTTTGCGCAAAGGAAGTTATAGTAAAGTCACTGGGTCTGGACACTCAATGTGTTTTTGATCTAAAGGGTTGCCTGTGATTTTCTGACACTTTCATAGCTAGGAGAACAGGCTGGACATAAAACTGTTTTTTTTTCCCCTTCCCTCAATTGTAGTTGCCTACCTTGGGGATTAAATCGGTACCAGGCAACTCTACTTTCCCAGGAAATACATGCTGCTAACAATCTCACTTGCCTCCCCTCCACCGTGGTAGCCTTTAATAGTTTTCTTACACCCCGAGACTGATACAGTCATTGTCTTGTCATGTCTCCTAGGTACCGGAGTTCATGTCCTTGCCACAGACCAAGCTGAGGATGTGGCCGAGATAATTCAGATGGCATCTCAGGGAAAAAGTGGAGGAAGGAAATATTATGTAAATAGGAGTAAGTACATAGAAAGATTTGCTTGGGGCTGTTTTACTGCAATTTATCTCTCTCTTTGTTTAAAACCAAGTTGCCTGTGCAATGAAATTAATCGACAATATGCTCTGTTATAGTGTGGTCTTGGGTAAAAAGCAGGTAGCCAAATATATAAAATTTACATCAGTGCTACCATGGTAAATATCATAAATGCAGCATGTGTAAGTATGAGGGATTGCAGATCCTTGTGCGATGAAGATGCCGTGTTAAGTGTTGCGCCCACTTCATTTGCTAAAAATAATTTCTTGAATTCTTATTGGTTGGACTGTTTGTGAAAATAACCACATTGTTTACCTACAAAAGTAGTCAAGAACTTAAACAGCAGGAGAATCAGAGGTCCCGTTTAAGGATTATCTGTTCAGTTAAGTAAAACCATGCATTGTCTATGAATTAAGACTTTCAGATATACCCAAGGCATTTCTGATGGTGGCTGTGCTCTGTTCTTTACTGGTTTTGCCTGGTGTTCACAGCGCCCTGTTGGGAGATATTTCATATGATAGTTGTCCCTATGTTATTTATAATTAACTTTCCTCTTTACATGAATTTTGTATACTGCCTCATTACATTAGAATTGCTCGTCAGCTTAGCTAGGCACTTCACATACTTCATGTACGAGGCCTGTCGAAAAAGTATCCAACTTTATTTTTTCCTGTGGGAAGTAATGATGTTAGGGAGGCAGAAGGGTGTATAGTGGAGCCGCATGCCTTCATGTGCATGCGTGGTTTTTGGTGGGCTTTCTGGATGCATCAGTCGCTGTCAGGCAGCCAGCGTTTGAGGTGCTGTACTACTTACTCGTCGCATTTTCATTTCGTCCGTGATGACGGAACGTGTGGAGCAACAATCTTGCATCAAGTTTTGCCAAAATCTTGGAGATACCCAAGCGGAAACAATTCACAAAATTCAACAGGCTTTTGGTGACAATGCCATGGGTGTTACCCAAATAAAAGAATGGTACAACAGGTTCAAAATGGCCGCACATCGGTGGAGAGTGACCAGTGTTCCGGGAGGGGGGCCGTCAACAAGCTGCAGTGTAGTTGTTATTGAGAAAGTGCAGACCTTGATAATGGAGGATCGTCGTTTGACAGTGCGGGAAATTGGTGACGAGGTTGGGATCAGTAAAGATTCTGCACATGCAATTTTAAAGGAGGATTTGGGCTTGCGCAGAGTGGCACTGAAATTTGTGCCCAAGCTGCTTTCTCAGGAACAACAACAACTTCGTCTTGAGGTTGGACAGGACCTGCTGGATACTGCCAACAGGGATCCTGAGTTCCAGAATACCGTGATAACTGGAGATGAGACGTGGGTGTACGGTTACGACCTGGTAACCAAAGCTCAGTCATCACAGTGGAAACACCCAACATCACCAAGGTGATGCTGTTTTCTTCGACTACTGAGGCGTTGTGCATCATGAATATGCACCAGAAGAACAAACAGTTACAAAGGAGTACTATCTGGAAGTCCTCCGATGTCTTCGTGATGCAGTTCGGCACAAGAGACCGGATCTGTGGGCCTCGCAAAAAAGGCAGCTGCATCATGACAATGCCCCGGCTCATTCGCCAGGCTCCCTACTCTCCAGACACGGCTCCTTCTGACTTCTGGTTGTTCCCAAAAATGAAGATGCCACTAAAAGGCTCCCGCTTTGAGAGCCGAGAGGACATCATGCGGAATGCGATGGCGAGCTGAGAGCCATTCAGGAAGAAGCATTCCAGACATGCTTCGAACAGTGGAAGGATCGCTGGACTAAGTGTGTGGAGGCACAAGGGGCCTACTTAGAAGGGGATTAGCAATTGAACCCCACCAAGTATGTAATTTTTTTTCCCCCCCCCAGCGTATGGTCTGATATGGATACTTTTTTGACAGGCCTCATATAACCTCTAAGCCATAGCCACCTTGATGTGCTCTCACTCAGGTGTTCTGATGCTGTTTTGTGCTGCCTAGATGGGAAGCCATGGTTTTTGGTGTTTTCTCCACCAATCTTCCCAGTAGTCACCTTCCCTTGTTCAGCCATTTCCTAAAGCAGTTAAGTACTGTTATCATGAGTTCATTCCATTAAGAATCCATATAATTACATAAGTTCTGCTTCATGGAAAAAAAAAGTCCCTTTTTTTTAGCTATGTGAATAAAATCCTTTTTAGATGTACTTTAAAATGTTTGTAGACATTCTTAGAATGTGATTAATCAATCTTGAATGTGGAAACAAGATAGTCCATGGTAAACAATACTGGAGAAAGTAGCTGTTGAAGTCCTATAAAATCACAGGTAACACAAGTACCAGATCTGAAGTTGCTATTCTTTGTCTCAATTAGCTTTATGCTGTGGTCTGGGAATAATAAGAATGAATGGTGTACCTACTTACAGGATGCATTTTGAGTTCTGTCCAAAATTTGCATTTTTTTTTTTCAAAAACAAAAAAAAAAGAATGAACAGAATTATGCAGTGATCAACTCTGTTCTTTTAGCTTACAGTGGTATTAAAATCATTTGATAAATTCATCTCTGGCTTTGATTCAAGCCTAGAGATGACTGGGAAAATTAACAGCATTTTGAAGTTGTTCTTGAAAAGATCTTTTTCATAGCCCTTCTGCAATATTTGTTTGAGTGGTCTGACATTTTTGCAGATATTTGAGTATGCGTTTTCCTCTAAAATTCTCCAAACAGCAAAATTCAACAGATTTAGATTGGGAAACCGATAATCAACACTGTATCATTTGACACTTGTAGGCCGGCACCTAATCCTGTCCTCTTGGAATGCCCAGGGTTAATTTTCAGTGTTTCTATGCACATGGCTTTCCATGAGCTACCAGAATATTGTTTTTGTAAATTTTGGCATTGTTTTTGATGCCTTGAGGAACATAAATCAGTGGGGTTTGTTTGTCAGTGGTGGTGATAGACCAAACCATCTCAATGGGTGCCTTTTGCATCTGGCAGATTATCTTGTTTTGGTCTTACCGAAAATGGTAAACTGACTTCTATCTGCAAACTAGGTCTTTTCTGAGCATTTTCTGGATCACTGATTTACTGATCTTGAGCTCTCCTTGGCCACTGCTAGTTTTGGTAAACCTTGACCACTAATCACTTAAAAAAATTTTCTTGTTGAAATAGTAATTGGTGAGCATGGTTGGAATGCTTCTGTTCCATCTTGCACAATTTGAATGCAAACATGACATGGGTATTTGGAGGACATTCTTATAGCACACAGTTAGGGCTTTTCATCCTTACAAATTGCAACAATTTGGTCCAATCAGCAGCCTCAAAATTGGCACTTAAACTTTTGGATAGAACTTAAAACACGCCCTTTAGGGATCATGTTAAGCCAAGAAGGGAGTAGAAGGAATTTATTGCTTTTTGTGAATGTACTTGCTAAAAAAAATTCACAATATAAATTTGCTGACAGAGTTTTAGGGTTAAATTACAAATATATATTATAAACAAATGCAGCTGCTGTTCACTTTTTTTCCCCTGCTAATTTGATTTCTTTTTAGTTTAAGGTTTCCAGGGTGATACACTGGAGACTAAGTGATGTGCGTCATTGTTTTGCTTTTGCAGGATCTCAACTGAGCGAACATCTTGAGTCTTTCAAACCATTCTACCTGGACGGCATGCAGAGAGATTTTTCTCGATCGCCACTTCATTCTCTTGACCTGGATCAGAAGCAGGATGAGTCAGAATGGCAGAAGCGACACTCTATTAGTGCCACTGATTATGGCTGGGCCCAAGGCTACTCGGAGAAACACAAGTTGATTAGCATCGAGAACTTGGAGGGTGTTAACAGGAACCAGCTTATCGCAATATATGATATTCCACCTCGGAGAGTGAAGAAGGTGGAGAGGTGCAATGAGAAGCTGGCATTGTCGGCGGAAGCTCGTATTCCTTGGTTGGATAAAAGTCCTTCCACAGATACAGCTGTGAAGAGAAGGTCATTGCCTCAGGCCAAAGACTGCATTCAGCATTTGGCAGCTGATTTGCTTCCCAAGAGCACAGAGAATCTCAAATCGATACCGCAGAACTCTGGTGTCGTTTTACCTGGCAGCCTCGGTGACTCAGCTTCCTACAAGATTGATGTTGAGATTGATCGCGTGGCCAATAATACACGCAGACAGGAAGCTTGGGATAAACTGAAAAAGGAGGAACAATCTCTTCACCACGAGATGTCATTGTTAGATGAAATTCTTCAAGTCTATCAACTGGAAGAGACAAAACCCAGCTCTAGGGAAAGCAGATCAAAGTTCATTGTCAGCATCAGAGCTCAGTCAGTTTCTTCGTGCATGCAATCCAGTAACACGGAAGATACCAATGCTGATGGGAATCGACCAAGAGAAATTCAGTTCCGCAGTAATAGCTGCTCTCTCAGCAACGTCAGCAGCTCAAAACGAAACAGTTCTGGTTACTGGGACAATAAGATGCTCAGTCCAAATTTTCTTTCCAAACTGAAGAAAATTCCTTCAAATTCAAAGCTGGCAGCTCCTTTGCCATATGTAAACTTGGAAAAGTATGATGCAGGAGATGATGGTGAGATACATATTTCTTTATCATCTACTGGCAGCACAGAGATGTTGCCAACTACATCAAAAGTGGGGAATTACGATAATTTAAATCCCCATTTTGTAGATGTGACCAGCACAAAGAGAGCAATGTGTGGCTTGCAAAAATTTGATTACAAGACCGAGGACAAGAAACTAGAAAAAGAACAGCCATCTTCTGACATCACTGCCAAGTCAGAATCTGGTGAAAAGTTACCTTCCCAGAATTCAAATGGGAATGTTGAATGGGTTGACTCACCTCCAGAGTTACCACCCAAGGGTCCAAACAAAAACCGGAACAAGCACTTTTCACCTTCTCGTATGGCTATCACATCCATGGCAGAAAGTTCGAAGCAGGCCTTTTCTGGTGGTGAGTTACAGAGTGGGAGTGAGGCTTATCAGATTCCTCAGGCAGGGGAACCTGTAATTCGCGTTAAGGACCATGACATCAATCCAAATGATTCATACTTCTTAATGGGAAGATTTAGTAAAGAAACAGCAGGAAAATGCCAAAGTACAGCAGTAGAAACTGAAAATGGGCAGAAGCTGAAAGTAGGTCTGAAATCACTGATTAACACGTCCAGAGGGAACGCCTATGTCATGAGTGGCTACATGGATATGACAGGAAAGTTTGAAACTCCCGTGGGAAGTCCAGCCATCGTGGAGTCCCCATCATGTGCAAGCATAGAAGAAGATACCTTGGAAACAGAATTACAATCAGACAATTCCATGACCTGTCAGAACAATGGACTAATTAATGTGGATCATTCTGAGGAAAACTACATGGAAATGTCTGGAATGTATGGCCCAAAGAGGTCAGTGTTGGAAAACCTCCATACTCTTCAGACGTATGTGAGCACAACTGCAGCCAGAGATGGTGATGCTTTGTGTAAGCAGTCTGCTGTGGACAGCAGCATTTTACACAAATTGGCCGTACCCTTTCCCAATTTAAAAAACTTCCAGAAGCTGGTGACTGGGAAAAGTAAAGCCCCTGCTCTGACAGCTTCAACTGTGGTGAGCCCCAGCGAAAAGCCAGTTCAAGAAAATTCTGGTAAAAGCCCTGGGTTTTTCTCACGCTTGATGCGCCGGAACTCTAAGGATCACCGGAGCTCGTCCCAGAGTCAGGAAAACTTGTCTGTTTCTAGTGGGTCTCTGGAGAAAAGCAGTTCTGCCAGAGACAGTATCAGTTCTGTGGATAATATCGAAAATGTGACAAATCTGCCAGTGATACAAATTCAGCCATCTAGTGGATCCATCGAACGACAGCGGTCTTCTAGCTTTCCGAGTGAGTCCTGCTATCACAGCATGGTTCCGGAAAACCAAAAAGTTAAGTGTCCAGGACAAACGGAAACCCAGAGACTAAGTGTGTGTCAGACAGAGACTGCAGTAACCAATCAAAAGTCATGCAACGATAACCTGCTACAAGTTCCATTCAAAGAATTGGCTTTTGATCAGGAAGTTAATGGGGACAGAAGATCTAAGAGTTTTACAGAGTCATACATATACATGGGTCCACTAATAAACAAAAATGATAAACATAAGAATAAGATTACAGACTCTCCCTCAAAACGTTTGTTAGGAAATCAGCCGATGGAGAATACAGTGACAGTCCTGCATGTCCAGGAAGAGTCCCGACTTCGCAGCAGTGATGAGGAGTCGTCCAAAACAGATGATGAGAAACTACTTGAGCTGTACCAGTCTGGCAAGTCACAAAATACAGGGGACACAAACTACCTGGCGATGTCAGGAATGAAACAGAAGCTCTCATTGCCACTTTCTCCAGAAGATGAAGCGGCAGCTATCGCAAGACACGTTTCTGCTTTGCCTCCATTCATACCTCCAAAGACTAAAAACTATCCATGCAGCTTATCTCCTGTTCTGGAGACCTCAGTGCTGTTGCCCAATGACAGAAGTGAAATTTCAGGAAAAGAGACCAGGTGGCAGCAGTCAAACTGTGCTCATCAAGACTTTGATGGAGATTTTCAGTTAAATGATTTATCAGACTACGTTCAGCAGAAACAGCAGGTTCACACAACATTGAAGATAATGCCAGCTTCTGAGGAGGATGACAGACGAATTTGGATTCCTCGAGATGAAAGTAGTAGAGGTGATTGGAAAGCAAATTTCTTTGTTCTTTTTTTTTTTCCATAACATGTCTACTTTATGGCCTCAGTGAAGCCTGTCTGAGTTGTGGCAGGCGACAAAGAGGCAGGCGAATGGTCTCAGGATCGCATTTTGGCCAAGAACAGTAAGTACTGGGTGGGTGGGCGAGCACTTCCAAGATGGTGATTTTGAACAGTGAGTGTCACATGTGCTTTTTGTTACCAAATCAACCTAATGAAAGTCCCTACTAGAACTCTTCATTTTTAGATGCAGGAAGAGGGAGAGCCATGTGGCAAGGAGGTATGCCAAACAAGCCAGTCCCTACTGGGATTCGAACCACTGGGCCACTGGCTATCCCTTAAGTAGAGCATCCACCACAATATATGTTGTTAAATTAAAAAAACAAACAACAAAAAACGCTGATTCTTTTTTTTTCCAGACGGTTCTTTCATGTT
Organism: Nautilus pompilius; assembly: GCA_018389105.1. Classification (NCBI taxonomy): domain Eukaryota; kingdom Metazoa; phylum Mollusca; class Cephalopoda; order Nautilida; family Nautilidae; genus Nautilus; species Nautilus pompilius. The sequence goes on along the minus strand of JACATO010000065.1, from coordinate 1,032,122 downwards.
TCTGAATGAGCAGGCAGTAACTATGAGCGTAAGCTGGCTGCAGACTCAGCAGAGATGGTGCTAGGGTATCAGCCAGGTCTTCCTTATTTATTGAGCGCCTTAATGATCAGAACTCTTCCATTCAAAAGCAGTTTCTCCTCCTCCGGCTCTTGATGCCAATAGGTTTGCATGCTATGCTAAACAGTGTTGAGATGCAAACAGAGCTGTGTGGAGGTAAATAGCGGCCGTTATCTATAGCATTTTGTCGGTGTGGGCACCAAGAGCAGAGATGAGAAATGACCACAAGAAGATGATCACCTAATGTTGGTTGGTGGTTTACATTGCAAAAGGGATTCGCAAGACATTATTAGTCTGCAAGAAATCTGAAGTGTTCTCCCACTTTCTGCTTGACTGAAAAGGACGAAGGGGTTAAAGTATTGTAAGGATGATCCCTCTTTTGAAGAAATAAATATCGCTGATTCATATTAGTAGTTTAACCCTTTGGGGAGTATATTTGTATATTTATTGTGAGTGAGTATTGTAATCAATGTATGGGCTTTATACAGCTCGCAAAACCTTGGAGAAGCACATTTATGGGAGATAACTCTGTCAGGATCAGTGCCCAGTTCTCGAAGGGTTAGAAACAAAACTGCACGACCACAAGGATCTAGCTGATGAAAGACAGATTGTACTTACAAGTCATGGATGCTTTGTTGATAGAATCTCTAATGGAGTTATTTTGTTTTTCTCAGAATGATTTTTAATTGCTTGTAGTGGGCTGGTGGCATGCCCTGTTCTTCCAGGGATATGTGAAAAGCATTATTGATCACCTCTTCCTATTTTCTTTCTTGCAGGTGGTGGTGGTTCTCTTAAAGATGATCCATCGCATTCTCTGGCTGCCACCGACTCGAAAATAAAAGCTGATGCTAGCCAGCCGATCGACAACACATCTACTAGGGGTGTTGATGTTGGGGAGGATTCTGTCAGAAGCAGCCCTGCATCAACAATTCTTCGGCCCCGCTCTGGCAAGGAGTATCAGTTAGTCGAAAGGAAAAAACCCGGGGATGAGTACATTTTGGCAAGCAGCCCGCGGACTCCCCAATCCCCTTCCGGGGGCACTGTGTTTACTTTTGATTCTGTTCGTTCTCCCACCAGTTATGGGAAGCAGACCACATCATCCATCGCTCCACCACCACAGAGACCTCCACGACAAAATGACCCGTCATATGTGAATCTCATTAAAGATGGGGACATATTAAACTCGTTGTATGTGAACCTGGACATGAACCCATCCTGCTCTCCGTACGGCAGACGTGTAGGCGAATGTACAGAGCAGAACGACTTACAGCTCAATTACGCCGAGATCGACTTGTCCCCAAAAGTTGGAGATGGCAGCTCGGCAAAAATGCTGCCAAAAACAACAGCAATTGACTATGCTACCATAGACTTGATTGCCACAGTTGCTGCGCAGAAAGCCAGTAGAGAGCATGCCCAGTCTAGGGGAGATAATTTTCAGCAGTTTGGCCGGAAATACTCGTCTCCTACACTGAGTTCAGGAAAAGAACGTAAGTCTAATGGAGGTCATGTGAAAGATAAAAAACACTCCTCGAATTTGTCAGACTGACGATTGAGACTCAGTCGTACATTTATTTATTTTATACTTTATTCCACTGGAGTTGTGCAGCTGCATTCAAGTGCTGAGGAGGAGAACACTTACCCAGGTGCTGCTATTACAGTTTTATCATGAAATACTTTATTTGAAAATTATTATTGTTATGCGTTATTTACACGTACAGTTGTATTAAACAAACTTTTTTTCCTGTAACTAATTTTCCTTGCTTGAAGCAGCCACTGAACAATGGGGATGTCACATTGCATTAGATTCTGGATTCCAAGTCTGTTCTCTACATGGGCCACTCTTTTTTTTAAAAAAAAAAAACACATATTATATATATATTTATCTATTTTTTTAATTTGATATGAGATTTTTCAGAATCTAAGCTTTTTTAATAGCTGCAGACGAAGCAAAGAACATTAGGAGTGTCAGACGTGAAGGAGTTCTGTTGTATAAATCCCTGGTTTATCCACATCTGGTATGCACTGCTAGCGTGGAGTCCTTGAGAGGATATTGATTTATCGCAGAGTTCAGCATAGATTCACCAGAATGCTTACAGGTCTTAAGCATCTGAAGTACTAGAGGGCATAATTATAGATTAGCTAAGATTCTGTTATGGTTAAATATCAGAAAATATTGTAGAAGTAGAATGGAGTAAATTGACAGCGAGCGAGTTAGTGCTGGTTTTAATTGGTGGGGGGGTCCTTACATAAGCTCCGATGGCTTCCTACCTCACCCTAACTACTAAAGTAATGCAGATTAGTGAAACAAACTAAAAAGTTAATTTTTTTTAATTAACCCCTCCTCCCCCCCCCAAAAAAATCACTACCAAATGAATAGAAGCTGCTCAGGATGTTGGAGCAAGTATTTTGAGACCAGTGATTAACTATGATAACAGCAAACCTCCAATTTAATAGTCATCTGCTGAGCAGAGTCATCAGCAGTCATTTCTGATTAAAGTCTGAACTCTATAATGCCATAATTAAAATGGAGCTTATACCAAACAGCGAAGCAAGCATTAAACTGGTTATACACCATATATGCAAATATATCGTAAAGGTTCCATTTTGGATCTTATTTTCAGATATTGTTGATGAAATAGTTTCATATACGCACCAAAATTTGGATATTCTTTTTTATAAATTGCTTGCAATTAAATGCTAAAAAAAAAAATATATATAAAAGGGTTAAGGGTTATATAAGTAAGTACTGTATTGGTTCTAATTGCTGCCCTGGTGTTTATCAGAACTCGTCAAAATTTGAAAGTTTTTGGAGGCAATTATTTGGGCCAAAAGAGTCCATATCTGCTGAAAATTGTAAATGGAACAAAAACCTAGCTACGATCAGCAAGTTGATGTACTGCTGCGTAGGAACTAAACTGTTATTATCTCAAAATTACCATATAAACCAAGTAACGGCAAAAAAAGGTTTAAAAATAACCACTTCATTCCCAGATAGGTCAGAGTTTCACAGTGTGTCATCATCTGGAGCACTGGGCATGGCTAACTACTTGAAACGTTTCCCCAAGGGAATCCAATGCATTGAGGCTGAATAACTCTGGCTTTTTCATGCACCCACTCTTTGTGCATGCATGCTTTACATGTACCACCCACCATCCCATTTCTCTTGGGTGTGCAGCTGATTCTGGGGTATAAACTCAGCCAGTGGAACCATTGCAACAGTTGACTTGCCAACCTCCTATGTGCGCACTTGACTGATGTCCGTGTTACTGGTTCAGTTTAATGTTGAGCCCCAAGCAAGTCTTCGTTGGGTGTGTTAATCCCCAAATGCACATCTTGCAGCCAGTAGAATGCATTGTCTTTATTCAGCCAATTCGTTTGGTCTTCTCATTCTTAAAACCTTTGCAGGAATCTGGATCATAACCATTTTCTTCTCTGGCCAACCAACCCTTGTGCTGCAAAAACTTACTTGCTTTCCTTTTTCATGCCTGGTTTTGATAAAAATCCACAGCAGCATCTTGCCTGGCATGTAGAAATAGACAGCCAGCTGTCTCATCTATGAGGATAGCTGCTTATTAGAGCATGGGTCACAGTTAGAACCAATATTGTAATTACTTCCTCTTTCTGATTCAAAATTCTGAAAATTGTAATTTTTCTATGGCATAAGCAAATTCAGTCAATGTCTAAGGACCTACCAATTGATTGAAAATGTATATTAAAAAAAACAAACTAGCCTTTGTATATTTTACTTAAACTTTAAGATGATATGTGGTAGTACTAGGATAGCTTCTACATTTGTGGACATAGCTGCCACTTGTATTTATTCCTTGATGTACAAGTTATTTTAATATATAGACCAATGTTTGTAGCATTGAACAACACGTTTGACTGAATAACTCGGTCAAAGATTCTGGAGCCCAGAAATAGGTTCATCTCATCATATAGATATTTTTTTACAAAAGTGGTTTACTGATACAGCAGCAACCTGAGAGATTGGTTGGTTTTTATTATTTGACTTATATATATATATATTTTTTTTGAAATCCGTCCGACATCTTGGCATTTGCCAAATCATTTGTTACAGCGTCTACCAAAGACAGACTGTTGTTAGTAGTTACCGTTGTGTGGACGTGTCTTGTCGTCTTGATATACCTTTGGTTTTTGACAGTACAAGTGTTATTTCGAAAAAGTGAAGTTCGTACCTTTTTGGCTTTGTTGCAAACGCCACTCTCGGTATATTACTCTGCGAGATGGGCAACTCGGCAGGGTGCAGTGCACATTTTCTGGCCGGATGGTGTATCACGCGAAGTCTTGCTGTTTAGCCAGAACCTAGATGATGTTTAGGTTGTTTCTCAGGCCAGAAAAATGAAGTTGTGATTATTATAGGAAGCATGACCTTCCTTGACAATAAGAAATATGTATCTTTATGAAGCTAGTTGAAGGGGGTCACCGGACAAAGGATTCACGAGCAATTAGTTATAGGTGAAGTTGGCTTAGTTACTTAGCATAGCAATTAGGATCTTGTTAATGATTTTTTGTTTTCTACAAGTAATACTTTCCATCAAGAATACTATTGACTAATAGTTACCTCCCTTGACTAACTATATTAAAACAAGTGTACAACAAATTTGACAGTGTATATTAAGGCAGCCTATTTTATGATATATATCACCTTTTTTGGAAATCCTACTCAACTAGTTTAAAAATTTGCCATTTGTGATGTGAATTCAAATTAATTAATTTGAGCTATCTCAAGCCAGCCTGTAGTAGGGTTTGATGCTTATCAAAACATGAAAGTGTGAATGTTTTTTAAATTGAAAATAACTATTTTACAGGAAGTAGGCTAGTTGTGGCATTACCAGTTACCTTAGTAGTATGGAACTATTCTACCAGGACAATCCTATGCAGGTAAAGTTTTTTTGTTTTTTTGTAACTTTGCTTTAATTTGGATGTTATCTGATTAATTCTTCACAACTTTGCAATCTAAGAATTCATTTGATGGCATAGCAGTGATGCAATTCCTATCTTTAGGTAAACAAAGACAAGACAAGATTATTCATTTCCATTAAACTAGCAAAAGCTCTGGCCAATGTTTTATTTCAATTTGAAGGACTATACTGGCATTGCCACGATCTTAACCCAAAGATACCTCTTGTATGTAGAAAATGGTTTGCTTCATGCATCAGTTGTATGTTAGAATGTTGGTATGACAGCTAAATAACAAACTGCTCTGCATGTGTCTTACACAGTGCTGCAGTAAAATTGTGTATGCTGTTGTTTTTAACAATTTAGCTGGTAGATATTCTTTGCAGTTTATTTTTAACTAAAACTACAAATCACCTTGGACATGTTGTTGCACAGTTGAGGTGGGTTGGAATCTGTTTGCACCAGTCATTTACATTTTTACCACAAGACCTTTGGGTTTTGTTCAGTAACTAACTAACTGCCAAGTTACTTCCCACCCTAACTAGATCATTGTTAATTATCTTGTTTTTTTTTTGTAATTAAAGACAAGTTACACATGAATTATATTAATTCAGTAGTCAAAGTTTGTAGACTTTGCCATGTTTTAGGGTTTCTGAATGGATTTATAGGTGGGGGGGGGTGAATCTGTAAAAACTACAGCAGAGTTGGGGAAGTCACAACCACCTCCATTCCTGGTTATTTATCTAAAGGGATGTTGGAATGAGAGCCCACAACTAACCAAGCATCTTATTAACAATAATAATGTTGGACAGTTTAATTCAACTGCCAACAAAAAAACACACCCACCCGCCGTTTTACTTTCAATTTTCTGTCAACTAGGATTCTTAGAGAGAAAAATGTTGTTTGGTGGCCTCATGATTAACATGCATGTTCATAGATCTTTATTTGTATAGTCATGTCAGATACTAGAAAACAGAAACAACATTTGTAATAAAAAAACAAGGCAATTTATTCTAAATTGTTTTCGTTGTATTTCCCTTGTGCTGATTACAATAGGAGCTGCACCTGGTCAACGACCAGAATACTTTTGGCGGATCAGCATTCAAAACTGTTCCTAAATTCATATTAATATTTTCTCACATTCTAAATTTGTTTATTGTAAAATCCATATCTTTTCCATACAACACTCAAATTTGTGGAAATTTGCATGTTCAATAATTTACAAAGTTATAATTCCTACCCACTGCCCATTCCTTAACCAATATTTTGGCTTCATACACCAAGCCTGGTAACTTTTAATAAGTAAAAACAGTTTTGTTCCAACAATCTTTAGAGCTGCTTGATCATCATCTTATAAACTTAAATAGTTTGATTCTTTTTAATGTCTAATGCTCTGCAATCAAAAGAAACGTGTTAATTCATACAAGACTTCAAAATTATTTCTTGATAATATATATTTTTTTAATTGTTAAAACTCTAGAAGTTAACCCTGTTAGATGCTGTAGCTCTAGTTCCTTTTGAGCTGACTGCTGAGGTATTGAAACAATATGGAGCTAATTTAGTTGATCACGGCTCCATCCCATCATAGACTTTGTTGTGAATTCTAGATCTCTTAATATCTTGTGGTGGTACAGATAACTTGCTCTCTATGAATTCTTCTCCTGCAAATAATAAAATTATTACTTAAAGAAGAAATGATGGCCACTGATTCTTTGAAAAATTCCGAAAGCAATATAATTTAATTTCAAAACAAACACCAGGCTTGTAATGGATGGAGCTTGCAACCAGCATCAGCCAGATACAGATGGAGGTGGGGTTAGAAAACTTAGCTCCGCTGCTAACCATAAATACCTCCTAACGTTTACTCAGGCCAATGTTTTAGCTGGAATTTTAAAAAGCTGATTTAATTTTTTGTGTTACTGCTATCATCCACAGCATCTCTCTCACTGTAAATGACTAATCAGCTTTTAAGAGCTTCAGTGATGGCGATTCTGACATTCAAATTTACTGTGCTGCCGATGGGGCCTTTATTATTCCCTGAGCCACTAGAGAAAATTGCCCTGGTTTTGAGAACAAGGTGTGGAAATCTATATTAGAACCCCTCAATTTGTAGACGGGGGAAGATATCCACGTGACTGGGATGGACTGTAGAAACACCAGCATGACTACTTACCTGCTGTGTAAATGTATTTAGCATTTAAACGTTAACACAGATTATTGCAATTATATAAACCCTTGTGTTTATTTAAAAGATGGGCTGGTTAAAAGTGACCATATAATTTTAAAAAGTTAACTTACGTGGACTTGTCAAATGGCATCAACTATATTTGATAGCTGGTAAAATTTCCATATTTAAATCTGAAAAAAAGAAAACCAAATATGTTACTGATCCCTAAAATTATGACAAAATCCTGGATCAGCCATATAAGAAAACCTTCAAATTCTATAAATCTCCAGCATGTATTACCTCATTAACTGCCAGAAGTTCTAAATCACATTAAAGTTAAAAATAATTCAAAGTAACAGTTACATTATTCCAGATTTACATAAACATTGAATAGAACAAGGAAACATAAGCTACGACTCTTCAGGGTAGGAGTGAAATTTGATATAACAATGGTATATAAACTGCCTAAAATTCTCATATAATTTCTTTCTTTTGTGAAAGAGTTGACTGGCTGCATACTAACGTTGTTGCCATGCAGCATGTACAACTTTCCAAGGTTGGTTGTCACACCCCCTATCCAAAATACTAATTAAATGAGGAAGGGGACATCACCCGGGGAATCCAAAAAAGTGCCAGATGTACTTTGGCTGACCTAAGAAGTCCTTACTAGAACCCTTCATTTTAAACCAGTCTAGCCTTCAACTTTAGCAACCCCAAATGTCTAGGTAGGGGCTGAATTTTGGTCCTTAAATAGATTAATGCAAGGGGCTCCAGAAAAGAGAAATGGTAATCAACCTTGATTTGTAAACTGATAATAATATACATCTAACGCTGAAATTTCAGGTAATCCTAATTACGACCCCGGGGTCCTAACAGACGTGGTAAAGTCGTTCTGAACCAACAGGACAGCTGTCAAACCACACTTCAGCCAATCCAGCTTTCCAAGCTGACTGCAAAAAAAAAAAAAAGGGGGGGGGGAGAATTTGAAATATTCCTAGTATTAGAACAATCAAACTATACATAACTTCACTTTTTGATGTGTGGTGTTTATTAACCTTGCAGGAGTGAAAACATAGGTGTGCTGGACTCAACTGAGATACCATTTTCTAGGTTTTAAAGGAAAAAGATAAATTGTAGTTTATCTCACAGACAGGAAAAGACTCGTAGCTTTTAAATTTTCCTTTGCTTCACTAATGGCATAGAATCTGCTCTTGTTGATGTGGGACTAAATCTAGACGTTCTTGAATTTATCTTCCTTAAAGAAAAGGATCTATTTCAGGACTCTGTGGTTTCCTGTCCACTTCAGAGTAGCTGCGTCAGTTTTGTTTTCTAACAAGAGATGAATGGATGGATTAATTAATACATGGCTACATTTAATGGAAAGAACACCATACAGAAATACATTCCAATGTCTACACCAGCGACATTTGGTGGTTATGTTCCTAACAAAGCACAGTTCTAATAGCAACTTACAAAAACAACAAAGATGATGAGTTAAAAGACCAAAGGTTCCTCTAGGGTGGATGGGTTATCAACTTTGGTCAAAGAGTTACCCACAGAACCTCCTCCACTTATTTCTCCCAGAATTCTTCACTTGTTTTTTTTTTTTTAAAGTAATGGAAATGAATGAAGTAAACTGCCAGCAATGGTGGTCAATAACCATTTCTCTGCTCAGGACCTTTATAATTCATAATGGCTTCTTGCCTTGTAAAAGCTAAACTATTTTATTTCAAAATCAACAGTAAAACAGTTTTTGGAAACCTTTCCCTGGTTCAAGTCCAATGCTGACAGAAAATTGCTTCAACCCAGCTCCAAGACCAACTCTATAGACGTCCAAAAAGGGAGACGCACCAAGACTCTCTCTCCTTCAACAGTCTGGACTAAACTCTGATGATGGAAACAAGGGGAATTACACAACATAATAAACAAATGGACCAAACTAAGGCGATTTGGCAGAGAGAGAGAGAAACTGGACAGATTTTCTGTAAATTAAAGTATCACCAATAAATTTCCATGTTTGTCTGAGGAATGGGTCTAATAATACAGCATACGATACCTTCTGCTAGTCTTTGATATCCTTCTTCCACTGATGAACATATCAGGAGATCGGGAATTTCAACTTCCTGAAGAATTTGGATGACTCTCAGCTGAAGTTAGAAAGCAATTTTTATTATTATTTTTTAAAGTATGAACAACAAAACCATTTAAAAACATGTGCGGTAGTCTACTTCATGTGTGAATTGAGATGAATATTCATCTAAAGATCATTTACTAGTAATTGTGCATATTAATTTAAATTATCTGTTTAATTTGTTTCAAACGATTTTCTCAAGCAATTTACACTTCAATATTTAAATAGAGAACCCTGCCACAGTAAATTGAACACCCCTGATGTACAGGTCTGTCCACATCTAACCCACCACTGCAATACAACGGGCTGCCAACAGTGGCAGCTGGGCATGACCCGTTTATCTGAAGTTGGGTAACTGGCAGATTATACACTATATCGCATCCAACCGCAGGAGTTACCAGATGATTAACCGGTTTGTGGAGAAAGGTACAGCCAATGCACACCCTGGCACTTAAGGGCTTAATGAACCAGACTAACTTGGACCAGGCCACCATCGATAATTGGTAGATTTGCTGTCTACAAGCTTCACACAACTTAAGGTGCTCTTGCCAAATACTAACACTGACTCATCAATGTTGTGAGTGTGCATCATGCCAGGGACCTGCATTAGGAGAATCTGATGAGATGGTGGTAATAAACCACTGCTTCCTTTAATAACATTTAAATTTTACCTGTAAATTTACAAGGGCCAGAACCAATCCTTTGTTTTTCATATTCATGTGTATTTCTGTGATCCCCTTCAAAAGAAAAATAAACATATTTATGTATTACACACTAGAATTAAAAAATATAAAGATCTGACACTGAAATATTCACCAAAATCTAAGTCATCCCAAAGGGTTAGCTGTCAGCTACAGGCCTTCATTGAGCTATTATTTCTGGATTGGTACTGCACCCAATCAGCTCATCCCCTTGATTTATTTTCATATTTTTTGTATGGATGTTTTGTAGTCATCATTTCCCAACAAAGGTCCTACTGTTCCGCAAACTGATAAAGACCTTGAACATTTCAGGGGTTAAGGAGCAAAAGGTTTATGAAAAGAATAGGGCCCATTAGTGAGAAATTTACAAAAAGGACAAAACAAAACTACCATAATGAGAGAGTTCCTTGTTTTTATCTATTTTAACTTAATAGTTTGTGAGGAGGGAGAAAATACAGCAACTCATTCATTTTCCATTTTGAAGAGTAGATAACAAATGAAAAAATGTCTCCATCACACCAGCAAAAATGTTCACCTTTTACTGTGGCATCTACTTTCCACAATAGATTTCGGTCATTTTCTTTTGGCCAAACAGCTATTATTTTAGGGAAAGAAGCCAAACAACTCCTTAATTGCTAGCATCAATTTTTTTTTTTTAAATGTCTACTACATTATGTAAGTTAAACAACTTGCCCAAGTATACCATAATGTGTCTCGGTAATCCACCTCTCTTACCTGTACTGCTGTGTAATCAAGCTGGTAGACATGACTGCAGTCAACAATGATACCCACTGGCTCTTCCACTGTTAAGTAAAACAAAATACATTTTAGTATTGCTTCAATAAAAAGAAAAAAGTTTAAGTTTTATCATGTGGTGGAGAATGGCTCAGCTTAGTATCTGCTTTTTTATTCCTTTAAACCACAACATTCCAGTGTCCCCCGTTTCCTCAGCTACTCTTTCTCAAATGACAACAAAGACCGTGAACTGAAGCATGCTTGTTCAGGAGCAAAGATAACTAATAGGTCGATACAAAAGATTTGTCGGTGTATTAGGTACATAAGTTACATATCGTTTTGTATCGTGTGCTTTGGCATACATTATGCACAACTTACCTTTTTAAAAATCATCAATGACATTTGTTTCAGGGTTCTGGGTGAAGTTTGGATAGAAAAGGTTTTTGTGCCATTTTGCTACATGAGTTCAAACCGGGACACAAACTGAGCGAGGAAACTCATAACATTAAGCAGGCCTGAAAGCCTCAGCTGAAGTCGATCCAAGAAAAACTGCGAGAAACTGCTGGAGAACTTGACTTAAGCACTACAACTGTTTCCTGGCACCTTAATGCAATCAGCCAGGTGAAACAGCTTGACAAGTGGGTGCCTCACGAGTTGAATGAACAACAACAAAATCGTCGATTGGAGATCTGCTCTTCGCTTGTCATGAGAAACAAAATCGACCCATTTCTTGACCGAATCTTTACGTGTGATGAAAAATGGATCTTTCATGACAATCACAAATGATCAGCACAGTGGCTCCACAGAGACATGGCATGTAACCACATTCCAAAACCAGCCACCATCCAAAGGTCTTTGTCACTGTCTGGTGGACTGCAACCGGTGTCATCCACTGTAACTTCTTGCAACCTGGAGAAACCATCACAGCTGAAAGGTACTGTCATGAATTAAATGTTGTTCATCGGAAACTCTCCAAATGACAGTCGGCATTGTTGAATTGAAGAGGTCCAATCCTGCTCCACGACAATGCTCATCCTCATGTTGCAAAAGTGACTCTTCAGAAACTGAACACGCTGGAGTATGAAGTTCTCCCTCACCCACCCTATTCACCAGACCTTTCTCCCACAGACTACCACCTCATCAAACAATTTGACAGCTCCCTGTGTACGAAATCCTTCTTCAACCAAGCAGCAACAGTTTATCGACTCCAGAAATCTAGGTTTTTTTCAGAATGGTATAAATTCGCTTGTAACTCGTTGGCAGAAGTTTACTGATTGTAATGGAACTCACTTTGATTAATAAAGTTCACATTCAGCAACAATATGAAGTCTCATTGTTGCAGGGAAAAAACCAACAAAACTTTTGTAACAACCTAATACATTCCTAATGTTTTTAGTTAAAAGCTTATATTTTTATTTACGTACATGTCTCAAATACAAACAGTACAGAAAATTAAAGATTTTGTATTTAATGCAATCTGTTTACACTGCCAATAGAAGCTTATTCCATTTTAATTTTGTTTAGTTATAAGATATCAGCAAAATACAGATGCCAACTTTTTAACCTCGTACTCTATACAGGAGTCATTCTTCAGACATACAAAGAAAGAAATATCTCACTTACCCATGTCTAACAGATGAAATATCTTGCTTTCCAAATACTCAACGGCTGGAAATTGCAACCCGAGTTCCAACTGCACAACTGGAACTGGTGAATGTCTGACAATCTAAAGTAATGAGGACAAAGCAGGGGACAAGTTTGTTATCCAGATTATCAGAAGCAACACAGAAATAAATAAATACCAGTATTTAAATCAGTTTCTAGTAGATCAGAATTGAGAGATAGTCATGTACACTGTCACTTCTCAAGACAGTCAACTCAGCTACCTGTTCGCATCGCTTAGTGGTTACACTGAGACAGGAAGAGACACATGCAAGAGAAATATTTAACCAATACAATTATTATACTGAGTTAATGCTGTTGAGATTAACTACCACAGGTTTTTTTTTTTTTTTTTTGCTTGTATTCCCTCTGTTATACTGTAAAAAGGTATAGTCACCTGAATGCCAGGTCTTGACAGTGGATACAGTAGCATGAGGAGAGAGACACCAGTTCCAATGAAGATGCCATACTGTAGGAGATTAAGTGAAGATCAGATCGGACTTTTAGGAAACCTCATGCAGAAGCCAAAAAATAAAACCAATCCAACTAGCAATTTTAACCACCACATTTTTATGTACACAGAGAGGCAGCTAGATGTCCTACAAGAAACAAGCACAAAAGCTGACGAATTATATGAGTGTGGGTGGGTGATGCGGTGATCCAAGAGCAGATTACTGGACATCTAAGGATGATGGACCAACTCAGTTTTATCATACCTCCTTACCAGATGGCCACATGGATTTCCTCCCACTTTAAAAATGGAGTTTTCTAGTAGAGAATTTTACTGTATCACTCATTTTGAGCAAATACACTCTGGCAGATCCAAAGAAGGGAGAGGTCATTTTATTGGGTTGAGAGAAATACCTCAGTCGGCCAAACTCAAATCTGACAGCCCTTCAAAACTGGACTTACACTAGATTAAAATGTTAAGTAGGTCTGGATAATCCCGAGTATGATCCCAAACCCTTTGCTGAAACCCTGAATCTGCCACTGATTAGTGCTGTGGTGGGACTCATCAACTTACAGCAGCTCATGCAGATTATGGAAGGAACAGAGGAGGTGCTGACAGCCACCAGTTCTCCCATAATGCTAACCAATATCCAGTTTGCTAAACAAATTAATCAAAGTGGATTACTGTACAGTCAGTGTGGAAATGAAGTCTGACTGACCATAGTGTAATAAGTTGATACTAATTTAAGAGGAGGAGAAATCTTACTTCGATTCCTATAGACAAAGAGGAGATAAATGTCACCAAGTAAGGCAAAAGGTCCCATTCTGAAATATAATAAAGCAAAGGAATAGCCAACACCACCACAACAGATTATACTTCATAAATATTTTCCGATATCTAAGCGTAAACATATATAATCCAAACTTGGTCAAGTCAATATTTTTAAAAAAAACTGTTAGCATATTCTAAATGCTGGAGAAAGCTTGTTAAATCCATGACAAACTCTCCCTCAAGGAACCTTACATGAGTTTTTCTTTATGAACGACGACGACGACTCTCCTGAAGATATCGGGGCATATTGGTCGATTAATGAAGGATTTCCAAAATGAAATGAGATTTTTTGAAAAAAACCTCATCTTAGATGTACGAATGAGACTATGTAAAAAAAAAATTTGAAGGAAATTAAGTAAAGTTTATGCCATAGTTTTTGGTCCTAAGAAGAAAGCTAAGTAACATATTACAAAATAAATTTCTGTAAGCAAACGTTACTTAGCTGCAATTTCACTAAAAGACATTTATTTGATTTCTGCCACAGATTAGATTTGAAATATTAAATGTCCAGATATAAAATAAAAAAACTCACACCAGGAAGAACACGAGATCCACCACACAAGCCATCACCGCTCTCCAACATGCAAAGAACTCGCCATACTTTCATCCACAGTTGAGGGCATTTCTGTCTCTTGGCAAAGTCAAAAGCATCAAAGGAGTAGCAGCAGTTCTGTGGCCCCCCCCCCAGCCGCCAGAAAACTCGGCATGTGTACATAGTAGCTGCAGTGGCAACAAGAATTCGACACAAAATGGCGGAGGGAGGGTGGGTCACTCACTTGGCAGTAAATGACAACCTGACTCCAGTTTAATCATTTTTTTGTTCTTCTATCTTCTGCCCCTTCCAACCACCCACCCCAGTTTTGAAGAATAAATGGGACCCCCCTTCATCGTAAGCTGCTGGAATACTTACTCTGCACTTTCCAGAGGCGGATGAAAATCTTAACATCGATCATGCATAGCACAGCTGATATGATGATAGCGGCCAAGGCTGCATTTGGGATGTAGTAAAACAGAGGGGTCAACACCTGTAAGGTGAGCAGCACGATAACTCCTACAACAATTGAGAAAGAAATATAATGTCGGCAGTCACTTTTTCATTCTTAAAAAGCGTAATAAAACAATACAAAGTGGACTGACAACAGGCTAATCCATTCTACAGTTTGTTTTTTTTTTAAAAAAAAGATTACATTATCATAGTTTATGAAAATGTTAACAGGTGGATCTCTATTTTGGCACTTGTCGCTTTTATTTCTTCTTCAAACAATGTTCAAGCATCCCTGTGCTCATTCATCATCATCTCCCACTGAACATTTGAAGCAGCTTATACAGAATCATCCTAACCTGTTGCTGCACTGAATCATCTGCTTACCTGTCACTATTCCTCCTGCAGGTGTTGTTACACCACTTTGAGAGTTCAAAGCTGTTCTGGAAAAGTAAGAAAATAGAGAAAACAAAACCAAAGCCATCTAGCATGGCTGAGAGTCGTCAACCAAACAGAAAATCTTGCGGTACTTTATTGATGAAGTTGCATTATACAAAACAAAGCATTTTAGACATACCGAAGCTAATACAATTCCACACACCTGCCCTCAGTGCGTGTGTGTGGAGCATCTCTCTAACCCTCTACTTACACACCTTTTACATTAGCCATATCAACTTTCACCAGCCTAAAAGTACCAGCAGTACCTGTTTGTACTGAACTGGCTGTACATTACTAAAATATAATAATCACATAAAACAATGTAGGGGTTGGAGATTTATCATTACAAAGGAACATATTAATGAGGAAGGTAGCATGTCTCAGCCATTATGACTCCTCAAACGGTGCTACAGATTTGAATAGTAGTGGGATGCAAATGTACCTCTCCTGGAGGCAGAGAGAGGGTTAAAGGAAGACTTAAAAATAATTAAAACAAACAACTTTTTTTGTGTAGATAAGGATGTTCTAAATATTCTACACGGTTCTTCCATCCTCTCTTACATAAGTGTGTTGAGGTACAATTACATCTCCACTATCAACATTTTAGTTATAATTTCAGTTATACAATTTTGTATAGAACTTGTAAGATATTCTGTATGCAGCATGGAAAGAAACACAAGCTAAACAGTAAATCACAGGTATGCACCATTCACAAGCTACACCACATCGAAGAGTTAAATATTGAACAGAGGGGAACTTCTAAATGGGCTGGTGACCCCCCCATTTAACTTATCAGGGGATCATCCTCATTTCAGTACTTAAATTTGTCAACATATTCAAATAATTTCAGAAAGATTAACTCAGAGCATTAATAATTACGCACAATCATCTGTATAGTAATGATTAACTCATTTATAGCATTTGATTAAAGAAACTGAACAAACTCAACTATACAGGTGAGACAGGATCTAACTCTGGCTGATGGCCAGCTCCAGATATTGAAATAAAGCAAATAAATTGTAATTTAATGTCCATCAGGGATATCCATCCACTCTGCGGCAGACTTAAGTGAGAGATTGCTCTAAATTTTGTTTCAGATGGTCAGCTATGAGGTGTAGTCAAAAGGTATCCGACCTTGAATTTGTTTGAACAAAATAATAATCCGTGAGCAAAATCCACATGGGTATTAGGTGGCCACGTCCTTCCTGGGCATGCGCAAAAATTTTCGTGTCTGTAGGTTGTGCCAGTCGCCCGCAGTGACGCGTTGAGTACAGACGTGAAGAGTGCGCTGTGTGATTTTTCTTTTTGAGTCAAGATGACCGAGCGCATTGAGCAAAGATACTGTATCAAATTCTGCCCAAAACTTGGTGACACGCAAGCCCAGACTATCGAGCAGATTCAGAAGGCCTTTGGAGATGATACTATGGGAAAAACACAAATAAAGGAGTGGTACAACCGGTTCAAAGATGGCTGCACCTCAGTGGACAGTGAGCCACGTTGTGGCAGACCATTGACTAGCAGAAACGACGAAATGATTGCAAAGGTTCGAGGAATAGTCTATGAAGACTGTTGTGTGACTATTGAGGAGATTGTTGCCAAAGTTGGAATCAGCCATGGATCAATTCAGTCAATTATAACAGAAGATTTGTGCATGAGGA
This sequence comes from Nautilus pompilius, assembly GCA_018389105.1. Classification (NCBI taxonomy): domain Eukaryota; kingdom Metazoa; phylum Mollusca; class Cephalopoda; order Nautilida; family Nautilidae; genus Nautilus; species Nautilus pompilius. The sequence goes on along the minus strand of JACATO010000065.1, from coordinate 1,015,386 downwards.
GGGTGTTGGCCAAATTCGTACCAAAGTTGCTGTCTGACCAGCAGAAAGAAAACAGAAAGGAAATCTCCCAGGACATGCTGGAGTGTGCTAGCCAAGATCAAAACTTCATGAACACTATCATCACTGGCAATGAGACATGGGTGTATAGCTATGACCCTGAAACAAAATTGCAATCATCCCAATGGAAGCATCCATCCTCACCAAGACCAAAGAAAGCAAGACAGGTGCGCGGCAATGTTAAACTGATGATGACCTATTTTTTTGACTACAGAGGTATTGTGCACCATGAATATGCACCACAAGGTCAGACAATTAACAAACAATACTACCTGGGGGTTCTTCATCGCCTTCGTGAAGCTGTACGGCAAAAACGACCCAACTTGTGGGCAGCAAAGAACTGGCAACTCCACCATGACAACGCACTCACTCATTCCGCCCATGTTGTCCAAGCATTCCTTGCCAAACATAACACACCACTTGTTCGTCGGGCTTCCTACTCCCCAGACTTGGCTCCGTATGACTTTTGGCTATTCCCAAAGCTCAAAAAAATACTCAAAGGGCAAAGATTTGAGTCAACAGAGGACATTAAGCAAAATTCGATGGCACAGCTCTACAGCATCCCAAAAAGTGATTTCCAGAAATGTTTCCAGTAGTGGCAGGAATGTTGGCAGAAGTGTGTAGACTCCCAAGGCGAATACTTTGAAGGAAACTAAATCAAAATGGTGAGTTTTTTAATATTACTTGTTTTTTTGGCCAAAGGTCGGATACTTTTTGACTACACCTCGTATGCACCTAAAGGTCTAGAAGCTGGCAGCAATGACATTCATGACCAACAGATGCCAACCAGCTCTGCCTTAGCACGTCATGCACGCACGCACGCGCACACACAAGGACCTATCGAAACGTTCCAGAGCCAGTCCTTACACGACGAAACTACATAGGAGTTAGTTTTCAGTATGAGCCCCGCTCCTCTAACAAGTTGGTCACAGCCAACCGGAAAATGTACTTCTGAAACTGCAGCCTTTCAGAATGCAGTTCATTCTGGGGGAACAGCATGAAGTCACAAGGTCTGGCCAGTATAGGGGGAGGCAGTTGAAGGATCCATCTGCACTGTGAACAAATCATGGCACTTTCACCACGCAGCGTTGATGAGACAAATGAGAACATTCTAGTAAGAGAAAGAGAGAGAGAGAGAGAGCACCGTCTCTCCATGGGACCTGTCAGTTCAGAACGTCTTTGACCATGGTGACTAAGGTGACTTCTACACATTTCTAACCAATTGTGACATTACTCCCACATTCCACAGACCCCCTGCATCTTGCACCCTTGTGACTTCGTGACGTTTTCCGGTACGAAGAGCATTCTGCTGAAAGGCCGCCATTTCACAGACACGCATTTCCCACTCAGCCATGGCCAGCAGGATGAAGGTGGGGGGAGGGGGGAAAGAATGACTTCCGATCACTGGTCCAAACCGTTAACAATCGTTGGGAGAAATCTATCAAAAGCCGGGGTTAGTATTTCAGGTGACATACTGAAAAATAACTTCTGCGCTTAGCCTGCTTGTGCAGGGCCAGTGCTGGAATGTTTTTTGACAGGGCCTCAGATAGGGGATAGTACCTATTATTTACCCCACAAATTTATTGTTATTTTTTCTACATTTCTGACTGTTGGGTCTGAAAAGCTTATTTCCCACCGCTCCAACCAATTCCTCACCTGGAAAAGCTGCCCGTGATGGGATAAGACGACACAAAGGAACTCATAATATTGGCAACACCTGAATGAAAAGAACAATGAAGTGGGATATTGATAACTTTAAAACAGTCATCACAAACGATAAATAATCATTAATAATTTAAATCAAAACTAATCAAATCTATTTCTGATATTAAAATAAAAAAAATTCAAAAAGAACACTGATTGTTTCAGCAGTCAGGTGTTCTTTTTGAACCCACCATGACTTCTGCGGTCTGAGGGCGTATTACAACAGGAGCCAAAGGCGTGAGGCGTTCGTGTTAGCAAGTTACCTGGGTATGAATGGAGACTCTTGAGAGAAAGTGGTCGAGGTGCGAGCCAGTTGGGTTACCAGCAGAATCACCACCAACGCATACCCAAGAACACCCTACTGGTGCTTTTTACTTTTAGATGTGGGAGGAAACTCATGACTGGTTGGTGAAAAAGAGCTGGACGGAACTGTGCTGGTGGGGGAGGGGGGGTGTGATGCCAAACTGAGCCGCCACCCACCCGCCTGACTGTTAAAGGATGTAGGTCTTACCAAGAGCTACCATTTCCTGTGTCGAGTCCATCTTGTAGTTGTTATGACGAGCTGTAATACACAATTTAACAATTAATATTATTTCTTTTAAAATTAAAACCAGTTTCATTGAAACATTCTAAAATTATAAGACAAAACACAGCTGCTTTAATGCACTGTATAAATGGTAACAAACTAATCCACAGAAACAAGGGCTGCACCACAATCCCTTATAGTAAGTTGGATATTTCAATTTATTGGAAACCATAAGAGCAAAATCTTACCAAATGCTTTTCCAATGGCAACTGCTTCCAGTAACCCAAGCAATGGTACAATTAAAAATCCAGTATTAATATCCTGTAAAGTGAAACATGAAAAACAGTAAAAATTAAATTACAGTTTGAAAATATTTATTAAAATGATAGTTCCCTGCCATATTAATTTGGCCATCCCCATCAACAAATGTATCATTTTAGGTGGGTGTGATTATGCATGTACTGGATGTCTAGATGGGCAGATAACCAGGGAGCGCTATCACCAAGTGGATTTGTGATATTTCTCTGGTAACCCAAAGTCACGTTATAGGCTGGTCAGTGCATGACGAGAACCAGCAACAGGCTTACAAAAGATCTTGGCATCTGTGTATCTTTGTCCAATAGCTCCATGAAGTTCACCGAGGAAAATAAAGTGTGATGTTACTCGTCTTGTCCACAACCCCGATCAAGATTCGCAACACCTGGGCAGCATAAACGAATCAAAGAATGGTCTTATGCCATCTCTACCAACTTGGTTACAGAAATTGTGTAGCAAATAACACACCTGTCCAATAGAAAGGAATTGCTCTGGAAGATCTGGTCAAAGGGCAGGCCAGGCAAAGGGTATTGCTGGTGGGCAGTACTTTCCAGAGTCCACATGAAAGCTATCACCAACCCTGACCCAACAACACCATCCAGCTTCTTTGAGAAAGGAGCCTCGACATGTCTCATGGATGAAAAAAACTGGCCTAAAACCAGCCACTGCTCCTCTTCTATACACAGTTCCTTGTTAAAACTGTCACCCTACTTGCTCAGCTAGATTTAAAAAGTTCTTACCTCAAAAATTTTCCTTGCTGTTATGGTGCCATTGCTGGTTTTAATAGAAAATGCTGGCAGCTTAAATGGAGGCAGACCCGCCTTCAGCTCTCCGGTGAGCGTCAGTTTTCCCGTCAGATTCTGACTCAGCAATGCTGCTGCGATGGCAGCTGAAGAGATCACTATCACAGCATTTGCACCTGAAGTAGATCAAAGGCAAAACAACAAAAGAACTTACCTAATGTATGTACCTAGTCAAAGTTAGTTAGTATTTCATACACAGGTGTTCATCCAATAAATGAAAGTCTGACATGCACTCCTGTGTGTGGAGGTATTTACATAATTGAGGCAATCTAGGGTTCATTCAAGTCCCACAGTAAATCTCAAACCTGAGTACAGTGCAAATCATCTTGTCTGCCCACCCCTGACTTTCTATACCTAACCATCTGTCATTAACCATTTGTTTTGATTGCTTTAGCTCTTCAGATGTAAAATTCTAGTCTAATTACTTCAAGAGATACAACACCAAAAACAACTAATGCATTGTTCAAATAATAAAACTTGTTGCCACAATCAAAAACCAATCAATCTAACACTTACACGTCCCGAAAAGCCACAGAAATTTTCTTGCGATGATCTGAACAGCATACACATGGCTATCATTACCCCAATCCATATTTCTGAATTTCTGAAACAGAACAATAAATCATCTTAGATTCTGGAGCCTACACTAGGCTAACTGTTTTGCTGTGGCAGGCCGGCCCAGCATTGCAGCCCGACAGTAACCTGGGCCCGCTGCCTTGCTACATATATACATTTAGCAAATGACCAAACAGAACAGGAAGCCAGGTAATGACTGTAAAACGTGTGTTTGTTGCACTACAATAATAAAAGCCATTTTACAGTGTAATACGCTGTAGCAAACTTAGCCACAAAACAGTTAAAATTATTGATGATGATGAGAGCTGGAATATTGCAATTTTTTCTTATCAATATAAATATTTTTTGTTAACCCCTTCAAAAGTGAGTATGACTCATACTGACCCCTCAAAAGTTTAAGTGTATTAGAAATCTGTGCTTTACTGGACTTTGTTTGCCATAAGGTCCCTTAAAATCACTACAGGTAGACCCCGTGTGTTTCAGATGTGTATTAATGTAAATAATGTCTTTTAGGAAATTACAGATACGTTTTGGAAAACTAACTTTATCTTACCTTTATGAAATACAGCACTACCAAACAGGACACACCGAGAGTTAAATCCCAAACGCTGTACAAAAAGGAAATAATGCATGAAAACTTCTGTTTAAAATAAAATGTTTAATAAATGTCAAAAGTTATTTCCATCCACTTGTCTAGATGGCAGTACAAGTCTTCAAAAAGAAATTTTAAAAAAATAAACGGTATTACAAAAGTCTATTTATGCTACCAAAACAGTCTGTCTGAGGCTGTCAAGCTACTAAGTAAAGCACAGTACAGACAAATTCCTAGGCCTGATATTCAGCCGCATCTTGTTTGGGCCTGTCACACATACAGCCCACCAACAATCCCAGACAGCTTTCCTTCCTTTTTCCAGTTTAGTGCTTGTGTCAGAAATAGATATGGTGAATCACCTCATTAGACAACAGAGAGGGAAAGAAAGGATGGACTTAGTATCATAAAATGTGTTTTTTTTTTTTAAATAACATTTTGAATCTATTAGGAATTATGAAAATATTTCTTACTTTGTGCTTCCTATATAGGCAAAAGTGTAGTATACACATTTTAAAAAGTCTCTCGGAATATTTTTGAGGCCGAGTATGCTCTACAATGCAAACAATAATACATGTCAGGCCACAGTAGAACACAAAGGACAAATTCTATATACACATCATTATGTACTATTCTGTTTTGACTCTGATGATCATGAAACAGTATTGTGCACAGACGTGGTAAGAGAATAGACCCGAGTAAATTGTTGGAAAATCTCTATTTGTAATTTTAAGATTAATTAGATTGATACTAATTTTTTAAAAAAAGTTTTTCTTATATAAAAATTATACAGATAATTAAAATATTAAATCCAATGCTATTCACATTCATATTTAAACAATTTAATAGATCTAAAATAAAGCAAACAGAACAAGTTTATTACATGCTATGGCAAAGGAGATCATTCACAGAAATGCACAGCTTATTTTTTTTTATAAAAGATGGAAGAAACTATTGCTTAAAGAGTCACTGATAAATTTATCCACAAATACAAAAACTTAGTTCATTATTTAAAAGCAAACTTAAATCTTTCAAATCACACACCCGCTGCATTTTCAAATGTACGGATTGTACCACACTGCAATAGGAAGAACATTCTGTATTCAGCATCATATTACTATAGGGTTGTTACAAAGGTTTTGTCGGTATTTTTTACCACAACAATTAGACTTCATGCTGTTGCTGAACGTGAAGTTTATTAATCAGAGTGAGTTCCATTACAATCAATACACTTCTGCCAAGAAGTTACAAGTGCATTTATACCATTCTGAATAAATCTGGATTTCTGGAGTCGATAAACTGTTGGAAGGCAGTTTAAATTGCTGCTTGGTTGGAGAAGGATTTCATACAGAGGAAGCTGTTGAGGTGTTTGAAGAGGTGGCAGTCAGTGGAAGAAAGGTCTGGTGAATAGGCTGGGTGAGGGAGAACTTCGTACCCAACCTGTTCAGTTTCTGAAGAGTCATGAGGATGAGCATTGTCGTGGAGCAGGATTGGGCCTCTTCGATTCACCAATGCTGGCTTTTGTTTGGATTTTCCGATGAACAACGTTTAATTCATGACAGAACCTTCAGCTGTGATGGTTTCACCAGGTCACAAGAAGTTACAGTAGATGACATCGGATGCAGTCCACCAGACAGTGACAAAGACCTTTGGATGGCGGCCGGTTTTGGAATGTGGTTAGGTGCCATGTCTCTGTTGAGCCACTGTGCTGATCGTTTGTGATTGTCATGAAAGATCCATTTTTCATCACACGTAAAGATTCAGTCAAGAAATGGGTCGATTTTGTTTCTCATGACAAGCGAAGAGCAGATCTCCAATCGACGATTTCGTTGTTGTTCATCCAACTCGTGAGGCACCCACTTGTCAAGCTGTTTCACCTGGCTGATTGCATTAAGGTGCCAGGAAACAGTTGTAGTGCTTAAGTCAAGTTCTCCAGCAGTTTCTCGCAGTTTTTCTTGGATCGGCTTCAGCTGAGGCTTTCAGACGGTCGTCCTCACAGCTGGAAGGACGTCTGCTACGTTCCTCATCATCGAGGCTTACATCTGATCAAAACTTTGCAAGCCATCGTTGTACCATGTGCTCATCTGCTATGTCCTCACTCCATGCCTGCTTAATGTTATGAGTTTCCTCGCTCTCTTTGTGGCCTGATTTGAACTTGTGAAGCAAAATGGCACGAAATCTTTTCTATCCACGCCTCATTCAGAACGCTGAAACAAACATCCATTTTAAGATTTTTAAAAAGAAATGTTTTGCATAATGTATGCTGAAGGACAGGCTACAAATCAATGTATAATTTATCTACATACACACCTTCACAAGCATTCAAAAAATGAACCACAAATTAACATAATATAAAAACCGACAAAACCTTTGTAATGACCTAATAAAAACAAAACACCTGTGTCTGGTTTACTTTGATCCTTACTGCTTGTAAAGCTCTAAATTAGAATCCATTGTAACCAGAGAGCCCTAATGTTAAACTTTACAGTGCCCCCTCAAATGTGGTACTGTTGGCAGATACTGACTAGTCCCTTGGAAGCAGTTGGTGTGCAGAAACAATGTTAGATATATCGTTTGCTCCAAATCTCACTGAATACATTCATCATCCAATATATGGAGATTTCTGACATCAAAGGGGGACTACAAAAGCAATAAAAAAAAAAATAAAATACAGACTAGTCTCCCTATATCTCACCTTATAAAACATCTTAATTAGATCCCCACAGTCTCTGACATGCGAGACCAGGAAATTTGGTTTTTTAATGACATTTTTATCGATAAAAAAACAAAACAGTAAATACCTAAAGCAACGGCACACCTTTCACCTTTGTTTTACGCCATATCCATTCATACATCATCATGTAGATTAAAGCAAAAATACTCTTTTTGAAAACTATCCAATAGAGACTATGGTGGCAACTTACTTTGAGTTCTCCAAAAGCAATTGTGATTGCGGCAGCTGATGTAAATGCATTTATCACAGGATAGGAGATGAAATTTACGAGGATTCCTGTAAAATGCAAAGCATACAAACTAACGGAAGGAGCCATAGCTTACAAAACAGAATGCAAGTTAACTATTTTGTTCTGCAGGTGTTAAAATAAAAAAAAAAATATATGTATATTTAAAAAATGCTGCTGCTGCATTTACATTGTCAGAAATTAAGCAAAAAAAAAGAGAAAAAATCCAAGATAAAATGAAATTAATATAAAGAAATCAAGAAGTGACAAGAAAATGGCCGAATATTTCCATACCAGATTAAGATCTTATCAAAACAATGAACTGTCATTTCATCTATTAGAAAAAAATATTTTTTAAAATGTTCAAAATTCTATCCTGCAATTGAATAAATGCAGTAAACTTTTCTGTTTGTAGAACTTGGAGAAAACATACAATAAATGTAGTTAGAAAAGGAAATGAATGAATGTTCATTTGAGTTTAGATGAGAATCTAAGTATACATGGAGAGAGGATTAAAATTCAGCCACATGGTGAGCAACTTGCCAAATTCTTAAGTTGGTTTTCAATTTTCATATTTTCCAGGTAGGAATTTTAAAACCAAAATTAACTAATAAAAATCAGACAGACAGATCAAAGATGCTTGGAAAGTTTTGAAAATCTTATTATCCAAAGTTGAATTTTACAAAAAAAAAATCCTCATGTTGAATAAACTTGGATATAAATAAAAAGAAAAGCAAGGTCTCAACCTGTTTTTAACCCTCTGCATGCCACCCGAGATGCAACCAGTACCCTAAAAAGCTGTCTTTCCAACCCTACATTTTGCATTATGACTGCATTAATTGAATATGCAGCCACTAATTTGTGCTTCTAGGCTGAGCCATGTGGTTTAAGGTAAAACTTGTGTGGTGAGTGAGGTGAGTGAGAGAGAGAGAGAGAGAGAGTGTGTGTGAGAGAGAGAGTGTGTGTGAGAGAGAGAGAGAGAGAAGAGAGAGAGTGTGAGAGAGAGTGAGAGAGAGAGAGAGTGAGTGTGTGAGAGAGAGAGAGAGTGAGAGAGAGAGTGAGAGAGAGAGAGAGAGAGAGAGAGTGAGAGAGAGTGTGTGTGTGTGGTGAATGTGTGTGTACACGAAGAAGGGTTAATCTTATAAAAATTATTTAAAATTCAACTTTTCTTTTAATCTTGATTAGGAATTGTTAATTGAATGCTTCACTAGTTCACTATAAAACAGAACTGTAATGCAATAAGCATTTGTACAGAATTGCACATTATGAATTATTACCCAGGTTAAGTACACCCATAGTCAGCTGGACACACCCTGTCATCAGAGAAAGAATTATGGCATAGGTAGCATCGTTCTTGATGGGAGACTGAGCAAATGTAGCAGTCATCAGGGACAAGATGGCAGTCGGGCCAAGGGTGATATCTTTAGCTGTGCCCAGGAAAACATAAATAAAGCAGCCCATGAATGCTGAGTAGAGTCCATACTGTAAAGAGGAAAGAAAATGAAGGTGAGACGACTCTCTCTATTCTGAACTACGAAATGCTCTCTCTGGTCTAGCACAAAACGTGAGCCAATCAAAGAAAATCACAATCAACAGAACCCTATGTCAGTGTGTGTGCAACCCTTAGTTGAAAAACAAAAAAAAAAAGATAGTAACCAATAGGTTGCAGGTTACTTGTACTAGGGACATTCAATAAAAAACTCTTATATGATCAAAATAAGAAAAATAGCCATGCCTATTGAAAATTAACAACTGCACCACAAAGCAGGACCAAATCGAATGGAAAATGGCTAAACCTTTTCTTGTTAGAACTAACAGAACTTGGGGTCAAGATGAGCTAATAAACCACATTACATACCTGTGGCGGAAGTCTGGCTATCTTTGCATAGGCCAGTCCTTGAGGTATCACAGTCAAGGACACAGTCAATCCGGCAATAAAATCACAATAGAGATTCTGTACACTAAAAGAAAAACAAATCAGAAAAAAAAAAAAAAAACCTGCAGAACATTTGTGTCAACGATCTAAAAAAAAAGAGAAATCTTCTTTCAATTCTTTATTTGCCTCAAACCTACAGCATATTTAACCCTCTTTATACCTACCACCTGAGGTGCATTTCTGTCCCACCATCCTTCAAATCTGTATTGAGCTAAACGGGCGGTAACAAACATTACCCGTCTCATTAGTATAAACCTTGTAATAACAAATCCGTATCGCTCATACCTCACGTTTTGTATTACAGGTGCACACTGACTAAATATACAGCCAGCTCAACAGAGATACTAACTGGTGCTTCTAGGCTGGGGTACCCAAGGGGTTTAAGTAAGGGAGGTGAAAACTGACGTGGTGGAGCAGAACTAATGGTGAAATTCTGCACCATTGCGTAACTACTCGGTACTAAAAATGAATACAGCACAACGCATGTGTAAACTCATGTTTTTGACTACACAGTTGAGATTACAAGTTCTAAGCTAATGCTTACTGAGATACTAATCTATTACAGGATTTCTTTTCCTTCTCTAACATGGCCTTAATTTTCTGATATACCAGACTAACTTTAATGAAGAGAAATACCAAAAAGTTATTAGCCAAAATGAGAATGAACACCTATTATTTTGTTTTTACAAGCAATTTCAAAATAAAAATTTAATAACTTATAAAAAAGCTAAATCATACATTAACAAATGGAATACCCTCTAATAAAAAAAATCTTAACCCTTTGAGTGAGTACACCCACATAATTAAGGGAGTGGGTACTGGCCCTGATGTAAATGTGCTGTATTTCCAAGGCTTTCAGGCTGTAAGGAGGCTGCCCTTACATCAATTTTTCCAAACTATGGAGCGGCCATTTTGTGAGTTTCAAAATAACAATGGAAGAAGAATCAGAGATGATAGCCTAACCGTCCTGACAAACCCATATCTTGCTCTTACATATTTTAAATTTTAATTATTTTCTTTCTTTCCTCTCATATTAACTGACTCCTAACAGCATATTTTCACGATATCCTGTTTGAATAAAAATGGGGTTTTCCTATCATCCTATAAGGTTAGTGTGGAATATGGAGACCTAAGTCACTGCCAAGGAACAATGTGATGGTGTTGCTGGGGTATTTTGTCAGTTGTGTCAAGGCCATCTCCTGAGATAGTTTGTTGTCGTTAATAGTCTTTTGCTCCTTCAGTCCCTTTTCATTCTTTTACTTATTTGAAAGGGTTTCCAGTTATTGTTCTTACTACTGAGTGCCCTTGAAAAGATGGAGAAATTTTTAACTGGTTACAAGAGGAAATACAGAAAGAGTGAAGAAAGTTCAAGTAAAGATGATGGGGCTGGTTAAAGTAATAGGATGGAATGTAAAAAATCCGAATTCAGAAAATACAATAAGACGAATCTGTCACAGACACAGGCCTTTGTAAAAACAACTGTTGCATCAAAAGCTTTGCTTGCATCATACAAAGTCTCATAGAATTGCAAGATCTAAGAAACCTCATTTGATAGAAAGGTTGGTTTTACCTACTGCTGTTGATAGTTGAAATAATGCTCAGAGAATCAAGTGCCAAACAGTTGTGCAGTATCCCACTTGCAGATAAGACTGTCAGAAGGAGAATTTCAGATATAGGTGAAGACCTATATGATCAGTTGATTGAAAAACTTAAAACCTCACATTTTGGGTCACAAGTGGATGACACACCTGATATAAAGATGCTCATTTGATTACCTATGTACAATATGTTGCAGAAAATAAAATTAAAGAGGATATGTTATTTTGCAAATCTATCAATGGAAGTGTTTGATATTATTGACAAATTTCTATATGAAAATGACAAAATGGGAGAACTGCATTGGGCTATGCATTGATGGAGGTCGGTCAATGTTTGGACAACAGCTGAGAAAGGCAGCTTCACCTGCTGTCTGGGTGCAGTGTGCTTCATAGGCAGGTACCTGCATCCAGTAATATGAGTGAGGAGCTGAAGACTGTTCTTCAAGATGTCAGAACTGTCAACTACATAAAGATAGTCCATTGAAAGGAAGGCTCGTGAAGATGTGGGGGGGGGGGGGGGGCAGAACTCACTGCTCTGCTGTATTATCATGAAACATGCCCGCTCTCCAGTGCAAAAGTACTTGAGAGAGTTTGAAGAAAGAAATGAAATATGCATCTTCCTTAATGATAACAACAACAGTGATATTAATTTGTTTTATGATGAATATTTTAATCAGGAGTCTGCATATTTGGCAGACATTTTTGAAAAACTGAACCATTTGAATAAGTGAATGCAAGATCCTCAAATAATCAATCTGACCCAGAACAACAAAGTTAATGAATTCGTGAGAAAACTACAATTATAGAAAAGAAAGTCAACACTGAATTATTTATTGAATGTCCGAACACGGCATAGGAGCAGTTTTCATTTTAAACTTGAATGGATAAGAAATCCATCTGCTGCAGCAGTCTTTGGACTGACAACTTCTGAACAAGGACAACTCATGGACCCGTCAAGTGAAGGTTTGTTACCACAGTAATTCAATCCAGAAAATCTTTTAAGTTTTGGCTGCACATCGAAAAAGGAGCATCCAATCTGGTCAGGGACAGGGCTACGGAAGGAAACCCTTCTTACCTTTCGCAATGTCATGTTAGTGTGAAATGGGATTTTCTGCTGTAGCTGAAACGAAGACACAGGTAGCAGTGCTCTCAGCTGATTATAGAACAGGTACTGACAGTTGGTTTCATCGATGAATCCATGGTCTGAGGAACTTCATGCTGAAAAGCCAGCCCACACATCACAAAAATTTCATGATTTAAAGTTTCTTGTTAATATTTTAAAGGACTTCAAAAGAAAAAAAACATTTTTCTGTTATCACTTGCAAAAAAATATTCAGTGTGGAGGAAGGAATCCGACAAACATTTTGCCCAGCTGGGGGTGCCACTATCTAAAGTTTGGCAACCACTGCCTTACATGATAAAGTAACAAGGAATGGTTATCCCAAGCTGATTTTTTGATTACCCACACCCTGAACACAAGCAGCAGAAAGTCCCCCCCCCCTATCTATTCAGTGAATTTCTATTTTCCTTGTTTGTAACTTTCATTACAGTAAGTATGACTGTTTGTTTATGATGAAAAGTTGTGCTATTTTCAGCAGGGCTTTTGTTTTCCACTTACCGATACTTGGGCAGCCATTGCAGAATGGGCAGTTTCTTCTTCAGCATCGATATAGAGCAGATACTATCCTTAAACTTTCCCCTGGACTGCACGGGTTCATCTGAATCCAACCCAGTAAGGCTTTGGTACTCAATCCTGCTCATAGTCTGAATTAAAGTATGAAAACCTACCTGTTAATTACTGGCTTTTAAGGGTTTCAGGTGAAGTTCTGGGTAATTAAAAATTATAAATCAAGTTTTAGATTATTAAGAAAAAAACAAACAAATACATGTGCACACACATGCATGGTGTTCATAGAGTCGGAGTAGTTTTAGCATTTAATAACTGATTAACTATTAGGTTGTTACAAAAGTTTTGTTGGATTTTTACTGCAACAGTGACACTTCATATTGTTGCTGAACGTGAAGTTTATTAATCAAAGTGAGTTCCATTACAGTCAATAAACTTCTGCCAACGAGTTACAAGTGCATTTCTACCATTTTGAATAAATCTGGATTTCTGGAGTCGATAAACTGTTGGAAGGCAGTTTCAATTGCTGCTTGGTTGAAAAGGATTTCATATGGAGGAAGCTGTTGAGGTGTTTGAAGAGCTGGCAGTCTGTGGGAGAAAGGTCTGGTGAATAGGCTGGGTGAGGGAGAACTTCGTAACCCAACCTGTTCAGTTTCTGAAGAGTTACCTTTGCAACATGAGGACAAGCATTGTTGTGGAGCAGGATTGGGCCTCTTCAATTCACTGATGTTTGCTGTTGCTGGGTGGGAGAGTATCTGATGAACAATGTTTAATTCATGACAGAACCTTTCAGCTGTGATGGTTTCTCCAGGTTGCAAGATGTTACAGTGGATGACACCATTTGTGGTCCACCAGATAGTGAAAGGTAAGTTTTGAAATGTGGTTAGGCGCCTTGTCTCTGTCAAGCCACTGTGCTGATCATTTGCGATTGTCGTAAAGGAGCCAATTTTCATTACACAAAGATTTGGTCAAGAAATGGGTCGATTTTATTTCTCATGACAAGCGAAGAGCAGATCTACAATCGATGATTTTGTTGTTGTTCATTCAATTCGTGAGGCACCCACCTGTCAAGCTCTTTCACCTTGCTGATTGCATCAAGATGCCGGGAAACAGTTGCAGCACTTAAACCAAGCTTTCCAGCAATTTCTCGCACTGTTTTTCTTGGACTGACTTCAACTATGGCTTTCAGACGGTTGTTATCACAGATGGAAAGATGTCTGCTACGTTCATCTTTGAGGCTCATATCTCTTGATCAAAACTTTGCAAACCATCACTGTACTGTGCACTCACTTGCTGTGTCCTTAACCCATACCTGCTTAATGCTACAAGTTGCCTCACTCACTTTGAGTCCTGGTTTGAGCTCATGAAGAAAAATGGCACAAAAATATTCTTTCCATGCTTCACTCAGAACCCTGAAACAAATATCCATTTTATGATTTTTAAAAAGATAGGTTTTGTATAATATATGCCAAAGCACAGGCTACAAAATAGTATGTAACTTATTTACACACACCTGCACAAGCATGCAAAAAATGAAACCCAAATTAACATAATATAAATACTGACAAAAATATTGTAATGACCTAATACACAAGATACCACTAGAATACATGGTATTACAAAGCCATCATCAGCTTAAATATTTTCTGATTTTTGTTTCAATGCTCAGAATTTTGCTAAACTAAAATGGTGATGATCAAAGAGAAAGTTAACTGCATCTTGTGGCTTACTGAACTGAAGTAATTTAGTGTAGTGAAACAAAAGTTTAGAGCAAATTACAATAGGAATACATCATCCACCAATGCAGGTGCTGAAGTATTTTCAAGCCTGTGGAAATCAGTTCACTGGGCTTCACAAAAATTGAGTATTCCCCTTTACGACAGTTCATAATAATTTGATGTTGTTGTTGATCATCCAGTCTTTTCACACCTCAACAAGAGAATGTTCAAGGCATCGTGATAAATAAATCTGAACATTAACATTGAAGACGGCAGCTGTGTAGATGATTAAGGATCTCAAAAACTTTATACATGTAGCTGTAATACGGTTTATCCTGTAATTCTGTCTTATGTAGTTAAACATTAAACCCAACTGACTTTATGAACAAGCAGTGTGTTAATACACATACAGTCATACAAATAGTTATGGGCAACAGATGGATGAGGGCATAGAGCATCAATCTGCTACAATTCTGTAGATCCCTCTCCCGGGGGTTTGAGCGGCAGACAATGAACGAGCCATGTACCATATGGTGGCTGCTTTCTGCCCCAATGCACTGGCACAATTCCTGGAAGGGATTATATCCATGTCACCCATAAAAGCAGCTCATAGATATATATATATTCTCCCTTTCTATCGGAATTCTACGCTTGTTTTGTCTCGATTTCCAATCACTGCTTTAGTTTTTCTCAATCAATTGATTTAAAAAGAAAGAGGAATTAGAGGAAAAAAGGTTTTATCTGAAGTTGTTTCTGTTAATAGGGAGACAGACTGAAGGATGAGTAGAGTATTCGAATTTTACGACTGGCCGAGGTAAGAAGTGGATGGCATCAGCAGAATTAAGTCAGTCACTTCCCAAGCAGGTGATGATGCAAACCTATGAAACTCCTCGTCCCTACCCCACTCCCTGGAGCCTCACTCGGGGGTAAACTCCTCGTCCCTACCCCACTCCCTTGAGCCTCACTCGGGGGTAAACTCCTCGTCCCTACCCCACTCCCTTGAGCCTCACTCGGGGGTAAACTCCTCGTCCCTACCCCACTCCCTTGAGCCTCACTCGGGGGTAAACCCCTCGTCCCTACCCCACTCCCTTGAGCCTCACTCGGGGGTAAACTCCTCGTCCCTACCCCACTCCCTTGAGCCTCACTCGGGGGTAAACTCCTTGCCTACCCCACTCCTTGAGCCTCACTCGGGGGTAAACCCTTGCCTACCCCACTCCCTTGAGCCTCACTCGGGGGTAAACTCCTTGCCTACCCACTCCCTTGAGCCTCACTCGGGGGTAAACTCCTTGCCTACCCCACTCCCTGGAGCCTCACTCGGGGGTAAACCCCTCGTCCCTACCCACTCCCTTGAGCCTCACTCGGGGGTAAACCCCTCGTCCCTACCCCACTCCCTGGAGCCTCACTCGGGGGTAAACCCCTAGTTCTCTGAAGAAGAAATACGAATCTCGTTTGCAGGTAACCAGCAGGTGAGAGGAGTGAACCAGGTGTCGGCGACATCGACACCCACCCACCCACGCTCGCAAAATAAGTTTCCGAAGCGCGGAAGATGCCGCCTCTCTGTTTTACCTTCTGCGTTGGAGAATCCTGTCTTCCCAGTCTTTTCCTTCCGAACATCGACGGCCACCGGAATGGGAGGGGAGGAGGGCCTAACAGCACCGCCCCAACAATCTATCGCCTACCACTCCAGTCACGTGCTTTGCGGCGACTCTGCCAAAACGAGAAATCCGTGTCAACGAAAAGAAACTGCGCCACCCATGAAAGGAATAGATTTGTACTTTTCAAAAATACGATCATCATTATTTTATTATTATTATTATTATTATTATTATTATTATTATTATTATTATTAAATTCTGTAGGTATTTATATGGAAAGTTCTGCTGCGCGGTGGGTTTGGGTGTCGTCGATCTTAGTTTTGTATGTGCCCGCACGTGACACCTGTAAACAGGAGGGCGAGAACCGAATGGCTGTCCTCATTGTCCACAAAATCTTCTTCTTCCTCTTCGCTGTCGTCCGGACCCAACTCGCGCAAAACGGCGAAATAAAGAGAAATGTTCTCGTGATTGTGGGTAAGTCGGCTGGTTCTGCCGGCCGGTGGAGTTAGTGGCCGTACAGGAAGTCGAGGACCGCGCCCCCCTCCCTCAGTCACCTAGAAGGCGATTGTCATGTGTTGGCTTGGACTCTTGAGTTGTCTATGTTTTATGTTGATACACCTGGGAGCCCACCCGGCCCCTTCAAGGGGGCCATGTCTGCCGGTCCGCCCCCCCCGTAAAGGTTCCACGGACAGCACGTGTTTTATAAATCATTTATGAATAACATGGGTGGGGTACCGCTGACTTATGAAACACCCTGTATCTTCGGTTGTTACCTGGCTGTGGAGAGACAACTATCCGAACTGCCCGCTGATCTTAATCTAATTCCGTTTTCACCTCTAGTTCTTTGAAGTTTGGGGGAAACTCTATCGCTTCTGATGCTTTCCCGAGCCTAAGCCACGATGTCTGTTGAATTAAGGGTGGGGTCGGGAAGAAACCATCTTTGCTTTTAAGAAAACACGTGGAGAACAGTGATGGGTGGTTGAATGCTTTTATTTGCTAGCTTTTCCGTCTCACAGTGCACCTGATTAGCGCATTCTGTTGTTTTACAGATGATCTTCCTGTTTAATCCTCTCCTTTCTAACCGCCAGGTGATGATGCAGGCTTTGAGACGCAGGTGTACAATAATTCTGCTTGTAAAACTACAAACCTCAACAAACTTGCTTCAAAGAGCGTAATCTTCCGGAATGCCTTTACATCTGTCAGTAGCTGTTCTCCCAGTAGGTAGGTATTGATAGAATGGATAGGTACAAAACATTAAAAATGATGTCATTAAAAAGAAAATATTTTTTTTTATTGAAATAAAATAATAACTGGTGTTTTTCTACTTGCTTGATCATTCTTTTAGAATGATGGAAACCAAACAAAGCTCTTATGGAAGTTAACAGGTCTCCTTGGAGTTTCCCCATTAACTTATTTGTAATAATACCACTAACTAGTGAACTTCTTCCTGTTCTCACTGTCAGAAAAGGCTGTTTTGGTGGGTAATCTGTTATTTTTGAAGTGGGAGTTTCTGTCTTTAAGAAGTAAAATGGCATGAACTCATTGGTTACCAAGTTTAGATCTAATTTTTGCTAACATTTTAGTTTGCTTTGCCATCAGAGTAATCAATGATCTATAGCAATGTTGCCCACAAAAACAGGGAAATGTAGTTTTATTACTACTAATAAGGTGATGCAAAATGTCTCAATTAGCCCCTTACTTTCTATAGATTATATATCACCGATATCTTTGTTTTTAAAACAACATATTAAGTCTCTTTTCTTTAATCATTGTTAATGATTGTTCTGTCATTTATTATGACCTGACTTATCTTCACTGTCTTTTATTTCTCCCATTTTGAGCAAGTACAAAGGTTAAAAAGAATAATAGATTAAAATATTGGAAACTCAATAAACTCTTTCCTAAAAACATACTGTACCGACAACCCTCCCTGTCTTACTCTTCAGAATGTTAATGCCATACCTGTATAATGATAAATGAGAAAAATTCTTTACTTATGGTATTTAATATACTTATTGGCTTTGGAAACACATTTTAAATTTAAGTATATTTTTAACTACAGATTTTGGTGAAAGGTTATGGAAATCTAGTAGTAGATTGGATGTTCATAAGTTTTTTGTCATTAATAGTGATTACGTTTAAGAATAGATTTTATAGAAACTGTGGGATTCCTAGGGCTGAATGTAAGTTAAAGACTTTCTGCCCCTATTGTACACTATACTATATTACACTATTCTACACAGAACAGAAGTAGCAAATCTTACAAGTTATCTCCCTTATATTAAGATGCTATAGGTTTGGACTCTTTCTTGCTTAATGATAGTTGTTTAAACTTACTAATCATGTTTATAACAATAAAACTAGCTTCAAACCAAACCTAAATGTATTTGCCTTGGCAACTTACTATGTATTTTGAATTGTGGAACTGAAAAAAACTGTTCTAAATAATTAAGTGTGTATACTAGTGACATTCAACTGAAAATCTGCTTAAATAGCATCAATCATGTTCAGGTTTTAGTTGGACAAGGCTGACTTCTGAAATGAATGAGTTTTTGTTGCTACTGATCACACAATTAACCCTTTGTACACAATGCCACTTTTTACCTCCCTTATACTTCCAGAAGCACCAGTTAGCATTTATGTTGGACTGGCTGTATATTTAGTTAAAACATTTGTAAAACAAAATACGTGGGGTTGGAGTGATACACTGATTTGGTCATATTAATGAAAGGTACTGTGTCACAGCTGCTATGGCTCAACCTGCTGGATAAGACTGATTTGAAGGGTAGTTGGGTAAACATGCATCCAGTTAGTATTATATAGAGTTAGTAACATTAATTTAGCTACTGTGATTACCAGTGGATATATAATGTATTGGGCAAAGTAAAAAAAAAACAAAAAACAAACACAAATGCTTTTCTAAGTTTGTAGTCTAAAGATGATGTGAAAGCGTTTTAAACTTTATTGCAAAAGATAATCAGTGTTATTCTTAAGGGTGTATTATCTCTGGACTAGCTTACAGGTTGTACAACAATTTGGACAGGTGTGTATTATTGTACATGTGAGTATTATAAATCCGAACAGAAGATTTTAGTATTGATTTTAACATTTTTTTGGCCTTAGAAAAAGACTGTCAGGGGCAACAGATTTAGTTTGATTCCTTTGAGAGTATCAGGTGCAAATACAGTTTGGACTAATTAAGAGTGGTGTGAGAAATATTGGCAAGGAGAGTAAGGATGGCTCAGTAGTAATATATACTTTTTTGTATGGAAGACATCAAAATTAGTGCAGCAAATGGCATTTAAATGCTACATTTTGATTTATGCAGACTTTCCTGATAATCAGTTTCTTGTTTAGCTTTAGATAGAATGTGAACAAATTGTTTTCCTTTTGACCGTAATATCTTGGAAGCAACATGATTTTAACTTAGCAATGTCCATAAGAAAGAACTATTTTGTGGCATTTTCTTTAAGTTTAAAATTAAAATTTTTATGATATGGCCCCTCCAAATCTTAGTCAAATGTACATTAAATAAATTCTGAATACTCTATCAAATATGGGATATTTCATCTAGTTTCCCTGTTGATGTCTTAGTGTTTAGTCCATGAACTCTTCTATCTTACAACTGTAGAGTAAATTTTGTAGAGGTAAAACAAATCAGTTCCCTAATTTCTTATTTATGTATCACTTTTGTTTAGACCCAAGTTTCTTCTGAATTCTTGTAGGTCTGCAATTTTGTCAGGACTTCCACAACACCAGAATGGCATGTATGGATTACATCATAATGTTCATCATTTCAACTCATTTGATGAGGTCCAGAGTCTGCCCCTTATCCTAAGGAAAGCCGGAATTCGAACAGGTAATGACTTCATTCTGCGTGTGCGCGCACACACGCTGGTGAGTAGTAGCTGTATTAAGGTAAATCTTGGTAAAACTGATTTAAAGAATCAGAAATATGTCTAAAAATTAGAAATGCAGCATATACATGATGAAGCTGATATCTTTTTATTTATTCATTTATTTTCTAAGTTCAGATGGGCAGTAAGCAGAGAGAACAAACAACATACTAAAAATATTAACACTTTGCTGCTGTAATTGATTACTTGTAGGAATTGTTGGCAAGAAGCATGTAGGGCCGGAGTTTGTATACCCTTTTGATTATGCAGAAACAGAAGAAAACCATTCCATTCTCCAGGTTGGAAGAAACATCACTTTTATTCGGCAGCTGGTGAGGAAATTTCTGCAGCAGAATAAATCCAGGTATATGAAATTAAAGTAGATTTCCTACAATTTTTGCTGAGATTGTTATTTATTATTATTTTTCATTTTTACAGTTGTACAGATTGCTAGGTTTACCATGGAAGACTATTTTTCTTTTTGCACTTCTAATGTCCAGTTTAAGGACATCGTCTCTTTGTCATTTATTAGCTGAGGGTTAGGGTCTACAGTCCTCAATTCCTAGACCTTGAACCAAAATGAAAGGGGGGAGGATAGGAGATGGCTATGAAGACAAATGTGATGCATTTTCTAGATAAATAGCACTGCTTGGCAACAAACTAGAGAGGTGGTGGGCCTGTTAGCAAAGCTTGTGATGTATAACAACCTCCCTCTCCTAGTGCACTGTCCTACCAGAACCAAGTTCTGAGCTATTGCTGTTGTTCACTGAACAGGTCTGCAAGAAGCCTGGCCAGTGAGTGCTTGTTGGCTGTAGAGAGGCTCTCATTAAGGACCTAGTGTTGAGAGATGAGCTGGGTTCCCATAGTCCTGAAGCATCCTACTACCTCAATAAATGCACCTGACTCGTTTACTCTCTCTCAGCTTCTATAACCAATCTAGTCCCATGTCAGTTTTGAGAACTAACAGACCCTGAGGAATTTAGATTTTGTGTACTAGTCAGTGTATAATACTCCAATCTGTGCCCTAATATGTGCATGATTTTTATCATTAATGCTGAAAAATTAGCAAAACAGATCTAATAATTTTTAAACTTTCCTCAGGTTTTAATAGATGTTCTTTATTTATAGCAAATACTTTGTTGTTGCTTTTCTGATACAGGGTCAATACAATTCTCATTGTCACCCGGTAAATTAATAGGTGTGGAAAATAGCAAAACATTAATCAGTTGTCCTCAAATTATGTTAGCCTCCATGTAATATACCTTTTAATCAGAAACTTTGAAAATATTGCCTGGGATTGATGTTTTTATCTCTAAACTATTCATTGCAACTGGAGGCAGTTTACACACCATGACATTTCTCTTTGCAGCCCATTTTTTCTTTACATTGGCTTCCATGATCCTCATCGCTGCGGACACACCCATCCAGAATATGGCCCCTTTTGTGAAAAGTTTGGTAATGGTGAAGCAGGCATGGGAGTGATCCCTGACTGGACACCCATCCACTATGACCCTCAGGAAGTGATTGTACCTTACTTTGTACAGGACACCCCAGCTGCCCGCTCAGACATTGCCTCCCAGTATACCACTATCAGCCGTCTTGATCAAGGTAATGCCAAACACAGCTTTCAGCTGAAAGTTACACACACTCCTCTCTGTTAATATTCAGGAGCTTGAAGGGTAGCAGTTATGTAGTTCTTTGTTTTCTTAAAGGAATACTGAAGTTTGCTATTGAACAGCTTAAATCCCTTCTTGGCTATAGACATTTTTATAATAACTTACCTTTGCCATTAGTTTCAATAAACTTCTGATACCTTTTTTATGTGTATGGGCAATTCCACAGCTCTCCTGTTAAGAAGACCATAAATAACTTGTGTGTGTGTGTGTCATAGTTGTGCAGTATGGGTTATTATGTCTACTCACAGATGGCAGTGTGAAGTGTTGATAGAATATTTAATTAGTTATTTTTTGTACAGAGAGATCATTTTAACACAGAAACCAAACCATAAAAAGCAATTATACTTTAGAACTGTGCAGACCTAAAAAAAAAATTCCTTTAAATCCATTGTGACAGGTTCCAAAACATTTGAACAAAAAAATGTATAAATTATCTGAGATAGTTCACTATTTTAGTGAATATGATGAATTGTCAACCTACAGATTAAAAAAGAAAAGAAAAGAAAATGTATAGAACTTTAAATTTAAAAAAAAAATTTGTATGCATTGGTTTTACAGCCAGTCTACCAATACCATCCTCATTTTTGTTCCACTTTGTTCTTTCCATTTCTCTCTCTCTCTCAGGACAAGATTTTAAATACTTCATTTAAGTTGCCATGAAACTGCACGTTTGTGCCAGGGAGTTTAATTTAGTGATTTTCTAGCATCTGAAATAAAAGTTTGCTGAATTGTCACACAGACAGACAGTGTAATAGCAGCTGTTCTGTCAGGTGTATCTCTAATTTTTAAGAAGCTCTATTCTCTCAGACGGTTTAGAAATTAAAAGATATTAAAATTTGTCATAAATTCAGTAATGGAAGCAGCAGTCCTCACACCAGGAGAGAACGCCCCCCCCAAGATTATTGGCTCTCTTTTGCTTCCAAGACTGTCGAGGAAAAAAACAAACAGCCAATTAGAAAATTTTAAAGACTGAAATTATCAAAAAAAAAAGAACTTGGTGTAAATTTGTAGCAGGAAATCAAGTTCTGACTGAGCCCCTTGCTTACAAGGTTTTAGTATAGAATGGTTGACACTTGATGACCCTGTTGTTTTACAGGTATTGGTGTCTTGATGGATGAGCTGTCTGCTGCTGGCTACCTGGATGACACGCTGATCATATACACATCAGATAATGGAATACCATTTCCAAATGGACGCACCAACTTGTTTGATCCTGGTATGGCTGAGCCGATGTTGGTGTCCTCACCTTTTCACACTGCAAGGTTGGGACAGGTGAGTTGCTCTCATGCTAGACATATCCCCCAATCTAATTTAGAAATATACTTTTCATCAACATTGGAGAAACTTCTATACAAAGCTTAACCCCTCCCCTACTAGAAACAGATTTCTTTTATTTGCTTAATCAACAACAGGAGCCAATGAAAGAGATTAATACATGTAGAGTTGTGTGCAGATACTCGAGAGCATAATATCGTATCCAACCTACCAGATGTATAATTACATGGGGAATAAATGGTCCGAATGGACCACCCTCTTCAGTCTGTTGTCTTCTATCATTTTGCCTGCAGCTGGGTGATAGTAAGTGCTTCAATGTTATCATTCATAATGTTTGGTATTTGTTAAAAGAACAGGAATTCCCTCTTAAGTTGTAAACACCTGTCTGTTTTTAATATTGGGTGATATCGCTATGTTCTGGTTGGTCCATAGCCAGTATTTTAAAATTTTACTGAAGATGAATACAATTTCAGCGAAAGCTCAGTTAAAAAGAAAAAAAGATAAAAAACATGGGGTTTGATTCCCACGAAAAACCTTAAACTATTAATTGTTGATATGTATAATTTAATAACGTGAAACAATTGATTCTGGCTGTCCTGCTTCTTTAGATAACAACAGAAACAGATGGAAATAACTTATTTTAAAATTTCCATTCTTTAAGACGGCTCCATTAATCATTATTTCGTTTTTGTCGTTAATGTTGAAAATTATTTCTGTAGATATGTTTTTTGCTTTTCTCAGTGACATTTTTTATCTATAAACAGAATGATGGCAAACAGGTCGGAGTCCTCAGCTGAAAACTTTACTATTTATTATTTTCTAAAGAGAATAAAACAACGTTATTTTATTGTTATCCTCATGATGATTAATAATCTGTTAAGCGCAGTATATAAAAAAGAAATAGAAAGCAGAACATTCCACTCCCTCACCTTCAGATGCATACTACACACTCCCCAGAGAACAGGGCATAGCCATCTCGGAGCACACATTCACCATAAGATGAGAACTGTTCTGCGGACCCAGGGAAGAGATGGACACCAGAATATATTGTACATGAGCAATCCCTCTACAAAACTACAACTCAAGAAAATAATACAGTTCATCAGAAACACTAGAATCCTGAGATAGGCACATGGAAGGAACATAAGAAGAAATTATTTTAATATTTTGAGACTTTTTGATAAGTAAACTAATATGCCAAAAAATAAAAAAAAGTTTCAGTAACAAATTCTCTCAACCAGTAAACAAATGCACCTTGTCAAATTTCACAGGTGTGGTAGATAAATGCTTATCTGTTTGTAGCTTCAAATTAGTTTTAAGCAGTATCCTATCATCATGGTGTTTCTTGAGTAGAGTTTTATAGTTAAAAGGCAGTTTGACTCTTTAATCATAAAGCTGAATGTGAGAAACGTTTCACTGGGTGAAAACACTAAAGTTAGTAATGATGGAAAAAAGAGAGGAAAGTGTACCAGAATATTACCAATATTTAAAATCATTATTGATTTACAGTTTGATCAGTTTCAGTTATTTTTATCAATTTTGTTACAACATTTAGGCAGATTTTTAAATACCTACTTCAGAGTGAAAATGTAAAAAGAAACTGAGTATGGGATTTTCTGTGTTTTTAAATTTGAAAACAGCTTGTCTCCTGATATTACTTAGTTGATTTTATACTTAAAGGATGTATTTTATAATTATTTGTTGGACCTGAAAAGTCATGCCATGATATAGTTGGAACATGAGAATCTTTCAACCTATCACTGATTATCTCAATTAATTGGAACATTATCACAGAAAATTATTCAAACAATCGCTCTACAGTGCTAAAATGTATCAAGGATAACTGTATATGAATTAAAAAATCTATTTGACTAACATTTCCTTTTCTTCCTAATTAAGATTCCTTAGGTAAACTATTTTAATTTTTAGCTGATTTTCTGTTGTAAGAAAGCAGTCATCAATCTCTTGTTTCAATTTCAGGTCAGCGATGTACTGGTCAGTTTACTGGACATTGTTCCCACCGTGCTCCACTGGTTTAATGTTCCCTACCCCATGTATAAACTTCTCAAGAAACCTGTCCACCTCACAGGTCGTTCCCTGCTGCCGGTCTTGCAGGCCGAGCCTCAAAGCGGCTGGGGTACTGTGTATGGCAGTCACAGCTTGCACGAGATCACCATGTACTACCCAATGAGAACGGTGCGCACACATGACTTCAAGCTGATCCACAACCTGAACTACAAAATGCCATTCCCAATTGACCAGGACTTCTATGTCTCACCCACGTTCCAGGATCTGCTGAACAGGACTCGCTTAAAGCTGCCGCTCCCATGGTACAAAACTCTCAAACAGTATTACTACCGGGACCAGTGGGAGCTGTATGACTTGAACACTGATATGCATGAGCTTGTCAACCTGGCATATAAGGGAGACTACCAGAGCACTCTACAATCCTTGAAAGCACTGCTGAACCACTGGCAGAATGTGACATTTGATCCATGGATTTGTGCTCCAGAAGGGGTGCTGGAAAATGCCGGATATTACAAGTTCAGTCCAGAGTGCATGCCTCTGGACAACAATCTGATATGACCTCAAATATATATACTGTGATGGGGAGGCTGACCTGTCTGCGAGTGATGAAACCGAGCTAAAAATATTCTTACTTTCAGCAACAAAGTTCGACGTGACAGTAAAATCCCTAATCTACAGTCTTAAGAAAAAACCATCAATAAAACAAGAAATTCTGGATTTAAATCATGGAAATTATATGCATTCATTTTAAAAGTATGGAAAATATTTTTTTAAAAGAATGTACTAACTTGGATCTTGACAGTCATAGAGAAAAGTGAAAGTCATTAACTCAGAAGCTGTAAATTTATTAAAAAAATTAAGCAAAATGCAAATTTAATTTTAAGGTTAAAAAATCTATTTTACAAATTACTAATTAAAAAAAAATATGCAAAAATGATAATTGTAGCAAACTTTTAAAAGTGATTCTGTGTAGTAACCTCCATCTCAAATGTAGAATTGAAAAAATTAAGATACATTAGAGATTGATAAATAAATTACCTTGAGGGAATTGAGTACTTATGCCAGTTATGTGATCATACGATATTGAAAGAGAGGGTGGGGGGAAGAGTGTTTTGTAGTTTGTAAATTATTGAGAATATTTTGATTGTCCATTTAACTCTATTTCTCATCTTGTGTTTGACTTTGGTTGCTGAAACCCTGACATAAATTTCCTCTGCTTGTAGACATCTGACAGACAGTCATTAGTGACTGATGCCAACCCCGTCTTCTAATTTCTTAACTGTAGGCCATTACAATAAATAAGTAGAGAGGGTGAAAGAAAATTGGCCATGAGATCAATTGTGATTCTGTGTTACTCACAGGGGAGGGACGCGATAGGTTTGAAAAACATGCAGAAATGACATTTCTAAGTTATTCTCTCTCAATTGCATTCCATGGTGTTCAACCATTTCTTGTTCACAAATGTTAAGATGGTTTTGATAATGACAAAAAAACTTTTTTCCATTAAAAGGGCTGTAACACAAACATGTTCAATATCACTACCATTCAGATAGGTTTTCTGTTAGTCTCTCTCTTTTAATAAGTTTAGATGAAAACTTACTCATGGAACCTCTTGACAAACCCATATGGCCAGTTGGTGGAGATGATCAAGAAGATACCATGTCAGGCAGGAGGTATGATGCCAAACTGAACTGGTCTCAATTGAAATTCAAACTCAAACCATCAACCATGGTGGTCCATTAGTCTACCACTGGACTACCAGCTGCCCAAAATGTTCTAAAATAGCAAATATATTATTTTTGAGGATTTTATGAAGTACAAGAGTAATGGTGAGATATTTGGATCTTGATGTTTTGGCAGCTTGTCTGAGGACACAAGTTAAACTAATGTACTTCCTGCCTCGGGTGCCAAGTTCTACATCAGTCCTCATTGTTCTCTTTATTGGTCTTTAATGGAAGCAAGGAAACATGGCTGACATACTAAAATGATTTCATGGTAAAGACACTAATACTTTCACTATAACTTACATATATCCAATGTCTATCAAAATTTTGATTTAAAGAATTTTACATGGAGATCTTAAAATTTATTAACTCCAAACCACACACTGTATATTGTAAATTGAATGAGCAAACAGAATAAAGAAATAGTACATTTCTTCATTTACTATAACAACTTTCAAGTTTTTATAAAAAATAGAAATATCTTTATCACAAAAACAAAAATATTAGTAAATAGTGGCACAGGATAACTCTACGATTAACATGGATGGAATAAGAAACAGCACACAGTAAAACCAGCTGATTTTTAGTAGAACAGGCAGTAACATTATCATTTACAGTCAGATAAACAACCTTTGTGGTGCATGTTATCAGTTTCCTGAAAGCAATTTTATTATTTGTTGTTGATAAATTGCATATGACGACAACATTGTCTCATTAACAATTCTATTATAAAAACTTTCTGATATCTACTCAGCTAATTTGTAATCATGACCCCTAATAAATGTAGAAAAATCCCTCCTTATTTTGAAAATCTCTATTAGTTTTTTTGGCTCTATCTATACGTATTTTTAGTGCCATTTATGTTTGCCAGAATAGGCTACTGGACTACAACCATAGGTAAAATGCCAACAGGAATGTAACTTGTATCAAAAAACGATGACGATGATGGCAATTAAAATGCCAGTCTCACCTTAAATGTTCTAAATAAAAAAATATAGTAAATGTACCTACTATACATACAATTGTCCTCCTTTGGTGTGTGCTCTAATCTGTTGGACAGATTGTAGAAAATTTCAGAAAACAAGGGTTCTTTCATTGAGGTTTCAGTATGGAAAACAGTTACCTGTGGCATTTTTTGTACCCAGGATAACGACTGAGAGCTTCTTTCAGTTTGGCTGAAGGAAATGAATGAACATAAACCAGCCCATTTTTCTATACTTTAAACTTGCCCACTGCTTGTATGAGATTGAAAAACTGCTGTTAATCCAAGCCGACAGATTTAAAGGGGCTTTGGACAGATGTCCCTTTAACACCAGGAAAAACTAAGATGCAGAAAGGTGTCCATTGGCAAAGAACTTGATAAGTTTGTGTAGGGGTAAAGAAACCAAAAAAAAAAATAGCCAAGTATAATAACTTGTTTGAGAGCATAAATGTATGTATGTGTAAACAGATGCTTTACTGTCAGTCCAGTGGCCAATATTCTGGCATTTGGATATTTAATCTTTACTTTTCATTGCATACCTTGACTAAAACAGTATTCTAGGACTTTTTTAAAAAATCTGTTTATTTAATCTTTTGGTTTTTGTTTTACTTATCTGTTGTTTTGTCGCAGAGTATGGTGGGCACCTCACACAACACTCAGTATAGTACACTGCTTGCTACCTCCAGCTGGAAAGAATGCCAGCATCATAGTCTACTGTCTGTAGGAGTTACCTGCAGGAAAGCCAGATGGAATTCAGGAGCTTTTTTCGCAGTATTTATGCACTGCGTGTAAAAGCATCTGGGAACGTTGACATTCCTCTGCACGTATCTTGTTGCATTCTAGTTCCCTGGTGTGAAGTTTCTCCAGAACACCTGCCATCTCTTTGTCTTTTTTGTCCAGCTCTGCTCTATGCTGGAAAGTTTGTTCTGCAAGTAAAACGTGGGCTCCATTAGGCTAGGGGTCAGCTGCCCCTCTTTTCTCTCACTTTATACACATATCACAGTTATTTGAAGGGATACAGATTTTAAACTATCCTCAGCATCAGAAAACAACAAATAAATAAAGCGATTTTGAGCATCTGAAAACCCATTGACAATCAGGACATTGCAAGCCCCTACTTATCCGAACACTTCCAAGGCTCTCAGGTGTGGCTCATCAAAGTGTTGGCACTCTCAAATACTCTGTATTTTTATACATGATAAAGATGCACAAGTAAACAAGCTGCATTTGTATATAAACTACAGTTACAATTTTGTAGGTGATTTTCTCTTTTCTAAATGGGACCAAAATATTTAAAAACTGCACTTAAGTGAGAATTGCCAGTCTAGGGGATTGTAACAAACAATAATGACTGGACTCAGTTTGAAACTCATTGTTGTGTAGGGCGCTGGAAGGAACTGCTTTGTCTTTTGTCAAACTTTGCATTTATGTACCTTTAGTGAAACTTAGGACTAATTTTTGTTTTAAAGTTTTTTTAAACAAATGAATGAATCAGGGTTTTTAAAAAGTTGATTTTGTTGTTGTTTTCTTTCATCACAACTTTGGTAAGTATTGCAATGACTTTTAAAAATAATTATGCAAATTCCACCTTCCCAACAAGCCAACACTTACATAGAGCTAAGGCAGATTTTCTAATTCTCCCTGAAGTTTAGCTAAAATGGCCAGTGATATTATGAATAGAGAAGATTTTGTTTTCCATATAAACAACAAACTGCCCATTTATTTCTGGTAGAAATGTTATACATGGTCCAATAATCACTAGCCATTCTCAAGTGGAGAGGATGTATATTCTGAGAGCTTCAGGGTAATAAAGATAGAATGACTGAATACACTTTATACTTTGGCTGACTCATCCTTTGTCACATGTATAGGGTTCAGGTAAAGCTACACCTGCCAGCTGGTCAGACTGTTTAAAGACACTGCAATCTGACATAGAACTTTTCTGGTCACCCCTTCAAAAAAAATTTTTTTCATCAATGGTGGACCACTGACCTGTTAGTTGGCAGTCAGCCTGTTTTAGCTTCTCTCTCAGCTTCACGTGCAGCTCCTGGGCTTGTTCCAGTTCGGCTCTCAGCTGGTTTGCTTTGATCTTCAGCTTTCCCATCTCTTCGAGTTTCTCTGAGCTTTTCCCAGCAAGCTCCTACAATTAAACAGGCTGTCTGCTCAAAGTAACTATCCATCTGAAC
The DNA here is from genome assembly GCA_018389105.1 of Nautilus pompilius. Lineage (NCBI taxonomy): Eukaryota > Metazoa > Mollusca > Cephalopoda > Nautilida > Nautilidae > Nautilus > Nautilus pompilius. The sequence goes on along the minus strand of JACATO010000065.1, from coordinate 985,615 downwards.
TGAACCTGTTGTCATGCACAAGAACAAGCCTCTAATTTCTAAAGCAAAGGTATCTGACAAATTGTCTAATATGCCAGGATCAAAATTTAAAAACAAACAAACTCTGCAGATATAAAGTATAAAGCACACATTTCCCAAAGCCAAACCCGATAAACTCTGTGCTATTTGTTGTATTTATTCTAACTATTTTTGTAATTTTTCACTATAGAAATTGTAACTGCTGTTTAATACAGAAGAGAATCCCACCTTGAAGTCTGCCAAGTTAGCAAAAAAGGGCAACTTTGGTTTTATGCAACAGGAATTCCAACATTTTTACACTAACAAAATTTCAAAATTATTAGTACACAGTGAATTTTGATTTAAAAGTATCATTACAAACTTGGACAATAACTATAAAAATGAATGACTTAAAAAAATTGTATATATTAGTTAAATTATTTTTTTCCAGATTTAAATAGCATTCATTCACTGAAAAACACCTGTCGCACAGTAAACCACTTTACCATAATATGCCGGAAACTAAGTAGCTAGAGGAAGCACAGAAATGTAAATTTTTCCTGAGAAACACTGGGTGGCCAGTGGTCCCTTCCCAGCAGTTTCTCCCTGCCCTCCTTTGTCAGTTGGTTGTGTAGGTTTCTCCCCACATCTAAAAATGAAGGGTTCTAGTAGGAATTCCGCTGGTGAAGTCAACTGTGCCGCACCCCCTCGTGGCGCTGGGCAGGTGTGCGTTCTACAGCTAACTATGGCGGCCTATGGTTGTCATCTCTGAGAGAGAGAAGATGTCTTCCCCGCAGAGACTGGCACAACACAAAAACAACAGCAACAAGTCAGAAATACAGTTGTACCATAAAAAATAACCACTGACTCCTGGCAAGAATTAACCACCAGGTAAAATGAACAAAACGTCACCTGTCCACTACAACATTGGCAAGTCTCACCTGGTTGAGCTCCTCCACATGCCTTTTCACTGTTTCCAGCTCTATTGCCAGGTAAGTGTTTTTGGACTGTAACCCAGAGACCAGTGAAGCCTGTTGGTTGGCTTGGTGCTTTAGTTCATCTTTTGTATTTTGGAGGAAATGCATTTTCTCCTCAATTTGTTTGGATCTGTGCTCCTGTAATTAAAAATAACACAAGGACTTTTGTTGGTGGGGTGACTGGCAGTGAAATGGTAAAGCTTTCAAAGTTCTGATATCAAGAAACCGGTCAGGACAAAATTGTGCACTGATTAAAATAAAACTCCTGTTCCTTTAATTAAAGCATTGGTTAGACCCCATTTAGAGTACATGATGCAGATTTGGTCTCCTTATCTTCTTAGGAAATTCTGAGTCTGGAGAGGGGTGCGAAGGCTTTCACCAGAATGATTTTGGGAATAAAGAATCTTAACTATTCCGTGATTATAAAAGCATTAAGCTTCACAGTCTTGTATACTAAAAATTTAAAGGGGAATCCATTTGAAATTTTAAAATTTCTAGGTAGACAATTCTCAGTTATTTTTTCCTATTTACAAGGGGTCAAAACTTTAAACTTCCCAAGTGGTTTCAGCAGGTTAGACACTTGCAAGAAGGATTTTTTTTCTTTTTAAGCATCAAAGTGATACAACCAGTATATAAAACAGATAGATTGTGTGAAGGCTTTACAAAGCTAAAAGATTTTCTACTTCCTCTGTCATCATCACCACCATCATGATTCAGGGATCAAGAGTGCTGGACCACCATTCACGATCTACCATAGATTAGAGTAAAAGGCCATTTCTGTGGTAGGCTTCCATAATCTTTCCATATGCCAGCCAGGAATGAACCTACCGAAAATCTTCATTATGACTCATCTTTTAGATATGGAAAAATTCTGGGCAGAAACCCTTGCAGCTGGCTGGTGAAGAGTGAAAAGAAGCCATTCCAGGGAAGTATGATGGCAAACTGAGCCAGTCCCTACCAAGATTTGAACCTGAGCCCTTGACCATAGTAATCCAGTAGTCTAATCACCAGATCACTGCCTCACCATACTCCCTCTGTAAAAAACTACAATTATCTTCTTTTAACCCATTCAGTTGGAAAAGATTCCTACCCCGACTTTCCAACTAACATATACATCCACTGCAGCAAGTTAATTACGGCAGAGAAACATTTTCAAACATTCTCAGATTTTGTAATTCTACACTAGATGTAACCAAACCAAACCTAAAACAATTGTGCAACTAACTTCAGATGATGTTATCTTCTGCCTCACTAGAATCAGGTTCTCCTCAGCCTGTAGTTTGTCTGCCATGTTGGATGACTTCAACCTGCTGATCTCTTCCTCCAGCTGAATGCGATGTTCGTCCATCATGGCCACTCGATCATTCATTGCCTTCTCCAGCAAGTCCAGATTTTCTTTGGCTCTACGAACCTACAATCAACTGATATTATCTGACTCACTAGTGCAGCAGATAGTGATAATGTAATAAACTTTTTTTTTTGGTTGTTTTGCTGCTGATTAAAGAAAGTTTATTGCTTAACCCTTTCCTGTCAGAAACACTGAAGGGAAGGTATCTTGATCATATTTCAAAATTTGAAGACATCTTCTTAAGGTTTTTCATAAAATGCAATAAATAAATTGACAATATTTTAACTTCATTCAAATCAATTAAAATTACAAAAAAAAGTTTACAAACCCTATCAGAACTTAAAAAAAATTTTCTTTGTTGTCAATGCATTTAATTAGATTTGTATTGGACAAGTGATATAGAGTGCAGGACTTAAATACATTCTGCCAAGCCCCTGGTACTATACCTCTTTATCCTTGGCATCCTCCATGTCTCTTAAAGCTGCTCTGTGCTGATGTTTCTCCTGTTGGAGTTGATCTGAAGATCAGAATGAAGCAGGAAGACAGAGGAAAAATAAAATGCCATTTAGACTTTGCCACTGTTAGGAAGATTGCTTAAGTCAGAAAGAAACGACAAATTCTCAAGGTACTTTTTAAGCTCTGTGGACAGGATGAAGCAAGTTGCTTGAAGCTAGAGATGAAAGACTATTAGGGTCTGGTGGAAGAGAACTGGCAGCCTTTCAGAAGGCACTTCATATTGAGATACAGCTGAAGTCATTGGATGCAAGGTCCAGTGTGTCTGGAAGATGCAGGAGTAATGTAATTCCTTGACTGGTCAGAAATTTGTAGATGAGAAGTGATGTATGGCATGGTGCACGGTTGAAGGGTGTATGGGAACAGATCATGGTATTTGTGTTGTACAGCATTGATGAGATGAGTTAGGATGTTCTTATAAAAGGGAGCACTGACTCTGTGTCCTTGAGAAACAAACTAATGATGGATAATTCCCCAAAAATCAAAAACAATGAGCATCAACTTCCCATGGGACCTGTCACTTCAATATTTCTTCAGTTGTGGTGACTTCTAAACATCACTTCTCACCGTGAATTTCTAAACAGTTGCGACGTTACTCTCATGTCCTATGGATTCATTGGACCTTGCACCTTGTAACGTTATGCTATTTCTCACTATGAGTGCACTTGTTGATGACTGTTCACTGCATCCATCATCTTCAAAAGATTCATGACCCTTGTGAAATCACTTGTGCCACTCAAACACATGAGACTTGTTAAAAAAATCCAGTCCATAAACTAAACACCTGTAATGCATATGGTATTCACTTGTTAGAAACCTAGGCTTTTATACCATTTATTAATTAATCAAAGCATAAACAGCCCTAGAGCCATCTTTTTGTTTCCATAGGCACGGCAAAAAAATCAACTCATTTTTTTTAGCAACATAAATAAAAACTAGTTATTTACAATTTTCTCTCAAGTAATTCTTCAGTGCCACTCATATACTAAGAAAGTATTCAAGAATCCACAGACAAGGTTGCAAAAACAATATTTTGCTGCCTACTAACTTCTTAAGGAAGAAAGGGGGGATTTGTTTATGCTATTTTATTGTAAGACACACTGATACACATGAAGTTACTGTACTGCATTATTCTGTATTAACATCTGTATACTGTACACTTAGCATTTGATGGATTTTAATTAGGTATATCATTTACAGATCATCAGTGCTTAAGCAAGTGTATGGCAGTAGTCTTGAGCTTTATGGAATTGGTGATCGATAACTTTAGATTCAAATCATTTTATAAAATTAACTAAATCTAAAAAAAAAAATAGAACAATATAAACCACATTCAAGAGATCTCCCTCCCTTTTCTCTTTCTTTCCTTCCTTCCTCTTTCCCCTCATTTTCTTCCTTCCTCCCTTCCTTCCTGCCTAGTAAAATGCCAGTCTCCTAGTGATACTCACTGGGTCACTGGGCTTTTTGCAACCTTGACACTCTATCTTTCTACGATTTTTTTGTCTTAGATATTAGGGTTTCTCAAAACTTAACTCTAAAGTCATATATCAATCAAATTACTTGCTATGGTAAACTTGATATGCCTTTTTTACATTAGATTAATTCAGTTCTGTTAGTTTATTCAATGATTACCAGGAGGTGAGAAGCCAACTCTGCTTACACAAGGGCCTCATGGGAAGAAAAAGGGTCATTGATACAAGTTTTAAATTGATTGATACCTTTAGCATTAACTGCATTTTCCAGTAATTTATTCCACTCATTAACAATTCTACTACTATAAAAAAAATATAACTAATCTTAGCTAATTCATAATTATCAGTGATTGCAGGACCCCAATCTCAAGAAATCTAGTTACCCTGATCCACTGGGTTTTGTCTCAAACGTCTAAATTTCAAAGTTGACATATCTGATGTTTTTAATCTTATAAATTTACATTGAACTCTCTAATAAAACCAATATCCTATCTCAAATAAGAACTTTGTGCTTGAATGCCTTTTATAGTTTTTTTACTATAAAAACCTCCCAATTTTTGACCAACGAAAGCAAACTTGTGCATAGTCACCGGAGAAATGCACCCCCTTCAATTTCACTTCGGACTGGAGATGAGTTATCTGCTCTTTGAAGTCAAATATCTGTTCTTGTTGTTGTTTACATTTCCTTTCCAAGTCATCAGTCTGAAATGAAACAAGAAAAGAAATATGAACACAATACTAGGCCTTTCAATTAAAACCTGGCTGGATAGAATTATGGAAATTCTAATTCAGCTGAGTTTCATTTGGAACATCCCAAGCATATGCATACACGAAATATATATGCTTTAGCATTTTTAGGTTACAGAATTAAAAGCATACAGTAGATGGAACTACACTACTGATGGTGGAGATTTCCTACCTTGCTCTCCAACTGGACGTTCTTGTCATTACTTTCTGACAGCTCCTTCCATAATTTTGTCTCAATATTTTTTCTCTCCTGTGAATTACAGATTAAAAGCATTCAGTGAACTCCCCAAAACAGTGACCAGACTGAAGTAGTTTACATACAACAAGTTGGGTGCATCGTCTCTGAGATGAAAGATATGAATAACTCTCTCCCTTTACCGAAAGAAAAACAACTAAATAATAGGGCACACATCAACCCTCTGTATACTAAGTCAGTTTTCACCTTACTGATACCGGCCCGGCCAAAAAGCACTGGTTAGTATTTGTGTTGAGCTGGCTGTATATTTAGTCAGTGCACTTGTAATGCAGAACATGCAGAGTTGGAGTGATATGGATTTGTCATTACAAAGGGGAGGAAGATATTCGTGTTTCAGGCCCAATGGCTTAACCTGTGCTGAGTAATATAAATTTAAAAGGTAGTGGGAAGTAAATGCACTAACCCCTACAGTATATAGATGGTTAAAATTGTATGTTACTTGAGTATTATAGTGAATAAAATACAGTTAAAAGTAACAAAATATTTTCAGTTAAAAATTACAAATCAAAAGTATAAACCTCAAAATTAGCTATATGACTACTCTACACCAACAAAATTTTTTTCCTTCTAATGTAAGATCCCTAAGTTAAAGCTGTGTTTTTTTTGTTTATTCATTGTTCTTGCCAATTGTTGATGATTGTATATGGTGTGTAGTCTGTAGGGAGAGGGAAGGGAGAAATCAACAAAGTGCACAAACTCTTACTAAACACTGTTTTGTCAGATAGTGGCAAAAGTGTCTCATGACTACATCAACTTCAACAGTTAGAACCCTTGTTTGCCTTTTCCTACTGCATAAAAACTGAAATATCTACTAGTTATTCCCATTACTTTCATGGCAGTTAGTTGCCAAAACTGTTAGTGTTCATGTTACCAGCAGGGTTTGCTGGAAGGGCACAAAAGAAAACACATAAGATCAGCAATGAGTAATTATCAACAGATCAGTGGACAATGAACTGAATGTTCAACAAAATGGCAAATAATTCAAAGTCAGTTCTCTTCACTAGTAGCAAAGAATGAATTCAAGTCAGACACTGAATATCACAATCCAAAGTAATTGCAGAGATGGCAAATAGAAATTATTTAAAAATAAGAAAAATATAGAATATATACTTTTCAATGAAACAAATTTACTACTAATACATATTGTCACTTTATATTTAACAAGATGCTATTGTTTTCCCAGATAAAATTCCTTTTAAAAGCAAACTGTAATCTGTTCAACAACTTGTTTTTGTTGGTTATCATAAAATTTTAAAAAAAATCTGTAATAATTCTAACTAATTCTTCACTGACAGAATATGTTACTATAGCCTTGCTGGGAAAAAATGTGCTGTACCCTGGGCTGCATATTTACAACCTCAGTACAACTGTTTTTGCACACACAAATACAAACAGAAAAGCCATAAATTAATAATTGACACATTCAAGATGATGTCCATGTTCTTTGGTGGCAAGAATGACTCACTTCTCTCTCCCTCTGCAGATCAGATTTGCTTGACAAGTTAAGTTCGGACAATTCTTGTTTTAGTTGTAAAATAAAAGTTTCACTGTCAGCAATTTTCTGTTGAGCTAAGGAGAGCTCAGATTCTTTAAGGCTCAACCTGAAACAAACAAGAGAATACAGTAATTTAGGAAGGGAATAAACAAGAGAATACGTAACTTAGGAGGGGAACAAAGAAGAGGATACAGTAACTGAGGTGAACAAACAAGAGGATATGGTAACTTGGGAGGGGAACAAACAAGAGGATACAGTAACTTAGAAGGGGAACAAAGAAGAGGATACAGTAACTTAGAAGGGGAACAAAGAAGAGGATATGTAACTTAGAGGGGAACAAAGAAGAGGATACAGTAACTTGAGAAGGGGAACAAAGAAGAGGATACAGTAACTGAGGTGAACAAACAAGAGGATATGGTAACTTGGGAGGGGAACAAACAAGAGGATATGGTAACTTGGGATGGAAAGCAGATTACTGGAAAAAAAGAAAAAGAAAAAATTTAATCATTGATATGATTTCTCAATATTATTTAAATCTCGCAAGTAAACCATTTCTTTTGTCTCTACAAGCTCCTCCTTATCTGCTATACTGATTAGCAACTGATGTTATTTCTGATGCCAAAAATTGCATCAATTTGTAATTTTTTACTGGTGGAGAAAAAGCCTTCCTTGCCTTCTGACACTAGAAGAGGTCTCAGATCCCAATGCAGAAACAGGAAGAGATTTTCTCTTTATTTATGAAGCAGATGTGGAAAGAAACTAAGACCATAAGGTGGGAAAAACAAACCTTTATTCCCCACCATTGCAAGTATGAGAGTGGCGTTAACACTGGACAAGAAAGATGTAGTTGCAAAAAATTATTTTTCACATTAACTAAAACAAAAGAAATGGAGGAAAGGAAAGGGAGATTGGCAGACAAAAGAAAAAAAAAATATTTTGGGTTTTTCTATCAAGAGTGGGGCCCACCCTGACTAGCACATGTCAATAATTCAGGTCCATTGTGTGCTGGAAACCAATATGTCACATGTTAGGTCACAAAACCTGGAACCCTGGTTGTGTAAGGCTTACCTGGAAAACAGGGAATTGAAGGCTGTCGTCTTCTCTTTCAGAATGTCCTGTAGTTGAGCCATGGTTTTGCTTGAGGTTCTGGTCAGGTAATAAAAGTGAAAAGTAAAGTGAAGTATTCTGAACAATTAATTTGTAAAAATGATAACACCAGAAATTGTCTTTACATCCAATAATTACTTGTTAAAGGTGTTCACTAACCATGATGATGGCTCAGCAAAACTTAGATCCATCATCAGCTTCTCCTATATATTGTTCAATCTCCTAGCACAGCTGTTAAATTTCTTACAAGACAACACTCATCACAAACCCTCCTCCTGCATAGCTTCAGCCTCAGCTAGTAAAACAGGCAGCAAATGGTTTCTCTTTTATTCCATTTAACCTTCAAACTGAAAGTGGTAATTAGCAAAAAACTCAATCTGAATGTCAAAACAACTTATATGAAACCTCACTGCTATTCACAACAATGATTCTTTGAAAGGAACTTTTTAAAAGTTTTAAAGATCCCTTCAACTTGCACCATCAGCTGAACAAAGATCCTGTGTCAAGGCCACAATCCACATACTTTTACTACCTGGGAACATTAAGATCTTTTCAGTAAGAAACACAAGACATATTATATTGTAATGTTTGTCTAATTGAAAACTTAAAAAAAATAAATGTGCTGTTTTTCAAAGAGTAAAGTCCTAGAAATCAAGTTAGGATGACCAGTGATCCACTGGTATACTACTGGGCTACTACGATTGAGGGCTTGAGTTCAGATCCTGGTCAGGAGCTTGATTTGTATACCTGCCTTGGTGAGGTTTTTTCTCAGCCAGCCATCTCCAGTATTCTCTCACACACCAAAGAGCTCTAGCAGGGTTTACTAGATACATAGACTGGAGGATCTGCAGGTAACTCTTAAATGGCTTGCACTTTGAGGATAGAGAGACCCCATCTGAATTCGGGTAACTCACTTGGTCACCAAGGCTGGCACCCACACCTCTTCCTCGTCTAGCTCCCTGTTGTAAACATCCTTAGACATCAAAAGTTGGGACAGGGTTTGCCAATAAGAATAGATTAGAATGTTACTGCCGCATCAGTGAAATCTGTTTACTGTGTACATAGATATTGCCAAAGTTAAGGTAAAAACAAAACTGCTCTCTAACGAGGTGCAATAAAACCTGAGAAACTTTACCTAACCAGAAGCCCCGCTCCACCTCAACTTTTATGTAAATAAACTAGGAATTTTTATTTACCTCTTTGATTTTCTCAGCATCTCCTCTTTTAGGTCTATTGCATCCATCATGTTGCTCATCTATAGCAGACAGGACAGTAAACATGACATGTTTGATATAGTGTAAATTGTGGTAGAACAGCATGAAATACCAACACAGAATGAGAAAACAGCCTCCTGGCTACAAGCTCTCTCTCCTCTCCACTAAATATCTCTCTGTTCTTTAACACCAAATAATAATAATAATAATAATAATAATAATAATAATAAAATAATAATAATAATAATAATAATAATAATAATAATATAATAATACATAATAATAATAATAATAATTATAATATAAATAATAATAAGAATAATACTAATAAAATAATAATAATAATATAATAATAATAATTAATCATAATAATAATAATCCTACTATCATCATCATCATCATCCTCCTCATACAAAAGGCACAAGTACATTACAATTTTTAAATAAAAACAAGATGCTGTTGTTATATATACTTTCCCATAATTATGAATTAAAATTATTAAAGGATAGTTCATTACAGTTACTTATCAGCGTCACAGCAATATTTGATTTTCTATGTGGAAAAAAGTTGAAAAAAATTATTTACAGATAGTCTAAAATTATGATATACCTTTGATCACCTATAGCTAGTGGTTGATTCTCATCGTAACTAACCTTTAACCTGTGATGCATACAAACAGAAATGAGTAAAGGGAAAAAACCAAACTTTTTAATTAAGCAAAATTTTGATAACTCAGATTTGGCTTTCCAAATCAATCTCTCTCTCTCTCTCTCACAGTAGAAGGTTAATGAAAAGTAAAAACAAAATTGACCTGGGCTGCTTTTTCACGCTCCAAATTCCTGACCTGTTGGCAGAGTGTCCAGGTTTTATCCTTACAGTTGTGTTCCATCAGTTGTAGGTCTTGGTTATGAAGCACAGCACTCTCTACAATCACAACAGCAATTTGTGCTTTTTTTACCTTTGAGTATTTGCTATTATTTGTAGTTTCCCGATAAAACAAACAAATGCATATCTAAACTAAACAAGCACTAATGAGATAGGCATAATTTCAGATTATTTTAATTGAGGTTTGCTAAACTTCTCCCTCCTCGATAAATACTGAAATCAACATGCAGTGAGTTGTGGAAGTTTTTAAAAATCTCCATATTTAAATGTTTAAAAAATTTTAATTTTTATCACTTAAAGAGTATTTTTTTTGTTGTTGTTTGTTGTTGTTGTTGTTGCATGTTCTATACACAACACACACTAGCTGGAGTTTTCTTTCATTCAAAATAAACCTGGCTGAAATAGGATCACTGTGGCATCTGACCAGGTTTCAGTTGAACTTCCCTGGTATAATGAATCAATAAAGTATAAAAACTAAAAGATGCATATATATTCCATAACAATGATAATGAGCACTAATATAGTGTTCAAGGATATGTTTAATCATGAGTTTAGGACAGCATGTTCAGAACAATCATTAAGTTGTACGTGTGGTAGTAGAATTATTTTTAAAGGCTAGTTTCTGCATGCACAACTATAACTCCACCCCCTTCCCTGGGACTAACTGTATGTTGGTGGGGCAAAAAAGCGATTTCCAGGAACTGTAGTTTCTTATAAATCACACAGATCTAAAACAAAATCATCTAGATGTAAATCTAGCAAAAAATAGTTAACGAAAAAACCTGCAATAAGCCCATGAGACATGTTTTAAAAATGCTAGACATTTGGCAAATAAAAATAAATGAATTAAGATTGATAAAGTAATGAAAACATGGGCTCATGTTGCTGATAGTAAACTTTCTAGAGATGCTTATCAGTTAATCCATAAAGGCAGAAGTGGTGGAGGGAAAATTCATTCTGTTTCAGATAATTTAGCTGCTACTTTATATGCACTTCAAGATCAGATTGATGAAAAAGAGTGTGTGATGACATGATTTACAAATAGCATTGATTCTGTCTGGATGTACAGACTGATAGCTTTACCAATTAATTCAGTGATATGCAAACTTAATTAAAAAATTATGAGGGGTAGGAAATTTCAAAAGCTATGGGTATAAACTATTTACCATGGATTGAGAATTACAGGACGAGGTTCAGTGAGTTGTTCTAGATAGTGTTTAGCATGGTATGAGACCTGAATTTCTTTGTGATAATCAAAGCTTAAAAATGTCCTTTTGTGGGTAAGCATTTCCCAAATGTCAATTTTTTTTAAATTCCAGGGATGGAAATACACATCATTTGTTTTTTTTTTCCTTCGTGTGAAACTTTATCTACTGTTGTGGTTAAAGTCAGCAGCAGCACCTGGAGGAAGGAGGGTAAAGCTTAGTTTTATTCAATTACTGTAGTCCAACATATCCAGGGAATGATTCTCGGAGCTCTGCTTGATAGATTAGCACTAAGACCACCACAGTAAACCGTCCTCTGGTCATGAAGTCTAAATTCCATTTGAAATCTGATTTGATTAGTTAAAATAATTAAGTTGTCAATTGTAGATGAGGTGCTTATGTTAAATGTTCATCTCCCTTGCAAACATTTAAAATATGGTTATTCCCTTTACTTAAATTTGTAGTGAGTTCATGATATCAGCATGTTGCAAAGTATTGAAAAAAAAAAACAGTATACAACAATATACCTATAGATTTTTCAGTGTCATTAGGTACATCATTTCCTGCTAGTTCAAGTCTGATTAAGGTTCGGTTACTCTGCAACATTTCCAGCAATGCACGGCCGCCTAATAGGCCAACTTTGTTCCATCGAAGATCTGGCAAAAACATTGAAAATATTAGGAATGAAATCATGAGCCAAATTTAGGAATCTGAACAGTTGCATACAGTAGCTGCTGTATAAAAACATTTGCCTAACTTCCTGCTCCAGCTCCATCCAGTAACCTCGTTGTTATGTACATTTCATCATATGATGAATAAAACTGCAATTAAACCTCAAGGTGCTGTCCTCATGGAATTCCACCAGGTGGGTGAAGTGCCAGAGTTTGAGATCCAAGCTTAGATGGAGCATCTACTTAGCATTTCAGGTTGTTGGAGCTCAAAAAGCAGTCCACAAGTCTTACAGGGATCTGTGGTAACTCCAGAACACTGAAGACTACATTTGAGGCACAGGACTGCAGCTGTATCTATGACAACTGAGGAAGCTCTTGGAAACTCCAGTTACATGTTCACTAAATTTCTGTACTAATCCACATTATAATTTAAAAAAACAAAAACATTTAAATTCAAATATTTATAAACAGATACAGAAAGACAGAGGACAGCTTTACAATACAGAAAAGAAAGAAAAATGAAACTAAAATTTATTCCCTGAATACTACAAAAGGTAATATCAATGTCATAAGAGATACACTGCTGACGTGTAGAGTTTGTGGTAGACCTACTCAAACTGGTAGATTAACAGGTAAGGCTATATTTTGTTTGTTTAATCAACTGACATCAGCAACATTACTATTTTCAGCATTTGTTTTGATTGTTTTAAAGCAATAACAAATTTTACCTAGGGACCGTAAGGTTGTGTTTCTCTTCAGGGACTCAGCCAGTTCTTTAGCACCGGTGTGGGAGATCTGGTTGTTCCGTAGATCTAAAGTCCGTAATGCAGTGCTTCCTCTAAGACCCTCGCAGAATGCACTGAATGACACATCCAGCATCCCCAGGGCATTCCACTCCAGGCAAAGACTAGAAAGAAACCCCCCAGAAAACAGCATGGACCATTATAAAGTCAGATGAAATATACCACCATGAGAATAACAGATAACTGAAGAATTATCCCAAGTTAAAATAAAGTTTTCCACAGTGTAAAAAAATAAATAGATAGATAAACTTTTAGTGTCAAGAGGTTTTAGCATTAAATGCAAGCTTAAGGAAAATGTTAAAGCTCACCTTTTAAGTAGTAGCTAGAAAACTTGACTTTGTTTTGATCAATTACCTGTAGTATAAAAATACTAATTTTTGAAAGTTTCTGCTCTTGGCTTCATTTTTTTTTTTCCTTGGGGACAAATTCTCTCTTTCTCTCTTTTGTTTGTCACATTCTGTGCTATCAGTTTTTGATCAAATACACAAATTAATCTTCAGATGTCACATGTTAGAATTTAACAATTTTACAAAATATAAAAAAAACCCACAAAACTTCAGCTTCCTGTGTACCACATAAGTGTTAATTTATTTAACAACTTTACCCACAATTATTCGGCAGATTTGTTACCTTTTGTGAAAGCAAATCTGAGAGACTTGCTTGCAGCCTTTGGCACTCATGCATAAAATTGCCTAAAAACATTTAAAACGTACTGTTACAAACCAAGCATATCTTCTCTCCTTGTTAATCCAAGCCTTTTCCTTCTTCCAAATTTCTTTATATTTCAAAGTGAAGTGCTTCTTCATCCTTTCCACCTTCCCCAAGAGAAAGTAAGTCTTCTGGTTGCTTTGCATGCCTCGCATTGCCTGTCCTCTGCCACGAGCCCAGTACTTCCAACTTCAACAGGAAAATCCCGACTGAAGCCCATTTTTAAATGAGAGAGAAAACGGAAGTGTCCGAAAGAAACTCATGCAACTGGCTAGTAGAGAAAGTAGATGGGTGAAGATGAAGACAGCAGTCACGTTTTACTCGCAGAAACACTGAAGTTTCTCCAACAACAGCAAACTGCCTGAGAATACTGGAACGGGCCGAGTGTTTGTGTGAACTCCACATTTATTTCCTCGGTGGTGCAATTGTCTTTTTTTTTCACAGCATAAATAATGTTGTAAGCTACAGCAGTGACTAAAATGTAGGTAGATTTGCATCTATTTAGCAAATAAAGCAAACCACATGTATTAAAATTCATGGCTGTGGTTGACTTTGTCCCACTGTAAACAATTGTTCATTAGCTGCCTATCATTGGGGCACCATGGTTTCAGATAATTAAATAAAGTTATCTCTTCTACAGCCCAAAAAATTCTGTCTTAGACTCACTCTGAATCTAAAATGGCCACTTAAACAATTAATAAACATCAGTGCAAAACTTATTCACCTTATCAGAAAGCTTCTTTAATCCTTTCAGTATTACACCCTCCTGCCACAGAGGTGTGATTAACATATGATAAAGAAAACAAAAAAGTGAGTAAAGCTTTGTGAATTTAATGATCTAATGATTAAAAATATATCTATCATTTGTAATTTTTTGGTATTTCAGAAGAGATCTAATAAATGATAAAAAAATAATTAGGGGTTTTGAACCTGTGGACAGAAACAAAGTTTCTAGACCATCTGTAGCCACTAAAGGTCATAATTATGAATTAGCTAAGATTCTGGCAGGTAAAGATGTCCAAAAATATTCTTTTAGTAATAGAATTGATAATGGTTTAAGATTATCAGCAAATGCAATTAACAGTGACAGTATCAGCTAATTTAAGAATAGCTCTGATGGCCATTTATCTTCTGGTAGGGAAATCCTTATGTAAGCCATAATGGCTTCCTGCCTCCTTGTAACTATTAAACCTGTTATTTTTTTGATTTTTAATTTTTATTTTACCTTTTCAGTGCTTTGTTCTGCATCAGCATTCGACCAAGAGCCTCAGCACCAATTCCTCGAATATTATTTCCCTGAAAGAAAGAGAAAAACAACAACAACAATATATAATAATATAATAATAATAATAATAAATAATAATAATATAATAATAATAATAATATAATAATAATAATAATAATATAATATCTGCTATTTGTGTTATTTTCTTTAGAATTTGAATTGTGACTTAGTTTGTAAAGTATAAATTCCTTAGTTTTATTTACCTTTTCTTTACTGGTGAACTTATTTGATGCACACTAATGACAGTAACATTATTTCCTAACAAAATTAAAGCAAACTTTCAGAGTTTCACAAGCCTTCTAATAGTCACCGATTACTTTAAGTTTAAAGCTATGCAGCCATTCATCATTAATGGAACATCCTGAGATGTAACAAACTGCTATATGCTATATGCTATTGAACTTCAGTATTTATCAGACAGTTTTCTCAGATCTCACTACAAGAAAGTAGCAACTTTTTATATAAATGGACAATTTCTGTTAATTAAAGAAACAGTCTCAAAATGCAATGGTACAAAACAGGATTCCCTCTTTATGTTTATTAACTATTAGGTTACAAAGGTTTTGTCGGTTTTTTTACTGCAACAACGAGACTTCATGCTGTTGCTGAACATGAACTTTATTAATCAAAGTAAGTTCCATTACAATCAGTAAACTTCTGCCAACGAGTTACATGTGCATTTCTACCATTTTGAATAAATCTGGATTTCTGGAGTTGATAAACTGTTCGAAGACAGTTTAAATTGCTGCTTGGTTGGAGAAGGATTTCATACAGAGGAAGCTGTTGAGGTGTTTGAAGAGGTGGTATTTAGTGGAAGAAAGGTCTGGTGAATAGGCTGGGTGAGGGAGAACTTCGTAACCCAACCTGTTCAGTTTCTGAAGAGTTACCTTTGTTTGCAACATGAGGACAAGCATTGTTGTGGAGCAGGATTGGGCCTCTTCAATTCACTGATGTCAGCTGTTGTTGGGAGAGTTTCTGATGAACAACGTTTAATTCATGATAGAACCTTTCAGCTGTGATGGTTTCTTCAGGTTGCAAGAAGTTATAGTGGATGACACCAGTTGCAGTCATCCAGACAGTGACCATGACCTTCTTTGGGTGAAGGGTAGGTTATGGAATGTGGTTAGATGTTTTGTTTCTGTTGAGCCACTGTGCTGATCATTTGCGATTGTCGTAAAGGATCCATTTTTTCATCACACATAATGATTCGGTCAAGAAATGGGTCAATTTTATTTCTCATGACAAGTGAAGAGCAGATCTCCAATCAACGATTTTGTTGTTGTTAATTCAACTTGTGAGGCACCCACCTGTCAAGCTCTTTCACCTTGCTGATTGCATCAAGATGCCGGGAAACAGTTGCAGCACTTAAGTCAAGCTTTCCAGCAATTTCTCACACTGTTTTTCTTGGATTGACTTCAAATGAGACTTTCAGATGATTGTCATCACAGCTGGAAGGACGTCCACTACGTTCCTCATCTTTGAGGCTTATATCTCCTGATCAAAACTTTGCAAACCACTGTTGTACTGTGCGCTCATTTGCTGTGTCCTTGCCCCATGCCTGCTTAACATTATGAGTTGCCTCGCTTACTTTGTGGCCTCATTTGAACTTGTGAAGCAAAATGGCATGATAAACCTTTCTATCTATGCTTCACTCAGAACCCTGAAACAAATATCCATTTTATGATTTTCAAAAAGGTAGGTTTTGCATAATGTATGTCAAAGCACAAGTTACAAAACGATATATAACTTATCTACATACACCTTCAAAAGCATGTGAAAAATAAACTCTAAATTAGCATAATATAAAAGCCGACAAATTTTCGTAATGACCTAATATAAATATTTTTGTTTGTATGTGTCTTAAGCTCTAGCATGTCCTCCCCTTTTTTTTTTTTTCCTGGCTAACTTTTAGCTGAGTTCTACAAGAGCTGAGGATGTGAAGCACTGTGTTAATTATCAGCCAAAGAAAGTTTATTCCAATTCCATACACCTGTAAATCTTTATTACTACTAAGAGGTGTTAAAGACAGTTTGGTATCAACATTGTACTATCTCATTATGTGACATCCAAGAATAATTGAACATTGAAATGTTATATACAAAAAATTTTAAAAATTGATAGACACCTAGAGTGAACAGATTTTAGAAAAGAAGCAAAAATAATGCTATGTATTTCTTGGAAAATGTATTAGAAGTATGGTCTTTGTATTCCTGCCATCTTTATTTCATTTCTTTGGCTGGTCTTTCCAACTATATAGGTCTGCCCATACTACAAAAAAACTGTCATGACGATGGGCTTGTGGTGAGTCAGTCAGAAAGGCTAGGCTGGTTACTGGCACTTGAAAGGATTTGAAACTGAAGGTAAGTGATATTCAATTGAAAATATATCCACAAAAAGATGTTTTGAGATAATCTGACATTGATACACAGTAAATTCCCCACTAGAAACCCTGTTTTCAGCTGCGGAAGCAAACTGAAGTGCCTAGAGGAAACCTATGCTGATGGACTGTTACAGAAGAGCAAGAGATTTCCCCGGTATGGAAAAAAACCCAGGCCTTCTACTGCAAAAGGCTGGTGTGCTACACAAGCAGCCATCTTCTGTGCATTGCCATTTTAACCCACACAAAAATAATTCAGTTAACTGTCAAAGGGAGCTAACTAAAAAGATTCATTAGCAGAGTTTCAAGTATGTACTAGAATTCAGTAAAAACTGCATTCGAAACAATGTCACCCCGAGATCACAGACATCAGCACTTTTCCTCCATTGCAATGCAATGCTGTTAGTATGTGAATAATTATTCTAAAAATCTAATAATAACTTTAAATTGTAAGTTTAAAAAAATCACAAGAGGGCACATTTTTAGAAAGTATGTTTAAAAAAAACAACAACAAAGGCTGGAAACTTAAAATTAACATTATCAAAGAAAACTCCATTTCAGCAATACATACCTTAAGGTCAAGCTTTTTACAGAACAGGTTAGTTGATAAACCATGTACAAGACTTTTTATGGCTAAATAAGAAAGAAAAACAGAGACAAGATTTACAGCATAATGAGAAAAAATGTATGTAACTAGAAAGTTTTCACAGAATTATAAACAAATTTCTTTCCTTTAGTTACTGAAAAACAATGAAGAAACTTAACTGAATCTCATTTTTACTGCTTTTATCCCAACTTACACATACTTTCTTTTCAATAATCAGGTTTTCTTGGGTAAACATAGCAAAATACATTAGTAAAAATCCAGAGAGTCACTGGTAATGTGCTATATCAGAACTAGTCTTATACCTGTGCCTGTGACCTGCTAGCTATGAAGATGCTAATGCAGTTTTTGATAACTGTTCCAACCTACTACAGCACTGTTGATGCCCCACTGGTTCAGGGGACAAACGAATTGCTAGAGCAATTAGGACTAAAGTAAATAAATATTTCACTAATGTTCTGTTCTCCCAAAATGTTCACTAGTGTCCTGAATGGAATTTTGCTACATAACATTTTTCATTCTGGCCATCAAACTTATTATTAAAAAGCACTGGAGCAACTAAATGCTGATTCAAAATGTAATTAATCCCTAGTGATCGAACTGAGTCTCACCATCTTCACATAGCATACTGTCATCCAGCTTTACTTCGTGGATTGTCTGGTCGGTGGACAAGGCTTTACCCAGAAGAGCACAGGTTTTAGAAGAGAGGTTTTGTGATGAAAGGTCTAAAACCAGTCTGCATTTTTCCATATTACCTCTTCTGAAAAGTTGAAAAAAAGAAAAAAAGATGTACTAAAAGTAAGCAATTTTAAATAAAACTTGATAAAGCCCAAGATTTAAAGAGTTAAAAAGCTCGGTTTGAGTCATCAGTAAAATTATTGAATAAACATAGCAGATACCTTCTAGACAGTTCCCCAAACATAACATGATAATGAATCTTATATTAAATAGTTCAGTTTATTTTAGCAGTTACAAGAGGCAAAAAAGTCTTCATGGTTTAGCAAGAGTCCTTGGACAAGAGAAATGATCACCAATATGATTGATTCTTAAATTTATTATCACTATCACCAATACGTACACTTACCAGTAATTTATTACACAGATTAGGAACTCAATTACTAGAAGAATATTTTCTGATGTCTAATCATGACAGAATCTTTTATCATCCCTACTATAATAATAATAATAATAATAATAATAATAATAATAAATAATAAATAATAATAATAATAATAACTGTGGTTCACCAAATAATTTCTCCCTGTCCACAGGCTCAAAATCTCTAATTATTTTGTAAAGCTTTATTAGGTCTCCTCTTAAATAACTAAAATTCAGATTTAAGATCTGGAAACATTTTAGTAAACATGTACTGAATGCTCCCTGATAAATCAATGTCTTTTCTCAAATAAGGACTCCACACTTGCACAGCATATTAAGGGTCTATACAACATAACTAGAGCTTCATTACCTCTGTGTTTAATATCTGGTTAATTACTCCTAATATTCTATCTGCTTGCATTGTTTCCAGCTGAAATTCACTGCTCTTCACATTTGCTATTTTGGTTAACAAATAATGTAATAGTGCCCCCTTTTTAACACAGCAAAAAATTACTCTGCTTTGTCTCCCCCATTGGATAGAACCAGAAACCTTTTTATTATCTTTAATCTTGTTAGAGACAGCATAATCAGTAATTGGCCAGTGGAATCAAATGTCAATTTTAATCTTTCACCTATCTACCAAGGTCGCTTAGCTTAACCTTCAGAGAAAGAGAAACACCTACCTACCTGGGTAATTTCTTCAGTACACACTCATCTGGTTCAGTGTGGTTCTGTTCACACAGTTTAAGGTACACAAGGTGTAATTCCTCCATGCTCAAAGTCAGCTGCCCTACAATGAATAAAATGCTATTTTCCAAAGTCTGGTATTCAATAGATAAACAGAAGACAAGGTATGAATACAGCATAACAAATACAAAGGGTTGTCAAAACTACAATAGTTCATCTGGTACAGAAATGGTGATAAAGGTTCTTGACAATGTGGGGTTCTTTTATATAATTTATTAACCTATAATTGATAATAATGAGTATACACTATCAGCATTAGATTCTTTTACCATATCATGGTATCCTTAACTTTCATAGAAGCCATGAAAAAAGTTTAATTATAGCATTTACCAAACATAAGTATTGTCACCACTGTAAACTTCCTTAGTTATTTTGGAGGGGAGGTTTAAATCTCTACCTTGGTTACCAGCTGAGGGATCATATGCTGAGATACCGAGTTCTCAGTATGGGAGGGAGACCACTAGCAAAAGTTCCAACTAGAATTTTTCATCAAATGTGGAAGAAGACCCATGTGACTAGTAAACTGAGAAGCCAGTACATAAGTATACCTATAGGAAAAAAATCTAGCAATATTTAAAGCTATAGTAAACTAATGTTAAAAAATTCATTAATTTAAAATTACAAGTACATTAGTTTTGATTAGTTTTTTTCTAAATACAAAGTGTTTAGTTTGTGATCTACATTTCTGTTATTTTTGTAAAATGTCATTATGACCTGTTTGGTTCAGAATACAGAAGACTTCAATTAAACAGTTTTCAGGTTCAACAGATAGCTTATAACTCTAATTATGCTCTCTAAACTGTTTTAAACTTAGAAAATTCAATTTTTCAGAGAACCTGTTTAAATAGCATCAATACTTTTATTATTCCATTTTTTTTTTACTTACCCCTAAATCTTTTAAATATTCAACAAAATGCTCAAAAATCTTGTTAAACCATTTCTTACACTCCTGCTATCAGCTACTGTAATCAATACATCAGATCTAATCTTAATTATATTTCAGTTAAAATCCATGAACAGATTAAATGGATTAACACAGCCAAACTATAAAAAGTTAATATTTAAAAAAATAATTTAAAAAAAATAGTGTGCATGAAATAATTAGATAAAACAGAAGTATAAAATATAATTCAGTACTAAAAGAATGTAAAACTATTCAAATGTAATAAAAACCCCTGAATCTCAATATTATTATGCAAGGGAAACTTTCTAAGAGAATGCCAACTCAAAAAATGATTTAGGAGTCAAATGTACATAGCGTACATTTCAGTTACTGATATAATGCCAGAAATAATAAATCAGACTTTAAAATGATAAACTAGAGAAATTTTGGTACCGGTGTTAAACCTTGATTTGACCATCGTGGCAGGTGTAGGCTTCTTGTTAAAAAAGTGAAAAAGGATTCATTACACTGAGAATTTAAAAAATATTTCAAATAATTTAAAATATTTGACTTGCTTAGTTTATTTCATAGAAGCCAGAGAGATTTTAAAATTATTATTAGGGGTTATTTTGATATGAACAATATTTTTCTATTTGTTAACTGTTACAGGTACTATAAAAAATATTCATAAGTTAGCTAGGCCATGTGCAAGGCTAGCATCAGAACAAAAAAATAAACAGAATATAGTAGAAGTATCATTTGATAACAGTTACAGGGTTAACCAATCTAAAAATCCCATTAATAAATATAGTTTTTCACATGGCACCATCAAATCAGAAGTCATCCACTTTGGAGGCAATGCAAAATGAACAAAAAAAAACTGTTCATTGATATCAAATGACTTGCTAGCTTTGAAATTTTTTATTGTTTCTGTGCAAAATCATTTTTTAGTATAAAGTAAAAGACTGGGCCATCCAGGCACCATGATAAATTTTCCAATGTGCCAAAATTATGTTACAATGCAAAATTATCAATGATCAGCTGATGTAGTTTCTTTATACCAATCATAATTTACCTTGACATTGTGAACTATTTATTTTTTACTTCAAGCTCATATATACTAAAAGATTTTAAAAGTTACAATGGTTTGGAGACTTACAATTTGTTTATTTTTGGTTGACTTAGAGAAAGATCAAGCATTATCATAGTAAACAGTGATGTAACTGTCAAAGTGCAAGCTGTTGTACATTTTTTACCCTGTGACAAATTATTAAAAAGAAAGTGATCATTTATTGTGAAAGTATCTTATTTACACTTTTTTCTTTGATTCGATTCAGCTGGTGCACATTCTTTTGTTCCTTCTCACATGGATGGGACTAAATAGCTGCCCCAGACTTGAAGTTTACATGATGAGAGTCACTGCATAAAAAGAAAAGATAAGAAAGTGTTCTCCAAATTACCCACTACTTACAAAATGCATAGATCATGCTTTCACGGTCCAGATTATTTTTTTCAAAGTACTGGTCAGTTTCAGCTGGCCATTCTTGTCTCCTGTTTTTCACATTCTATAACTTGATTCTTAATTACTGCAGTAATATATAAAACTGCAAATGTTTTCTCTTGATCGTTTCTGTTTGAAAAGATAACACATCTGATAGCCATTATGTTCAAAATTAAATCTCAGCAAAGATATTCTTTTAAACCTGTGAAACTAACTATAACAAAATAAATGCCTCTAAAATGGATGACTTGCTATGTTCCCAAGAAAATGATATGTTGCTGCCTATTTTAAATTCAGGAGCATTGTTTTAATTTACAATGACTTTCTTCTCTTTAAAATTGAATAAACTAAATTAACACTTTGTGTATTTCCGCATTATGGCATATTAGACTTTTTAAATTGTGCTTAGTGTTCAATTTAAAAATTAAATTTGCAGAAACTGTTTATTTACTTTGTATTTGCTTTCTATAAAATATGGCGTCTTGATAACTTTTCTATATTTTATTAACTACCTGACCTACAACAAGATCATCTATAAGACAGGTGCATCTAAAGAAATCTAGTACACTGTAAATAATATAATAAATATAATAGTAATTTCTCAGGTAGAACCTGTATGACTGATTCATTGCATTTATCAATTTACAGTATTAAAAATATGGATAAGTTCAACTATATTTGTAAGTGTAAAACAGAGTTCTAGCAATTAAAGAAAGCTTTATTATTAATTAATTAATCAATGATTCGCTCTCTTTTTTTAAAAAAAAATAATATCAGAAGATCACCTGTATTTAAGATCATGTAGTTCCAAATGTATTATACGTATATAAGTTTTATTTTACGGAGCTAATCATTTAATATTATCCACAATATCGCGGCGCAGTAGAAGCCGAGACCGGGTGTGAATACACCTCATAATACTTAGTAAACCGCTGGTTTTTGCTACCAGAGGGTAAGAAGGTACATCTCCCGTAGAGGCTATAAACGTTTATCCACATTACTACAGTTTTCTCCACCCATAAGGACTAGCTACATGCTTCTTTCCTATGCGACAGAGTCAATCCCAGCTCTCGACCATAGACAGCAATTTGCCAGCAGAGGGAAAAGGAAGAGACGAGTCAACCTGTTCTGCGTCCAAACTCGGGCAGCCTTCGCAATACGCGATAATTTGCAGGTGGCCGACCAAGTATCCGGGCAGAACACGCACCAGTAGGATTCAGGACTGCGACAAATAAACCCGCGGCATCCGAAGTGATGATTCTCGAACAAACCGAACGTATTTCCTTTATCTTTTCAAACCCACCGCCATTTTGGTTGTCAGTAAACCACGTGGACTGTTTTCAACCTCCCTGCCCAGGAGAACTCCACACTCCGCTCTATCTATTATGTAGTCGGACTTGTTCAGTGTAAACGCTTCCTGCTTGTGTATGGAATCGGAGGTCATTTCCACGCGGCACCTGCTTTTTGTATAAAATTAAAGGTCAACGTGGTTATTCGTGGCAACAGCGCCGGGAAGAATGGGAAAAGAAGAAGGTAGCTTAGGTGCTGTTTCTGTTAAATGACGTTTTGTACAACGAGACTGTCCAGTACTTTATCGGTCGTCCGTTTTCATATCCTGACGTAGAAACCAACTAAAATAATCTTTGTGCGCAAGGAAATACGTGAAAACTAATAATTTTCATAACACGTAATTTGCGTTAATTACGCAGACGCTCCGTGGTTCGAACCCGTGACCAGGGTATTAGCGCGACTTCGTCACCTGAAAAGGTGTCGGGTTTAGTTAAGAGTTCAAAACACGTTAAATAAGAGAAGTTAATATACATGTTTGTTGTTGTTGTTTTTTTATCCACTGGGAGAGAATTATGCAGGTACATCTGTTTAATGTCAAGGATAATGATTATTTTGCATATTTTATTAAATGTAATGCAAATGAAAACTACACTTTCCCAGCTTTGGCGTAACGTTTGGTTTGGCAATGAATGTATGAGAGAACTAAAGTAGTGAGTTGTACAGAGCGTCTAGTGTAGTTTTATTATTTCTGACGACCGCCTGATCGATTTCGGAAAGGTTTCTCGTGAAACCTCTTCTTTAAATCTGCTAAAAATGGCGTACAAAACCGAAGGGAGTTACCACGCGCGAGTGAAAACTTACCTAAAGTAATTTTGGAAAACGAGCAGAAACCTGGCTAGGAAAAATTCGCCAAACTGACTGTAGAAGCAACGACAGGTCCCCTATCCCCCCCCGCCCAGACCTCTACATCCAGAGCCCTTGCGCCTGAGCCAGGGTATTTTAAAGAAAGGGGAATAAACAAACTGTGCTTGCATGCAGAACCTGATGCTAATCTATTCCAACCGCCCCATAAAGGGCAGAGTAAGGACGTTTGTCACAGTACACGCACGCTTGTCTGTTCGCAGTGAGAATTTGCATGAAGCTACTTTAATAAAGAAGAGTTTTTAGTAGAATTAACTTTGGCTTATCTGAAATTAAAAAAAAATATATAAAATTCTTACAATGAAAAGTTTAGAAAATCCAAGGTAATAAGAACTATTATTACAGATAATATTACCAGAATAATCTCCCTTTAATCAATAGTTACAATTCGGCTAATTTAAAAAAAATAATTAACACCTTAATACTGTAAAACTAATCTTACCAGTAATCTTTCAAATAACAGTAAGAGGGGATCAAAAGTTTTAAAATTAGATTTATCTCTTAAAATATTAATTAATTAATATTTTCACTAGTTTAAAATCTTTAACAAACTAAAATGGTTTATAAAGTAGCTTTTTTTTGGTATTGTCAGTATTGTTTCAAATGTCACCCTCTCCCTTCCCCCCGTTTGAAAAAGTGTAATAAATTTCAAACTTGTCACGAGTCTACTTCCTCAACTTTAACTTTGCTCTTCCGTAGGTTTGTGTGTCTTTGTACAGACAGAAATACAGAGAAGTGAGAACCTTGTCTCGCGAAATCTTGGGAGTAGAGAGTTCTGTCAGATCACTGCAAGATACTAAGACACAGGCTAGCGATACTGTTATATATGCCCATGGCGGGGGAATGTACATCTGAATTGAAATTTTGGTTACATTCTGCATGTGTGTGAGTATGAGTGAGTGTGTGTGTGTGTGAGTGACAAAGTTGCGTCCCTTTACCACTAGGTTAGTTTAAAAACACGAAAATAAAAGACTGGGAAATATATTATGGCATGTGCTAGATGCAGGTGTCACTAATTTAAAATTTGTTGTTGTAATTAATCATATCCACCTGGAACTGTGTAGCTTCAAGTTTCCACCCAATATATCTTATCTGTTCTTCTGACGCACACTTGATATGCGTAATTGGATTCCTGACTTCCAGAGTTTTAAAGAGATAATAAATTAGACTTGTTTTGTGTCAGTAATGGAAAAGGACTACAAAATTTACTTTTTTTGTTTGTTTTTGGAATGTTATTGCTGAGTACAGAAAATGACTCATGCGATGACATTTTCACAGCTATTTCTAGTCTCACCGACACCTTAAAATAGATAAATTAGTCAAGAGCTGCTTTTGATGCGCGCGCGTGTGATACTACAATTATGGTAAATTCTACCAAACAGCTTCAACCAACCCACGTTACATTCTCTCATTGATTTCTCCCCCCCCAACCAGGTTGCAGATACTTTAAATATATTTCTATAATTCTCTATAATGACCTTGAGGTTTTCTCGGTAATTACGTGGACACGAACTCGAGCATTTCTCCCACAGCTCCTCGTGACTGCATCAGTGCAGTAATCGCCCTGTTCGCCATTTTTGTACAAGAAGGTAATGTTCGTCCAGAGCGACATCGCGGATGTCGAAAGCATTATTTCAGGTGCTGCTCTGTCTGACATTATATATAGTCGAGGTTTTTTTTACCCCTGCCTTCTAAAACTGTTTGGTGGTGGTTCTCTTTGTTTTATATTACATTCACGACCAGCCGGTGTGTTGGTGCTGTGTTTTGGTGCGCATGACTGGCGGTTGAGCGGGCCGGGGCAGATCTTACCAGGCCACTTCTAAACCAGCTATTTGGGAGTCTGGACAGAAGATAAACAACAATTACAAGAGTTCCAGCCGTAATACGAAATCCGTATATCCCCCCCCCTCTGTTTTCTTATACATGTCAGTCATAAATAATAATAATTAAAAAAAAAAAACCTTTTGGATTCCATCACGATTTGAGAGAACATCTCTGGTTCCCGGACGAGGGCTTAATTATAAAATCCCGCCATTATCTGTGCCAAATAATACTCTGGAAAATTTTAACAGAAAAGGGAATTTTAAAAGCAAGACGGGGTACAACAGGTACAGGTGGGTGGGGTGGGGGGGAGATATCCTTGTTATGGAAGACGACATTCGCTGTTAAACGCTGTGCGGATCGATTGACGTAAATAACCAGTTTGGCGGGTGAACGAGGGCGTGAGAGCTCGCGGGCCTTCGTACGGGTTCTCCCTCTCGCCTGCCTTGTTTTCGGAATATGCGGAATTCAGACTGGAATCGGTTGGACGAAGCCCTTTCCTGCTTTCATTTTTAACCGCCATCATTGCTCCCGATTTTTGTAGGCAGTAATTAATTTACACCTTGAGGAGGAGACAGAGAGAGAGAGGAGGAGCAGCAGCAGTACCATTACTTCTTAGCCAGAACGAAGTTTCTGAAAGTCGACGCTGCTGGAATGGGCAGGAAGAGATTCTGGTTCTTAAGGCGGAAGGGCAAGAGTAAGAGGGGCTTCGTCAATACCGGGCAGGGCAAGTTGTTCCTGGGGACGCAGGCGGACGTCCTGCTGGACCTGACCGCCAGGGGGGGCTACGCCACCTCCGCCTATGACATGGTGAACGGCGACAGTGCCAGCGTCCTCGTCTTCAGCGACATGAAAGGTACGTGAACGAACTGTTCCCCCGAAACTGTCGGACTTCTGATATTTCTAGGTCTGAAAATGGAAACAGTTATTTCGACTACCGATGGAGGGGCCCCCCAATGGCGGTCTTAAAGAGCACGTGACGTGGTGCCGAGACCAACTCCAGTAATAACCGAACAAACTCCTACTCCGTCGGGTGTAATTTTGGAAAAGATTGTATGCAAGTGAACATATGTGTATGGGAAACTCTAGATATTCCCCTCTCAATACTCATTTTCAGATTTTGTTTGATAAATGATGTAGTGCGATGTAAATGAAGTTTCCTTACAGATTCTTAGATGTCGAAAAGTAAATTCAGTTTTATCTTATTTTTGACCATTTTCCTCGTCTAACTTATTTTTGTAAACTGTGGGATCTACTCTTTGATCGCACAGGGCTCCAGGGACTAATGTACATTATATTTATTCCTACAGTTTTTGGAAGTGAAAAAACTAACCAAGAAGAATTGTTCAGAAAAATTAGACACAACATGTTATCACGCCAGCTTCTAAAATCATTAACCCTCTACATACAACGCCAGAAGCACCAGTTAGTATTTGGCGTTGAACTGTCTGTGTATCTAGTCAGCAGACGCATAGTGTAAAGCACCTGAAGGTTGGAGCGATACAGACTTGTTTTGTCACAAAGAGTACTAACGAGAAAGGTACCATATGTTCTACAGTTCCTATTGGTCAAAAGTACAGATCTGAAGGTTGGTGGGGGGGATGAGAATGCACGTGGTAAGCGAAGGGTTAAAACTTATGGAGGCATATGGCTGTTTTAGGAGGAGCACTGCTTGATACGATCCTAACTTTCCAACTCTACATTTTAAATGCAGTGTTTTTGGAAACTTCAAGATTTACTTTACTTCCAATTTTACGTTATACCGAACAGCATTCAGGAATAAAATATTTACTGGATATACGACCCTTTTGATCTAAGGAAATTCCGTGTAGACTTTTGAGAATATGGGGGCTATAAAAGTAAAAATAAAAAAACTAGTTCAGCCTTTTACTGGGATGAAAAAGTATTTTCTCACACAACAGGCTTACTGCGCAACCGTGAGACATTCAGTCCGTATGAGCCCCGTGGCCGTCTCTTTAGCCTCAGTAGAATAACTCTAGAAAGTCTTTTGTTGTCTCGTGTGAAAGGAATAGCGTGGAATGGGTTTTAAGTAAAATACTAATAGGACAGTTCCTTGACTGTAATAGTCACGAACTGGCTGTCAGCTTAAGTAATAATAAAAAAAACGCAAAAAACAACTGTGAAGGTTAGCAAAAGAGCGTGGAAGTTTTTCTTCTCTAGTGCTGGCACTTTTAGCAAAGACACGAGTTACGTGGGTGGGTGGGGGCACCTGTGGTCTATGGCAGCCCGGAGAGACCTTTAACGATACGAACAAGCGTGGATAACAGCCAGATAACCTAAAGCCGGGATTTACGGAATCTGAGAGAGAATCTTTCTTCTGTTAATAATAAAGAAAAGACAACAGAGAGACAGGTTGGGGTTTAATGGGGTCCTGGGTACAAAAAAACTGGGGGCCTAGGCATTTTAATAAAACCATCACATTATGTACAACGTTTGGCTTCCCTCAAGTCTCAGGTTTTTCCAATTCATTTGCATACTGTTTTCATTTTTGAGTACAAGTCAGATCACTTTATTAATTTTCTGAAGCAGTCTTGCATGTGATTTCTGCAAGATTTTCAAAACTATGGAATTATCTCGCAAGAAAGCCACAAATGATTCAAGTTATTGCAGTAACCAAACTGCTGTATTTAGATCAATCAATGTTGCTTTTCTGTAAATGCCAGCTGATTGCTTTAAACTGTTGAAAAGCAATATCACAAAATTGTGCCATAAAGGCTGTTTGTAAATGTCTCATCTTTTTTTTGACAAAATGATGCTTCCAGTTGGATGTCATGTGACTGGTTCCTATTTTTATACAATTTTTATGGTTTGCTGAATTGAACTGTAGTTCTGACAAAGAACTTTCATGGAATTTATGTGAGTATTCCATCTTGTGTCTGACATATTCTTGAATGTCAAGAATGACTGCCTACCATCATTACAGAAAACCTGTTTCTAGCGATATGTGGATGTTAAGCAGAAAATTTAGTGACTGAAGAAACTAGAAAAAATTATTAGTATTTGAACAGTTGTTGCTAATACTGTTAACTCCTGTGCAGACCAATGTATCCTCCAGACATATTTCTGGCATTGTCATATGATCATCCATGGCAATTAGAAATATCCAAACCAAAGTTTTTCTTCATTGCAAGTACACAGACAACAAGGCTTGCACTTGTGTAATTCTCTTGTGGCTCAAATCCAATACATCATTCTATAATTTGTCCCTTTAAATTGAAAAATCTCAATATGAGAGTCAACTGATCAAATGCAATAAATCTGGCTGAATCCACAATGATTGAACAATATTTGTCTTGTTGCAGCTCTGATGATTTTGTTTCTGATTTTTTGCTTCATCAAATGGGCAAATTCTTCACAAATACCATAACAAATAAAAAGAACTACCTTTATCTTTCAAAATTTAGCCATATGATCCGCCAAAATTGGATTAAATGAGACAATCAGTTCTAAAATCCCCGAATGGTTTCCCTTATATGGTGACCTAACAGCTCATCGTGACCATGGACTGAGTTAATGCTCACTTAAAAAATTAATAATTACAAGATGCTTAAGAAAGATCACCTGTCTAGTACTGAAACTGCTAAGCTAGATCTGTATAAACTGTTCCAGCTGCCCATGTATGCTATATCCATGCCAGCACACAGTTTCGATATTTCGAGCTTATCTTGTGTTCAGAAAGGTATTCAGAGTATTTCTAATCACCGAAACCTTTGACAAATGTGCAAGTTTGGGTGAAAGTTTGCAGGCAAAGCAGTAAACATTTCCAGATGTTGAGTAAATAAGCCAGTCCCAGGTAACAAATTTTTACTGCTCTGCAGCCAACAAGAAAATAGATCTTTAGACAGAATACAGGTATTCTCTCCAGTCACCACCCCCCAAAAAAACCCAGAAAATTTTAAAAATGTTTTTGAATCATTAATATCTACAGACTTTTTGTTTCACTCGTCTACGATTGTTAATCATAATTTACTGTACGCAGCTTTGCCTGGGATTTGTAAAATTAATTACAGATATCTAATCGTTCGCTCGTCAAAGTCAGGGCTACAGTACTTTTCTCCGCCCTCTCTCCCACCCCCCACCTAACGGGCCCGGGACCAGTAGAGTTTACCGGAAAGATGTCGACCTCAAAACACAGCCAAATTTACCACAAACACCTCCCCCAATACCACAGGTGTGACTTTAAAAGATGGCGCCTTTGCTCGGCACTGGTGTTTGCTCTCTTTTCTCTAAAATGCCTTTAAAGCGGAAACACCCCGTCGTTTTGTTTATTTAAACCACGCTTATGGATGAAAAAGAGTACTGTTTTCAATAAAATGGCCTTTAAGACGATTTCAAACCTTTTATCTAAGTTGTGTGCGCGGAGCCAGGGTTATGAAGGGAGTAAATGAAGTATTCAGGTTTAAAATTAAACAGAAATCGGTTACCAACGCGGGTGGGACCACATTATCGTATATCATCTTCCTGCTCTTGCAAACAGGTACAAAATCACACCTTTCAAATTATGAAAACATTAAAAAAAATTAAGATATTAATATTTCTGTTTACAGTATTTTAAATTTGCCCATTCCAGCGACTGGCGTAGGAAGTCTGGTGGGTCTGTGAGCTGAATTAATGAGGCTTCAGAGGAGCAAATAGAGCAGTCCTTGGCCCCGTCCGCCAGGTGACTAATCCCTGTTTAGAGGGAACGCTGGCAGGGTCCTGACACGTCGTTTTGATGTTTAATTACTCAGTCGACACGTAAATCTCACCAATAAACAAACAGGCTTACAAGTATTTGTGCATTTATGGAGAATACTGCCAGTCAGCGGAGATGGAGTCGAGCTGTATCTCACATCATTTGGACTTGCATCAGTTGCGTTAACTGGTGAAACAGCAACCGTGGGAACACAGGTGCGGGGATCACACACACACACCCCCTCTTTGTATTCGCTGTTTCTATAATGAGATCTGGCGTGGAGTTTATTTTGTAGGTGGCAGGTGAGTTAGCTAACAGCTCTCTCAGGCGGGCTGCAGTCTCGAGCTATCCCGTTCAGCCCCGCTCCTCCGGATGTCGGGCCGAGATTAACATTGCCATCTCTCGCTTCAGATTTCCGGGAGTCCGACACGGATCCAATTCAGAAAAGCCTGCCAAGGATGGATCCTGTGATGCTCGGCCACGCGCGGCCGGTATCCAGCGGGCCGTGGGCTCAGCAACCCGAGGATCATCATCCCCACGATGCTCCGGCGTTCGACGCTGCTTTCGGCTCTCCGGATTTCGGAGATTATAAATCCAAAGACTTTGATCAAGATTCCGGAAGGCTTTCCATCCTCGATTCTCAGAGCCAGCACTCCCTTTATAACGAAACCTTGTCCCCGACGGGATCTCCGCTGTCCCTTTCTCCCGCGAACTCAGTGGATCGGCTGCACGAGGCAGCATCTGTGGATAATCTCGGCGTCGGCGACAAGCAGCCAGACAGGAGCCGCTACAAACAGAAAAGGAGAGAAAGGATCAAATCTTCTGTGAAAGCCATAAAGGAAAAGCTTCTCCGAGTTACCAGGAACAATTCCGAATTACTGGATGGAACCATCTTAGCCATCCCTCCAGAGAAAACCGTCTTACAGTGGTTTGACGAAATGAAGGTCAGTTCTTGTTTCCCTCTCTTTGTAGCGCACTCGGATTCTGTTCATCCGAGGTAACGAGTCAGCATCTCTTAGCAAATTGTAAACATTAGCAATAATTCTCTTTTCATCGTTAAACAAATCCCACTGTCTACTTAACTATATAACATGCTTATTCTGTGAAGTTGTTTTTTTTTTCTAAAAAAATCTATTTCCGAAGCCATTGACGGGTTAGGAATCCCAGACAGGTGCTTTTATTCTTCTCGTATACGGAAATCTCTCCGTAAACTGGCAACTGGCTTTGCGCAGTCGTTATTGATCTGAGTATTGCCCATTAAACCTAAATACAGCAGACAGAGGCTTAAAAAGATCTAAAAAACCTATTTGATCTTATGAAGGCTGAAACCATTTCAGACAGAGCTGAAATGGTGTCAAGCAATCGCTTTATGAATCGTATGATATTTTTCCCATAATAAACTTTAGGATTTTCCTCACCTGACAAAACGAAACTCTACATAACACAGCAAAGACAAAACCCTTCTGGTATCCACCACTGTGGAAAGACAGGTGTTTCTAGTCAAGTTGTTTTCCGGCGGTTAAACAGACTGATTTTAAGAAATTATTCCTTCACACATTCTCCGTTATTAGAATCGGCTAACAAAATAATTCAAAAAAACATTATTTGCAGCTACTTAATGCTCCCTTTTCTGTCAGTAAGGTGATGGCTAATAACCCAGCCGTTCATTATTTCGGCAGTTTGCACCAAAATCACAGACAATACATCGCCGACCTTCACTGTTAATAAATGTTTCTTTATGAGTGGTTTTATCGCATCTCCATCTATTGCAGGAAGTTAAACTCATCACTCTTAAGAGAATGAAATTTACCCCTTTTTAAAAAAATGATGCATCCTTGAGAA
This sequence comes from Nautilus pompilius, assembly GCA_018389105.1. Taxonomy (NCBI): domain Eukaryota; kingdom Metazoa; phylum Mollusca; class Cephalopoda; order Nautilida; family Nautilidae; genus Nautilus; species Nautilus pompilius. The sequence continues at coordinate 953,152 of JACATO010000065.1, read as the reverse complement.
AAACTCGAGTAGGTGTCAGTCACGTGTGCTACACCAAATCTTGTTGGAAGAGACAATGGCGTTGGCTGGTAAAAGTATTCCTGACAAACTGGTTGTCCCCAGGGACGTGGACCGAGGCCGGTTTTTTGTTACTCTTAATTAAGTGTCTAGAGGAGGAGGAGGCTATAGTTGACGTCACACAAGTACCGTATTTCCCGGACTGTAAGATGGAGACTCTCTTTTATGGATAAGAGACCTCCTGAAATTATCCTGCGTCTTACGGTCTGGAAAATATGGCGTCGTGTCTATGTGTTCAAATGGGAATCAGTGGTGCTGTAACAACTTGGCTTCTAACATTAGCCCCAGTCTTCGCCGTGCCCTTGTTGATTCCTCCATGAAAGCTGAGAACTGCTTCCCTTTGTTGCAAATGCACTTCATTGTTTGTTTCTTTTCAGGAGGTGATGGACCCGCAGAATGAACACGAAGAGCTAGAGTTGCATGATTCGATTGGCAGTGACGAGGTTTCTGGTCAGGTATATGTGAATAATGCAGAGAGAGAGGATGGAGAGAGAGAGAGAGAGAGAGAGAGAGAGAGAGAGAGAGAGAGATGGAGAGTTATGCATAGGTTAAAGTTACGAAGTGAGTTTCCATAAAATAGAACTGCAGCAGATGCTAATGGTTCTCCAGATATTGGTTTTAAAAAAAATTCCTGATTATCTCTGTTCATTAATAAAAATCGACATATTAAAAAAAAAAAGAAGGGGGTAATATATATATTTTAATGTTGAGGTGCCGTCCTTAGATGACGATGCTGCTGATGTGGATAGTTTAGGGTGCGGACGGCTCGTATCACAGCACTCGTTCGCACTCTCTCTCTCTCTCTCATCCCACTCTCCTGTACTTCTAGTGGCGGGCATGCGCAAGACGACTGGAAAGGGTTAGGGTTGCAGAAAGCCCTTACTAGAACTCTTCATTTACAGATGCGGGAGGAAACCAGAGGTAATGCATACAGCCACGATGAAGTAAAATAGCATGCTTTAAAATCAGTTTTAAATTTACAATAAAATAAAAGGGCTGTGAGAGGGATTGAAACTTTCAGATGTGATTCACAAATACAGGATATAATGGAAGGTTACTAAATCTCACCTGAAATTACTGTTAAACGGGTAAGTTATTACAATATAAATGGTAACAGTAAGTTATTAAAACAATTAGATTATACAAGGGTAAATTATGATTTTTATCTCCACAGCAGATTAAGTCTCTGTATTAGAGATATCATTTTGCCTTAAACTTAGTTTTTCATTTATCGAAAACTTTGACAGAGATCAATGCAATATTTTATAAATATGAAAGAACAAAAGGAATGTGCATATTCTTAAAGCTATTATACAGGAAAACATTTAACAGATATTCGCGATTAAAACCGTAAGATGGTAGTATCTGTAGATGAAAACAATCTTACAGTTTCACAATGCTATTTAATGTCAGTAACAACAACAACAACAAAAAGAACAACTTGATACCAGGCCACACAAACTCTATCTTCCTATGCAAGTCAGCTCTCCAAAAAACCAGTGATAATTTTGGCTCTGTAATATTTTTCAACTTCAGAATTGATTAATTCATTTATAGCCCACAGATTTTCAAACAGATTTTGATAATTTCGCATAATATCATTATCAGTTGCAGTTAGTAAGTTGTTACAGCACCAGGGATTCCTAACTAAATGTCATATGCTTTGACTTTATAGCTTATTTATAAATTTAATTGGGAATTTCTGGTGGTATATAAAACCTATCTCCTAGGTCTTCCCTATAAAATCTGTAAGATAATATGAGAATGGTCATCATCTATTTTTTTAAAATGGCGCTCATATATGTAGTGAAGTATTATCTTGTATTCCAGCTTCATAGGATCCCGACACACGCAGTGGTACTATATGTGGACTGTTTGCAAAAGTGTATTGACTCTGGAAGAGCTAATGTACCCCCTTCAGATAGAAAACATCTTAATGACGGCATTAGTCCTATCTCTTACATCTTGCGGAGACTAAAGCTAGACTTGAAACTGTCTCCTGATAGGTGAGTAAAGAGATGTAGGCTGTTAGGCCTAATGTCAGATGTTGCAAAAGTTTTTGAAACAACTTTCTTTTTAAAACTTAATTATATATATATATATTAAACTTTACTCTTGATTTTAAAATATTATTTTTGAAAAATTTCTTGGAAATTTGAAAAGAAGCACCAAAATTTGATATTTTGTTAATCTGCAAGAAAGACAGATATTAATAGTTAAGAATTTTATAATTACATTCCAAATATAAACAATTGTTTTATTTTGATTTAATTGTTTTCCTGTTACCAATTATAATTTTTAAAAAAAATCAATCAATTCATGAGATCATGTATGTTGTAAAAACAAACAAATAGAAGTAAAATGAGTGTTTTCACAGGTTTATTTGAAGACAGAAGTAAATGTGCATGTTGTTCTTGTGGACTGTAGGTGGCTTTGATTGGGTGTTGATTTTAACTTTAGCTTTGTGGTTGATTTTCTGGAAGCTCCCAACAAGGGGATGTTATTGTTGATCCAGCTTTTGAGGGAAATCATGCAAGCCGAACAACAGTTGGGGACGTTGACAAACAGGCGGTCCAAGCCGGATCAATACAAGAAAAGCTTGGTATGTAAACTGTAAGAGGTGGCTCAGTTCAAGACTGGGGAATTTTGATGACACTGACATTTTACCTGCCTGACTTGTTGGTTAGTTTTACCTGCCTGACCAATTATAAAAAACAAAGGCATTTTTTGTGTTTTTTTTGTTTTTAAAGAAGTCTTATACATTTTGGAAGAAAGGTAAGGTCATGACTTATAGTTTACTGGAAAGAAAGACTTGATTTTTGTTCTTTAAAAGAAAAGATTTTTAAAATTAATCAAGGAAAGTTTACTGAAGCTAAGTTTTACTGGTGGGATAAAATTTAAATATGAATTTAATTTTGTGACTGTTGTTAATTTGTATGCAATTAAGAACTTTTGAAATATCATGATTAATATTTAATAATTTTAAAAAATCAAAATTGTACCATATCTTCTGTTTGATGGCTAATAACAGAGCCAACAAGCCACAGAACTGATGAAAACGTATTCATTTATGTCACTGTATGTTCTTGGCTAGTATAATGCCCACACACGAGTCTCCCTTTTGCTGTATGTATTTATTGTAACTACCTGTCAATAGGTTTTGTGTGGCTCCTTTAGCTTTAAGAAAGAAAGCATGAAAAATGTATATCACACATTTAAAGTGCAAACTAAAACCAAAATATTCTGACCGATATTTTAAACATGGTACTAGTTAACCAACTTACCTAGCTTGATTGTAGATCATGGCATTTGCTAATTCAAAAAAATGTGCATTATATCTTTGTAAGCCAGAAGTTTCTCTGCTCTTTAATCATCGTATAGAATAAACCATTACAGATAAAAGTAACTCACATGAAGGGTCTTTTATGCTTATAGATTTAATGTATATTGCAGACTGATGAGTATGACTGCTTGCTGTGCATTAAGTTTACACTGAGAATCAAAGTAAGTGCATGTTTTTCTCTGATCCAGTTGGACTTGCTCAGTTCATTGTCAGAGTCTCTGTTTCTTTTTTTAAAAAAGTTATTGTTACTTGGGATGGAGCCTTTTTGGATACGTGAACCAGCTTGTTTTTTTTTATTTGAATTTGTTTTAAAATTTATTATATAAACTTTCTCTTGTTTCAAATTTTGCTTGTCTTTGGGTGTTTTTGATCAGCATCCACATAAAGTGAAAATCAGAAACAGAGATGGCAAAGCTAGGTACAGTAAATCTGAAACTAGGGTCCATTAAAAATTGTCCTTATCCTATCTTGAGAAATTGGTTTTATATCTCTTTAATGAGAAGAGATAGAATAATGTCCTTATAGAGCAAAAGATGTTCTGATATAACCTTTAAGCAAAAAAAGTATGGTTCTAGAATTTTGTCTATCATGTCTGGTCTGATTTGTAGAACAAGTTCAAAGATGGTTCACTCATTTGGTTAAAGGTTTTGATGAGAAATTAGTAAACGCATAAAGATGAGAAATATTGGGGTTGCCAGGTTTGTTGTAAAGGCAATTGACGGAGAACTCTTACTGAAGCATTTAAAATATTAAATCATTTTGAGAATGGTCATTACTTTGGCAGCTTATTGTGGTAAAAGAGGCTGCCAATTGAAGTTATTTAAACCTAGCGGTGGACTGGATGTCTGTAAGTTTTTCTATGGGCTAGTTTGGGTTTGGAATAACATGCCTAAGCAGGTTGTGTGGCTGGTTTATGTATGCACATTTAAAAAGCTTTTGACAGCTGCTTTAGGAGAGATTCTTCTGAAGTTCTGGATATAGATAGATGGGCTAGATGCTTTTAAAACGTTTTTTTTTTGCTTTTGTTTTAAATGTTTATGCTCTCTGCTTCCACTGTTTGCTTTGGAAAATCATTCCAAACAGATAATAAAAAGAAAGATATCTGATTGGAAAGTTTCTACCACTAAATACTACTATACTAGGGGGAAAGAGACCTGGTAGCGGTAATTGTGGTGTTTACGTAGGCTAGTTATCGTGGTGGAATGTTGTTATAGGTCGATAGTTTTTATAGGGTTAATTTGTTAAAAGGGCTAGTTGCTGCAGCACCAGTAATTTCTAATTAAAGTATAGATGAACTTTAGGGAATTTCTGTTGATGTAACAACTAGCCCAGATCTCTTCTATAAACTACGCATTTTACTTGCAAAGTTGTCTTTAGACATCGCTTAACTTAACAACCCTGATATATTTTTTTTTTTGGTTTTATGGAAATATTAAGTTATGTCTAATTTGCATAATTAAAAAACAACTTTTCTTTTTTTAAAGAATGCTATCAAAGAACTGCTAACCATTTCTTATGGTCTGGAAACCATTGCACAGTGTCTCATAAGCAGCTTCAGTAAGGCCAGAATTACAACGCTTGAGGTGAGGGTCAGAGAAAACAAATATCGTCTGTCTTCAGCACCCATCTTCATCCTCTATTAACATAGACCCTATTTTTTCCGACCTGGGATTTTGCTGCACTTATCATCTAGTTTAGAGCAGGCAGGTATCTAAATGCTATGAGAAAAATACCACATTAAATTTGCCTGACTTTCACAAAAAAAAAAAAAAGACAACAGCATTTTCTTTTCCCCTTGTTCTTTAGTAATTAGTTTAAATTCATTTGTGAAGTTTTAGGTTAAGTTTCAAAACACCATTTTATAAAAAAAGCCCCCCTCCCAACACTGGCTGCTGATGTGAAATACTGCTTAAAAGTTTCGCTGAACTTGGATAATATTTTCTTTCCAAATCTCCCGCACTAGATTATTTGTCAGCTGATCACACTAATCTTGATCTTTCTCATGTGTTATAAAATACAAATTCAATTCTTAAAAGACTATTTTACATAAAAAGAAAATGTATTCATGCCTGGCTTGTACCAGTTTCCCCCTCTCCATTATTTCAACATTTCACATTACAAATTTGTTTAAAACTCGAAGGTTTAAAAATTTGTTAGAGTTCTTTTGCAGATACTGACAGATTGCTTGGTTGGGCCAGATGGGCTCAGCCAGGTGTTGGATGCATTCACCTTTCTCCGTTTGAAATTCAGCGAATCCACCAGGTTTAAAATGCTCGTCAGCATGCTGAACAGCCAGGGGTCAGTTTATGCTGTATTTCAGGTAAAAAAAAAAAAAATATTTCATTTTTTTTTTAAAACTTGTTGATAAGAATATGATAAACACCGTTCTGTTAAACAGATTATGGTATGCAACTTTTAAATTAAAGTTTTAAATAAAATTGTACTTTAGGTTAGAGATTACAGCAGATGTTTTTACCAGCAGATTTCTCTTGTATCATTTAAATGCCTCAACATAAAACGTAGTTATTTTTAAAACGACAATCTGTATCCTTACCTTCCTTTTTTGTTGGCAATATACTTAAGATAATCTATTTTATTGACAGACTGCATGCATGAAATTCTTGAACAGTTTACTAGATACTGCTACTAGTTCTAATACCAGAGTATACCTTCAGCGTGAGATGGAGCTGGCAGGGCTTGATATGGATCATTTGGAAAAGGTATATTTTCATTTAACTTCATTTTATTTGCCTTTATTATTATTATTATTATTATTATTATTATTATTATTATTATTATTATTATTATTATTATTATTATTATTATTATTATTATTTGTGTATTTAAGATAAGAAATATCAGTTAAAAAACTATAATTCTCTTCATTGTATTTTTCAAAGTATAGTTTGTGGAAAATATTTTCAAAGTTTGATAAGATTCTCCAACATATTAACTAAATTTTAATTTTTACTAAAAGAATGGGAACTTTACAACTTAAAAAAATTAGTAAAATACAATTGTCATGGGAACATCTCAAAAGTAACTCAGAAATAAGATGATTAAGTATGATTTGTAAGGTATAGAGAGTTATAATGATGTCCATGTCTCAGTCTTGCTGATTTTTGTTTATCTAATCTTTATTTTGCTTGCAGAATTTTGTGGCCACCCCCTTTTTATCTTAAGATGTGCACATTTTTTATCGTTCTAATTCCTGTCTATTTGTGCTGCATATATTTGCTGAAAACAAGGGAATTATCTCTTAATTGAAAATAGTCTTAAATTTTAGTCGACTATCATTCTTGGCTACAGATATTTTTTTTATGAATGATGATGGCGTCTTTAACAACATTTATGCCAGAATAGTAGACCTGTGTGCCATTTGGGTTTAAAAACTCCATTTTAAATTTGTCTGAGCAAAAACAGCAAAAAGAAATTTGTATACATTTTAATCTTTTGCAAATATGCAGATATATCGCAGCACTAGAGTGTTTTAGTTCTGAAGCTTTTCAAATTTAGGTTTGGAGACTACATTCAAATAAGCTTCTCCCCTTCGCCAGCTGGCTGCTGCATAGTTTTCCTCTGGCCGCCTCTCTGGGTTCCTTCCCACAGCTGAAAACACGAGGACTTCCGGTAGTACTTCTGGTTGTGGTTCTTCTCCTATGCTGAGAAGGAGAAGCAGCTATGCAACTCCCTCTGTATGCCAGCACATAATCCCCGATCTCACAACCAAGGGGCGGAGCCACAAGCCTACCCCTGTAACCAGGGAAGCGTACAACACACATGCACACACTGGGTGCCTTATCTCTTGTTTTGAAAGTCCAAGAAGAAAGATGTGTTAAGTTTAAATACCATAAAACAGAGCTAACTTGATTAATCACTCTATTTTCAGAATACAAATGAGGAAGGTGCAGAATTTACAAAACTAAGGCGTGAGATAGAAGAATGGAAAGCTAAGTATATCAATGTTGAATCTTTGCAAGAAAGCCAGGTATCTGCTCAAAATAGGAATGCACTTCTCAGGCAGGAGGTATTGTATATATTTTTTCACTATTTTCTTCCTTGTTCATAATTATAAACGAAATAATAACTTAGTAGAGAGAGATATTCACAAACTGAATTATACAAATTCTTTGTAGTTTTATCAAAGTAATTTATACTGCATTAAATTGATGTTCCTCATTTTTTCCAAACCTGCATTCAGACAAAACACTTGGCTTCAGTCACCTAAACCAAAATTGCTGTTAATACTTTTAAAAATCAATGACTTCAGTAAATCCAAGATCTGACTTTAAAATAATGAGTATAAATACAATTTTGTCTGTCTTTTTTAAAAAAAATATATAGGTAGACCTTCTTCAAGACAGAGTAAAGGTGAGTTTTATCTTTGTTTTTTAACCAGCTAATATTTAAAACAATGGCCGGTGAGGTGGAATAGTGAGTTACGATGTCAGACAGGGAATCACGTTTACATTCTAGTAATAACCTCTAAAAAAAAAACAAAGAAAAAGCATTTAGTGTTTTATATTTTGTACTGCATTTTGCTTTAGGATTTGTGATAATGTAGGATTGGAAACATAAGAAAACAGGAAAAAGCTACATTTGATTCACGTAATTGACAGTGTGTAGTTGTGGTAAGATTGTACACTTTGATGGTAGTTAAGGTTTTAATTTATTTAATTTCTTTTCCTTGGATGTTCCTGCTTATCCATTCATTTCTACAGTATAATTTAAGTAATAGTTTACAAAATGTACACGAAAGGTCATTATTTGTGAATAATAATAATACTCATTACAGATGTTAAACACAGTCAACAAAGATCTAGAAAATCAGTTAAAACAGGTAAATCCCTTCTTTTTTTACTTAAAAATTTTTTTTGTTGTTGTTATTTAGTGTTATATTATTTATCATCAGTATGGGCAGGGTTAATGTGGGCTTAAGAAAAGAAATATAAAATCTTGTGTGCTATAAAGCTTTTAAATATATTTTGGCATTATGTTAAATAAGTTTTCTTAATTATCAAATAAATAGATTTCAATACTAAATTATACTTAAAAAAAAATTATGAGAACCTGAGATAGCAAGTTATATATGTATGTGTGTGTGTGTGTGGTGTGTGTTAAATTGACATGCCACATGGTGCAGAAGTTAAAAGATAAAGAGAAATCCACGCTAGATGTTTAAAATATTGTATTTAAAACCAAAAGGGAAAACAAATAATTCTTATTGTAAGCACTTGGCCGTTTACTAAAATGAGTTTGATTTTTCCCTGTCTTTATCTGTGTGGGTGGAAAATACTTGTAAAGTTTGGTATCAGTGAAATTCTCACCATTACATAAGCATCACATATTTAAATCAAAACAAAGCTTTATGGTGGCCATTGTCACAGACAATATTTAATTTTTCTTCTAAAGAGGTCAGTAAATTGGTGTCCATCATCTGTAAATTGTACACACCTTAATCAACCACCTGAAAAGTTGCTTCATGTAACAATTTGGGTAACTTCATCCTATGTAAAATTGATTTTTTGTTTAATATAATCAGTATATATATATACTTGTACATGGCTCAGAAGGAGTATGGCGTGTAATTGGCAATGGTGCCTAGCGTCCAAGCGCTGCACTACACTCCCTTGACTCCCTTCTAAGAATTATTGTATGGAAAAGAAAAAGAGAGAGAGACAAAATGATTTTAAAGGGTGGTTTTTTTAACTTGTTTCAAGTGATATCGGAAGTGATGCAGCGACTGAACGAGAAAACTAGCATCCTAATAAATAAACGAGCAGGTGCTTGAATATATAAGGGAGACAACCTTTCACTGCTAAAAAGCAAATAAAAAAAAAAAAAACTTGTAAATAGGAGATAACCAATTAACTAACTTATATATGGACAAATTATTTTGTCTTTTTTTTCGTTGCAGGCAACAGAAGAGACTGAAAGTTTTAAAGAAAGGGTGTTTGAACTTCAAGATGCAGTTGAAAAAATTATGGTAAACTGCAGCCTTTTAATTGTTTGGTCTAATCAGAGATGAGTAACTTCTATTTATAGCTAAAGCAGTTTATAATTTATTACCTTGACATAAAGATAATTTTACTCTTGTTTATTAGTATGCTTGAAAACTATATCTTGTAATCTCAGCTCTGGAAAGATAATAATAATAATAATAATAATAATAATAATAATAATAATATAATAATAATAATAATAATATAAGATAATAATAATAATAATAATAATAATAAATAATAATAATAATAATATAATAATAATAACAACACAACAACAACAACAACAACAACAACACAACAACAACAACAACAACAACAACAACAACAATAATAATAATAATAATAATAATAATAATAATAATAATAATAATAATAATAATAATAATAATAATTCTTGGCCTTTGTGTGGACCACTCAGAAGGATTGAGGGGGTAGAAATGTGTCAGTTTCAGTTGATGGTGCTTTAATATACATTTTGTTTTTTTTTCTCAAGAGTCTTTATAAAGATAAAACTGGACAAAATGCAGAGAAAACAATGGTTTTGGGAAATGTAATGAAACCAGTTGATGTGTCCAGTAGTCTCTCTCATCACGACAGCCATCTTTCCCTTACATCTTGTGCACCAGGTAACTTGGACCTTATATTGTATTTCCTGGAAAAGATTACTGTTCTAAGCTCATCTCTGTTTTTCCAATCTGTCAAGAATGCTTTTTTTTTTCGCTGATGGAACAAAAGATTTACTCTTTTAAAATAACACAATCTATTTATCTATTCATTTTTGCATTTTTTAAAAAAATAATTTTTCTCTTACAACTGCAAATTTACCGCTACCAACATTTGTTTTCGTTGTTCTCATAATACATTCTAAATAAACTAGATTAATGCCCTTGTCTTTTTACTTTAATCCATTAAGCCATTAACTTTAAAAGGTGTTCCAGAAATGAACTAATAAATGTGAGGATCATTTTGTTAAATATCAGTGGCTTATAGACTCAAAACAATAACAGCACCATGGATTTGGGCAAAATTAAAATGAATGTGAAGGAGTCTTGATGTATGATAGTTGCAGAGCCAGAAAGATTCTGTTATCATTTTATTTATCAAGATGAAAGTTTTGTTGTGTATTCACAGCAGCACCACCCATGCCTCCTTTGCTGGGAATCTGTGGAAAGATGAGCACCATTAAACGGAAAATAGAGCCAAAAGTCCGTCTTCCTATGCTCAACTGGCTTCCACTTCCCAATGTTGAAAGCACAGTTTTTCAGGTAGTGTAAACATCTGATCTCATTAAAAGTAGTAAACATTTTCCTTTTACTTTTAATAATGTAGTTTCTTTAACTATTTAATTAGCACAGAGCTATTTAGAAATAATAGTAAGAAAGAGAGGTCCATTGATAAATTGGTTTAGGTTTGTCCACATATCTCTCCAGTTGGTCAACACCATTCTCTACAGATGATTACCACCTAGGTGCATTTATACCCTGCTACCAGTTATTGGTGTAACTTGCATCATTTTGAACTTTATCTAACTAAATATACAGCCAGTTCATCACAGATAGCAACTGGTGTTTCTAGGCTGGGTCAGGTGGTTTAAGTAAGGGAGGTAAAAACTGATGCAGCTTATGTACAGAGGGTTAAAATAACAGTATATACTGTTATCATTGTCTTGCCACTCTTCCATACTTACATGAGTGTGAAGTCCGTGAATTACTGTATTACTGTAGTGACAGCTTCTCTTATAGACAGGTGGACTTTCCTGGAACATGGCTGGAGAGCAGTTTTGCTTGATACACAAGCATTTACTGATTTTAGCGATGTAAATGAAGCTAACATGATTTTTAGTAAATTTATTGTCTGTTGGCTATTTTAGCACAGATTTTCATGGCTGATCAGTTCTCCTGTAAACTTCTTTCCCTGAACCTGTGTGTGTCCATGTCAGCGCAAGAGATCTCCAGGTTTTAGTTTCTTAAACCAAGTGGAGAATAGGGTCCAGAGGTTACCCACTTTTGCCCACTGCAGAAAACCCCTACCAGAACGTGTCATTTTTTTCAGATGTGGTAGGAAACAAGAGAACCTGGAAGAAAGCTATGTAGCTGACCAGTGATTCGAACTCCAGGCTCCCAGCTTTAGCAGTCCAGTTGTCTACCCTTGCTACACCATCTTTCTGATAAATTAAAGAACCTATTTAAACTTTTTAGCAAAATTAGTGCAGATTCCATTCTTACTATTATAAGTGGTTAAAACTTAACTTAGATGTGCCAAACATGGATTTATTCCATCTCAACTTATAGCAGGTTGATGACTGAAACTTGAAAAGATGAGATATAATACTCTAAGTGACCGTCACAATTGTGTTCAGCTGAACTTGTATTTTACTAACAATATGCCCTAGGTACCTCTAGAAACTTTCTCTGACCAGATTTAAAACTGAGTAAAATTTCTGTGCAATATTCACAATGGGCCAATCTATTACCTTGTTTATCTTCCACATTATTATATCATCCTACGATTCCATAATTAGAGAGTCTGAGGTTAGATGTTACAAAAATCAGTTGTTACAAAGTCAGGAATTCCTGATTGGATGCACGGATGAGCCATGACCAACATTATATGCTAGGTCAAAGTGTATGGTGTTGATCGTAAATCACCTGTATGGTTAATTAGGAATTACCGCTGCTGTAACGTGTAGCCCCGGTCTCCACTACTGGTTATTACTCGCAACTTCTTTCTTTTTTGTTGTAACTTTTTAAATCACAAATCACAGTAATATTTATATTAGTGCTCAGCAGCATAGAGGGAACAGCTAACCTGCCATCCTCTGTTTGTATTGCGTTTGGTTTTGATATTTTTACGCAGTTAAAACTGCTATCTGTTACTCTTGATAAACTTGAAAAAGTAAATGGACTATGTGAAGAAAGGTAGCTTTTTGTTTTACTCTTTGTTAATTTTAATATTTAATAGAAAAATTCTGCACAAAATCCACTGCCAACAGGTGCTGCAGGAAGGAATGTTTCATGTCAGTTTGATTCAGAAAACAATTATTCTCTGTAATAACAATAATCTCTCAGCATAAAGATACTTTTTAGCATTTTTTCCCATTCTATTTAACTAAAATCTCTTCAGAAACAATTTTTTATTAGTTATCTATAGTTCATGATTACAAAAAAAAAAAAAAATCAAATTAGCCTAAGTTTAGGATTTTGATCTGGGACATTTCCGAATTTGTTCTAGACTTTACTTTGACCTGATATCCTACGTCTGGAGCAATGCACAGGAAAAAGGTGGTCACATGACTGAATAAGTGTCTCACCTACAGCATATTGAAAGTAATCTCAAATTCCCCATTTCACATGTGACTAATTCTAAACAAATTTATCCAGGTAGGACTTAACCATAGACCAATTTTGTAGCAGAGTTTTTTGCTCAGCAGTTACTTTTGTTTAATACTTTAAAAAGTAAATCTTATTAACAGTTCAGCAAATTTATTACAAATGTTTGAATCCTCAGCAAGAGTAAGGATGTTTAATCCTGTAAAAGCTAATTATTTGTTATTTGTACTTTTAGAAACTAGATGAAGATCACATTTATAAAGAAGTTGATTTCTGCGATTTTGAGAGTAAATTTCAACTGAAGGGAAAAGCATCAAAGCCATTGGATGAAAAGAAGGTCAAGAGTAAGTTTCTTAGAGAAGGTTCATTCTTGATGTTCCGGTTATAACAAAGTTGATTCCTATTTTGATTTTGAAACTAGATTTCATCTAAGAGGAAAGGTATCCAGACCATCAAGTAAAAGAATGGTAAAAGGAGAGAGAGAGAGAGAGAGAAGAGAGAGAGAGAGAGAGATGGAGAGAGAGAGAGAGAGAGAGAGAGAGAGAGAGATATGATTTTCACTTCAGAGCCAAAGTTATTTGCATAGTAATTTTGGAGTTTGTTGCGATTATAAGATATCTCTCAACAATCCCCCCCACCTTGGTTCAGTGTCTGTAGGAGGGACTCCTTGGGGCTAGTTGCTACAGTACCATTAATTCCTAACTAAATGTATAGATGATCTATAACCAATGTCACACGACGTACAGATGAACTATAACCAACATCAAAGCTTATCTACATGTTTAATTAGGAGCTACAGGTACTGTAACAATCTAGCCATTTAACTCCCTTATATTAGAGAACTGAATGAATGAATGGATATCAGTACTTTTATAATGCTAATTTCTCTGTTTGTTAACAGTGCAAAAATCACAGGAGCTAAAGGTATTGGACAGCACAAGAGCTAGAAATCTCAGTAAGCATTTTTTTTCCACCTGTTCAATGCACAACAGCATCTGTAGCACCACTGGGTGATGAGTTCACTTTTATGTATGCACCTTAATGGACCACAGTTAATAAGTAGGCTTCATTTGCTTCATAACTGAAAACTTTGAAGAAAAAAAAAAAGAACTCTACCTTAACCCTAACCCTAAAAAAGAATATCAGTAGTAATTATGTATATTTCTGCCCATCTTCAGTTGTTTTATACGTGGGCTGTCTGTGTTTATATGCATCACCTTTTAAGCTCCTTTCAAAAGACTTGCTGTTTGGCTACAGAACTCACTGCAATATCTGTAGCTGGGTTAGTACTTTTTGTCCCAAGTAGAATGTTGTGTTGTGTGTGTTTTCGTTTTCTAAAGATACTGAAAACACCAATCACTTGAAAAGAGTTTTAAAAAACCACACCAGATGGGTGGTCTTAACACTGACAGTATTAAAATATTCTATTAACTATTTCTGATATGCATTTGATGACTTGTGATTGGTAAATATAGATCTTGGAGTTTCTTTTGATTGCACACAAAAAAAACAAGCAAGTAAATTAACATTTTTTTACCATAGGAACCTAATAATCTCTGTAATGGCTTCCTATTTAATTTACCAACAAGTAAATAAAGTGGTAATTGCACTTGAGGTCACTTTGCATCATCTGGATTAGCATCATTCAAATAAAAGTTACACTTTTGTTAATAGCTGTAGGTATATGCAACATATCTCAACTTGTTACAGAGAGGGAGAAAGATAGTGGACAACTGTTTACACCTAGCACATACCTGCAGTGCAGATTGGTGGCAATGCCCTGCCAGAGAAAGCTGTGTACACCTGGTACAAATAGTTTAAGATGGGTCATAAATATACAGTTGATGATAAGCACCATGACGCAAGGCCATCTGCAGTCTCTCAAACTTTGGCAGTGTGTGCCTATGCCATGGAGTACCATCAAATGCAAGCAAAAGATCTTGCTGAAGAATTGTTTATTAGTTTCAAGGGTTTGCAAACAGCATTTATTTTTTCTTTTGTAAAGTGCCAGCATATTGGGTAGCAAAAGAACAACAACTAAGCAGCTTTCAGCAGTGTGAACACTTGATAGTTTTATGACACTGAGGAAGGTGACTTGATGAATAGGGTCATCGTGGCTTGTGGCTGGCAAGACATGGGTCTAGACATCACTACACACCTGAGTTCAAGCACCTCTTGACGTGCTGTGGCAGCAGCCATGATCGAGGCAGTCTTACTGGTGTAACAAAGTCCTGCTAGAGGTGTAAAGTGCAAGTCACTAGAAGATCAGCAAAGGGGGAAATTCTGTTACAGATGTGCCAAATAGCTGACACTACACATCAGCAGATTTTTATAGTTGGGCTAAGTTCTCTCTCATTTCCTCAACAGTCCACATCTTGCTGGCCCTCTATGACTTCTCCCTGTCTGAACTACTGGAGTCACATTTAGTGATAGGGATATTTAAAACTCTCCCGTGACAGCCTGAAAAGGTTTCCTTCCTTGACTTTCCCCCCAGAATATGTTTATTTAACTTATTTGCATGACCTCTGGTAATTTTTGATATACTGAATCTACATGTACTTTTCCAGGAAAACACTTGCAGGTTAAATTAAGCCTTTCTTCATAATTAAAATTGGGGATTTTTTAACTATCCCAGTGAATCATTTCTGAACTTTTCCTAGAATTTCTATACTCTCCAATACTTTGGATTTCTTGCCACATATTCTAAAAGTGGTTGACCAATAATTTATTGAGGAATTAAAATGTCTGAAGCTTTACTAATACGATTTTAGCACACACACAGTCATCTCTATGATGTACATTCTCTCATTGCATCTACTCTCTTACCGTTATTATTCTAATAAAGACTAGTTTATGCCACTGTCTAAAACCTTTCCCTGAACTCTGTTATAGAGATTGTTGATCTAAGGTAATCACTTATGGAAAATACACACAGATCAAAGGTCAAAACATCTGACACCAATTATAGTCTCATCTATGTTTAATTAGGAGTTACTGGTACTGTGATAACTTACCCCTGTAACAAATACGCCCCCCCCCTTTCACATTTTACTATTAAACATCTAAGTGCGGCCTTTTAAAATACATTACCAAAGCAAGATAATGTACATCTGTAATGTTACCTTATCCCAAGTTATTCCTGACACCTTTAAAAAGAACTCCAGCAAATTTGGTAGGATTTCCCAGAAAAGAAACTATGTCAACCATGTTTAAGCAAGCTATTTTATCTTAATTGATGAGGAAGATGATTTTCATTAATAGGACTGATGCTAAACTAACAGGGCTGTAATTATTCGTTTTTCATTCATAACCCTTTTTAGATATTAGACTAGTATTTGACTGTTTCCAAGCAGATAGCACTAAAAAGTAAACTCACAAATATTCATCCATTTGATAATATATTTTAAAACATAAATATTGACTATATCCAAGGCATTTATAGTCATAAAATGGTATAATATAAATTTTGGTTATGTCTATTTGATACCATATCAGTATACTGTATACATTTACCTGATGATTAATATTAACTGTTGGGACTTTGTTGCATAGGAATAATAAACTGTAAGTTATGGAAATAACTGAATTCCCGACTTATCTTTTTTGTCTGAACGAAGCCAATTACAAAGTTAGCAAAAGCTCAGTTATTTCCCTAACTTACAGTTTCATCTCTATTTTAAAGTTTCTACTGATACTAAGATTATTTTGAGTAATAAAAAAGAAATGGGGCTCTAAACACACACATGTACACATACATACATCCATGTTCAGAGTTTTATGCTATTCTAATGTTACCCCGGGTTGGTTTGTTGATAGTTATCACCCAAAGAAGAATTGGCTACACAGCACGAGAGATCCGAAATCTGATTGAACACTTTGATATTGAACAGCTTCCAGGAGAATATGCTGAGCTACTGGTTAAATTTGTGCCCACTAAAGAGGAGGTATGTGCTTACCTTTGGTAAGAGATCGTAAACAAAAGCAGATAGTTTCTAAGGGGCGTGGGAGATTCTGACAGAATGTTTAATAACTGATTTTACACTTTCTGACTTTTGTAAGAAAAATGAAGGAAAAAAAAAAACCCCAACAATATTACAAAATCAGAAAGGAAATACAGTTTTATATTTCATCCAGAATTATTGAGCACGCAAACAAAAACTCTTACATAACTCACAGGCTCCGTAAAACGATTTAAACTGGCTGTGAATGCAATCTGAATCTAGTTTGTACCTGCCAATAACTGAAAACCTTCCAAAAAATGCTTATGATTGCCTATGAGTAGAAGTTAGAAATGGAAAAAACAAGAACATCAGCCTGAATTATTATGATAACCCTAGCAAAGCTTATTTAAGTCATCATCACTTGTGAGCTGCCATTGTGAATGAATACCACTTCCTAATTAGTGCTTTCTTTATGATGTGATTGCGAACAGATGCAAGATGGAAACCAGAGTTTTCTTACTGACTCATGAAAGAACACCCACAATCCTATAATTTGTGTGTACAACCAATTCCCTGTATTCCAGTTAGTTTAAAGATGATTGAAATCTTCTACTATCATGATGGTTTCCAAGTTTCTGCATCAAACCATGCAAATAAATTGTCAGTTAGGCTAAAACTTCATTAGGTGAGTCATCTGCACACAATTAATGTTAAGTTCCTTGACACTAACAGCTGCCACTCCATTAACTTTATTTTTATCTGTTTGTGTTCATATAGACATTTTTGGTCAGAGTTAGTAAAGGTATCCTAATGTTATGTGCATAAGTACACCTACCATCAATGACAGCAGAACTCAGAGTCTCTGACAGATACCAGTGTCCCTTCCTTGAAGCACCTGTGCGAATTTCCTATGAGAGTTTTTTGGGGAAAAAAAGTAAACAGAAAAAGAAATAAGTTCCAACACTGAATGATTCTCTAATCCATAATTTAATTATCATGATTTTTAATTAGTCATTTGACATCTGTATGTAAACTACTAGGGATAGAATTTTCACAATAGTATCCAGCTGAGTTTCATTTGGATATCTTCAGCGCAGGCATGTATTAGACTTCTGGAAGAAGGGCTGCATCTACCAGGATGAACTGAACCTCCCAAGGGATGAATAGAAAAGATAAAAATATTTTGAGAGAGACAGAAGAGAGAGAGAGAGAGCGAGAGAGAGAGAAGAACAATTAAATGATTAATTAGTTTGATAAAATTTTATTTTTGTTTTAAAAAAAATCAGTTTATTCATTTCTAAAGCTTCTTCCTTTAGCTGTGCACAAGATGAAAAGACAAAAGGAATTTGTTGTTCTTAGATTTCTTTTCGGTAATTAAAAGGAAGGAGAAAAATAATGGGAAATCTACGAGGGAGCCATAGGGACTTCAAGGTATAAAATTTAGATTCTGAACACAACAACAATAACATTCTGCTTATCTGTATCTTTGTGCTTTTTAAAATACTAATTTATTTTATCTATTTATACAAATTCCAATTTCAAAATTTTATAATAAAAACAACAGCAACAAAGAACACATGAAATGCAATTTATGTGAATTAATACATTTGAAAAATTATTTACAATTTGGACAAAAAGGTAATTTGTGTTAACATTTTTTAAATGAAGAATTAGTGTTTAGAGATAATAATAATATACAGTTTTCTCATTATTTTATCCTGGTTAGATCTGTGTCTGATGGATGAAATACTTAGTACAGATTTTATAACAATTCAGAAAATGCATCAAATGTAAGGATTTATATCATTTTTTGACATTAGGTTTTTTATTGCCATGGTTACTAAGTCATTTCTGACATCACTTTCTATTGTATTCAGCAGGTAACTGCCACAATACAATAAAAGAGTATACCACATTCCATCTTACCTTCTTTTTACTTTTGTTCATAGCAACAGATATTAAGAACACACAAGGGAAAAAAGATCAAATATTTCTGATACCTTTGCATTGTTCATCTGCTTTTAATGATATGCAGTAATCCTTTGTGCTAAAAATACTACAGATTGCTTAAACTGACGAAACAAATTTGAGTTTCTCTGTGACTCTTCATATAAGCGTGTACACAACTAACCTGGTTTGGTGAAGTTACCTGTTTATTGTTTGTTGGTAAAATTAATTTTTATTTTACTTTAAATAAACCTTACATTCAGTTCAGTGTATTAAAATACACTTTACTGACAATTTTTATTTACTCCACGTCCAGTTTTATGACTACACTGCTGATCCACAAAACACTGATCTAACTGTGTGTTAGATGCACTTTTAATGTATGCACACACTTTCTGGGACACTTAACTAGGACCTCTACCTAATAAGGGGTCGGGCCACCTTTCTGCCAGAATAACTGCTATAACAAAAGGCACCAAGAGGGATATTTCCCCATTTAGTCATTAGTATTGCATGTAATACATGGAGTGAGGTAGGCAGAAGATTGTGATGGTGAATGCATCTTTCAAGTTCATCCCACAGATATTCAGCTGGATTCAGATCCAGGGATTCTGCTGGCCATGGAGGTGTCTGAGATCTCTATCATATCTCTCAAGTCATGAGTGACGAGGTGGGCATGATGGATTGGAGCATTATTATCTTGGAAGTACATATTCCCATCAGGGCACACAATGAAACTGCTGGATTCACTTGATTGAAAATGATACTGAGGTTAGCTTTGGCATTCATTTTACCTTCTAAAGGACCAAGAGACCGAGAGCATACCAGCAAAATGCACTTCAGTCTATGATGAAGCATCTTTTCATGTTGGTAACTGATTTATGCAATAATATCTTGACGACATAGTCCATTCATTAGTGTTCTTTGCAAGGTCTGGCTGGAGCGGGTGAGGATTGTTCTGCATTGAATGTCTCTGCCAGTCGGTGTATTATTTAACAGAATTTGGACTTTACCATATCTAGCCATCTTTTTTCCTCTTCATGTCATCATGTGTTTGCCTCCATAATTTACTCTTGCAGCAAACATTTTCATTATCTTGTGTCATTTCTGATAAACTTGAATTACGGATGTCTTGAAGCAGCTTACCAACAAAAGCATTTTGGCCACTGCAGGTTCTGTTAGACACACACACCATAACTCTTGTCTCTTCCAAGCTTGTAATGTCTTTGCTTTTTTTCCATATATATTTGACCAACTGCAAATGAACTTGTCCATGTCATATATAATGCTACAGTGATCACCTGTCACACCACATGGTCAACTTAATTTGTATCTGCAGCTCAGGTCAGGTCAGACCCAAAAATAAAAGAGTGCATAGGACTTTATAAAGTGGCTGATCAGTATTTACTATAGTCAATGATAGAATCAATTTTCATTGGTATGTTTTGGAAAATTTATTCTCTTGTTATCTTCAGGCATCTTTTTAGCATCCATTGATGATGCTATTCACATGGTTCTGCTGTGAAAGACTGCTCTAATGTCATACTTGCTGTATACTCTCCTCAGCTTCTCTGAGGTACCTCAGACACATGGTAGGGTGATCTTGGAATGTGTGGCTGAGAGTGCTGTTGATGAAGTTTGCTGAGTATCCATTGAATTGTTTCCACAACCATCTTCATTTCTGCACTGTGGGTGGCACTATTTAGGCAGATGTTAGCCCTTTTCAGACAGTTGATGATGCCCTTCTTCACCAAGACTTGACGGTGTCATTCATAATCCAGATACCTCCTGGTGTAAATAGTCTTTCTGCGTACATTTGTGTGGAAGCTATTCTTCCTCTTTTCCACAAGGGCATCCAGAAAGGTGTTCTTATTTTCTTTTTTCACTTCTATGATGAACTCTATAGTAGGCCTTGTTATTCAAGCATTTGGGAAAGTTGCTTGGATTCTTCTCATCCACATCTCTCTTCTGCCACCCTAAGCATGTTTTTAGGTAGTTTCCAAGGTAATCACTTAAAAATTTTTTCATGTAGATGTTAGCAGTCAGTGGTGACAGTGGTGAACCCATGGTTATAGCTTCTTGCTGGCTGTAGAAGGTCTCCTGTTGGAAGTAGTGGTAGTTACACAAAAAGCAAGCATTTTCTTGTATGTTGGCATCTGGCGTTAAGGTCGGTATATTCTTTAGGGCTCCATTCTCTTTCAGTCTTGGCACAAATGATTTTATTACATCCTCATGCACATCAAGTGGAAATCAAGTGATGAGAATTCTAGCGTAGGGATCATTAACTCTACCCAGTGATTTGATATTTATTCAACATCGCAATGCCATTGCATGAACACATAAGAACAGCAACCATGCCAAGATGCTTCATGTGTGACTGTTAGTGCTTGAGGCTGTATTACATATCTGCAGCATAATCCACAACTGATTGTTACAAAATTACTGTCCATTGCCAGTGTTCTTAATTTGATTCATTTCTGCTTCATCAACCATGCTTGGTAAAATGTTGGCCTTAATCTGAGAAAAATGGATTGCTACATTTAATGGAAATTCTGTAGTTGGATGTTCCAGAGTTTGACAACAATGAAATGAGTCTTTTTCAGAGCATCATTCTTGGAAAAGTTTAGTAGCAATGGTATGATGGTACAGGTTTGCCATTGTGGACTTACTGGCCTAGCCTGTTGTCTTGAACACGGATTACAATGACATTCTTCTGTGCTGTTTTCTTTCGATAAAGAACCAAACAGGAAGGGACACGAATGTGGCACCTAGCCACTACTGATATTCTACTGACAAAGATGAACAGTATCCATGTAATAAAATGATGGTACAACACTGATTTTTTAAAATCTACTTTCAAAGTCTCTCAGCATGCAGGATTTCAAAAATAGTCAAGCTAATTATATGTGTAATCTGCTAGTGCATTCAGGAATTTGGATGCACAAACTCAACTTCAAATGGTCATTTTGTAATTAATTTTGTAACTTAACACATGCAGTGATACTTAAATGTAACTGTAACACAAGGTAATATGTGAACGTAACTAGTGATAAAACAAGGT
The DNA here is from genome assembly GCA_018389105.1 of Nautilus pompilius. Lineage (NCBI taxonomy): Eukaryota > Metazoa > Mollusca > Cephalopoda > Nautilida > Nautilidae > Nautilus > Nautilus pompilius. Next base: position 931,469 of record JACATO010000065.1, on the reverse strand, counting down.
AACATTGTCAACTACTGATTAACTAGTAAAATTAAGTCTATATCAACTTTTTGATAATCTACTTTTTTTTCCAACTCATTTCGGTATTTATGCCTAAAATATAGCTCTGAAAATGTATATGATAGCATTGTGTACAAGATCTATGCATCTGAAAAATCTAAATATCCTAGAATAGATTGTTTTATGTATATGTATTTTAATAAATCTGTTTGTTTTAACAGATGAAGGCACTAGCAAAGTTTTCAGTTGATTATAATCACCTAGACGAAGCTGAACAGCTCCTGTATCAGGTAGGTTTTTTTATTATCTACTGTTTCATGACAGACACAATCCCCCCCCTTTTTTTAAACTTTCTTAAAAAGTCACTGATGTCCACACAGTTTGGTATATTACTAAAATTTACAATTTAGTTTCAGTGGTAAAGTATTAAGCAAAAGTTAGGAAATTCGTGTGAGAAATAATTAAATACTTTAAAACTAACTCTCTAGAAGAGAGATTTGAAAGGAAGGGGTATTGCCAGAACTCGCATAGCGCACCGCAGTCCGCAACTATGATGAAAAGATCAGGTTTTTGAATTTGCCGCAGCTTCCTTGATTATGAAAAGGTTTTCTTGCCAGACCTAAGGCACAGTGCCAGTGGGATAATTAAAAATATCCCCTTATTTTTATATCAGCACTCCCCCCGTTTGTACAAACAAACAAAAGAATGCACACAAAATTACCTTATTGTAGATATGTATACCGCGTGAATGTGTACTAACAGTTACAGACGCTGGTCCGCAGCTGCAAGATTTGGACAGCCAAATAGAAAAGACCAGCCCTGAATCTTAAAGATAACAAGGTGTTATTACTATTAAAAATTCTGTAGCACAAAAGAGCTAAATAATCTTGTTTGTCACTCTTAATCCAGGAGACAGAAACCAATAATTTCAAAATTTGAGTTAACCCTCTTGGACCTGAAAAACTCCCAGTGTTTGTGTATTTTAAACATGCACATGTCAGGTATAACAATAGGGAAAGATAGTTCTTGTTGTTTCAGAACTATTCTGTATGAGAAAGATATTAAACATAGGTATTAGTGTATACATGTAAAGGAATAAAAACATGGTTACATCATAAAGCATACCAAAACACTCTCTACAACTGGAAGCTTCTGGATGTAAGTATTATAATAAAACGAAGATTCCAGACGGGCACGAGAAGAAACAAGAAGCGCGCTTTATCTAGTTGCTATATAGTGAAAATAAACCAAAAAAAAATTTCATAAGATATTTTGCCAAATGTTTACTTCTACATCACAATTTAGAGACAAATATAACATAAAAAAGATCCTTTTAAAAAGAGAAACCAAAATGAAAAGGGAGAAAATTTGAAAGGAAAAGTATAGAATCTCTTTTTTCAGTCCTAAGTATCTAGACGGACACTTTTGTTGAAACTTATCCAAGCTTTCAAACATTCAGCAAGTTGATGTTCTTGCAATGTACCATCATCTGTAGCCATCTTATTGAAATGTCATGTCACAATGAGAATCATCAAAAACCCTGTCATTTTTTTTTTGCTTTTGTTTCATTATACTCCATCCAAGGATGTGAACTAATCCAGTGAAATTGAAAAGACCTCTTCTCCATACCAAAGACGTTATTGAGGATAAGAATCCAGTTTAGGTTTGATAGGTCCTCATCAGGCATAGGCATCCTGAAAAGGACAATCCACTGGTATCATATAGTTACTGAGCTCTTCATTTGCATCTTTTAGTTGGAGCTAGGGAAGATTAAGGTCAGTACTGCCGCAAATGGAGAGAGTAGCCGTGTTACAGTGAGACGCTTTAGAATTTTCAGCTGCATTAAAAAAACACAAAATTTGTAAATGCTAAATTAAAGCTAATTAGATGAAGATATTAGCAAAAATTCACATAAATCTATTATCACCATCATCTTCTTTTCAACATTTATAACAAGAAATTGTTTATTTTCTGTAAGGAGTTTTATCAAAAAAATTATATATATATTCTTAATTATAATCTTACACCAATTAATTGTGTGTGTGTATGTTAAACACTTTTAATTAACAGCGAATTTTCTCCTTTTTAAGTAAGCAATAAATAGGTAATTTACCTGTTCAGTAGCACCAAAATGTTAATAGTTTTTAACCAGATGACGCAAACTTAGAAGTTCTGTGATAAAATCTGGGGATCCTACTTTGAAATCATTGAGATAAAGATAATTAATTTCAGAATTTGGGGTTTTCCCAGGCACTCGCTAAACCTGGCACCACTGGATGTTTAGTAGGGGAAATAGCTGGGTAAAGATTTTTTTTTTGGAATCAAAAATGTTCAAAGTTTTAAGTTTCTGATAAAATTTAAGCATTTTTATGATTACCTTGGTGTTTTTTTTAAGGCACAAATGGCAGAAAAGCGTTTTAGTCCTCATGTCTGTACATCAGCCAACAGTTTCCATTTACAAATTTACATAATTCTAAAGTTATTTTTAAGAAAATTGTACATAAAATCTACTTTAAAGAAAGCAGGCATGAAGTCTGAAAGCCATCACTACCTATTATACATACTTACAATTTTCTTTTTTTTTTGTTTTTTGAAGCATTGCATTCTGGGAACATTTACTTTATTGTCATCATACAGTCTTATTTCAGATTCTAAACGCCTGCTTTAAGAAAGCCACATAAACCTAATTGCAGGTAAAACAACTGTTTTGATAAAACTTCTATTTTTTATTATTAATCTAGCTAGCCCAGGTTGAACGATGTGAGACCAAGCTGAAGGTTATGTCATTCATTGGTCAGTTTGCAGACATGGTTGGTCAAATAAAGCCCGTAAGTTATATATAATAAGTTTGCAGATTTTTTAAACCGCAGTTTGGAGTTTGAAAATGTAGGAAGAAAATTTACTGCATTGATCTTCTTATCTCCCCATTTTGTTAACACAGAAACTGGTAATTTGTAATGTTACTCCAAGCTTGTATTGGTCTCCCTGTACTTACAGCTACACAGTAGAATTTAACTTGGTGGATGTTGGCAGACTGACATGCCATGTATAATGTACATGAATTTCAGGTCATATTGTAATGATGCACTATAATCTTAAGACAATTTTAAGACAATCATATAACACACACCTAAATATAAAGTGGATTGTCTATTAATATTATAAATACAAAAGCCTCGCCATAAGAGAATTTTTGGTCTGCTCTGCCTTTAGCTATAATTTAATACTACTAAAAATGAATATCGTCCATGCAATGAAATCGTTCGCCATAAATCAAAACTTACCATAAAGAACACCGAGTGAAGTAACAAGTTTTTGGCTTGTTTCAGATTCCAAGAGTGTCCGTCATTTCTAGCTTGTGTGAACATGTTGGCAGAAAAAAATGATAAATTTCTTTTAGAGTGTTAATAATTTTCTGAAAATTTAACACTTTAATTCACTTTTCTGAAGCACATGTCTAATAACAGTTGGCCCAAGAAAACCAGATTTACTTTGGCAGCCATATTGGTTAACACTGTGATTAATGGGGAGCATTAAAAAATCAGAATAAGGGAATAGTTATTTAAAATTTCATCATAAATCAATGTTTGTTATAATGAAATAATTTATTCTATTTCACATTAGGGCATCTTTTTAAACAAGAAGTTGCATGACATGAAGTTTGCAGATAAGTATAGGAGAAGCTTCTCCCCCAATTCCTTAGATATATTTCAAATATTTATTTCTTCACCTGTTTTTTTAAAAAAAATAATTTATTATGTTTTTATGTTATGTAAATCCCCATTCAGCAATAACTATCACAAGCTTTCGTTTTTATTCATACAATTATTATCTGATAACATATGAGACACTGAAAAAGTTGTGGGTATTATAATCTGTAATTTACAGTGACACAATTTAATTAATGGAAGCTCCATAAAGAAAGCAGTAACAATTAAAATAGAATGAGATGTCTGTAGATGTGGTTCATCTTTGCCATTTAAAAGAGTTTAGGAAACAAGCAAATAAAACTAGGGGAGACTCAAGGGGTTAGTTGTTACAGGGAAACTGGCCAGGTTTCATTTGAAAGTCCCTAGTATAAAGTTGGTATCAAGTGGCTCTACTTGAGTGACAGCACACCCATTAACATCGTATGCATGGATGATTTTACAGGGAAATTCAGGTGGAAAATGAGCAACAAGAGAGAAATATTGGATAACCCACCTGTTACAGTATAAACAATAAATAGGTCAAACAAGTCATCCATGTTGCTCATTTGAAGAAATGTTCTAATTAAACTATTTTGTTTCATCAGAGACATTATATATTTTGCACTATCATATTTAAAGGGCCATTGTAAAATGCTGATCTGATAGGCTACATGGCACATGCGACTCAGAATTGATACTTGAGGTGTAACATATCAACAAAGAATCAAACAATTTCTGATCTAATTTCAATGCTGTAGTTATTATTTTCACAAATTAAAATGATTAAAATTTCTCATATCAATACTTTAGTTTTTTTTAAAGTGAGAGTAGAAATTGTAATGATGTCTGATTTATGTAGCCATAGAGCTTCCGGTTTTGTGTAGAGCTGTCTAATGTCATTTCCCATGTTTGTTTGAGAAGCATTAATAGTTTTAACTGATAAGTGATTACCTGAAGTTAATGATACAGGTAAGTTGTTAGAAAAAATATATATCTAGTTATAGAGTAAATTAGGTATGTTTACCAGAAGACTTCATGGTTCTTTTATAGAGGGAAAAGGCTCTAGGATTGTAAATATTTCATCTAGATGCCATTTTAACATTTAATAATGGGATTACTAGTTGATTTTTGATTTATTTTTTTTAATTTCAGCAAATTGAGGGCATTTATCAAGCTTCCAAGGCTTTACTCAGCAATCAACACGTCAGGAAACTTTTTGAGGTAAAGTTCTCGGCTTCTTTTTGGTTGGTCTGTTAGGCTGTAGTCACCTCACTCTTCAAGGAATCTGTCCAGTGTGTAGGTCAGTCAGAAGAGCTTGGGATGGTATCAGCCTTGGGAAGTCTTTTCTAATCCATGGGGGTGGAGGACTAGAATGCCTGGAACCTCCCCTATGGAAATGGATTGCTACACAGTAGTGAGAAGAAATCATGCTACAGAAGGTTCACCAAGATGAGAGGAAGCAAACCTGGATCTGCACTAACACATTCACCACAAACCATTCAAATTATAAATACTTAACAGTTAGTTATGTATCTGCTTGACTTTAGTAGCTTAGGGAGACCAAAACTAGTGGTTACAGCACCAGTAATTCTAAATTAAACATATAGACAAGGTTATAATTGACATCCCTAATGTCAGAGTATATAACATCGATTATAGCTCATTTATACAGATAACTAGGAGTCACAGGTGCTGCAACAATATACAACCAACCCTGTCCAACATGCCCAATATAAAATAAAATTACATGCTGCTTGTCTTAAGATGTCAATGTGTGATGTATTTGGGCTGACAGAAGAACAGTAGCCATTGTTTTTACAGAGGAAAGACAATAAATCTTATTAATAAAAAAAATGTCAAATATCTCGGACACATTTAAAAATGGTTACTGTTAATGAAAACTAGATACAAAAACATACATACTAATTAATATATAATGGAGACAGACAAAAATGCAAAAAATATTCTTTTTTTGTAGGTGATTCTCGCTTTTGGAAACTACATGAATGGCACAAGAAGAGGCTTCATAGCGGGGTTTAAGTTGGAATCTTTGGAAAAAGTAAGTTTTTAAAATCTCTTATTATGGAAAATAAATGTTAAAGGATTTTGTTCGACATCGCTTGACTGCCTTTTCAAAGTTTTGTTTTTTTGTTTTGTTTCTTCCTCCATTGAAGTGTACAGAGTATTGTTTTATTTGAGGCACCGCTATTAGTCTTTTAGCCAGCCTCATGTTTCATGCACATGATTTATGTTGAAGCTGGCTGACATTAAGTCCAAAGACAAAAGTCAAACACTCCTTCAGTACTTGGTGGATGTGACAATGAAGTACTACCCCTGTGTGCAGAACTGGTATGACGGTCTTTACCTAGATATTCCTAGACCAGGTACGTTGAAATATAACAGAAACTATTTTCTTTTTCTGTTCAAAAACTTTAATTTAATTTTATACAAAATTTAGTCTAATGTTTAGCCATTTCAAAGGTAGTTGCTTTGAATCTTCTTTTTCTGAATGGAGATAATTAACCAGTGCAAAAAGGAAGTAATTAACTAACTTTAAAAATGGATACTTTGTTTAGCAGCAGCCATCTTGTATTTATAAGTTTTGTTAAAGTGAGAGTAGAAACAGTGGTGAAGGCCATACTGCACCACATAAAGTTGTTTGGGGTTTTCTTGACAGATCTCTGGCCTTTCCCATGCATCTGGAAAGTATCATGAGTTCTAACTTGCTGAATTCCCTCTTTGTAATTACTGATATAGGTAGACCGTTTTGAAAAAAATATTTTGCCATAAACTAATTTAAGCCTAAGATTTAAAGATCTGCCAAAAAAAAAACTTGAATTTTGTCCATGAAATTTATTCTCTTGTTCTCTATCGTATCTTAGTTTCCTTTTTTTAATTATCACTTTGTAATGAACTGTAGAATGATTGTCTTTACACAGCCTCCTTCCAGTCTGTCGCTTCAGATGTTCACGGCTTACGAAAAGGTATTGATTTGGTAAAATTGGAGAGAGAGAAGCAGAAAACTGGAAATGTGATCCTTCAAATATCCTTTTGAAAAGTTTTTCTTAATTGTCTCAATTTTTTTTTTAAAGCTGCATAAGCCATTTCTTTCTACCAGCGCTCTCAGACTTAAGATCAAGTAACAAATAGGCTGGCCTATTTCTGAGCCAGGACAGTTACACTGGGCCTGCAGTTTGGCCTAACTATTTGAATAAACCAAAATCATTTTTAAAAAAAATCTTCAATTTTTAATAATATTTTTGTTTTTTTAAAATTTCTTAATATTATATTATAGGTTAGCTATAATTTATATGCTTGGGATTTATCTAAAGACTTTATTCTGTTTCCTTCTGGTTGCTGTAAACAATTAGTGGTTCTTGAGTGTTTTTAGTTCATATATGGAACAAAGTATGATAGTAAAAGTTGCATTTTTGGACGTTGACTAAGCTTCATTTCTCACAATTTTCTGGTTATGCTTTTGTACATAAGACAAAGATTGCTTTTGCCATAAGATAAATCCCAGCAGATTGGTCTCCATTAAAATGATAGTACACAGACTAATTGACATGGATTTTTTTTTAAAAAATTGTCTATTCAGGTTTGGTGCGACTGTGGAATATAAAACTGATGATTGCATTTGTTTGCAAATAGTATTTTTTCCAAAGATCCTGTTACTCCAGATCGACAAGCAGCTTCAGTCAGCCCCATCAAGTATAGTTCCCTAAGGGGCAAACAGAAGAGGTTTTTTGAAAGTTTATCCTAAAATATTACAAGGTTACAGTGGTCAAAAGAAATGTGTTATTTTAAACAGGAATTGCTCAACCATGACAAAATAAAGCCAGTCAGCGAGGTTTGATCACCAGTACAACAACAATTCATGAGAAGGGATCTCTCTAAATCTTTTTTGCTTATTTGGGGGACACTGGGGCTAGTCGTTATAGGAATAAGTTGTTGCAGCACCAGTAATTCCTAATTAAACATATCGATGAGGTTATAATTGACATTATGAAGGTCAAAGGCACATGACATCAATGATAGCCTCATCTATACGTTTAGTTGGGAATTATGGCACTCTAACAACTAGCACTGGGGATCTCCTATAATTAGATTATTTTCTCTTTAAGTTCTCCAATTTTACTTTCAGATACTGGCAGCTAATCCTGCAAAATCTGATGCTAATTCACGCATGAACTTTTCTTTCATTTTTTTTTGTTGCAAAAAATGATTGTCTGCCTTAACAGAGAGAACAGATTTTATACAGAGGCTTCAGCGGAAGTGCACAGCACATTTGAGAACTTTAAACACATGGAGGAGTCCTACAAGGAGGTTTGTGCTATGTTTGGAGAAAACTACAAGGCTGTTGAACCTGGACAGTTCTTCAGATATTTCAGTAACTTTGCAGCCCATTTCAAAGTAAGGGAAAAAAGTTTAAAGAATTACAAAATTCCCCAGTAAATATTTGAGTTGGCCAGAAAGAAAATTGACAAGAGTCACATCTCCTCACCTAATAAACAAAACTGCTGGGTGTGTGGAAATTCTCCTTTGAAGAAACTGCTTGACTCAGGATACCAGAATTAAACATTATATGTTTAATTAGTAACTGCCGGTGTTGTAGCAACCAGCCCTGGTCTCCTCTACATGGCATCCAATGGAGATATAGAGGCAAGAAAATTAAATAAATGAGTACAAATTTAATTTAGTGATTGCTAGTAAGTGACAGGGTAATAACTTGACATTCTAAACCTTTTCCTTCAGCAACCTATACCTAAGTTTGTGAGGCCTTCTGCGGGAAGGAACTCACTAGAACTTTTTATTTTTTTATATGTAGGAGGAAATCCTTGGTGGAGAAAAGTACAGGGAGAAACCATACCAAGAAAAGTACAAAGCCAAACTGAACTGGTGCATGCTGGGAATCAAACTCAGCCCCTCAACACTGGCAGTACAGTAGTCTAGCCACTAAGCCACAGACTGAGCTGGTGCATGCTGGGAATCAAACTCAGCCCCTCAACACTGGCAGTACAGTAGTCTAGCCACCAAGCCATAGACTGAGCTGGGGCATGCTGGGAATCAAACTCAGCCCCTCAACACTGGCAGTACAGTAGTTTAGCTACCAAGCCACAAGCAGGCCCAAATTTAATTTAATTTTAACAAACTGAGCAGAAGTAAAACACAAAATTTGAAAACATAATTTTTATAAGTGGATGTGATGTTCAGATAAAACCAGCTGAAACAAAGTCCCTGTAATCATATCTGGTCAGGTTTTGTTTGAATGCCTTTAGAATAAATAAATATGAGTCTTATATTAAAACAGTGTTTAACAATGCATAAAAACTTATAATTGCACACAAAAGTACACTGGCATAAACAAATATGCTCCATGCAATTAAGTTAAGCATGGTAATTTATAGGTATGTCTTCCTATGAGTTATGACATGATCAGAGTTCTTCTGTACCAATATTTAGAAATGCTCTAAAATTTTCAGTCAGTAAATGGTACTTGTTTTATTTTCTAAGTTAGTGTTTGTATTATCCCTCTGTTTATTTTTATCATTTACATTCTTTGTCATTTGTTTCAGAGTGCAGTAGACAAAAAGATAACTAAACAGGTGCTTGTGAAAATCCCTGCGGGACAGGTTCTGAGAAAAGGGCAGGTTTTTTTGAATTCTGATAAAGAAATCATCACAGTTAATGGGCTACCGACTGAACATGAGAAGCAACTGAATGATGAGGGTGTAAAAGAGGAATGGTTTCAGCAGAAAAACAAAGTCATCTCCAATTGTAACACACACCGTGTCTTAGAACACGACGATAGCATCACCAGCAACCAGCCCCTCTTCAAACAGTGGCATGACAAGGATAAACAGGGGTTGGTCAGGGCTGAAAAGCTGCAAGGACAACTGGCAAGCACTATGATCACTCAAAACCCATTCAGCATGCAAGGCAACACTGAGCGGAGAAAAATATCTGCAGAAAGGCTGAAGATGTTTTCTGCAGGTCGTTGTGAGAACAAGAATGGGGCTGTACCAGTGGAAACCAGCAAGCCTGTGGTTGACAAAGTCGACAGTGTTTTGCCAAAGTCAGCCCCTTGCTGTTCCCATTTGGTAGTTGACAGTGAGCTGTCACTGAGCGATTTTGACTCATGTGAAAACTACGGAGGATCGCAACTGTCAGAGGGAGTTACAAATTTTTGAAAAGTTATGAAACTTTTCCTCCTCAAAAACAATGTTTTAGCATTTGGACAATAACCGCATTCCTTTTTCTCTGTGTATATTCATAACCATAGAGCCACAAGGCAGTGTTAAAGAGTAAGCTGAATTTACAAAGGGCAAGTTGCTAATTGGTGGCCAAATAGAGCATTGCCCTAATGGTATCTGGCCAGGTTCCATCTGAACCCCACAACCTCAGTTCTGCCTTATTTTGTAGTGCATCTTCTCAGTATAAAAAAAAAAGGGGGGGTTTAGGTATCATACAAATACAAAAATATATGCTCCACAAAAAATGTTAATTTGTACTTAATGACATGGTAAATGTCAAGCTCAAACTGTTAAAACAAACCCTGGATCAAAAATATTTAAAACCAGCCAAGAGGTTTGAAACTATTTGGTTGAGGAAAGTCCAAATTTTCCTGCTGACCAGATGAGCAAATACAACTACGCTCCAGTGCCTGGTAGACTGGTTTGAACACTTATCCTGCTTTCAAATGTATTGCCTTATCTATATTAAAAACTAGTAATACAAGGTACCACTTTTGTTTGACCACATAACGAACCTGTTCCATTTCTTTGGACTGCAATTTACCCCCCACCCTCTTCTGCTGTACAACGCTACTATGCCCAAACTTTCCACCTTGTTGCTGTCTGCCACTTGTAAACATCTTCACAGGTTAATTTTGGTCGCCATGGCGGCATCCTCCAGCAACACGATCCAGTTTGGTGTATTCCTTACAATGTGGTGGTAGTATCTGCTCCATGTTTTTCTTGCTGTTAAACTTCGGGTTGCGAAACAGTTCTAAAACCATCTTCATGTACGGTCCTGTCAGGTTGTTGCAAATGACCAATTCTCTAGGTGGTTGCTGTAGGTAGGGGGTTAATCCAAACAGCGTTCTTATTTTTTGGGTTGCTGGCACCGTCTTCCTTAAACTTTGCTAGAATATTGTGCAAGGTTTTGAAAGAATACCTCATTGCTGGTTGCTGTAAAGCCTCCCATATTATGATGCAAAAATGGCCAACCTTACGTTGTCCCGCTGGATGGTAGACCAGGATGTTGGATAACTGTTGGGTGTAATGGTGGAACCTCCTTCCTGGTTCGGTATTTGGAACAAAAGCTAAATCGCAGTTCGAGAACAACGCAAAATTGCTGGCAATGCTACTTGCAGAATGCAGAGGGTGAATTTGTACGTTTATCTTCACCTTATTAACGGGAACTAAATTAGCTAATGAGCCTCTGATTCAAAATATAAAAGTTCTTGTTGTCATTACTGGAGTTTGTGGTGGTGTTTTTTCCTTCCCTTCTGATAACTAAACCCTGATGTTAGTTCAGTTACTGCTGATGGGAGATGTCCAGCCTAATTCTTTCTTTTCATAGTTTGAAATGAATAATAATATTTTTTTTTATCTTCCAAATGCAATTAATCACAAGTCATGACCCTCTGTCATACTACAGGGGAGCCCTTATTATTTTATTGTTATTAGTATGTTCATATTCTTATTTTAGAAGTTCAGCTTCTGGAAAAATCTTTGAGGCCAAACTCTTCAGGCCAGATAAAAGCTGTTAGCAGTAAAAATGCAGTAGTATATATATTTAAACACAGGCTTATTGCTTCAAGTCTTATTTATGCCGACTTAGGGAAACCCTCTCCAGGGACAGGCAGTAATCCCCTAATTAAATGTATAGATGAGCCTATAATCCAAGTCATAGTCTGGGGGTCTCTACTCCAAAGTTGCTTTCTTCTAAAAGGTCCATTCTTGCAATTAAATTTTACAAATGAAGCTTTTGCATCATCCCATTTTAATTAAAGTAAATCACTGTGGTATCAATCAAGTCAGTAGAGTTATTCCATCAATATTACCTTGATTATATGTAGATCTTAGATACTGCCCACAGAAAGCAATTAAATCAGGTTACCTCTGTTATTTCTCACGCTGTTATCAATGCCTTCCAACTTTCAGATTGATATATTGTGAACCTTTTGAAATATTTACAGTACTAAATATCAGTCTTAAAATAAATGACCATGATGCAATTTTACATTGACAGACCCTTAAAATAAAAAGTTCTCAAAACACTAACCACAGCCTCGACATTATGTCTGTTGGAACCCAATTTCTTGCCACAAGAAGTCCTTTAGCCAGCTGGTGGAGACATACCAGGGGGGGGGTAATACACCAAACCAAGGCAACATCGACCAGGATTCAATCAGGCCCCCCTACACAACACTTCCCAAATGAATCTTATAGTGCGCAACACTGAAATTTTTTACCTTAAATATTACCATACAAAAACATTTTTTTTTTACATTGTACCGATATATAGCAGATTTTATTTTAATATTATTTATAGAATTTTGGAAATTATACAATTTTCCTTTTTAAATTCAGTTATGCTAAAGAGTTTTGCTTGTTTTCTGCTTCTTTCTTTAAATGAAAATTGGATGCACTGTCAACTTCTATAATCACTACTAGTGACTGATCTCTCTTCACTTTAGCCAGGCAAACAACATCTAGCTCAAGGCTGACTGCCTTTGTCATCTCTGTGGGGGAACTTGAGAAGCATGACAACAACAAAAGCAGAGTGAATGAAGAGATTCGGGACTCATTACACCAGCCTGTCTGCTCATCAACATAGGTAGGGAAATCACAGATAATCCATATTTTACTAAAGGCTGTTCCAGATAGTTTTATTTAACCAACAGGCTGGGTATTCAATGTCTGCAAGCTCTTTAATAATAATTAAGCAATTAATATTTGTCATAGATGGTCCTTCAGTTACAACTTTATAGATGGAATTAAACAGAATGGATAAATCAGTACAACTTAAGCGGGTTTGTTTACTTGTTCCTTTTAGATGTAAATTCTTAATTTCTATTTAATTCTTTCTTCCTCTCTGCACCAAATATCAGTCAGTTTCCTCTAATGGTTACTTTAGCAATAAGCATCCTTTGTTAAAGATGTTTATAGTAAATACATTTGCATATAAATAATATTTCTTTACTGCTACTGAAAATACAAAAAAAAAAAAAAAAAAAAATTACAGGGTTTTGGATAATTTCACTTTTGAAATTATATTGCATATATATCCTAGTATGCCATTACTGTCATCAACTCATTGACCCCCTGATCATATGACATAGTTATAAAAATAAAAACCAATCATATCCATTGTAACTGATTTTCTTAATCAAATGAATAATGCTTTTATATGTCATTCGACAAATCCAACATGGTGAACTAGTGCGCACTTAAGCAATGGTTGGGAGTAAACAATATAAATGGTGATGCATAAAGGCAGCACCAGAGGTCAATGGGTTAAATGGAAGAAAGAAAGAATATTAGTGCGGATTCTTTTCTTGATTTTACAAGAAGCGTAGTTTATAGGAATTGTTCCATGTCTGTGTACATTCTCAAAGAGACATTTGTATATAACAAATATAGAGTACTGTTCTGGATATTGTCAATATGAATAAAAACTTCATTTTGCAAATTCTTACTTGATTTTGTTATGGATTAAGTATATCACTCACCATGATGCAAAATGTTGGAGGGACATTCAAAGGGAACCTGACTGGTTCCCATTACAGCAAAGCTATCTATATCAGCTGGGTTTCATTTGAAGTCCCTAGTAGATATAGATACATACATACTGTGGTAGTGATCTTAAAAGACAATTTGGCTGTCTTTGAAATAAAATTGGTCAGAAAGAGACTCAGCCAGCCTGAGAGAAAACAGGAAAGCTGATTGTTTGTTCTTTCTGTTATTGTGAAGAGAAAGTAAATGTAGTCTTGTGTGACAGATTTTTAGACAGACTGATAGGCTATGGTGAAAAGTTCTTTTTTAGAATTAAAGAGATGCAGGGGGAAATGGTATAACTTTCTTTTTTAAAATTTTTTACTACAAAATTTAACTAGGAGAATATATTTACTTTTATTTAGATGAGAAGTGGAGAGGCTAAGTAGCTAAGATGATGGTTCCCCATACTGATAGTGCAAGCTCAGTTCTTGCCTCCTTGATGAGACATGTCAAACACTATGGCTCCTAATATCACTCAACCAGCTATAGAAATCAAAGTCTTCGCCAGTGAAGGCTGCTCCATGCAGCAGATTGCAGCTCAACATCACGTTTCAGGGGCCATATGTAAAACTCTTAGAAGGATACGTGAAACTGGTACTGTTGATAATAGATGCAGTTGAAGAAGAGATTTCAAATTCTTGAAAATCGATGTGAAGTACCTTAGGATATGTTCTCTGCATGACAGATGACCAGTTAGTAGGGCTCTTGCAAATGACCTGGCTGCAAGTACAGACAAACATTTCTTCAAGAACATCAAGATACACATTAGCTTGAAGTGGCCTCAACTGCCTGTTATCCTTTGCTGGGAAGAAAAAACCAAACAGAAAGGCTCAGATGGGCAGCAGAGATGGAGTGGGAAGACTGAACATGGAAGAAGCTGCTCATTACAGATGAATCCAAATTTGAACTGTTTGGCAATATTCAGTGGCATTTTGTTTGAAAGCGGACCAGGAAGCAGAATAACAGTCACTGTACAACACCTACAGTGAAGTATTTGGTTGGATCGATACATTTGTGTGGCTGCATATCAGCCAAAAATGTTAATGGTTTGAAAAAAAACCCCAAAGGTATAATACTTTCTGCTGACAAGTACAGGCAAGTTTTCATCCATCATGCCATCAACCCCAGGAAGATACCTAATTGGGTAGGAATTCATTTTCCAGCATGACAATAACTCCAAGCATACAAACAATGTGGTCATAATCTATCTAGAATGTAAAGAGGCTGATGGAACACTCACAAAGATGCCTTGGCCTGCATAATGTCTTGGTATGAACATCAGTGAGGCTGTGTAGAGTTATATAGCTACTGAGAAAGTCATACAGCAACCAAACATCTTGAATAAATTGTGGAAAGTGCTATAGGATATTTGGGACAACATTCCACAGTTATGCTTTGATAACCTGTATGGGAGCATGAAAACAGCGTCATACTTTATATAAAACTAAGGGCCCGCATACCAAATACTAATGCGCTGTACACAGTATACATTTTGTTTATTAAATATTATCTCTAATAATGTAGTTTTATTTATTGCATATATTTCTCATTTACAATCACTCATTGTTTGTGGATAACCTGTGCATGTTTCCATAGTTTACAACAACACACATAATTTACTGCAGCTTTCATACTAATTAGGGGTCTTGAGTATGTGGAAAATAATGGAATATTTTTAGCTATGTACAGTTACTAATTCTGTGGGTCATAATTACAACTAACTCAACCTGGCATCAGATGCACTAATCGTTTAGAGAGAGAAAGAGAAAACCTAAAACTCCAGCATGGCTGGGTATATCAGAAGAGAAAACGTTGATGGTAGGGACGACAGTATGATGATGGCCATTTGTTTTCCTAGAATAACCCTTGCACAAGCCCTGATGGGGATTGCATCTTCTTGCACGTACTGAACTAAATGTTCAATCCCTACTTGCTGAGACATCAATTCCAAAACATTATTGAGAATTAACCTTTTTTTTTGACTTCACAGAAACAGTTATGCTAATATTTGTTTGAATTACACACATTTATATTTATATATGATAGTTTCCAATGAACTTGGCAACTCTCTTGTCTCCCCCTTATGACGTTTTAAAACCGTAATGGCGTGTGTGACGCTTACATCACGTGAGTTTGTGCGATGACGTCACCAAATCGGGGGGGCATATGGCAGTGGGTGTGGTGTAGAAGAAAGGCTTTCGCTGGAAGTGGGATTACTTCCAAAACCTTTGTAATGGCGAACCAAGCGCTATAATCCCCTTTCCACGAAAGGAACGAAACTGTTCGTCCGGTCTCAGTTTCGCCCACTTTTCAGCTCGGGGGGGGGGGGTTAGGGTGCGATGGTTCAGCAGCCAGAGGTGCACCCAGCACGGAGGGGTTTCCGGCCCCTGAATGACGCCGCCTAGCGAGAGATGAGCAGCAGCAGGTGAGAGGTCTGGCGTGGCGGGAAAATTTTGGCAAAACCTCGGCCGTCAGGTGATAAACAGGTCACAGGGTGAAGGAGGAGGTACTGTCGGGGCAAGGGCTCTTATTTGAGGTATCGCTGTAGGGCTCCGAAACCAAGCGGCCCTCCCAATACCGCGCCATAACGAACCCGCCAACCAATTTTAACCCTCTGAAAGCGCACGCGAACAGTTTGCTTTTGAAGGATGTATGTAAAAGTTGTCTACGCAACCCTGTAGACGCCCGTACCGAACTGGGCTACAGCTGTATCCCACCAGGCCCCTGTGCGGCTGCACCTTTTGCAGCAGAGTAAATCCGGCTGAAACAAGGGGTGAGAGCACTGCCAGGGGTTCGTGCACGAACCGGCGGCCATCACCGACTCGACTCGAATGTCCAATTTCTAAAAAAAAAAAAAAAATGCGGGATTTCTCCTCCTAAAATACACCGAAGGGCCCTAATTAACCCCGAGCTCTGCCGGAAGCGGACCACTCGCCAAAACGACCCGACCATCGTTACCCGGATGAGAAAGAGGAAGCATTAAAGACGGGGAAAAAAAAAAATCTCTTCTTATTTATTATTTCTTTTTTTAAAAGCGACAACACTTCGTTGCCAAGACGACGGCCGGGGTCTGCCGTCTCTCCCATCATTTGTTTCGCGAACGTCTCGTCGGAGCGAAGGAAGCCGACTGCTGTTCCCCGGTGACCGATCGATGTCCACCCCGAGATGAAATACGCGCTGATACTCTGTTCGCTCCTGTTTCCGCTGGCAGCTGCGGGAGGTAAGGAGGCTGTCTTCCATCTGTGTGTGTGTGTGTGTGCGTGCGTGGGAGGGGGCGAGGTAGATTAGGCTGCGGATGACCCAGGAGATCTAATCGACAGACTGCGGTTCTCTTGATCCTGGTGAAGAGATCCATCAACAGAAAAAGGGATTTGGTAATAAACGGGATACCGCAGTATCACGGGGGAGAACTGGATCAGCTCTGGCCATTTGGGCTTCAGAAAAATAACCCCGCGGGGGCTCGTATTTCAAGAGCGCGCGGTTTTCTCCCCCCCTTTTTTTTTGGCGGAGTTACGGAGAAATACGAGATTTGTTTGGTTATCATGGGGCTGGCGGGGCCCCGCCTGCTTGTTTTCTCCATCACAACGATTTTATCTGATTTATTCACTGCAGACCCTCTGTAACCGGGGGATGTTGGGTTAGTACACGCGAGTACTGGCTACTGCAAAGGGTTAATCATTCGGAGATTTTCCAAGCGCCAGAGAGACCCGGAAACGTCCTGGACGTATCTGCTAAGCCCGCGACATTTACATATTTAAATCGACCAGGGCCGGGGCTAACACGACCCGTCCGTAATCCTTCATCGGGACTCGGTCAGACATGTCGCCGTTAATTCGCTTCCAGCCGTCTGCCATCTTCGCCGCATCGCTTACCTGCAGAGAGAAACATCGGCATACAAGGATGGGGCCGGCCTCGCCACGTGTCTGGAGCCCGAGGAAGTCACCGTTCTCACTGACGAGAGAATCCACCGGGCGTCTAGATTCGGTCGACTCTCTCGGTGAAGCTAAGCGTTAACCTGGATTTTTTCCCACGGGATAACAGCCCGTAGCCCCGTGGACTGTTGTCTTTAGCGCTAAGCCCGGGTTTCCTAACAGGTTCCCGATCGCGCACCTGACCAAGCTGTTTCCTTCCAGGTTCCAACTCGAACACCACCATCCTGACCTGCTTTTCCTGCTACACGAAGACGTTCCAGGACAACTGTAACAAGGCACCCACCAGGGCCAGGCGCTTGGCGTGCAAGCCTAGTCAGAAATACTGCAGGGTAAGTGTCAGCAGTGTAACAAGTTTGAAAAGTGTACTCTTTCTTTTTAAAGCCACTGTACTGTCTGCTGTGAATTCGTTCAAATGAGACCCGGCTGAAATACTGTCGCCGTAAATGGGCATCCGGCCGGGTTTCATTTGAACGTACATCCCTAGTACAAATCCTAAATGAATTAAAGCCATATCCAATGTAACAACACAAAACAACAACAACAACAATAAATGCTTATGGATCTAGATATACATCACACTTGTCGGGTACTCTTATCTGTGAGGACCTAAGGGTTGGAAACATTCTATTTTTCGAAATCCCGAGAATGAGAAATTTTTAACACGGTTACCTCCCCTGCCAAGCAGTGCATGAAGATATCAGTTCTAGACATTAAGTGTTTAGAAAAATGTTAAGTGGAACAGAATCTGACAAAAACTAAAAGGTGGTAGAAAACCATACAAAAGTTTTTTTTTTTCTTTAAAAGCACATTAATATTTCAAACTATAGGGTTGCTAAGGTCAAAGCACAAGATGTTGATTATAGCCCTGCTGTAGGCTTAATTAAGAATTATTGACGCTTTAACAACTGTCCCTTTAAGTTCATTGTCAACTTTGGGAAAACCAACTCGGGTACAAGGTAACAAAATACCACAAAAATGGGATCCTCTTTTATTTTAGAGTTGGAAAAAAGAAAAAAAAAAAACAAACTATGCAAATTTAAGGAAAGAAATTGTCCATCCAAAGCACTTTCAGATATTTAAAAACAAGTTTGAAATCAGAACATGTGGCTAGTGTCCTGACACTTAGACCATCAGCCACTAGTACTAAGTTTCTCTTGTTTTTTTTGGTCTCCTAACCACCACCAGCAGCATCCTTTCATTGGGCTTTTTTTGTAATTACAGGATACTGCCCTATGTCAAGGATGAGCTTACTTTTGTTTAGACAGTGGTCTATAGTTGTATCTTTCACTTAACAGATTATCATTCACTTGCCAACAGATTAGCTACCACAATCAGTCAACCTACATCCAGTCTCAGAAATTAAACAGCCAAATGTTTAAAAAAAATTACAAAATTAACTCAACACAAAAATATTTAGTGCCTTTTGAAGAATACTAGTACGTCACACAAATGTGCCACATACATCTGCACAGTGCTGAAGGGAACTTAGTTTCTAATGTTTGTTTCTGCTAATTTTCATTTGTTTATTCTGAGATTTGCTCATAGATCAGTGTTACAGTGAACAAGGATATTTAGTATACTTGTTTTCAACGTTTCTTTAATATCCTAATAATGTATGCATTTCTTTAAATCTAGGTTTTGCGAGAAATGGACAGAAAAGGATTCTATTCCATAAAGAGATCTTGTGAAGTCACCTGCAGAGAAGGGTGCGGAGTGTGGGGAGAAGAAGTTGACATAGAGAGATGCCACTCCTGCTGCACTAAAAACCTCTGTAACATTGACAATGCTGCTTCTTCCTTCCTGTCTCAAGGACTTATTGTGCTCTTGAGTAGAATTGTCATGGGATGGAGTCTCAACTGAATATTGGAGTTAAGCATCAGAGCTATGGTTGTGTTCACATGGACCCTGTAAACATGACTTGGATTAATTGTATAAAACTTTAAAATCCATTTTCCATTAGACTGCATACAGAGTGTGTCTTCTAACATTTTTTTCCTCTAATATCTGATAATGGTTTTAGATATTTGAGATATGAAATAAGATAAACTGTAAGTAAAATATTAAGTTACAGTCATGTTTAAACAAAAAAACAGAAATGACCACAGAACATTTGACATATTAAATGGTTGATAAAGTTTACTGAACCCATCCAGATCTTCCAAGTGATATGCATTTTCACGACAATCACCTGTTTACACACCTGAACTTCCCTACTAGAACACGAATTTCTTGCACCTTTTTGTTAAGAGTTTTCTAATTAATTAAAAGTAGCAAATGGATTTCTTGATCTGACAAGTATCAGTCATGGAATCCATCTCTGATAGATTTGTCAAAAGTTATCACCGCCTTGATAAAAAAACAGCTTGTTCATCACAATGCATTCATATCAAGCCTGGCCAGGGTATTCACTAACTCATAACTGTTATAACAATCCCAGTCCAACATCCCTCTTCTGGGTGGGCATTTTACTAGTGTCAGCGAATAAATCCTATTTGCCTACTATTACTACTACTACTACTAGGGACGTTCAAATAGGACCCAGACGCCAGACACCATTATGGTGATACTATTTTAGCTGGTTTCATTTGAACATTGCTAAGTGTGTGTGTGACAGGTGAAGTCTACTTACTCTTTAGATGTGAGCAAAAATAAAATCTTTCAAGCTTACACACAATAGTCAAAAGATTCCAGAATGAATGAATTATTTTCATAAGATTTCAATGAAGTGACTAGATGAACCAGTTTCAAATGAAGTCTTAGAGAGGGGAGTCTAAGCCCCTCTGTCATGGAATACTGGAGTGTTATATCTATTATTAAGTTTAAACACAAATTCTGCATCTTTACAACTTTATTACATGTATTTACAGGTGTCTGTACACAGTTTATGATGATATACGAGGTTTGTGAATAAAACAGTAATTGTTAAAACTGGTGATAGTATTGTGATTAAGAACAAAATAGTTATTATTATTCTGCATGTTATCACAGGAATTTGAATATACAAGTCTAATACCAAATTTGACAAGTGATAAACTGTCCATGTAGGTGGGAAAATCAGGAGTGAGGTAATTTAATAGTAAGAACAAAAACTGTAATAGCATTTTTACAAACAAAAAAAAAAAACCAGTGATGCTTTCATACCAAGAGATGAAATGACATGAGACTCACAAAAATAAACCATAACACATTGTTAAATACAATAAAGGAATGGAAATTTGAAGATATATCATGGTAATGTTGATTTTATTGCATCAACCACTATGGAAATTTTTGTATAAATCATGAGCTGAGGTGAGAGAAGTTTAGCACAAGCAACTGCAGCATCTCCACTAACAGGACAGCCTGCCAGGTTAACTTCTTTGACTGCTGTAAGAGATGAACCACATGTCCATACTTGAAAAAAAAAAGTGGATTCAAAGTGTTTTACTTTAAAAAAAAAAAAAAACAAATTATAACTAGTTGTGCTAAGTGGGAAGGTGGAAACAATTCATTCAGAGCTTTGTTGTTGTTGTTGTTGTTGTGTTGTTGAAAACATTCAGCAAATAAGTAACATAACCCCAAAGGAAAAACATCTGTACAAAAAGATTAGAAAAAACAGTTTGCATTTTAAATTTATTCCTCTTCATTTTATGAAATTAAAGATTAAAAATTTGTTTACATGATTTTGCCCCACATATTATTGAATGCTGAAAGCAATCTTCATAAATATAAATAGTTTTCATTATTTTATAGGCGCACATTCTCAAAAGCAATGTAATAAATGTTAAGTAATTACCAAATAGCCAGCCAGTCAGTGTGACTCAGGAATTCTGATTAAATAACAGTAGCTGACACCAGCATCAACATTAGGTCTAGTTGCCATTAAGAACGAAAATATTGACACCAGGGGGTTTCCACTGGTGGATATATCTCAAGTGGCAAAGATGGCACCATACGCTTGATGTCCATCGCTGTTTCTCACATAAGAATGAATCAGTATCCTATAAATATAACAACTTGTTTTGTAGGTGAATACACAGTTTTTACTTGGTTCAAAGAATCTAACAATTACCTGGATTTCAGAAATTAATTTTACAGGTAATGTGACTGACACTGCATTTGAAGAAAAACTAATTTGAGTATTCAGTTAACTGAGAGGGTTTTATATCACATTAAAACCCCAATTACCTGCAGTAGCTTGGAGCACTTGAGCACATTAAAAATGTGGAAAACTGGTTGTTCAAATCTCAATTAAAAATAAAAAATCTTAAATACTGTGATTGATAAATTATCATCTTAAGCCATCTCCAAAGTTTTTAAAATTTACATGCTCTATTATTTTGTTCATTAGTGTTTGATCTCACATTATAAATAAATCTCATCAATAGCTGAGTGTTCTTCTAAGTATCAGATCATTCTACCTTATTTCGATACCTGCTTTATGCAAAATTTTGGAAAAGTTAACCCGTTTCTTCAGTTTCCCTTCTGCACAGACATTTAATTATTTCTGTATCATTTACATGGCAATTGCCCAGATAAGCACAGCCCCATGTTTTCATTATCTACCTGCATCATCATTAAGTTTGCTGGTAACTACATACACTGTGAAGTCACACAAATTAGTGACTCCATCTCTTCTATGATGGTGCAGCTGTGGCCTAGACTTACACCTGTGTTATGGAAACAGCATGTAGTCCTTCTTTGATGCTGCACTGTCTCCATAAAACTCATGTAAATGTGGCTGGTGAATAAAACAACAAACATCATGGTAACCTGCTGGCATACTCCACATCACCAGTTATCTAGGCTGGAAATGAGGTAAATACATGGTCCAGACTTTCAAAAGCTTTTCCTAAATGTAATAATCCAAAATGATCCAGGAAATAAAGCTGGTAGTATGTTAGTGTAAGTCATTTCTAGGCATGCAAAAAAAGTATTTTCTGTCAAAGTTTCTGGGAGTGGTATTTATTGCTGACTGCAGTTTAAATGAATTTTATTATCCCTTTATTATCTGCATCTTGGCCAAGGCTGCAGCAAGTTTGATTTGTCACAGTAAAAAATTGCAAGAATAAAATTTACTTTGGTTCTGTAAATTAATCGGGTGGGATATTTATTCTAATATTAATATTATAATAAAATTTATGAAGGTGTTCTAAAGTGCAATGTTCTTCATTGTAAAGTAAAAATCTAAAAATAAGTAAATTTTACAATATAATAAAATTGTTTGCATGGATGAGGGTAAAATATCTGATCAGTAGTCAGTCAATTCTACATGAGACTATAAATGGACAATTCTAATATTCCATGATCACAGCAACAAAAAAAATTATGAACGTTTTACAGAATGATGATGTAAGCCACTGGACAAGTAAAGAATTTCCACATGTTATCTTTCAATTTGAATTTTCAGTGAAAGCAAAGAAATCGTTTTTTTTTTAAATTATATAATAATGATTCCAGTTTTTCAAAGCTGCACCTTGGCAAATTTTCCAACATAAGTTCAAGATGGCTGCTAGGAAACACTGGGTGCTATATGTGCAGTTGCTGCTTGCAAATGCATTTTAAAGGAAACTGATCAATGATGGAACATGGTGATAGCAGAAGACTAAATGATGCACATTGTTCCATATTGTATCCCTGCTGCTAGAGGAATGGTCCACTGAAAGGATAGTCTGGGGATTTATCGCGCCACCTGTTCCTTAGGGTCTTTAGACTGCATGGACTCTGGTCAAAGTCGTAAAAGGCCAAGGAGTTTAAAATGTGATACACGCCAGCTTTTGCAGCCACCTAAAAAGAAGAAAAAACCATCACTCTCTGGCCAGCTTGTTGAGGCCAGGGTGTCTAAAAACACTCACGACTGTATATGCTCATCAAAAAGAAAGCTATAACTTACAAAAGCATGAACTCAAAGTGGCTGTGTATGCAATCTAAATCTAGTTTCTATCTGCTGGTAAACTTTTCCACAATGTAATGCTGTGTAAACTTTGATTGCATCCAATCTTCAAAAATAGATCCAAGGTTTTGTTCTAATGCTGCACTACCTTTCGTTCTTTTTAAAATTTCTTAGCATGCTTTCTTTCCAAGAAAGTTTTGTATTTTCTTCAAATGTTTCACTTCATCTGCCATACTGATGTGATAGCTAAATATTTAAAAGAATTCACTAATAATCAAAGTCTAATAATGAGCTTTCATAACATTTGCTTCTACCTCTGAGTTGTAGCCTAGCTATAGTGTAAGTCATCATCGACAGGGCATGCCCACTATGTTTGTTAATCCAGCGTGTGAACATTTGTGATAGGTTTTATACAAATTTGGTCATAAAAAAGAGAGCTGCATGCATCACTTGAAGCAATAGGATTATCACATAACTCAAGACTTAGGTTGACAGGTCATGTGATGAAACCTACAATTACCAAGATGGCTGTAAATAGTCATAAGTTGTCTCGTACAAAATATCCTTATATTGTTTTGTTCAATGTACTCCGTTCAGATAGTTTTAATTTTCATAATACAGTTTTAGCAAGTCAATTAGGTATAAAACTTTTTGAAGCAATTTAGTGGCACAGTGGTGAAGTGGGTAGTTGCTGGGCTGCCATGGGTGAGGGCCAGTGTTCAAGTTCTGGCACGGTTTCTTCTCTCTCTTTTTCACCAGCCAGCCACATGAGCATCCTTCCACATCTATAAATGGAGTGTTTTAGTAGGGTTTTCTGGGTGCATGTTGGGGAGATTCCACAGGTAACTCTTGACTGGCTTGCACCCTAACCAACATCCACTCAAGAGCCTCCAACCATACCTAGGTAAGTCCTCGCTTGCTCACCAAGGCTGTTACCCCACACTTTCCCCATTCTAGCTCCCTGCTCTGAGATGTCCTTAAATCTCTAAAATTAGGACAAGTCTTACTTTTAAGGATACCCCCAAAATACCCACCATGTCTAAAGAGCTGCTTAATGAATCTCTCATCAATCTCAATTAAAATGCTAAGATAGATATCTTTTATCAGAGTAGTGATTGAAATTTGCCTTTAATAGGAAAACCTGCTATATGTACCTCTTTCATCCACTGACTGAAGGGCCTTCTCCAGTGAGAGCTTTTCTCCAGGTGGACATAAGCATTGAACAGGATCAGGTAGATATAGCGCTCCAGTAGTAAAAGGCTTTCTCTTCTTAGCTGTTCTTTTATTTTTTCTGTCTTTGCATTCTTCATCTGAAAAATATATGGACAGCATTAGAATAGAATACAAACAGGAACCACTTGGTTAGATACTGGAAAATATTTCTTTAGTAATCAAAAACAAAAGAACTCATTCAGTAGTAATCATGAACAAAATACAAACTCAGACTATTTCAAAGACAACAGTAATCATTCTCTACTCACCGAAATTAAATAATGAGAAAATTTTGGAGACGTCCTTATAATAAAAGAGAGAATGTAGCTATCTGCTTGTTTCTAATGGTATCAACCAACCACTCTTCAAGCTTGTGCTACACAAATGCAGAAATCAATAACTGTAATTAAACAAATCTAACAAAAAATCTCACATTTTAAACCCCCAGTTTAAAGAACTTTATCAGGTTTTTCACAAGAACATACAACACAGCAGGTCAAGTTTGTGCAAAATTGGTGTACTTGACAACCATGTACCATGAATACCATTATAGAAGAACATCAATTCACAGTTTAAACAAACAAAAATCTTTGGGAATAGCAAAAAACCCCATGACTGAATTTTACTTTTTTTAATGAATGAGATTACTTTCCAACAAGAAGCACTAACAGATCTGTGTGTCAGTGAGGTACACAGACTTCAGGGACTGTGCAGTCAACTTAACAAAAAAGCCCTCAGGAAAGTCTCGTCAAGTTTTTAGAGAATCAACAAGTTACAAAAAGTCTGAGGTTACAGAGAATTCCTGCTGCTTACTAATTAGCCACTGATTTCAACAGGCCTGAGATCCAATGTTCTTTATGGCAGTGATACAGAATAGGGTCCATCACATGTGAAACTGCACCAAAAATCAGATAACACAAAATGCATGTGACAAATCGTCAAGTAGCCACATGCTCCAAACTGACTCGGAACAGTATTTCTTCAGTTTAACACGAACATTTTAACCCACCACTGCTTATTAACAAACTATATAAGCTTACAAAAGCACAACTCAAAAGTATATAATAATAGCCTTCCATCTACATTAAGCATCATCTAGCAAAATATAGATGTTCAACAAGAACAAATAGAAAACTGACATGCTGGCTTACAAAGAAATAATATAACAAAAACAGTTGAAGTGAAAAGATATATTATGCTCAAGGATGAATGGATTTTCAAAGTTTAATAAATCTAGACTATATACTTTAATGTTTGGAGTCCAATCAAAATGTAGATATTATTATTCCAAAGAAACTTGGGAAAAGAATGTATAGCCTTTGGCCAAAGTCTCTGTCACACCCGATTGTTTTGACCAAATAAGATGACTCTGCAGAGCTGATATTAAATAAAGTATATGTCATCTGTCAAAATAAAATTCAATCCTTTGATGGAAATGTTTATAATATGACATCTTTTGCCTAAGGTAACATTTTAGGACAACAGGCTAGAGTTTTATGCTAGCAGTTTATACAAGTTACAGAAGACATAAATCTTAATAAAGTTTCTGATAGTTCACTGTATACAGTTTTAAAATAAGAACCTGGGAAAGCCATTTATCCTTATAGTTCTGGCTATAAATAATAAATCCTTCAAAATTAATGTACCACTGGAAACATATTTTGCAAACTTTATAAATTAATATAAATACTGAATTACATTATATAAAATAAAACAAAAAACATTTTCAATGCACAGTTAAATCAACATATAAAGGTTTCTATAGAAGTTTTAAAATCAATGAGTGATGTAATAACGGAACATTGAAAAATAATTTGTGACCTTTAGTCATCATCATATAATGAAGATGCTTACAATTTGGGAACTGAGCCATGGTAGACCGTTTACTGAATCAGTAGGTGAAATGAAGGCAAACATCAAAATGAGCTCTCTTTAATGAAACAGAAAAATGTTGGCAAAATGAGGCATAGTGGAAAATGTAGAACCACACCATCAATAGGATAATTTATTTAAAAAAAAAAAAACTTGCCACAAAGGCAGACATCTAGATTTGCATGTTAATCTGCTACCACAATAAATCTCACTCACGATTAACCCATTCTATGCCAATATTATTTTTAAAAAGTCTTTTATTATATGGAACCAAATATTTAATTGGTGTCTTAGTTTCTCGCAAAGTGTTTTTTTTATCTAGTGTGGAAATGGAAAAAAATTTACTCCCAGAACACAGGTTATGGTAACCTTTTGAACAAATTTTATTCATAGTTATGACATTACATCATAAGTACTAATATAAATTTCCATAAACATTGGTTAGGTGAATCCTCTCTTTGTTCTTTGCACCTACAGCATGCAGTATAGTCCGTGCTTCTTTGACCTTGTCGTAACTATCTTTCCACATATTGAGTGGGGGTCGAACATGTGTAGAGTCGGTCCATTACGAACTTGGGTTCACAGGAAGAATCATCAGCTGACAAACTTGAAAGATCTCTTCCCCAAGAGAAAGCTAAAGATGACCCCTGTCTCTCTCCAGTCCAAGAGCCACTAAATGACCTCCAGTCGGCCTAGCTTCACAAGCAAAAATCGATACTACTATCCTTACTTAACCTGGATAATTTCTATATACATCTATGATAAAAATCAACTTGCTTAGAAAAATATAATGAAGTAAACTCCAACCCATGCACACAAAAAAAGGATAATCTTTCAACAAACATTTTTCTAAATTGTAATTATTTTACTCCCAGAAAAGCATTCTGGCACATTCCAGCCCATCTCTACCACTGCTTTTATCTAGACATTCCAACCATTAATAATCTACACAACTAAATACACCAGGCATGTTTTTAAGGCTCCCACTAGCCTATAACTAAGAGAAACAAAATGTAATGCAGCCACTAGAAACAGTATTTTATTTGATGTTACCTTGTTGTAAGTTACAAATATCACTTCTCTAAGGTGAAAATGGCTGGTAGTCATCGATTCAAATAACCTGTCCAACACAAAGTCCACTTCTCGTTTGACCTGATGTCCTTGTGGTAACAATTGTATAAGTCGGTGAACAATCTAAAAAACAAATACAATTTCTTTGATTAGTTCACATAGCCATTTATTTTGTGAGTGTAACTGCAGAAGTCAAATGAAGAGTTTCAGGATGAATTGGCAGAGATGCATTAGAGACAGCTGTGTGTACAAAGGATATCATCTTCTAACAGGCAGGGTAAAGTGAGAAGAACTAGTATTCTAAGGAAAATGCTGCATAGCTGTTTGAGTGATGTTTTGAATAAAAAAATATTCAAATTAAACAAATACTGTGTACTTACAATAAAATCTCCTTTGGTGTACTCAGCATTGCGAAGTGAAACACGTTCTTGTTCACCAGGTTTTGCTCCATAAGGAAATCCCTGTAAAGAATCAAGGAAAATCCAGTTGGAATGACGACAAGTGTTGCTTTGCTACCATCAAGATTTTTTAAAAAATTGAATTTAAACACTTCCTCAGACACAGGAAGCTCACCCAAGATCAAAAATCTTCATTATATTCTAGAGTCAGCCATCTACACTACATACCTAAAAACTCAACAGCAACAGTAGGCAAGAGTTAATCTTATTATGACTGTTTCCTGTAAGCATTTAGCTTATTTATAATCTTTAAATTTAACAAGTGCTTGTTAAAATCTCAGTAGCAAGCAATATTTCTATGTTATTATAATCTGTTGTAAATGAATGCCTGGTGATTTATTATCTCCCATTGACACACAATTCTGTTGGAGGCCATTTATCAGGTTCCTTTAAACTTTCAAAAAAGGAGAGAAGCAGCCTTGTGGACATTATAGTTTGAAAAATAAGTGATCTGATCCCATCTTTTACCATCTGTTCTAAAATCTCAAGAACAATTTTCTGGGATTATAGATGATTTGATATCCTATACAAATAAAAAAACTACCTCAAAATAGGCCAATGATGAACACAAACCGACTTTCTGAGGTAGTTTTCAAGCTGTATACAAATATAACTTGCCAGAGTTCATTCTACTTTAATAAGTTGTTTGTTATTTTAAATCAACTGTTGCAAACATAAGAGTAGAATAAGCTGGATTTTTTTTTTATTACAAGTGAATTAAAAATATTTAACATATGCATGAAAAATACAGAGCCCTGCCAGAATAAAATAAGCATCTATGAAAATAATGAAAACAACCCATATTACCAAGAGGTTTGAGAGATCAGGTTTAAATAGCAAGTATCATGACAAAAGAATCTGGTGTGTTAAAAATGCCCCTTACAGTTGTTGCTTGTAGACAGACTTGCTAATGGGGTAGTGCATGACATCATTGTTAATTTTCAC
Organism: Nautilus pompilius; assembly: GCA_018389105.1. NCBI lineage: Eukaryota > Metazoa > Mollusca > Cephalopoda > Nautilida > Nautilidae > Nautilus > Nautilus pompilius. Next base: position 902,633 of record JACATO010000065.1, on the reverse strand, counting down.
CAGGAAAATGAAAGTAGTTAACCATCAACAAAGATAGCCAATAACCGTTACAGAATGAACCATCCTTGTTTTCTAGGTGAGGTCAATCAGCACAAAACTGTAAATGTGTCACAAGTACAACTCACTGTTGTTTATTTATAAACAGGGAAACAAAGGACAAGTGGCTTGACAAAATCCCCTGCTTACAGAACTCAAGCATTCAAGAAGGCCTGCTTGCAGCCCAAAGTTCAACACAATGGTTTCAAAATAATAATGTAGGCAGCAATTTGGGATGCTGGAAAGACTGACCTGGTGTTCATCGAGATGTCTGAATTCTGCTGCATACATATACCTTCCTGATAATCATCTTAACTCACTTTTCCAACAAGATGCAGTTAGTTAATTGCTGCAAGAAGATTGTGCCATACAGGCTCTTCCCAGGGCACTTAGAAAACCTAATAAGAATCTGGTTGAAAACTCCTGGGAGCACCTATGTCTAGAAGTGCAAAAAAAAACAAAAAAAAACACAAGACCTACATTTGTGGCAGATCTGAAAGAAAAGTTAGACCATACTATCATGAACTCTTATTGCATCCATACCATGATGTGTCCTAGTCCCTTCATTCCCCATGTGGAAAAGCTGCTAGATATTAATTTTATGTTTCCTGCTATTTCGGATGACTCTCAAATGTAAATACACACCACAATAAAAATTACTTATGTTCCCAGCAGCTTTTAACCCATTGGGCTGTATATAAACTCTATCTGCTTTTTACTGTTTTTAAGACATCCACAACCTGCTAAAACATCCACATTTAATGTTAACTTACATTCTTGTGAAAGAGAATCAGAGCTGCAGCAGCCATGGCAAACGTTGTGCGACTTTTTCCAGTTCGGCAGAAGAACAAGATGGCTGGACTGTCCTCTTTTCTGACACTTTCTCCTACTTCATTTAACACTGAAACTATGCTGTCAAAATCCTAAAATAAAAATAATAAAAAACCAAAATAAGCTCTTACATATACTGTGTATATGCCTGCCATGACTTCAGTAACATGCAAAATTTAAGCAGCATAATACTTAAATGGTCAATGATCACCTTTTCTTCAGCATACAAATCTGCAGACAATGGAATTCGGTGATAGATCGTGTTGGACTGATTGAGGTTTTGCTCTTCAAAAACATCTGAAGGAGTCATTATATTGCTGAATTCCATTGTTACGGATGATTCATACAAATCATGATAAACCTGAAATAGAAAGGTAGACTGGTAACTCAGAGCCTGTCTACTTCATAGTGTGTACGAGGCAGGTATTAGTGACAAATATCTCGTTACTTATCTGACACTTGGAAAATGTGGTCTGAAAAGAAAACAACTTTTCTGATATTGTAAGGAAGCAATACAAATATTACCAACAAATTCCATAATTCTACAAATACTGTTATCCTGAGCTTATTGGAAGTGAAAAAAAAAAAAAATATATAGTAGTATGGAAGCTGTCAGGGTGGTAGTTAATGTTAATGATGTCCACTCAATGAGTACCGACCACCTTCATAGTTATTCTCTGCACTAATTAAGATAGTTTCTCAGAACTTCCTGCTAATTCAAACCCAGCCATGTTCATTAGTACATTTACATCATGAAATGTCAACTACAACAAAATAATTCAACAAATTATCTTACTGACATAAAAGAAAAACACATACAGGTATCTTAACATCAGTTCTGAAAGAAATGACAAAGATAAACTGCTTCTATTAAGAGTAATTTTTTTTTTTTCCCTCTGGATTGCAAATGATTTTAAAGAACTTTCACTTCTCCAATATATTCAGCAACAAATGTTAGCCATGTATAATGACATTAAATAGTGGTGAATAGTGTATACTATAAAATATTTTATGTAGTTACCTTGTGAAAGATGACAAAATCTTACTTAAAAATATTTCATGAAAATAACTGCACAGTAAAATAGTTTGTATTTAATCAACAAAAGCATTCCTACCTGTAATTGCTTTCCTGTTATTTCTCTTTTCAGCAGCATTTCCTTTTCCTACAATAAAAATAACCAAGCTTCAGATATCTGTAGCTGATGAACAATTAATAAATATCAAATGAAAAGATGATTCACAATCTTCATTGGTCAAGATAACAAAAAAGGATTAAAAGTTGACTTAATATTTAATCAAAAATAATCTCTTTCTTTACAGCTCACCTCTAGCTCTTTCCTAGAAATTCCAGAAAAAGTGATTGGCTCCTCAAAGTAGACTGAATCTCGAACACTGTAAGTCTTGGCATCACACTCGACTGTCAGGTCATTGCGAAGATTGATCATGATGATGAGGGAATGTGGCTGTTTCTTCTTCTGCAAGTGATGGATAACTCTGAGCAGCCCCTACTTGTAGAAAACCAACAATTTCAGAAACAAAGATGTGTGAGTGCCACAGGTGTTTGTCCTTTAGATGAAATTTTGGCCAGCTAGTAGTCAAAATGCTGGTAGATCAATAAGACTAATGTGTTCTCTACAGAAATTAAGTTGACAATGATAGAAATAAATGGTCATTTACAAACTATGCAGTTACTATTCAAATCTATTCAGGAGGTATCTTTGAACATGAATACTGCTGATCATGTCTTTATGGTTTTTACTGGGAGGGGTAAATAGGTATGACTCTGCAAGAACTATCATATTTGTGAAAAGTCCTTAAAAAAACTCCTGTTTAGCTGTCAGAGGAAACTGGAATAGCCAGAAAAAAACCAACACTGACAGACTGGTACAGGAGAGGAAAACCATGCTATGGTCAGCAGCAGGATCAAACATGGGCCTTTAGGCCAATACATTCAACCTTTTACTGCCATAGATCAGAAAATTTTTTTAAACTAAGAATTTTAAAGATCTGCATTGAATTTCAGTACAGGAGTTCTTAGTGCTTAGATGTACTGTAAAATTATATATTAAAAACCACTACATAACAAGTGGTTTATGTTTTTCATTGCTTCTGAAAGTCTGTAAATGGACTGTATGTTATCAACTTTCTCCTAATGGAATTCAGATATGCCCATTGTACAGGTGTTGGCAGTTCTTCATGTAAATCTTCTATGAAAAAATCCACAGGGTAGCCAACATATGTACAAGCAATATATGTGGCTTAAAATAGTTTCTAAAAAGATTTTAAATTTTACAACTAAGAGCGTTATATTTAAAGAAAAAAGAAATATAAAGTACAACATACAAGTAAAAAGGATCACCAAAACATTCTTTTGCATTTTATAACTCAAAGAACAGTATACTAAATGCTGTTTGATGAAGAAGTCTAATGATTCAAAGCAAAAGGAAATTGTTTTTTTTAACATTTCAAACCATTCCAAATTATTATCAGGATGGTCGTCATTTGTAATAAAAATTAAAGTGGAAATAACTCCATATTAACTTAAATTTACAATCAATAGCCAAACAAACCATCTTAAAAATGTTATTTCTAAGTACAGTACTCTAAAAAAAAAAAAAAGTTCTTGAAGAAGACCGGCTTAGCATAAATTAAAAGAACAACAAAACGTTTTCTGGTTGCTTACTGCACGAGTTGGCTGGCCCATTCCATAGAGGGGAAGTCCTTCCACTTTCCTAAAATTTGATACTTTCATATCAACTTGAGATCCCAGTACATCCAAGCCAACATAGTCATCAGCTACCTGTGGTATAAAAATATTAATGTGTTAACTACTTTCTCACTTTCTAGGGAAGTCACCACGGAGAAGAATATTCCATGACATGAACGTCAAATACTAGCTAAAAAAAAGTTGTTTCACAATAATAAAGGAGCAAATTAAAAAATAAATAATAAAAACCATTCTAAAAGTAAAATGCAAAGAATTCAAAGGCACTTGGCTTTTTCAAAACAATACTAGAGAAGAAAAATCTCTCACAACCATTATTTTTTTTAAAAAAAGGATTGATGATAGCAAATAATTTTACCACATGCCATCAAGCTAATCTAAACTAAACATCATCACTCCTGTTTCACCATGGGAAGAACATTATTAAAAATAAAATAGAAAAACAATGCAAATGCATACAACAGAAGTAACTAAAAGGAAATAAATTAAATTTAAAAAAGAAAATGAAAGAATGAAAATAAATGCAAAACTTTATAACAAACATACCAATATTCGTTCTCCTTTGCCTATCAGGTCAAGTGGAGCCTTCCTACTTGATATGTCTAAGTGGTTTTGGAGTCGATAGAGTTCAGGGTGAGACTGCATCCACTTTGAAAAGCTTACAGCAAAGAACGTTGGCACCTACAAAGAAGAAAGATTTTATCACTTTATCAATGGGTTCTGGAGACTCGACAAGAGGTAAACATTTCGCTGCTCTAAACAAAAGGAAGCAATGAACGTCTCCTGGTGAGACTCAAGACTATGTTTTTCCCTATCTGCAAGAGGCAGAAACTTGTTCAGTGAGAGACCAGGATACTGGGCAGACAGACTGATGGGAAGGATGCCAGTTTTATTAAGAACCCCCCCCCATGCCCGTTCAGAAGAAAAACAAGGTGGCTAAATTGATTAAGATTGTATCATTTAATCCATTAAACACCCTCTCCTTTTTTCTCAACAGCTGACAACACAAAAGAAAAACAACTCAGTCTTTTATTTCAGTATTTTTCAGTTTCATTTTACTTACTGCATTTGAAATTATAATACTAAACTATAGAGATCTGATTAGAAGTAAAGCACCTCTTCTCTAAAAGAGTCCCCTCCCCTGTTTCAAATCTACACCAATGGCCAAAATTATCGCCTCATTTGAAATAATCTCAACTTTTTCCCCCCCTGCTACATAACTGTAGAAAAGACTAGCGCAATGTTTAAGCATTCCATTTCTTTCTGGTATCATTTGTGTATTTCTTTTGGAAAAAAAAAATTATACTCTTTATTAATCAGAACAATATCAGAAAGCATGCTTTTGTGAAGTTTAGAAATTTAAGAAATGACTACATTAGTACAGAGGCCTCACTGGCTTTGTTATATCGATGAGAGTGCATACTGATGAATGTTCAATATTTTGCCTACTGGCTGATCATAAAGCTACTCCCTGTGGTTGGTTGCTTATAACTCTCAAACGCACAGGGCTAATGGAAGTGCGCCTATGTGGGGAAACATGGAAAATTCGTCAGAAGCAACTTCTGTGGCCACCTGGAATAGTTAAACAAAAAAAGCGACACCAGTTTCAAGCCACCAAACCCTGTAGCTTGTTCAACTCCCTGGTCCTGTTTTCCACTAAACAGTTTCTAATGATTCTCTTAAATTATACAGGATAAAAGCTGCCAACAAAACCAGGAACAATAAAATAAGCTTATTCATTTCGAACACCAGCACAATGTCTGCCTGCCTGCCTGCCTCCCTCGTGCCTATCGGTACTGAAAGCGTGGCGATGCTTATGGTTAACTGTACCCCTGGTCTCTCGGCTGCCTGCTATATCAGGACCAGTAATAAAAAAGTGTGTGCAACACCGAAAAAGGTCAAAATCACATACTGGACAAATTCTGCTTAAATACGACAAAACAACAAAAACAACTATCCACAATTCATCATAAACTTATTATTTCTTAAAATAAAGTTTCAATGCAGATCAACTAATTTTTGTTTTGTAAATTTGAGAAATGAAAATAGTTGTTTTCCAAAATAAAAACCTGTTATAGAAAGCAGTGTTCCAAACTCAGTAGTGTACTATTAAACAGTCAACTTTTAACAACATTTAGCGATGCCTTTAAATAGTTTAATGAACTTTTATCACAGACACTTCTTTTTAATCGAAGACCAAAAAGAGAATATGATCCTGATTTTCTCAGATTAGGTTCTGCCGTATGACCCCACTGAATCTTGAATTCAGGTTTACTGGAACAGATTAATCAGAAGCATTGCTTTGAACCTACCTGTTCTGCGAGATACGCATTGAAGCAAATCAGGTAGAAGTACCGCTCCAAGTAATCTTTACACTTTTTCCGAAAATATTTCCTAGCACTCTCACCCTGCAATTGTTAAAAATAACAGTTAAATTACATTAATTATTTTGAATGGGTATACTGTAAAATAAAGGCATTACTTGCAGAGCAAGTATACTTGGCTATTTATTTCTTAGCAAATTAAATGAATATCTCTATAGCTTCTATGGTGCATGGTCAACCTCCATAAATGATCTTCTGACTGAAATTTATACATTTCAAGAATGGTTATTCATACATTAAATCCTGCTGCCAGTCATCTTGTGCATGCCTGCCAATGGATCACAGAGGAGCTGGATTGTGTGGATGGTGCCATCACCACTATAAACAATTCATGTGTGAACTCTGCCACTGAAGAAACAGTTGGTCACAAGGGAGAATGACAATCCTGTATAAATTGGATGTCTAGGCGAGAAGATAACCATTGTGCACTACTGTAAAGTCCTAATATGAATCTGAACAAAACCATGTGGGGGAACATTTTGACCATCAGTGTAAGAACCACCCATCTAAATCCTGCCAATATTATGTAATTAATCTTTTTCTGAATCCTTTCTGGTTCAAGCTAGCCAAAACCCACTGGCACTGATGAGTCATTTAATGATCAGTTCTATTTATACTAGATAGTACACGTAGAAGGATGCCACACAGTATCAATTTTTTTGGCTATTTATATTGCTTCGTTTTCCTACAAAAGTGATTTTTTTACAAATGAAGCTACTACCATGAACCATGTATGTTACCTAGTTTGTTTATTTACTTGATACGTAATGGAATCCAACAGTGAATGCTTTCCTTCTGGTGATGTGGAGGTTTTGAGTGTTCATACTGCAGAGCTCTCATTTAGTTGGTTGGAAAGTGGAGAAATATCAAGGAATGCATTGAAAGTGAAGAGCAATAACAATGGTGAGTGAGGTCATCAAGTAGAGTTTCAGCCATCTACAGCTGAACAACATGCCAGCATTTTTGCAGTCCCTTCCCATTCATAAAATGCAATATTTTACATGCACAGATGTTCAGACAAAATGCTCCTGCCTAATTAAAATTATTAAAAACCTATTAAGAAGTCAGCTGCTTTGTCACAGATATGGGAAAATCCAGACCAGATGGTGATACAAAATCTTGATAATTCAATGCCAAACGGGTAGAGGCTCTTCATGCTCCACGAATTGGCTCAGCCAAGTACTAATGTAAAGAATTTCACTTTACTGCCGTTTTTCTGAAACTAACTAACATATTGTAAAAACAACAGGTGATCCAACTTATTATGGCAGGGCAGTGTACTAAAACCCACCTAGCAGATTTGTATCCCCTTTGACTATTTTTAGAAATTAAATTAACCTCCAAAAAGAAAACAAGTCAAAATTTCCATAATATTAAGAGTTGGCTATTCTTTTCAACTTTGAATCTTTAACAACAATAAAGCCACATCTAACCAAAATTAAATTCCAGTTGATTAATAAACTCTAAATTAATCAAAATATGCTTAAGCAAAATGGTGCTAATATAAATATGAAAGACTCCAGCGAGAGAGCTGTTTTCATTCTTTCTCAAATGCGTTGCTGTACAAGCAGCAGTTATGACTAGTGGAATGGCAGCTGACAACACCCCACTAAGTAGTAAAACACTATAGATTACCGTATGTGAGGGGGAAACTTTGTAATACTAGTTTTTTTGAAAATTTTCATTTTACCAAAGTACTAATGAAAAACTCTGTAGTTGTTTTTAAGTTTTTAGTTTGTCAAATTATTCCTTAAGTAACCTAGATGCAGTTTCAGTAAGTGTAACATCAACAAACTTCCAGTTAACACAGATTCTAATGCTAGCATTTACTCACCTCCACAATGTAATCCACAGATATGTCTTCCAATGCCTGTTTAGCATCAAGGATTTCCATTCTGACATTACAAACTTCTGAACACATGTCAATCACCACATCCACCTAGAAACAAGGCGTCACATTTTAGATAAGTTTGAGACTTTCTATAAAAGGCTGATATGCAGTATTTATTGAAGCATTATACAGAGGACAGCCTTTTCTAATTATAGAAATGAATTAGATATTTTCAATATTTTATAAAACTAGTCATAATTAATATGAGGCATGATGATAATGTTGTTTAGTCAAAAGAGAAAAGTTAAAAAAAATGTTCAAAGTTACTGTCATTTCATTTTGTTGGACAGTTTTTTTTCTTCCATACTTTGTATTTATAATGATGCTATTTATGGTAAAAATCACAGCCATAAAATAAATGTTTTAACAGTTTTTTAATGTCTTTAGTTAGGCACTTGTCCCAGATTTTGATCTTTGGATGGTAAGTAAACACACGCACAACATTTTGCTCAATGCTTGTGTATTAATGTTAAAGTTGAAAAATAAGTTTGATGGCTGGCTGTTTTTGGTAGTTTAAAGTGGGTACAAGTGATCTTGTTCAGTAAAACAACTCTACATTTTACTGTGGCAGTGAATCTACAGCTGCACAGGATGTTACAATAAACACACATTAAGTAAAAATCTTGCATTGTTTTGATGCAGGTTCAGAGGAGGGGCATAAAGGAAAAGATTGTAAAATACGTTTTGTTTTGACAGAACAAATAGCTACAAAAGACTTCATAAATCACACTGATATGCAGACAATGTCAATATTAACTAAAGCAACCAGATCAGTAAGAGACAGGTAGTAGGTTGCTGTAGCCATTGGCAACGAACACTTGCTCATTACCAGGGCAGGGCAGTAATTTCTAAAGATCAGCCTACCTGGTGTTTGACCATCAATCCGTCAGGTAATAAACTGACCAACTGCTGTATGACCACATATTCACCTCGCTCATAATTGGGGTTCTTGGAGTAGATCGGGAATGGTGGTTCGCTAAAATAAATCCATACACAAATAGATGATGAATTAATGTTACCTAAAATAAATTCTTAGTTCTATATCTGTATTTTTAAAAACACAAAAATACTGTATTATTCATTAAACTGTACCAAATTTAGAGAACCATTTATTTCAAAGTCCTATACTCTATTATTGTTTTCTTATTTTTAGTTATTTCAGTATCAAAACAATTGACCTATTAGAATTGATTTAACAGATATTAATAGGAAAGTTTACCTATACAGAGACATACAGGTGTGAACCATACTCTTACACACAAGTACATAAAGAAATACCAGAAAATCCCTGCCAATTCTTCCATAGAAAACATTCACTGAAAGCCCTGAGACAATCTAGTATAAATATATTTATTTTTTTTAAAATTGTGTGTTAAGTATTCAAATGTTTTATTCTCAACTCAAGAGACTTGAAAATTACCTGTATATAAATACAATGGAAAGATAAGTACAAATTACAACTTACAGATCAACATTTGTGATTTATCTTAATATAAGTACAGTATAAAGATCACAAAAATTGTTGATAATTTCCAAATTATTAGACAGCTTTCCATAAGACTACAATTAAAATGAAGGCTAAAATACTTTGCTGGTGATACAAGAGAAACAAGATGTTATGACCATCATTATTTTAGCCTAATGCTAACTACGTATATGTAGTTTGGTGTACTAAAGAAGGACTGGCTATACAACCCAGAGTCTCGCAGCTCCATGTTTGTGCATTAGAGAAAAAAAGTTAAATCACTGACAGTTAAAAACTTTCCCCAGATTCTAATTTAATTTAAAAAACTGAAGTTGGAGCCACCCCACCTTTCACTTATCACTGCAATATGATAAAAGTTTTCCTTTGACTGGACTGACTTCTCTTATATTTTATGGATGCCTTGAGTTATTGAGATCGCTAAACCTCACCAGATTTTTGCTGTGCCCCCACCTATGTGCGTGCAATAGTCTGGATTTCAGGGATGATGATGGAGAGCTAATAGAAAAAAGGCTCCAAGAAGTCTGTCTTTGAAACTAATTATTTTCTTCTTATTTGTCCTTAGAAGCTTGACATAAACTAAAGCACCTGTAAGCTGCTTAAGAGAGGACTTTGAAATTGCCAAGAGCTTTATGGTGCAGCTACTAATGAAGTTTCTGCTGTTTATTTTGCCATCAAAAAATAAAAGCAGCAGCAGAAATAATTAGGAATTAACAAAACCATAATTTTTGTCAGATAACATATGGTTAATTCCTAAATAATTAATCTAAACAGATGGAGTCCAGTTTAAAGTATAGTAAATCTAGGTGCATATTTACATATAAATAGAGGGATCTATTGTATGTTCAAGACAATAGAGATGGTGAAAACATTTGACAGCAGCTCAAATCCAGATAAAAAGTAGGCGGGCAGTGTAAAAGTCTTGTTAAAGAGCTACTTCCTTTGAATGTCTTTTTTAAACATCATTATTTCCTGCATATTCATTTTGTAGTCACTCTTTGGTGCTTAATGGCTTTATTGTTCCAGAAAATTCCAAAGCTGTCTCTGCTCTCAATGATAGAGAGTGAGAGATGTATGGTGATGAGTGTTTCCTGAAGCAGATTAAGAATAGTCAATGCTATGTCTTGTGTTGAATAAAACTTAGTTTAAATGGGATTTCCTTGTAAACCTGGGCCATAAATCTATGAAATATTATTTCTTACTTTGCTTCGTGAGGAAACCCAAACTTATGACTGAGTATTAGGCTGCCCATCACCATGCCAACTGTGGTTCGTTGGATTCCATCCTGACAAGTGAATACCGCCACTGGCGGAGAGAACTGATCTTCATTGCAGGTAAACTCCTAAAAATTAACAAACATTACATCCAGAGTTGCACTTTAAAATTTATTTTCTTTCCTTTTTACCCAATATATGTTTGATTTTAAATATAATAATAATAATAACAATTCATACATTTTTAAGTTACCTGAGTAGAGAGCCAAACAAGTGGTGCTGGCAGCAGAACTAAGATTAGTCTGTACTTCAGAAAAAAAGAAGTCATTTGAAGACATCTGTTAGAAAGATCTTTTAAAACTCAAAACATCAATCTTTCCACCATCATTAAGATACTGACAATCAAACGCTCATGTAGAGATTAGTTTCCTGTAATGCACATATTTATATAAACTAAATAATGAGTGACATTAAAAAAAAAAAAAACAATTTCTAAATTTGCTAACTTTGCTGGATTGTAATTTTTAGTTAGTATTGTTTATCCAGGTTTGAAAGTAAAAATTTAATTTCACTGAATAGATAGATGTAAAAAGTAAAATAAAAACCAACCTTGAAAAAAGAAACCAACTGGTCAATGTCCGCTTCAGCAGGTGCTCCATACAGAGGAAAACAAATCCGTTGATATCTTTAGATTTACAGAAAAAAAGAAAGGTGTAGAAAACCTGCATAAAATTTAATTAGCTGTGTACCATCACTCTGTTGACTTTATTTTAAATTAAATGTAATTAAAAAAACAAAAACCCATCAGAAACTCGGAATTATATTAACCCTTTGAGGAATATGCCCATATATTTACAAGGAGTGGGTACTGACCCTGACAAAGTAATCATGAATGAGCTTCCAACTCGGGAATGCATATTTAGAGAATCACTCGATAGCCAGTCCACGTAAAGAGACGGACTGACTTCTCAAAGAGTTACAAGCCTATTTTTGTAAAGTAATTAATCACATTGCTCGTCAAAACTATGGAAAACAACAGTAAACCAGACTTCAAATCAAATTACCACTACTAATTTACACTCAATTCCCCAGGATGTGCAAGAAATTCCTGTTAATGTAAGAGAAAAACAAAAACAAAAAAACTTCAGTATGATACACTTACTTACTAGACCAGGTTTCTGTGTAAGTAGGTTGTTATTATTGTGAATAAAGTCAACAAAATTACCTTCCAAATTTCTTATAATTTAGAAAGAGGTGTTTAAACAGGAAATGAGTTAACTACAACAGTATAAGGCAGATAATAAATTAGAAAATTTTGTTAAAAATCTTAATAAAAATGTTAAAAGTGAATAACAATACATCTCAGACGACAACAAAATACTAGGAATAATTAACCAAACTCAAACAAAGAAACCAAAGGCATTTGCAGTCTCCTACACTTTAAATATGCTGTATAAGCGCTGAGTCTATATTTGATGATGATGATGATGATGAGCTAAATAGTAAGAGTCCGGTGTACATTCACTAAAGTGTTTATAGATTAATGTAAAACATTTAGAATGTGACAAATTAAAAATATTAGATTTACCTAGTTTATAACAAAAAACTCTAATGCTTCACTACCCAAAACGATTAAGAATGGTGAGTGACCTCCACACCCAAGGACTCTCAAACTCTTTCTTGTATCTACAATTACAAATAGTAGTGGCCATGAATACACAGCGGATAAAAATCTGTCTAGTCTGATATCGTGGAAAAAGTTTTTTTAGCAACAATTCTGAGTGGAATAAATTACTGGCAGCAGTTGTTAATAGAAAAGGCATAAAGTGTTTAAAAATCAAATCTTTCTCCAGAAAGGAAGGGAAGGAGGCGACACTGCTAATCCACTGTATGTTCCTCAGAGTTGTCTAATGGCATAGAGAGTTTATCAGCCACATAATTGGTTTCTAACGCTGTCTTTATCAATGCTGTTATGATGTCCAACACACTTGCCTGTAGAAGAGAGAAGCTTACCAACAAAAAAAACAGTTGCTCTGTGATGAGGATCACACCGGGGTTTGACTAGAAGAGCCAGACAGGAAACGGCACATACCTGACATTGGGATGGCTAAAAGCCTGGCGGGAGAAGACCTCGTGTGAAATCTGCAGATAATCTTCATACTGCGTAGTTAAATAATGCGGTTCCATCTGCAGCTTGTCAAGGCTGTCATAAAAGTAAAAACTATTCTCGTCTTTAATCTTGGCCAGGTCAAGGATCTGTGAACATTTAGGTAGAAACAACTTTAAACTGTGCAGGTTTATTAGACTTATTAGTTAAAAATAACTAAAACCACCACCCTCACATATGGAAGACAAAAATAAAGCAATTTTATCCATGTACAAGTAACTCAGTCCAGATACTGACGCCACAAATAAAACTACAATTCTTCGTCACTATTCAAATTTGATATAACAGATGATTCTAACTTCAAAATAAAAATTCTTATTGGAAAACTTAAATAATATAGAATAGCTTTAGCTTTATGATGATGATGTATAAGCAACAAAGTTAATTTAAATTTTAGATGTTGAAAAGGAGATCATACAGAGGTTCTCAAATAATTAGGAGTTTTGAGTTTTCGAAAGACAACAAATTTAACTAGAAATATACAGCTACCAGGAGTTATAATTCAAATTAGCTCAAAATTCCAAAATAATAGATATTAAAAATATATATTTTTTACTTTTTACTAACAGAATTGTTAATGAGTGGTCTAAGTTTTACCAGCAAACGTAGTTAATAGTGATAATAAGCGATTGAAAAATTGTATTGAGAGGCAATTCTTTTCCCTGGATCCTTCGCATAAGTCACGATAGTTTCTTTCCTTCTTGTAATTAATAAAATAAACTAAAAAATTATTTTATAAGATTCTTTAGAGATAGTCTTTTATGTACATAGTATAAATTTTATAACTAAAAAACAGCAAAGAGCAAGCTTGAATTTTTACAAAAAAGATTTCTGAAAGAATGTACACACACCTCCTTCCTTATCTGACATTCTACTTCAGCTGCCTCTGTTGAAGAAATACCATAAACAGCACATTCCTTAAGATTGTCTTGTTCTCGAACAGAGTACGACACAGTAGCAGTGCTGTTGGTGACATAGAGAACAGGTTCTTCTCGCAGACTCAACAGCATCACCTGATGAAGAAATTATCCTGGCTAGAACAAGTACACGTCATCCTGCTTTTCCTTTCTTTCAGGTTTTAAACAAATTTGGGTTACCTACAGCACATTACAAATTCACTGACAAAAAGAGTTCTACACAAAACTGATATGACACTTTTAAACCATTCTGATATAAAAATATTATTCACTGTGCATCAAAATTTCTGAATATCGTGAAAGTTTTAAAATTTCACTGTAACATGTGCCAGCAAAGGCCAATAAACCAGACTTTTGCTAGTTGTAGTTATACTTAAATGTAGGTGAGCAGAATACACTTTTTTGGCTAGATCTTGGTGGTTCTCATTCCAGTCAGCTTCTTTAATCCAAATAGTCAAGATGTACATACAATATGATAGAAGAACCTTTAATGAAACACATGAGCAACACGCACAAGCATGTCATCAGTTGTTTGTAAGTTAAGTTGGAAAAAGTCATAAATCCAAGTGTGCCTAAGCTTCTCTTTTAAATTCATTATAATGTTATGCTGATGAAGAGAGAGACAAATCTAACAAAAATAAAAATAAGTGTAAGTTTACCAAGTTGTTTTTTTTTTTTTTTGTTGCTTTCTAAAAACTTGATAATGATCATAACAGGAAAAAAATTAGGCTAAAGTTAAATAAGTTGTGTGAACAGCTATTAACTGTGAAACAGAATTTAATGCAAAAATTTTAAGTTATTCAAGCATGAAATAAAATTCCTAATCGCCTTTATATAAGACGTTCAAAAACAAGACTGAAATTCTGAGAGGATGTCATGTAATTGTAAATAAGTAAGAAAATTAAAGCATTCACAACTTGAAATAAAATTAACAAGTATCAGACTTATTAAAGTGTCTATAAAACCTGTTGGCATCACAGTATAAGATTTCAGTTAGACACCATTACAGAATATGTTACGAGAGAATGAACTGGTAGAACTTTTCATTATTTAAAGCGTTATAAAACAATTTAGACGTTTAAAACCATTAAAAGTCTGGATGTAAATTAATCATTTAATTTTTTTTCTAGCTTAGAAAAACCAAGAGTTATAAACTTTAAATTGGTTAAGCCCAAAGTGATCCTTCCTAATAGGAAGTATTCCTCTAGTCCAAGAGATTAATATGTTAAATGGTCTGTAGAAAAAAGGTTATGTGTAATCAAAGAATTGACCAGGTCAAGAAATGAGGAGCTCTGCATATGATGAAATGGCTTCTGACTACTTATAGCCACCATACTTCAATGCAGTTTTGTGGATAACTTTATTACTTTAACAGAACCACACCTAAATTTCTTTCAATGAGTATCGAATACCAATTATCTACTGGTTATTTTATGTGCGCACACACGCGTATGCGGCAGCCATTTGTGGACTCAACATCAAAATAATTATTTTCGAACTTGTTTTATACTTGTTTGTACTTGTATGGGTTTTCTAAGATTTGTATGCTTACCTACAGTATATATATATAACTAATTTGGCAGAATAAGTTTTAAACATAAGTAAGAATAAAGAAAAAGAAACCCCCAACAGAAAAAATTACAAAGAAGCAAATAAACCTGGGATATTTTTTACATTAAAAAAAGAGACTAAAATGTGCCATAAAAACAAAAATTAATATAACAAACAGGTAAAAATTCTATAAATTCTTTTTGAAGAGAAAAAAACTAATAACAATATAATAGAAGAAATCTGATCATTAAGAATGGGTTTTTAATTTTTGACTTCCGTGATTTGTAGCTTGAAATCAGTGGATCTGGCCAGAACCCTTATGTCACTCAAAGAAAATCTGAGACCAGGACAGAGTTCCAAATGATTTAATAGATTCTTTTCCCAAAAAGATGTGCACTATATTGCTAATGTATTCAGTTTTACCAGACTGATATTAAACAAAATAACTATGTACACTACTAATAGATTGATTATATAGGATATATGAGCCATTTCACTGATGAGTCTGCAAAGAACTGATGATGGAAAGTGACTAGCCCCACTGAAGGTTAATAAATCGATATTTTCAGAATAATTTTCTCATATTATTCTGTTGAGGTTCTCTCGCTCCCATAATCTGCAGTTAAAGAATCACTGTCAGTAACACAACTTAATTCTGTCCACAAATTAAAAAAAAAAACTACTATGTAATAACCTACCTCCGCCAATAATTTGAAAGAAATTTCATTCAATTAAAACTGTCAGTGCATTTCAAACAAGTATGGGCAACACCTGCTAAGGTGATCTCAAAACTCTCTGTGTCAGTCATAGCTGCGCCTCAAAGCCAAGCAGAATAACTAACTCCCATTATGATCCAAAAACACCTGGCAGTAACCAGGGCTGATAAACACACGTGTAGTGCTATTAAAAAGGAATTCACCAGAAAAAAAAAAAAAAAACAAAAAGTTGCAGAGCTCTAATAATCGGCCTTGCTGGGCAAACCAAACACCTTTTAACCATACTTAGGAATTAACCAGAAAGTGCTAGAGCAAGGGAAACTTACAGAATTGAACTTGTTCAGTAAAGTTGTGACCAGACTGTCCAGACCCTGCACTGTTGGCTGACCCAAGCCATACACAGTTAAGTTTCCTTTCGCCTTCCTGAGGTTCGGTGCGCTGTGTTTAGCCATCGTCTTCAGTCTGTCTGTCTCATCGGTGATGTCTTTCACTAGAAAGAATTTTCCCTAAAAAAAAAAAAAAATGAAGAAAGAGTAATACAACATCAACAGACCCTCTTGGTTTGGCAACCCCTTAATTTACCTAAAAACTTAAAAAAAAGATGATAAAAAAGAAAGAAATGAAAAACAAACAAACAAACAAATACGTTCCATGCAGCTTATTCTTTCATAGCAAAATTTTGTGTTGTTACTGAAAGTTCCTTTGTTGTGTATTTTTTTGTTTGTGCTTTTCTTGGGTCTAGAAAAATGAATTTTGTGTTTCTGGAAATCCAACCGACTCTAATTTTAGGTGCCAACCCTAATTAATTCTTGATATTGATATTGATATTGATAATAATATAATAATAATAATAATAATACAAAATGATACAAAAAAGATAGAAAATGGTAAATATTTTTGAAAAATCTAACATACTTGTTGAGAAACTATTTCTATACAAATTATACTGTTAATTAAAAGCAATCTTTTATTATTAAAAATTGATTATAACAATAAGATTTTCACAAAGAGTTGATACTAAAAGTATCAAAATTATTATACAAATGCCTGTATATTTAATAAATTTAAAAAAGGAAATAGACTAGAGAAAGGGAAGACATATGCAAGAAGAG
This sequence comes from Nautilus pompilius, assembly GCA_018389105.1. Classification (NCBI taxonomy): domain Eukaryota; kingdom Metazoa; phylum Mollusca; class Cephalopoda; order Nautilida; family Nautilidae; genus Nautilus; species Nautilus pompilius. The sequence continues at coordinate 885,606 of JACATO010000065.1, read as the reverse complement.
GGGGCCTCTTTATGGTACATTGTTTATATCAGAGCAAAGTATAATCTTTTGTTTCACATATGATCTAAATAATTTTTCAATTTTATTTCTTTTGAATCCTTATCTATCAGAACTCCCTGATTCCATCTAATTTTGTGATTTCATTAAAGATTTTCCATGGGAAATTTTATCTTCCCACCATCTTTACATCCTCTGAACCGTACAATCCCCTGCCAATTTAGGCAACAATTTGTGAAAAACTGACAAACTTACTTAAAAGTACAAGATGAAGCATAATTTACAACTGTTAATCTGATTATTTGATAAATATTCCTCATTTCAGCCTAGTGTTCTTAAAGGTTAAATGTATCACAGCAATGATGATCCAGACTGTTTCCAGATTTCTTTTTCTTTATAGTATAAAAATAAAGAAGAATGAAAAACATGCAAGTCAAGTTTGCATATCAAGTGGAGAACAAAAAAGTCTTTGGTTTTATACATACAATTAAAAGTAATAATGGTCATATCTATAAGCTGGTTAAAGTAACAGTCTGATATTAGGGGGGGTGTTAGTAACAGAAATGGAAGAAAATTAATAGTGACAGACAGTCATAAGCACATGTATGGGAATCATGTTAGCTTTTCACTTCTTGGTGATAATTAAACCAAACTAAAATCTAATCTAATCTAGATTGTGGGAATAAGGAGTAGAAAGTTTCATATTCTGTAGAAGATTCCACTTGTTTTTTCAGACATTCTCCGTTTGCTGATGATTTTTCTCAAATCTAATTAGGTAGATTATAGACAGTTTTGGCAAACTTACTCCAAGTAATAATCAGCAGTTACTGGAGTTATAACCCTAATCCAACCATCTTTACTTACTGTGTTGCTGTATATAACACAAATAAAATCAATTACTGACACTTTAGGCTTTATGCCAATATTCATCCTTTGGGGGTTACAGGAGATAAACATAACCAATGATTTAAAAAAGCAATAAAAATGTACATCTGTTGTTTAACATTCAGACAAAGCACTAAATAATTACTGACAAAAAGCCAATTTTCAAATTTAAGTATCTGTATATATAATTAATGTTCATCAAACTATTTTTCTGAAAAAATATTAAAATAATATTAATTCTGTTGTTTGCATTCATAAATTATAGTAAAAGATTCATAATTAACTTTTAAAAAATGTTCATAAAGAGGCATCAGATCTATTCTGGTTTAAGTACTTCTGAAGGTAACCACCTACAGAATTATCTACTCTTTTTAGCACACGTTATGTCTGATGCCAAGCATAACTTCCATTATTTTTTTCTTAAGTTAAGCAATGGTGTGTAGCTTCTCAGCATATATCAGCAGAAACTCTTTCCTTCAAGATGCTCTCACAAGAAAAAGTCTGGTAGTGTTAAATCACAAGATCATGAAGAAAAATCAGCAAAACGATCACTCTGAAAACTTCATCCAACCTGTCAGACCAAATGGTGATAACGCAGTACAACAATTTTTTAAAACATGATGTAATGCATGTTTCCAAAACTAAAATTTTACGAGGATTATGAAAATGCATTTATTTTTATACATTTAACGGGTAGTTTTTTTTGTAAATTTAAGATTTTGATTATTACTGATTCAAAAGCAAATCACTATTAATTACAGACTTACATTTGAGCTTATTATAATTATAAGATTACTACTCACTTATCTAACTCTATATTGTTTCTTTTTAGATAAGAATAAATGATACAATGGAAACTTCAGCTTCTGGTCGCTGCTGTAAGAATGACTAGAATAATTTTTGTTACATCTGCGGTGAATATGTTGCTAAAAAGAAGCGGCGTGTAATAAATAAGCATATTAGAAATCTCTATACAGCCTATTTTGATACAAAAGTGGATTCAGCAAGTTGGGCACCGCAATATTGTTGTACAAACTGTGTTTCAAGGCTAAGCATGTGGCTCAACACTGGCTATTCTATGCCATTCGGTATTCCCATGATTTGGCAAGAACCACAAAATCACATTGACGATTACTATTTTTGTTGTACTGTCTCTGTCACTGGCATTAGAACTGGAAATATATATTATCCCAATCTTCGGTCAGCTTCTCGTCCAGTACAACATTCACATCCGATTCCAGTGCCCAAGAAACCTGATTTCTTGCCTGAAGACAAAGATACTGATTCTGAAGACACCAAAAATGAAAGCAGCACTATGAACAAAGATCCCGAATTCATTGCATCAGCATCAGAATTAGGAGAGAGACCACAACTTTTTACACAGAATGACTTAAGTGATTTGATATGTCTTAAGTTGAATAAAGAACAGAGTGAAATTCTGGCATCAAGACTTAAGGAGAAAAACATACTTGAAAAAGGTGTTAGAATATCATTTTATCGCAAATGTTCACAAAATTTAGTCTTTTTTTAAAATGGAGTATGACCTCTGTTTTTGCTATGACATCAAAGGCCTATTTCATTTTTTTGAATTGGAACATGATCCTTCTGAATGGCGCCTTTTTATTGATGCCTCAAAGTACAGTGTGAAGGCTGTATTACTGCATAATGGGAATCAATTACCATCTGTTCCTGTTGCGCACTCCGTGATACCAAGAGAAACATACAACAATCTAAAGGATATTCTAAATGCTCTTCAGTACAATAAACATCAGTGGGTAATTTGTGCACATCTAAAAGTTATTGCAATGTTAACTGGACTACAAACTGGATATACAAAGTTTTGCTGTTTTTGTGCCTTTGGGATTCACGGGCAAAACAGCCACTACAAAGTCAAAGACTGGCCTAAACGCAAGGAATTAACAGTGGGGCTCAAGAATATTGCCAATTCCCCAATTGTGCCATCAAATAAGATTCTTCTGCCAACCCTTCACATTAAATTAGGAGTTATAAAGCAGTTTGTGAAGGCACTTGATAAAGACTGTGAGGCAATGAGCTTTCTAAAGGCAAAATTTCCAAAACTTAGCACTGCCAAAATTACAGAAGGCATATTTGTTGGACCACAGGCACGGCAGTTGTTAGATGATCAAAGCTTCGAAAACATTCTGACCCCCTGTCCAGAAAGCAGCATGGTGCTCTTTTCGAAATGTTGTCAGTGGCCTTCTTGGGGAGACACGAAGCTTCAAATTTTGAATTCCTGGTTCAAAGATCTAATTAAAAACCTTGAAAAACTTGGCTGTAATGTGTCACTTAAACTTCATTTTCTCGATTCTCATCTAGACTCCCCCCACCCCCTGATGAACACGGGGAGAGATTTCATCAGGAAGATAGTGATATGGAAGCACGGTATAAAGGAAAGCCTCCTTCGCCAGCATTACTTGCTGACTACTGTTGGTGTCTAGTGCGCGATACCGAGTTTGTCTCAGATCCTGCATGGCCACCAAACACTTATAAGGTTTACACCCCTTTTTAACCATTGCCTCTTGTCTTGATCGTCTAAAAAAAGGTCTACAGTCTTTGAACCTTTGCTAACGTTTTCCAACTATGAATAACCTCAAACACACTACTCATTCCTACAGAGCATGGGAGAGAGAGAGAGGGTGCTTTCCCACTACGTTTACGATAGCCCGCACAATGGAATGCGGCATTATGGGGGAAAAAATGGCCGCTTGAGTACATCCTGTTACTTATTAGGAACACCCTATATATTCTAAGCGCAACTCAATCTTCACTCACCAGTAAGGACCTTGGTAAAATAAGTAGATAACCTTTCTACTATGGGGGTTTAATCTTATTCAAATTAAAGCAAACGAAGAAAAAGAACATGTGTAAGAAGAGAATGGCCCGCAGCGAGGGAGTGCGGTATCCGGAGATTGTGTCGTGTGACAGGTTGACTCTTCTCAAGCGCTGCAGCTTCTTGGCTTGTTTTCTTCAACTGAAAACCTATCGATTTTGTTACCATGGAAACTAATGGTGATCAGAGAGGGCAAAGAGGAGGAGGTGCTGCTGGTACGCGGGAATCCGAGCGAACGTGATGGTGTTTGCTGAGTGGGATGCTGCGCGGACAGACGTACGCAGGGTAAGTATCCTGCATTCACAGGGTGCACCACCGTCTGAACCTTCAGCTCTGGCGGTAAAGAGCCATCAGTTTACCCGAGCGACTCGAAGCCACGTCTGATACAGTATCTTTTACGGACAGGGGGCGGGAAGTTAACACGGGAACCTTCAGTGGGGAGAGCGTAGGGGCAAAACCAAGTTGTTTTCTCGGTGGAGGGACCAGCTATTAGTCGCCACGGCATCTTCATTAAAGACGAACATATTCGCCGAACTTACTTTAACAAGCGGATGTTCCGGCATGGCGTCTGCTATCCTCCCCATCACGATGGGGTCTCTGAAGTCTGCGATGTGCTGGAACTCCTCTCTGCAGTTTTTGATGATTATTGGAGCCACGGCATTGGTTCGTACGAAACTTTTGGTATCCTTTCCATCTAGAAACGTAAACGAACAAATAAATACAAACACGTAAATCTATATAACTACCCCCACACACACGAAGAACCGCGGCCGCCATGTTGTGGTACTACGATGCATATTCCTACGCCGAACAGGAATCATGGAAAATTATAGAAGAACGTATGCAGAGTTGTGGGATTTCTATGTCGGGAGAATTGTAAGAAATAAGTTGCCCTTTTAATCAGTCAAATAACGGCAAAAATTAAAGACATTCCAAGAAAGAAAGGAAAATTAAAAAAAAAAACAACAAAACCCCACCACCACCGTGTTGTGTCACGTGTTATAAGATATCGGCGCCATTTGCCTGAATGTTCTACCAAACCTTTCAACACTATTCTGTATGCTGGCAAATGTAGCAGTGACTCACTAATTCTGTTAATAAAGATAGGATTCCGAAAGGGGCAGGAAAAAAAAAACAACAAAAACTGTTGGCTTGATTAAAAGAGGGACCAGCTTAGAAGAAGAAAAGGCTTAAGAGGCCGATGTCTAAGATCTAGCAGCAGGGGATAGATAACCCATTGAAACACGATATGTTAGTTCTTGCTTAGCAATAAAAATACGAGTATGGAGGTTACTTGGTCCATTTTTTTTTTTTTACGAGGAGAGAGAGAAAAGGGGGCATTTCCTTATTAATTTCTACACTCGGCTAAAAAGAACTCTCGTGTTACTTATGGTGTTATGCCAAGCTCACAGCTGTGTGTGGGTGGTGGTGGGAAGGGTCAGATCAGCTCTGGTCGGGGGAGTTGTTAAGTATATCTGAGACAGGACGCACCGAGGGAACAAGAGGGTCGGTTCAATACAGACAATGATGCACTGTTGCTTTCATACAAACACGCAAGCAACAACAACATTATTCCCCACTCCCGAAACTGGGGCTTCCACCGTAACCCAGGTCCCATCGATATAGAGTAAATACTGGGATGCTGTTTGAAAAGTGAGCTCCCTCTCCGTGTAAAAGGCGCAACATGGAGAACATCTGTGTAGTTTCCGGCGCTCGGTTCAAATAAAAAAAAGATTTTTTTTTTTTTTTTAGAATCTGCCAGTATTAATTCCGAGTGTTACACGTGACTTTTAGCAAAAAATAATAAATCCAAGACTTTAAAAAGGGGTTTCCATTGTTCTACACGCCAAGATCGTTAGACTTTATATCTAAAATATAAGGGACGATAAGTATCCTTAGTTGCCGATAGCTTGAACTAAGTTCAGTGGTTTACCGGTATACGGAGCGACCAGTCTGCAAGTTTGTCATGGAGACTTGCTCGAGTATTCAGTAAAATATTCAAAGAACTTCCTATTAATTCCGGTAACTTTCTCGCCCACCGGTAGCTTAGCTTAGCTAACTGCTGGTGGAACGGCTCGCTAAGTCAACTTTTAGGTCAAGTTCACTAAATAATTTTCTAATGCACTCGAGAGATATACAGGGGCTAAGTCACAGGGTTCCTGACCTTTACACTTAATGCGCTGGAAAATCTACCTAATTATTTTCAAATCTGGATACCTACAGTATTGGAAATAATTATGGAATACACAGGATATGCAGAAATAACGAGTAGTTGCTACTGAGAGATGTCTACGATACACGTGCACAACACATTATTACAGAAAATATACAAAACGAATACCTTGCGCACTGCACTGGTGTTTGGTATGTGAGCCCTTTGTTTCATATAGAGCCTGGCGCCTTGTTTCCGTGCTCCCGACAGCTTATCAATGTACGACTGTGGAATGTTGTTCCTAAATATCCTGTAGCGCTTTCTACGGTTTATCCAAGATTTCTGGTTGCCGTTTGACTTTATCAGTAGCCGTAGAACCCCAGGTAGGCTCGATGATGTTCATAACAGAATTTTGTGCAGACCAAGGCATCTTCGTGAGTGTTCCATCAGCCTCTCTACGTTCTTGACAGGTAATCACCACAATGACGGTATGCTTGGAGACATTGCCATGCTTGAAGATGAATCCCCGCCCAATGAGATATCTTCCTGAGGAAAAGACAGATGGATTAGAACCTGGCTGTATCTGTTGGCAGTCAGTATTTCCAACACTCTCGGCTGATATGAAGCCCCACACCTGCATTGATCCATTCCATGCTTCACCTGACTGTTATACACGCTCCCAGGTCCACCTTCGAATTGTCGATGATCTTTGCCAAACTTGGACTCATCTGTAAAGAGCACCTTCTTCTGGGTTTGATATTCTCAGAGTCTCAACAACAAAAAAAATGAAATTTTTTTGGTTGTCTTTCCTCAGGAAAGGTTTTCAGGCAGCTACACATCCATTGCGACCAACTCGCGCTAATGTGTATCTGAGTGCTCTTGGAGAAACGTTAACACCTGTATTTGCAGCTACGCCATACCTGAGGTACTTAACATCACTTTTGTAGACTTTGGGCTTTCTTTATCGACCGCATTTATTGTCAACCGTACCAGTTTCATGTATCCTCAGAGTCTTGTTTACAGCTTCTTCTGAAACATCAAGTCGCGCTGCAATCTGGCGCATTGAGCAGCCAAGACTTATCTCTATTACCTTGTTGTGTGATACTTTCTTCCTAGGAGACACAATTACAGTGATTTCACTGTCTATACTTCTGTAATCGTTCTGCAGGATTAACTAATCGGATTGTACTATATCAATACGCGACTGTACCACGGAGCCTTCCATTTGCACACAAGATGTGATTTTATCACGTGTTATTTGTATCTTATATCCAGGTTTTTCTGTTTTCATGCTTATTCCCGACACTGAACGTAGGCAGAAAGGAGCTTTTATTTAATCTACTTTTGTTGTCGTTGTCATACCACGTGGTATGTGAAGTCTACCTATCCACGACAACCCAATTAAGCCAGAATAGACAGAAACTTTTCTCTGTAGCTGGAATCGTCACGATATCCACGTACAAAGCTCGTTCGTTAATCATGCTGCCACCGAGTATATAGTCTACATCGTTTATTACAACGTCTACTTATTTATATTATTAACATCTTATTTATTACACTGCGCGCGTGCGCTTGTATATATATATATTTTTTCATAATGGCATTTCAAACAACAAAGAAGCTCTGACTCACTATTGTTGTTGTTGGTGGATGTCTTCCCGTTGTCTCTGCGCCCCGTTTTGCCCGTGGCCAGTGTTCCAGCCTGCGTCCTGCTGCTGATGCTACTCCCCATTGTCACTGCAAAGCCGCGTTCGTCATTCAAGCTCTGCAATCAAACACCAATCTCCGTAATGGAAGGGGAAGGAACTCTCACGTGTCCGAGTCGGGGGCTTGCTTGGGTTTTAATTGGCCGGAAACCTATATACCAAGCGTTGCCAACATTACAACATTCTAATAGAGGAAAAGAAACGTGCAGCTATTTTATAAAAGTTTTAAGTTTAAAATTAACTGTAGTGAAGATACATTTTTTCTAATGTCCGATTCGTCTCGGTGATCCAGTGTGACGTCATTATTTTATTTTTTTTTTTTAAATCTTAATGTAAAGATGTCGGAAGCCAAATGTGTCACTAACGTACACATAAAGTCACTTCCAGCGAACAGTTGACTCCTCCACTGTCTCTCGCCATTCAGTTCCCCACCGGTCCTTGGCTGTGACGAGATGGCCTCGGTGTGGATTACCTACCACCCCTCTCCAGTACTGGAGGTTTATCGAGGCTGATTGGCACCTTTCCCTCTGGAGTCCGCAATCGCATCTGATTAACGGAGCTACCGGGATGTATTAATCAATCTACGAAAGCCTGCAGGTTTATGGCGGTATACGGTACTCGTCAAATCTACTCTCCTCTGTGTGTCGCTTGGTCGGAGCAGACGAGAACCGCTCCCAGAGACTGGTTTCCGAACGACGCAGACCGGGGCTCGTCCTGCCACCGCCCCCGGAAGCTTGAGTTTCTCCCGACGAGTTGCGGTTCCTGACGGTCGGTCGCTAATTTTCCTAAGAGGTTTTTTCACGATAAGCAAAATGATTTCTAAAAACAAACGTTTAGTGCCGAAAGAAGTTGGACGGGTGACATTTCGGAGTCGTCAACGGAAGTTCAGCAGTTACCAGAAGACAGGAAGTGGTCATGGCTTACACGAAAGCCCCGTCCTCTCCCCGCAATATTTAGGGAAGGAAAAATAGCCATTAACCCTTCCATCCATACCAACCATACTGGCCGGGTCATTTATTCCACTCGTTAAATTGTTACTAAAAATATTTTCTGATCATCGAACCGGGCTGGAATTTTTGGCTAATTTGTAATTATGACCCTTAGTAGCCCTAGGTACCTGAAAGCATTTGTCCACGTCAACGCGCGCAAAACCCCTAAATGTCCTGAAAAGCTCGCATTAGGTCTCCTCTCGAACTCCTAAAAATTAAATTCGATAGATCTTATATTACCAATCGTTCAGCTGAAGCTGCTACTGTAATAGAAGTATTAAAGCTAGTGGGATATAGGTTTGTTTTAAAAACTATGGCAGCTAGATGATACCAAAGTCCTCCACTGACCACTGCAAAGGACGTTGTTCGGAGAAACAACTATTTCAGATAATGACCGCTGTTCGCGCTCCCGTGCCACGATGCCAGCGCGGGCCGTCTCTGTTCGCTTCTTCCTCAATGAACCTTTCCGGCTCGTGGAGCATTTCTCTGAATCGAGAGTATCATCAGCGTCTAAAGCTCTTAGCAGCGTTTCGAGGGCGAGCTCTGAAATACCCTCGAACCGCGAATCTCCCAAAGACCGGTGGGGTGGCCTGACTGACGGCAGCCACCGGCCAGTTTTCCCCAGAAAGGTTCGCCTCTTAGAGGATTCCGTAAAGATCTATGGCCGTGACTCAGTTTGATGGAAGAGAAGGAAAGAAATGACGATCGAGAACAACAAACAAATTAGATGGGGATGAAAGGTATAGATTAAATTAGTTACTTAAGAAGTGTATCCGATCAGCCAATACATTTATGTAAAATAAGGGGCGGAGCGCTTAATGCAAATGAAGCGCGGACAAATCGCGAACATCTCGAAGGACAGAGGCCAAATCCATTATCAACTGCAAAGTAGTCAAACGAAAATGAAAAAAAAACTGCGATCACGGGGGGGAATCCAGAGGTTAGTAAAAAGGTTTTTGTGTCAGTTTTGCCATCGCTAATTTAGAGTGTGGAATTTTCGCGAGATCTGAAAGAGAGAGATGAGTTTGCCTTATAGCGAAGTTCAAGGTTATCGAGATCTTGAAACTGATAGATACCCTCCTCCCCCCAGCAGCCTTTAACTAATAATATATAATAATAATAATATATAATAATAATAATAATAATAATAATAAGCTGAGTAATCTTCATATATTTCAGTAACGGAATTTCCACCGAGCATAGTGCCCTGCCCCGGCAGCAGGACAGTTTCTCCACCCGGGAGCGGTCCATGAGCCGGCCAAACCGCTGGAGCTGTTAAAACACAAGTAAAAAAAGCACACAAACACTACACGGTAAATATCCTTACGATGGGGTCAGTTTCGAGAACCTTCCCTGGGGAACCTCTCCAAGTTGCCGATAAAGAGTTTATGATAAAAACGGAATTATGGAGAAGAAAGAAAGGAAGGAGAATCGACCTGAACTACAATAGCATATCATGCGTCCGTCTTTCTGAAGGAAAAATTAAAATGCTTTCAAAAAAAATCAAATAGATAATAAAACTTATATTAAGATGATTGGGCAGCACTTTGAACTATCAGCCGACTGGTAGACACAGTACTTCGTTACGGACCGAAGTAGAAGGGGCCAAACGCCGACTGGTAGACACGGTACTTCGTTACGGACTGAGGTAGAAGGGGCCGAACGCCGACTGGTAGACACAGTGCTTCGTTACGGACCGAAGTAGAAGGGGCCGAACGCCGACTGGTAGACACAGTACTTCGTTACGGACCGAAGTAGAAGGGGCCGAACGCCGACTGGTAGACACAGTACTTCGTTACGGACCGAAGTAGAAGGGGCCGAACGCCGACTGGTAGACACAGTGCTTCGTTACGGACCGAAATAGAAGGGGCCGAACGCCGACTGGTAGACACAGTGCTTCGTTATGGACTGAGGTAGAAGGGGCCGAATGATAACCCAACCAAGGAAAGTTGGAAAACCCGTGGCCCGAAAAAATGTCGCCCTCCTCCGGGTATATACAATACATCCCTCTGGCGTTACGGACGGTAGTTGGCTGTGTAGTACGGCGCCGAAAGTAAGCTTCTAATGAGAGAGTGGGGGTCAGGTAAGGAAATCAGGGCTCTATCTGCACTGGAAGACGAAAGACCATACATACCCTCTGTTGTTTTTATCTGTGAATGACGCGTAGTAAGTACTAGCAGCCAGAGGAGGGAGGGACAGACAGCATCGACGTACGTCTGAGTCCCGACACGCGAGGACACAGACTGACGCTAGCGAAAGCTGCAGCGGCAAACATCTTCCTGTTTCCTAAAAGAGAAGGAGGGATTTCAGAGAACGCGACTCCAAACGATTTCCTCTTCCTCCCCTGAGGTCAGGTTTCCCATCCAGCAGTTAATTATAAACCGCTGGTGTTTCTGCTAAGTGGGCCCGGCGTGATGTCAAGTGGGGGCCTTCCCTTCGCAGCGGAATAATCGATATAATAACGACGAAAATACCGTCCGGAAACCGGGCACCACCCCCCCCCACTCTGATTGCGCAAGGGAGAGAGAGAGGGGTCAGCCGTAAAGATCTGGCCCTGCTAACTTAACCACTCACTTAGCGCCTGTTGTCGACTGAGCCGCCCCAGAGAAATGTTTTCCCAGGAGTGGAACGACGGCTGTATTTACACGATCTACTCTCCATTATCCGGCGGGGTTTGGTCGGAGATAAAAAAAGGGTTCTGGCGCCAGGGGTCTCCCCCTGCCATGGCCGGCACTTCCTCCGCAATACCGTCCGTCCTTGTGGTGGTGTTGAACAGTGTCGACTATCGACATTTAGAAAAGATCCGGCGTAGGGAGAGGGAGAGGTCAACCGTAGGGGTCCGCGCGCCGACCTTAGGCCTGTGACGTCACACGATGGGGTGGGGGTGAGTCGACCCGATCTGTCACTGGCGCATCCTTGAAATCGCTCCCACAGTCAGCAGTGACCCCCACCTCACAAAGGTCATGATCCCGGCTCGCGGCCTCCCAAGGGGGTGACGAGAAGAGAAGCAAAGGGCGGGATTGGTGACGTCATTCCATTGCGAAAGGGCTGATGTTATTACTTTTAGTGGAATCGAAGCTGAAGGTAAAAGAAATAACCAAGAGCAGGTCCCTCCCCCCCCCGGGCCGCGGCGGGGGTCCCTTTCTGGCACGGGACGGTTTCGCTTACCGAGCCACGTGACGTGACGTCATAAGTCCGGGTTCCCTTCAGCAACCGACGGACTTACCTCGAAGTCGTCCGTCAGCCCTCCCGATCTGACCAGGTTCGACCGTCAATATCATCTATCGACGTTTTAAGTACGTACAGAATCCACCAAGAAAGGTCCAGATGATAAAAGCGAGCATCTCTTCTTCTCCTTTACTTGAACAAGCCACAATCAAAAGAACAGAGTTATTTCGGTAGCTGGTAATCAACTGGCGCAGCTCGGCCCCTAGAATTAATTACTATTCTTAGGTAAGCTCTTTTGTTAACGGGTGAATTCGATCTTCGATGCTGAGGGGGACAGAGTGCGCAATGCTCGGACAGCCAGCCATCCACTATGAAAAATCTTTATATTAACTTAGGTAAATAATTTAGTTGTTTGAAATCACTTTGATTAAATAAATATGACAGCAATTAAACTTAACGGTAAAATTTCTGTTCTATCTTATTATTTATGAACGCAGGGAAGACCCCGCGGCCAGATGGAGCTGTAACCGATGTCTTGATCCTCGGCCGCCCCATATGACGTCGGTTACAGCCTCTTCAGCTTTAAATCCACAACGTGGACAAAATGGGGGAGATTTATATCATCATTGGGCGTTTTAACTTAACCCGCTGTTGTAACGAGAACGGTATATATAAGGGAGGGCAGGGGAAAATACAGGAGAGCCAGTTTATTTCTTTTCAGTTTTTATTACAATAAGGGTGCAAGGGCAAACGAAAGCACTGAAGTGACTACACTCCGACGTCCTTCCGTCTGTCCGTCCACGTCTCTCTCTCCTCTCTCTCTCTCCATCTCTCTGTTACCATCTCTCTCTCTCTCTCTCACTCACTCTCTCTGTTACCATCTCTCTCTCTCTCTCTCTCCATCTCTCTCTCTCTCTCACTCTCCTCTCTCTCTCACTCATTCTCTCTCTCTCTCTGTTACATCTCTCTCTCTCTCTCTCTCTCTCTCTCCATCTCTCTCTCCTCTCTCTCTCTCTCTCTTCTCTCTCACTCACTCTCCTCTGTTACCATCTCTCTCTCTCTCACACTCTCTCCTCTCTCTCCATCTCTCTCTGTTACCATCTCTCTCTCTCTCTCTCTCTCCTCCATAGGCAGCGTTTGAATGACTAAAGAAAGGAAGAGATCGTCATTCGAGTTTGCCAACTTGTTTCTCTCACAAACTTCACATAAGTCCGCAAGTTCACAATACCCGTGTATCCATGAACTAAACCAGTCAAGACCATAAAATCTAAATCTATAAAACTTTGCAAGCTTTTTCTTCTTTCTTAAAGCGTCGTTATTTTTTTTTTAAAATTAAAACTTCAGTAAAACAGCGGCACCAACCCACGCGGGAAATGGACGATGAAGTCGCTTCTAATGCCCCGCTGAACTTCCCTATTGGCTTCATTGGCATCGAAGATCTTCCCCCACCTCGGTACAGCCCGGCCTGGAACCGTCATCGTCCAACTCGCCGCCTTGACGACGCGCTCAAATATATCTGGCACTTACCTTCATTGCACGAATCTCGGTGCCATTCGCGGATCCTCAAAATTCCGTTTACAGCCTCCTAAACATCTGTGTCAACAACAACAACAACAACAAGAAATTGAAACTAGAACCGCCGAAATATCCCGGTGTGGGGAGGCGGAAGTGCGTGTATAAGGCGCAGCTGAACCAGTTTCTGATTAAATTAATCTCCAGCTAAATACGCGCTGCTCACACTTATCTATTTAAACCGTCCTATTATCCATCATCATCAGCCAGCAGATCCCTCTCCTCCCCCCCCCACACACCACTGCAGGAGGGAAAAATCCTTTCCAGTGCAAAATTAGAAAGAAATCCAAGTCAGGGCTCTCCCACGGGGACCCGATGGGAAAAGTGGGCGTCAGCTGGTGCCCTTGATTTTTAGATAAGCTCGGCTGTAGAGGGAGGGCAAGAAGAAACCACATCTGGGAGGCACGTCAAATCCGACTGGGATTCGAACTAGGTTCCCCAGCCTTTGGCATCCCAGTAAGCTAACCACCGGACCAGTGCGTATTATTAACCCCTTTTTACCGGAAACCTTTGAAAGTGGGCGCACAGGCAGTGGGAGAAACCAGCGGGAAATGTCCAAGGCGCTGGGTCTGTCAGAGTCTGCGGTCGACAGGGAAGAGAGGCCGTAAGGAAACCGACCGTTCGCGTGCCTCCTGGCTGGCCAAGTCAAACAGAACAGACATGTGAAGAGCGAGCCTGGTGACAGGATCGCGAGAATTGGCAACAGACGTAGCAGAACAATTACGAGAGTCCACGAGAACCATCAGCCGTCAAGACCAGCGATCCGCCCGCCCCGCCCCCTCTCACCTCACGCAACTTTGGCCGTAGATCGCAAAAAGCAACGTGGACGATACCGCGAGACTATTGCCTCTCGGAGCGCTGCCATTCTTTTCCCCCGACGAGATCAGGCTTTGGAAAACCATAGAAAGTGATCATGTATTAGTTTGGCGCTCGCAGAAATTCTCATCCGACTCTTCTCAAAGAGACGGGGAAATATGCCAGTCTATCTGTTAATGTGTGAGGTGATTCGGGCCACTGCTCCCGTGTGCGAAGGAACGGTAACTTTCACCCAAAGCATCAACATTCCCCGAAAAAAAATCTCTGCCTGTCTCTTCCAGACCGAAATAAACCCCACTGCGAAAGTGCAAGCAATTCTCGGCCGACCGCGGCGAGACTATCACCGTAAACCAATTTTCCGGAAGTCCTTAATAGGAAATATTGATCAGCCCGATGGTGTGGTTCCAAAAATAAGCCGGAGTTCTTCCAAACCTGGGGATCTATTTACTTATGACAAGTATTCTGCACATGCATGTGTATATAACGAGCAACGGCAGGTGCCTGCATTAGGGCGAACTATATCTTTTCTCTCTCACTGATAGGGTTGTAGAGGCGAAGGGGGGGCAAAGGGAGCGCTCGTGGGGGTGGGAGGGGTAGAAGCAACCAACGCGAGATTTGTAGGTTGCTTTTCAGTTTCCCCCCCCCAGCCTCAACGGATGGTTATTTTCAGTAGCTTTCCGTTGCACTTTCTGCTAACCATCCGCTTCCTAGGGCTGACAGGCCATTTGCGCTTCTACCTAATTGTCTCGCTCGCTATTTCGACCTACAGGATGTTCCTTTTGTCTTTTTTTTTTAAACTCAAAACCGGGAACAATGTAATTATTTGCAAACGACAGCCCAGCCGTCCGTTTAGAGTTTTATGCGTTGACGGCATCTCAAACCAACAACGAGTCCCAAACCCGTGCTGCTGTTGACACACACTCCGCTTGGCTTCCTCTCCTTCTGTAACTGGCGCGTTGACACCATCAGAAAACACACGCCATCCCAGAAGGAAACTAAAATACTATTATTCATACTTTCCTAGTCATTAACTGCAGACAAATCGAAACTTGAGGAAAGGCCCTCCTGCTTCCAAATACCTGGTATTGACAATACATTTCATTTTCAGGCTGGTTACTACACGACTGATAAAAGAAAATTCCTCATGTATCCTGTACCTAGTGAGTATGGCCATGAATGGATTCTCTTCTCTGCCCCTTCCAAGAAAAAAGTGTGGAAACTTCAATCATGTCACCGCCGTAATATACATACACACACACACACACATATATATATATATACGAGGTCTGTCGAAAAAGTATCCGACCTTACGTGGGAAAAAAATTTACATACTTGGTTGGTTAAATTGCTAATCCCCTTTGAAGTAGGCCCCTTGTGCCCCCACACACTTAGCCCAGCGATCCTTCCCTGTTCCAAGCACATCTGGAATGCTTCTTCCGGAATGGCTCTCAGCTACGCCGTCGCATTCCGCATGATGTCCTCTCGACTCTCAAAGCGGGAGCCTTTCAGTGGAATCTTCATTTTTGGGAACAACCAGAAGTCAGAAGGAGCCATGTCTGGAGAGTAGGGAGCCTGGCGAATGAGCCGGGGCATTGTCATGATGCAGCTGCCAGTTTTGCGAGACCCACAGATCCGGTCTCTTGCGTCGAAATGCATCACGAAGATGTCGGAGGACTCCATGATAGTACTCCTTTGTAACTGTTTGTTCTTCTGGTGCGTATTCGTGATATACAACACCTCGGTAGTCGAAGAAAACAGCATCACCTTGGCGACGTTGGATGCTTCCACTGTGATGACTGAGCTTTGGTTTCCGGGTCGTACCCGTCCACCCACGTCTCATCTCCAGTTATCACGGTATTCTGGAACTCAGGATCCCTGTTGGCAGTATCCAGCAGGTCCTGCACAACCTCAAGACGAAGTTGTTGTTGTTCCTGAGAAAGCAGTTTGGGCACAAATTTCGCTGCCACTCTGCGCGAGCCCAAATCCTCGTCTAAAATTGCATGTGCAGAATCTTTACTGATCCCAACCTCATCACCAATTTCCCGCACCGTCAAACGACGATCCTCCATTATCAAGGTCCGCACTTTCTCGATAACATCTGCATTGTGGCTTGTTGACGGCCTCCCGGAACACTGGTCACTCTCCACTGATGTGCGGCCATCTTTGAACCTGTGGTACCATTCTTTTATTTGGGTAACACCCATGGCATTGTCACCAAAAGCCTGTTGAATTTTGTGAATTGTTTCTGCTTGGGTATCTCCAAGATTTTGGCAAAACTTGATGCAAGATCGTTGCTCCACACGTTCCGTCATCCTGGGCGAAATGAAAATGTGATGAGTAAGTAGTACAGCACCTCACACAGTGGCTGCCTGACAGCGACTGACGCATCCAGAAAGCCCGCCAAAAACCACGCATGCGCATGAAGGCACGCGGCTCCACTATGCACACTTTTGCCTCCCTAACATCATTACTTCCCACGGGAAAAAATAAAGTCGGATACCTTTTCGACAGACCTCGTATATATATATAGGTACAATCGTCTAAAACCCTTTTGTCTAAAATCACTTTGGTCTAAAAGCGCTTTCGCCTAATGACACTATTGTCTAACAGCACACCTGTCTAAAAACACTCCAAACGTGGTGTGCTAAACGTTGATCACAAAAGGAATGTAAACAACAGTCATCAGGTGTTGTATTTATTTCATAAATTATATGATTGTATTTATTTTTATAGAATAAAAGCAATTAAAACTGGAAGCAAATAAAGGCATAATTTAAATGCATGTCCTGAGTCCCGAGTCGAATCTCGAGTCACTCGGTTGATATAAAAATACGTTCTTTTGTAAAAAATAAAACCTCGAAATTCACTTCAGTAAACTAATCCTTATTTGCTGCTTTCTGTTTTAGATGAATTAAATAATTGAGCTGAATATGCAGTGTTCAGCATACAAAATCACGATTTCATGACAATTACCCTCCCACTACGGTTGAATCGTATTCAGCGATTGTCACTAGTTTTAAAACAGTTTGCTTCAAGCTTGGCCAATTATGCACAAACCCTGGTCTAACAACATTACACCTGCACTCTGATTGTGCTTAAAATGATTTCAAATTAGATCAAATGCTTTTAGACTACTGTGAAGGGATCTATTTAAACACTCAAACAAGAAATGTTAAAGTCTTACTGTGGATACTATAATTTAACATGTTTAAAATACCCTATTGGTTTTAAAACATACCTTCTCGAAATTTCTTTTAAAGATTTTTAAGGTGTTATTTACATGAACCCCTAAATCACCCCTCCCGTAGCCCAAACATACGCTAACTACTTACGTCTAGTCCATTTCCACCTGTCCAAGGTGAACATGCTGACCTGAAAGCCCAGTCTTTTAAATTATTTAGATATGCTACTCTTAAAATCACCGCTATTTGTTAAACTCTTATTTTTATTGTTGACGTTTGTAGCTTGGTGAAACCTCTAGCGTTTACTTCTACGGTGTAAGATTACTACATTTCCTACTGTAAAGGTAGTGTACAGGTGCCTCCTGTGATTCAGCGTAATATTGGGCAGTCATTGTCTAACCTGACGAGATACGTACGCTAAAAAAAAAAAAATATTCCTAGTTACGTCCCCTGGCGTAACTCTCAAAAGAGGCGGGTGGGGGGGGGGGGAGATCGGAATAGACCACAAACCTTCTTCTGGGTGGCCAAGATTATATATATATTTCCTACAGTATCTAGAGCTCTTTATAATCAGGCTTCACATAAATTGCTGTCCGAGCAGTGTTTATTGGACTAGCGAGATAGTAGTTAGGGAATTAACTGTAACATATTATTATTATTAACAGGTGAAGTCAGATGATATGCTCTCTCTCTCTCTCTCTCTGAGCTCAAGTATAAAGTTGGTCCGTTTTGAGTTTCAGAAACTTTCGAAGTCGAGTACAGTGCCGTCTTCTACGAAGCTGCAGCGGACAGAGGAGTTCTAACCAGCTCTCGACATTTCTGCATAAACAAGCAGAGCTTCACGAGGTAGTTTTACCGAAAAGAGTGGGGGGAGCCATGGGAAAGTGAGCGGACTATTTCTGAACGCATCGAAAAAAGGCTACTGGAGTCCAACAGATGGCAGAAAAACTCGAGCTAATGGTGCTTAAATAAGACTTATGACTTCCTGCCCGTGATGATGGAAAAAGTGCCCTTGTGTAGAGAAAGCGATTTTCTCATGCCACTTGATTGGGGAGGAGGAGGAGGTCCCGGGGTCTCGAGTGTTGTTGTTGTTGTTTTTAAGTTTTTTAGTTAGCCTTCTCTCCCTAACCACAAGCAGCACTTCAGCTTCGGGGCGGGTCCAGGAAGTAGTTTTTGGACGGTCGATTGCCCTAGGTTTAATCCCCCCCCCCACCACCAAACAAAGGGCCACAACTCCAGAGAGACTGGCAACTTCTGCCTTTACATCTCAGGTCGCGCAAAAACCCGGAATCTAAAACAATTTACAAACAAAAAACACAAACACACACAAAATGTCGATAATCACTGTTGATGAGGTCAAACCTGGTGAATATTAGTATAATTTTTTTTTTTTAAGTTTTCAAATCAACGTATTAAAAAGAAGAAAAAATATCGTTCACTATAAGTTAGAACTTCCGATTGCCGCTGACAGCGAGACTCACGGAGACAGAGACCCTCTATCTCACGCATTTCAAATCGAAAACTCAAGCAGAGAATCACGAAAGCAAATCGAAGGACAGATCAATCGCCGCTTTTTTTCTTTCGCTTTCCCCCTCAGGCGTGAAGATCAACAAGCTCAAGATTCTGTGACCGGGGGGGGGGGAGAAATGTTTGCTCAGTTCACTGCAGAACACAACCTCTCCCCCCCCCCGGAGCACTGCTGACTACCGACTTCCAATACCAGAAGAAGCCTGCCAGTTTCATGCAGATTCCAGAGAAGGAAGCTATCTTTGAGACAGCCACTTAATGAGTCTGCCCCACAGCGATGCAGACTGTCAGCGGGCCCTTTCCATAGTGAGGAAGGAATACATAGAGTCAAGGAATAGCCTGGGAATCGACAACTTCCAGATGCAAATTAAAAACGAACAATTTTGCTGTATCAAAAACTGCGATCGCCAAAGCAATAAGTGCAACTCATGGCTATAATAAAGAACATAAATGATTTTTTTTTTACCGCTAGCAGTGTTAATTGTGATGAGCACATATATAAATGTTTTGCTTCAGTATCTGCAATTATTCATATCGTTTCCTCTCTAATTCTTTAACCAAATAGATGTTTACTTCTAAAAAGCTGACTACCAGTGGCGTTAAGGAGATATTAGAGCAATCTCATAGGTATGTCCCTCACAGGTGTGCGCTTCAGAGTAGGAAAAAAGAAAAAAATTCAATAATTCTCACAGTATTCGGTAGAGAGGTGAATAGCTAAATAACAGATTTCTGAAGTAACTGGTGAAGTAAAGAGAGGTGGGTTTAAAGTGTACGAGACAAAAGCCGGAATAATAGCGGCGATCATTTAAAATACAACAACAAAGATATTTAAAAACAAAAAAGAGTGGGCAAAACATTAATTGGTTGAAAATGACAGCTATTTACCTGTGATAGTGTTCTCGTCATCCACTGACATCATACAAGTTGGATGGCCGGAGTAAAAGGCGATTCTTTACGGTCGACAGAATTATCAGTTGTCATGGTAACGCAAACTTTATGCCACTGAAAGCATCTTTTGACGCGATCCGTGACTGCTCTTTTGGATCAATCGCCTTGGCCACGTACCTTGTATTCTGTCTGCCGTCAAATTATCATTAGCATCCAGCATCATTATCGTCTAACAACATGCAATACCACCGTGATACCTTGTGGATGTCGACTAGTCCGTCTACCAAGAACCGAGGCCAGATGACCTTCAGTCCGTCTAAGCCATCCTTAAGGAGGACATTATTCATCTTATGTTCTCGCCTATCAATCAGCGGGAGGGAAGAAAATCGATGTGATCATTGTTTGTTTTATATAACGCAGTTAACAGTAAATGTCCATAACAATGTAATTAACGCACGCATTCTTCTATCACGGTAGGACTTAGATACACAGCCATCTTTTAAGCCACAGGGAGTATTTATTGAATCGCAGTCCGGTAATGGAACCTGAACAAAGGTCGGAAATTGCTTAAATGCAGCACGGAAACCGAATGTGATTATGTAATGTGAAAACTAAAAAAAGGGGGAGCAAATTCCTTTAAAAAAGAGAGAACAAAAATATACTGTGCTCAGTGAAAGCGATGTTTTAGGCGCAGAAGTGACGTCGCAGTCTTCGATAGACGTAGGGGTCATGAGGTCAGGGAGCCATTGGCGGGGGGGGGGGGGAGTTTTGTCAAGTCGCGTGTATGGTTTGGTTATGAGCGAAATTTGATGGAATAAGTAAAAGGCTGAACAGATAATGCAACCAACATGACGCACATATGATGTTTATCTCCTTAGAAAAGGAAGGAAACCGTAAGCCACAGGAGCAAGTACCGGGGGGGGGGGGGGGGGGGCGGTTATTGCTTCCGAAAATTTCGCGACGTTGCTAGGCGACAACAGTCAAGCTGAGACAGCCAGCCACGCGCTACCCACGAGTTCTCCATTAAAGCTCTGGCGAGTGTCAGCAGCCCGTGGACAGGTCTTCCGATATCCTCTTGTCAAAAAGTGGAAACATTTTATCATGCTATTTGAAACTTTTTTTTTGAAGGAAATTCTCGGATTAAAGTCGCAAGTGTCGGCGTTAAAACGGTTGAAGGAATTTTAAAGTTTTTGATTTTCACATGCTAATCCAAACTATTAAAACCTCATTTAAGTGTCAGAACTAAATTTATGTTTACAACTGAATATCCTACATATTATGGCACACTTATATATATATATATATTTAAGAGTCATGGATCTCCAATATTCCACAATATTTTCTTGTCAAGAGATTCCTCCATAGTCATTTGTTTAGTGGAGCAGAAGCAGCAGGGATCTTTTCTTTCGGCATTATATTCAGTGGAATGTTTCAGCTTTAAATGGTTTATCATATCGGAAGTGATAAATGACCTTGCAGTCCCCCCCTTTGAGAGATTCTTTGATTGCAAAGTTTGCATTGAACTTAAATGGAATCTTTCTGAATCACTAAATAATCAATCATTGGTCAGTCAGCCTGTCACAGTTCTAATTCATAATTTCTCAGCTAAACAGCATCTGAAAAAAAGTGATAACGCCCAGAATTCAATTTTTAAATGACAACCAACTACAATACAGGCTTTATGACATCCACGATAAATTAAATAAATATTGCAGAGTCACCAACAAAGGCAGGCTGTGGTTATCAACTCTAACTACAGAGAAAACAATGATGTTTACCTTTCAAAGACAGAAGCCACATGACTTTATCACAGTCCATTCCCAGGAGACATCCAATATACATACTGGACATGGGACCTGGGTTAGGTATTTTCTATAAGAGAAACAGGATCTCACTGACAGCTTGATTGCTTGGCTTGTTAATATTTTAAAGGTCAATTGGATTAACAATTCCTGATCATTCAACAAACAGTATTAATGAATAACACTGAGGAACAAGGTTTTTGCTTCTCAATTATTTATGGGTGGTCCTAATAGAACTTTTAACGCTGATTCCAAATATGGTTTCTGAATTTTTCTATCACCCATAGTTTTTGAGAAATAGAGTTTTTAATTTTCAGTATATTTTCTCATGATAGAGCACACATTGAGTGTATTATATTTCTTATACATGTTATGATAATGCCATTACTAATGTATTTTTCTTTTTCAGATCAATTTTTTGTTTTAATTCTTCAAAAATATGAATTGAAAGTGTGTTAATCCGATGGATTCCTTCTGTTACCTACATGTGGAGAAATGACCATGAAATCTCAAAGAAGAAAATGACTGCACTTGTAAAGAAGGCTTACAAACTTTACTTTGGATGCAAGATAGGCAATCAGGACAAAGCATGGGCACCACATATTTGTTGCTCCTCCTGTGCAGTTAATCTTCAGTCATGACCCAAAGGAACACACAGGTCCATGCCATTCGGAGTGCCAATGATTTGGAGAGAACCGCAAGACCATGTTAAAGATTGCTATTTTTGCCTCACAAATATTTCAGGTTTATCTGCTAAAGACAAAACTAAAATTCAATATCCAAACCTTGCATCAGTCATTCGACCAGTACGTCACAGCGAAAGAATTCCTGTTCCAACTGCTCCCAAGACATGGACATTGGACGAAGAAACTGAAGCTGACAAGCTAATGGATGTTCAAGAAGATACCAATGCAGACTACAAGCCTCCAGAATCAAAAGAACCACAATTCGTTACACAGAGTATGTTGAATGATCTTGTGAGGGATTTAAATTTGCCAAAGAAAAAAGCTGAACTTTTGGGATCCAGGTTGCAGGAATGGAATTTATTGGAAAAAGATACAAACATATCTGTTTTCTGTACTCGTCAAAAAGATTTAGTCATGTTCTTTTCCTTTGATGAGGGGTTCTGTTATTGCAATGATGTTAATGATTTGATGGCAGCATTTGGTCATGAATATAATTCTGAAAGTGGCGTCTTTTTATTGACTCTTCCAAACTGAACCTTAAAGCTGTCTTGTTGCATAATGGAAGTAAATATCCCTCCATTTCTATTGGGCACACTGTCCACATGAAAGAATCCTATGATAACATGAAGACTATTCTTAAACAATTAAACTAAAACAAATTTCTCTGGCACATATGTGGCAATTTAAAAGTTTTGGCATTACTTCTGGGATTGCAGCTTGGATATACTAAATTTTGCTGTTTCCTACATGAATGGGACAGTAGGGCCAGAGAATCCCATTACATTGTTCAAAAATGGCCTGCTCTTAAAATTGTTGCAGGACAAAAGAATGTTTCTAATCAATCATTGGTGGACCCCCTCAAGATTGTACTTGCCATCACTTCATATTAAACTAGGACAGATGAAGAACTTTGTGAAAGCAATGAACAAAGATGGACACAGATTCAAATATTTGAAGCAAAAGTTTCCTTGTATTAGTGAGGCAAAGATAATAGAAAGGATTTTTGTTGGTCCCCAAAATTAGAGTACTCATGAGGGACAAACAGTTTGCTGCAATCTTAAGGGACAAGGAAAGAGCAGCATGGAATGCCCTAAAATCTGTCATCATTTTTTTTGGGGGAAACATCAAGGCTCCAAACTATGAACTGGTGCATGAAATGATTGAGGCCTATAAACAAAGGGTATGCAATATGTCCTTGAAAATCCATTTTATGCAATCTCGTTTAGATTTCTTCCCAGAGAACCTTGGAGATGTAGGTGATGGGCATGATGAAAGATTTCACCAGGAAATTTCAACCATGGAAAATGCTATCAAGGCTGGTGGGATCCTGCAATGTTAGCCAATTACTGCTGGATACTAATGAGAGAGGCTCCTGAAGTAAGCTACAAACGGAAATCCCTTGCCAAGAAATTTTAAATCAGTAATAATAAATTTTCATGTAATTTACTTATATGTTCAAACCCAATTTTATAAATAATTAAGGGTACTAGCACAATTCCATGACCATATTTGGAATCAGTGTAAAAAATGCTATAGGAGACACCCGTCAAATTGCAAGAAACAAAGGAAAAAAAGTTATAATTTGTTTCCCAGGATTATCAAAGGAAAACAACACAACAAGTAGGTGGATATAGTGATGCACACCTGATGAGCTGATATGTTTTAAATCCACAAGTAATTTTAAAAAAAAAAACTATTAACGTCATTTTAAATAGACTGGAACCATCATTCACATTAATGCATTAATATGAACTATGATGAGCAGGAATAGAAAAAAGGATTATTTTTCTATCCAACAGTTTGCATGAATTATGTGAAAGCCAGCAGACACCATTAATGTGCTAATGTACTGAAGTAGCTGTGCACTGGATCTGGATCTACTAATAATTTAAAAAATAAATCTTATCATGCTGCAAGGTTATGAAAACTCTTGGCCAGGTTTTGATCACTGCCAAGTATTTAGCTATCAAACAACATGGATGGCAGGTGAATTAAAATGCTTAAAAAAAAAAAAAAGTAAAACAGCAAAAGAATGAAGTCTTGGATCTCCTTTAAAAGATTACTAGACATTTTACTGACTTCTACACGCAGGCAATCACAATTTTTCATTGTAAAGGTTGATAAATTATCGGCAGGTTCAGATTGTGTATGCAGCTGCTTCAATTTACCTGTTCCCAGTTTCCTTGAGCTTACATACCATTTTAATGGGGTCAGTATTGGATCCTTTTTCTGTACTCTGCGCCAATAACAGGACCCAAAATACTAGCCTGTTAAGGGTGGGAGGAACGGATGCATAAGCCATTTACGTAATGGCACACATGCCAAAAAGCATGAGCACTAAGTAATCAGTTCACTAACAAAAACCCTGATTAGTAACAATAGGCTGGTTCAGAGGAGTGAGAGAAACCAGGCCACCTTTGGCTAGATATCATAGGGAGCCTGGACCCACCAGGGATCAAACTGTAGCTGTCACCATGACAACAGTAGTGTGCTACCACTGCTCAGATGGATTGGGGAATAAAGTGGTTTGCTTTTGTTGCTGATAGAGTAACCAGCAATGTGTGAAGCAAAACAACAATGCTTGATAATGAACCCCAGCACTGACGGTGGTTTGTTAGCTGTTACCCTGAGGATGCATGTTGCTGGCTAACACAGTTGAGGTACCATTATAAAGAGTGAATGGTAATTCACATTAAGGCTTGTATCTAGAAAATAATCTCAAACTGGGCAGTAGGGTTAGTGTAGCAACTGTTACCTATGATTTAGTCCCCTGGATGCATTTAGTATTTAACCAGTAGTGCATGGTTGTGCTTGTTTTTTTTGTTCTGGCCAAACTCCAGGTGGCTTTCTCTTTGGACCTGCAAGTTAGAATACATTAGTGATACTTATGATAGTTTCTTTACCTGCTGAAGCAGGTGGTATTTGGCCTGTGTACACAGTCTAAAATACCTCTAACCACGATACTGCATGCTCCCTTTGCTTGGCTCTGCATATGAAAGATTTTAAGTTAAAAAAATGGTTATAGAAAGAACAACTTTTAAAATATTCAACTCATCACTATTGGGTTTGAGTATTAAAGGGAGATAACTATCAGCAACCAGTATTTTTTTTTGATATATACAAATAACATTTTAGCGCAGGCCTTTCTTCTTTCTTTCCAGTTTCCAAGGTTTTAGATGAATGTACTCTTCACTGTTAAAAGAGAATTGAGAATTATCAAGCAGCAGGGATGAAGCCAATTTATTAGCTGCTGCAGGGAGTGAGTGGTCTGATCTATTTTATAGACATGACACGCGGGCAAAAATCTGATCAGGTTCACAGCCTCTACAGGACAACACCGGAGGCTAGCAGCTGAACCCGTATAGACAAAAGTTCCATAGAAATTTGACAGGTTTTGGAATTTGGTATTCATTTAAAGCTGTTGCTGAGATTTTTTCTCCTCTGTAACACAGGCAGCTTGAGACAGATACGAGAAACATCTAAGACCCCAAAAAACAAACAAACTAATACGCTAAATCTTAATTTATTTTTATTTTTTTTACAGTGTTCAAAAGATGCATGAAATTAAACAAAAAAAAACCTGTATTGTAATGCTACTAGACCTTGCTGGTTTGTTCGTTTGGCGAGGCTGGTGGCTGGTCTAGTTGGGGAAACAGAAAATGAGTTTCCAAAACTTGAGACTTAAAAGAAAAAAAAAAAGAGAAAAAGTCCAAACAAACCAAAAAATACATCAACAAAAGCTTAAAATAATGTTTTTGGAGGCAGTTTTATTAATATATCACTCAAATTTTAATCCTTAGAATGGTTGTTTCTTCACTGTGTGTAATTCCTCCAGATTCCTCCCACATAAAAAAATGAAGAGTCCCAGTAGGTGTTTTCCAGGAACATGGAGGTTGTGTGTGTAACACTTGACTGTCTTGGCCCTTTTGACCACTGCCCAAGAGCCCCCAACCATACCTAGGTAACTGATCACTTCCACACTGTCCCCCTTCTAGCTCCCTGCTGAGAGATGTCTTTAGACCTCTAAAGTCAGGACAGGGTTTGTTTGACAAGATGTACAACTATAATCCTTTATCAAATATTTTGTTTAATTTATCATTATTTACCATGAGCAATCTCTATCACAGAACTCTTGAAGTTTGCTACTATCGAGTTTAATTTCCTCTGAAGCCAGTGGCAAGAACTTGAATGTTGACAACAAATAAGATGGTTGGTCTTTTAGAACTGATGAGAGACCTTTTCTATTTGTTGTTTTTTTTCTTTGTATGGCAGAACTTTGTTCCTACCTTTATATTTAATACAATGTATGTGTGATTCCACCTGGCCTAGGAAACTCTTTAAAGTGTTCATGATTTTTTGACCATGAACACACCTGAATGGTGGGATCCTTGAAACTATCCCTAACTGGGATTTTGTTTTAAAAATGGTAAACACTTCCAAAAACCCCTAACTTGTCGAGTTCAAAAACAAAAATTGAAGGGAATTTTTTTTACAGAGTTGGAAATTAAGACGATAATATTTCTGTGCAGCCTCAAATGCATTATAACATCAGAATCATTTTTAAATTCAAGAAAGAGTCGGTAATACCCAGTTACTCAATTTTTGTTATAATATGCAAGTTGGTTAAAGTACCTAACAAAAAAAGATGATTGAAGATATCATGACAGTAGGAATGCTGACTGATGTTGTAAGCACCCACTAAGAATACATGTGACCGATGTCAGGAAGGTGGGTCTGTCACCACTGAGGTGATGGTTACTGGTTCTGTGCTGTGATCCTCAGTAAAGGACGGCACCCTGACCACTAACCGCACACCTTTTCAGTTTCTACACTTTACGTACCTACAGTATTGTGCACAATTATGAATTTATACTAATTACCAGGGGCGGACTGGCCATAAAGGCATTTGGGCAATGCCCAGTGGGCTGGGGCTGCTGGGCAAAAAATGGGCCGCTTGGCTGGATAAAAAAAAATGCTGAAAAAGATTGTCACGGAAAACTCCTGCCACCACCCCCGGGGATACCCCGCTAAATATCGAAAGGTCGCCTCTGACACGTCATTATAATTATTGAGCAGTGGAAGTACAGCTATAGCATTTTGTCTGTTTAATGAATAATGGGCCAACCTAGTAGGTGAAGGATGCCCCGGCTGGTTTTAAGACCCAGTCTGCTGCTGCTAATTACATAACATTTCTGACATTTTATCAAAGATTAAGTTTCACAATAAGCCCTGTAAATTAGAAGAAAAAAAAAAGTAAAGTAAAAATCTTATAAATATCTACAGTTTTAAAACTATACTATAGAAGTAAAAAAAAACACACACACACACATCCACTACTTGGTTGCCATGGAAACACAACTGATTGACCGAGTTTTCCATTAGCCGAGTCAGCAAACAAACAGAAAAGTCAGAGTTGAACTAAGACTATTCATGAATGCATTGCTCTATGCTGACTAATGGAGGCCCTACTCAGTGATGACAATACCTTGATAGTTTGACATACAACAATATTAAATCCCACCTCTTCTGCACAACCCCCTTACCTGCAGCTTGGGACCACGAGGGGAAATTTTTGCAGGTTTCTGGGTATTTACTCGATTGTCCGAAAGGCCACCTCTGTAATATTTCCCATCCATACCGAGAAGAGCTGCATCATCGCTGATTATCATTTTTAAAGAGAGAGAGAGAGAGAGAGAGATGTATCAAATTACTTTATAACAAAATGCATTAATTAAAAAAAGGTTGAAATATTGGTTTTCATGACTACAGATTGAAAGTAAAAATAATTTTTCAATTCTTTGTTTGTGCTGCCATAAATGGTTTTGAAAAAAGCTACTTTTTTTTTTAAAATCTTGTTATTGCTTCCACCTGAAAGGAAAAGACAAAAAAAAAAGCTTTAAAAGTTATTTTCTTAGTATTTTTAGACAGTGAAGAGTTAACAGGTGGTACTGAGCTTGTTGGTGCGAATTAATGATAATTACTTTAATGCTCTTTATACTGAACAGCAGTCATACGCAACACTGATTCGTTCTGACCAGAGGATGATTATGGTTAAATGTGCCCAAGCTATTTCCATAGTGATGATGCAGATAAAGTGAATCTGATATGGGAAGTGCTTGTATAATTGTAACTACTGCCAATTTCACTATATAATACAATTGATTATTACTAATTTAGAGATATGTATAATAGTTATTCAGTAATTTTCTTGGCTACAGCCAGTGTTCAGCACAAAGATATTTTAAATGCAATATTTAGCCCCAAACCGCACTAATATTTCATGTTTATTTTTAATGTTCTACACACTTCCATTATGTTCCACAGATGGACTTTAGAAAGTGAGATGCTTGTGTACATGAATTGCATTTACAAAGAAAATCTTCATCACTGTCTTCTTTTGTTACTTATATTAGTATAGCTTACTTTTCCTTATGTTTTGTACACACTTTTCTCTGCAATCCACTTGCATAAATAGAATTAATACAAATCAGTAAATGCTTACTATGTGATATGGTGGTAAAATTCGTCGGCTTCATCTTGTAGTAACTGGCTGTAAAAAAATACACACACACACATACATACGTGTATTAGAATTAGGTTTTTTTTTCTATTTTCTCATATCTGATAGGTTACCGCTTAATCCTGACAATGGTAGGAAATCATGGATGAGGTAGTCTCTCTACCATTACTGGTGCTACTAGCTGCTGTTTATAAAACCTTTCCAGAAACATTTTAATGAGAAGTTTAGATTTTAGAGAATAAATGTGTTGAAGCAGGTGCCCTGGCTAAAATAGCATAGCCAAACCGGTCCCTAGAAGATTGAGAAAAGTCACACAAGATAGCCATAAAAGTTTAGCAGAAGGAAACCAACCATTTCAACATTAAAAAAAAAAATGCCAAAAAAAAGGAGAAAGAAAGAAAGTGAAACTAGAAATTTCCATTGTAACAGATTTTGGTAATAAATTGTCTGAAACTTAGCCAGCCATCTATATTAAACAAATGGAAACCGTGAAATGGCATCTATGCTTTAGTGTTCCTTTATTTGATTTTTTAAAAATGTTTTAAATATAGTATCACTGTAAATAATTTAGAAAAGTTAATTCTCACCTGATCTGGGAAAGTCGAGTGACACGTCCAGGGGGATGGAAACCGTGAAAGCATCTATGCTTTAGGTTCCTTTATTGAATGTTTTAAATATAGTATCACTGTAAATCAGTCACCTGATCTGGGAAAGTCGAGTGACACGTCCAGTGGGGTATGTCAGGGTATGCATTCCACCACAGGATCGGTTAGTAGATGAATGTATGTCCACTATCGGAACAGATCCACCTCTGGAAGAAAGTGCTAGGAGTTAATTCACAGGGCTGGGTAAGAGAAGCAGCTAGGTCATCAGGGCTGGGAAAGATGTGCAAAACAAAACAGTCAGCTGTCGGAGAGTAAAAAATACACACCAACACAAAAATGAGCACCTGTACTAATGAACTGGATTTACCTGTCAGACCTGGTCACCTAGACTGCTTGCATTAAAGAGTCTGTAGAAAAATCAAAACTTGAAATATTTTAGAGAGTAAAGATGACAGTGTACCACATAGTACAGTCCTTTAAAAATAAATTGTGCTTATTTATTTAGTTCCCTATTTTCTCAATATGTGGTGTATTAAGGGAATTGTTTGTGACTGTGACAGTCAGTCTTAGAATAACTGTTTTTTGAAAGGGTGGGGGGCACCAAGATTACAAGACAGAGACAGTATAAGAAGCTGCTCAGCGACCAGGTTGGTAAGCATGCCTCTATCTATACCAGCGAGGTGTGTGTGTGAGTGCATTTAATAATTAAACATTCTGAAATGGAGTGTTACAAATTTATATGAAAAAAAGATAAGTATGGATTTTTCTATTCTAATATCGTAACTAAGTTATTACCAAAAGCAGAAAATACCATGCTGAACTAGTGGGTAGTAATGACTTCTCCAGATACTGGGACAGGTGAGGAAAAAATGACTGACAGAATGCCATTTGTCACTATTTCAATCACCATGAAGATTCTTCAGTACAAGGAAAAAAAAATCTTTTTTAAAATTGGCAACTATTTTAATTTGTTTTAAATTTTACTAAATTGCTAAAGAAAGAACATTTAGAAATAAGATCAGGGCTCTGATCTCTCTGGGTATCTCCTGCAGTATTTTAAGGTGGTGGAACTAAACTGTGAGAGCTGTCCTAAGCCTCCCTCAGAAGAAGAATGTGAAGGTTTCTCGTTTTTCAAATGCAGTTCTGAATTGTCCAGGTGTTCGCTTTTTCTATACAGGTGATATGACTTCGCAATTTTGAGTGTTGAGAACAAGTTGTGCATGTGGGGTGAATGTTCTTTATTATACCTTTTTTTTAATGCTGCAACTTCCTATATATGATAGCGATAGGATGCTAGTCAGTATTTAATTTTAAAAAAAACATCATAACCACAAATCTTTTTGCTTTTATTTTATACATGAAAATATAATATTTAATAAAAGAAATTTTTTAAAAAGTATCAGTTGGAAGCTCATTAATTAGCATAAGTAAATGTAAACTTTAGGATGTTGTTGTTGTTGTTTTTTTTAAAAGAGTAGATACAGTATCCAAAGTTGCCCTCCTCCAACAGAAAAAGGGTATTGAGTGGAAAGCAATGCCTACAATCTGCTCTTTGACTGGTTAGATTATCTGGCAGTAAAATATACTGGTAAACACGGGTTAGCAACCTGTGATAATTAACTGATGCTACCTATGTTTATATCCCTTAACTTTTAAGTCTTGTGTACATGACCGTACAGGATAAAAATGTGCAGCATGATAAGTTCTTGCTGGTGGCTGAATTTCAGCAAATGTTTCCTCCAGCCCTGCTGCGAGTTCACAGTTTCTGCTGCCAGTAAACAATTGCATCCATCATAGAATCAACAACAATTATTGTGGTAAACACCTTGTGTGCTATAATATCCAGTACAACTGGCTGTGCATATAAACGTGTGGATTAGGATGGAGGGGAAGATAGATAACTGTCACGAGTAGCGTGCTCAGAATAACTAATCGTTCTCTATCGTTTAGGTGCAGGAAAAAGACTTACAAGGTTTCTCTTGGTTTTATTGAAGGAACTTCTGGGGCAGCGTTAAGCATTGTAAACAGTGCACCTAGATTGTTATCTTTTCTCATCTTAGCAAGTCGTCTTTCAGCAAGGGCACTTTTATAATTTTCAACAGGATCTCCCTGAAAACGTCTGCAGAGCAAGAAAATGGTTAGTTACAGCAATGGTGGCCCAAAGTACGAACAACAACACCATCACCACCACCTTTAGCCCACCTATGCCAGCCAAAACTACAACAGTTATCGTGCTGCCAGAGTAATTTTGATCAATGTTGCTGAACTCTCCTTGGTGCACCTGGAATCTGGCTCAACGACTCCTGGTTGGTGGGAGGGGGGAACAGAGAAGAATCAATTAAAATGTACTATTATTAAGACTTTCAGTTTGTATGTATCTTCAGAGCACAGCTATTTGGTGGTGGATCTTATCTTGAAATGTTTTCAAATAATCCACCACAGAAAATCCCAATATCACATGTGTGAGGGTCTACAGAGATCCCCCCTCTGCTAAAAGTTCCAGCAGCTTTACACACACACATGGAATGACTGTCTCATGTGTTGTTTGGAGGGTTAAGTTCAATCCCTGAGTTTCCTCCCACAGTTAAACAAGTCCCACTAGCAACTCTTTCCATTTTCTGCTGAAGCCAGAAGTCCCCCACATCATCCAGAAATGTGAAAGTTTGTTAGTGTTAACAATGGCACTACCCAACCTCATCAAAGATGTCTACAGCTGTAGAAAAATGATGTACTTCCCTTTCTTTTCTTTTACCTAAAATCATGCAGCACCCTTTTGAAGCTTTAAGGAAGCACCCCTAAACCTGATTGTTCAGGATGTTAATGGCAAATAAGTTATGACATAAGTTATATATTGCTTTTTTTCCAAGTGTACTAAACCCCAAAACTTGCTTGTCTGGATGAGCATGAGAGTCAGTTGGTGTCCTTGACCACAGATTTTTTCATGCAGAATGAGGACCTTACATTGGCCAATGGTGTTCTGTTTCTAACAGGTTCACGCTGCAGTTGTATGAACTGCAGGCATCCTGATTGGCAAGCATGCAAATTTCACAGTTCTTCTTCATTTCTGATTCTAGAAATAATCTTTATCATAGGGCAATCAAAAGGGAGCAAAAGCTTAAGACGGCACTCTCTGGATTATCAATATTTACTAAACTATTTTTGTATGCATATGCTAATTTTTCTTTGATAAATTTAGCATTGAAAGTGGATTATAACTCGTGATTCTGATGTTTCTTTGTAAGATATCTTTTTTTACTCTTCATTCTTGTGGCTGTACTTAATGCACTATAGCAAATCTTTTCGATATCGTATAATTTATTTGTTAGAATAGATAAATAACAGATATTTCTCAGATACAGATAAAATAGGGAGCACTTTGGTGAGTGCATGAAGAACTATAGTGGCACGACAAAGAGGAGATCTAATATCCAGGTGGTTGTACATAGCTGTTATGTGCTTTCTGCAATGGTTTGGAACACAGAAAAACTTGGACTTCCTGATCACTCCCACCTCTTACTGTCTATAGCTTTGATTGTTGCACATGCTTTTGACAAACTGTGCACAGACTTGCATTTAAATGTTAATAAAATCAAAGGAACCAAGATTGGATTGGTTGTAGCCACAGGTGAGGTAAGCCATCCATTTGCAGTGCAGCAAAAACATACACCTGGAAATGATTGGATTTTCATAACCGAATTGACTGATAAATATTTATGAGAAATCTAATTTCTGAAGAGATCTACTGGGGTTGAAAAGAAAAAAGACATTTTTTTTGAAATTAGAAAAAAATATTTTAGGTTTGGAAAAATTATTTTCTTTTCCTATCTAAATTTCAATTCATAAACAAGAAACATTAAAAACAAATCAGTATTATTTAATGCAGGTTTTTATCAGAAAATAAATTTATTCCAGTTAATTAACTATTCAGTGTTCCATATTTCCTTTTTATTGCAGAATAGAACATAAGCTTTTTTAAATGTGTAATAGAGAGAGCAATGTCATATGAAAATTGTTATCTGCATCAACTTGGAAATTTTGGGCAAATACACTGCATTTTGTGATTAATAACTTTTTTTTTAATTAAGAAAATGACTTAAAAATTAAAACAGGTGAAAAACTTGCAAAATTCCTTTGACATTTTGCATTAAACAAATGCTGTCTTTAAATGAAGATGAAGATTTACTCTTTGGATGAACAGCTGCAGAAAAATCTGAGCCAGTGTTTTTGTATGTTTAGTAAGGTTGCATTATTACCATGGCAACCATACAAACAAACATTTATGAGCCCACATATCTTGGGTTTGAATATCAGGTATTTCTCACAATGCTTGGCAGTCAGTGGCCCAGTGCTATGACTAGCAGACTTCCAGGGCCGAGAGCCAAAGTAAATTTTCTAGTTGGGGGGAAACTTGGTTTGACACACCACCCTGGCACAGGTTGTGTCGCAAGCTAGTCATGTGGGTTTCCCACCCCAATTTTCTTTTACATCTAAAATTGAAGAATTTTAGTGGGGATTTATTTCCCTGCTGGAGTCAGAAGAGCTGAGCCCCTCATGGTGCAGGTCCAATGCTCTCGAGCAGAAAACAGTGGCATTACCTGGTATTCACTAAGTTTGTTTGAAATGAGCTTTCCCAGGAGACCCCCTCAAGTTTTGGCAAACTCCTAAGTTCCCTCTATTTTGTAGCATCAGTATTTTTTTTTAATGCTAAATTCCTTTGTTTCTTTGCCATTTGGAGTAAGTGTAGCTTTGAAAAAACGAGCAACAATGGTAGACAAATACAAGATATTAGGGTCATTGCTAAATATTCATCTGTTGTGGTAAAAATGAAAAAGTCACTTGCAGTTTAACAGCTAAAGGGACATTTTAGTGAAGGTGTGGCACAGTTAGTGGGATAATAAGCACTCTTCCAGCAATGCCATTACCACACCTGAAAGTTTTCTCCATGTGCCAGTTCTTCCTGCTCCCTCACTAAGCTCCTACATCCCTTTTACTTATTTCTCCATGTGCCGGTTCTTCCTGCCCCCTTACTAAGTTCCTACATCCCTTTTACTTATTTCTCCATGTGCCGGTTCTTCCTGCTCCCTTACTAAGTTCCTACATCCCTTTTACTTATTTCCTCATGTTGCTGTCATCAGAAACAAGTGATGTTTGAAAGCTCCACTACTAATGGTTACCTGCTGTGGATACTCACTCCCCCATTTTTCTTAATGTTTGCATCATTAGTGATGCCAGCAGTTATCAGATTCATAAACACTTAGCATTATCCAGTGAAAACCAGCGGAGACATCAGCGCTGCTCGCAGAAGCAAAACACACTACCATTCACATACCAGAAGAAATTATGTCGATGGACCACCTCTTGAAAATGCTAACAGAGAGAGTTTACAAACTCCCCTAATGATAAAATGCCATAATAGCATGATGACCTGATTGATAGCTTAAAAAAAGACAAACAAAAAGGTAACGTCAGAAGATAGATTGTTATTCTTCTTTTCTAGAATTACACATCTATTGATTCTGATAAAAGTTTAAACAAAACAAGGAAGCATTTAGTAGGTGGGTGTCTTTAAAAAACGTTAAGAAAAAAAAATGAAGCTGATCATTTAGGTGCTGAGGCTGAGACCCAAGCAGCTGCACTTACTTTCTGGCATTTTCTCTAATCTGGTCCAGTTCAAAAGCTGTGTAGAATTTCACATTCTTCCTTGCAGGTAAACTGCCTGCCATTGGTATGGATGGTATAGGTCTGTTGAAAAACAAGAGGAAAAAAATGCATATCTGTTAGTGGAGTAACTTCCCTGTCACAGTTAATTCAAAAAGCTAAAACACATTCTTGCCAGATTTGACTAATGTTAAAAGGGGACAACAATGGGAAGCTAATGTTTTTGGTGGTTACTCCATGTATTTCCCTTACCTTATTAATAATAAGTAAAGAACCTACATTTTGGTGATTTCCCCCAGCCATTTCTTTGTCCTGACATGCACTGTATTTGGATGCACTGGTATAAAGAAGCAGCAGGTGTTTCCATTTTTGAATTATACAAAGTGGTTTATGCTGAATTCAAACTCACAGCAGTGGTTGCTAAATCCTCAGGGAGGCACCTGCCCATATAATTTTTGATTCCCTGATAGTGAATGGAGTCAAAGTGCAGGTATCAGCCAGCATGAGTGTTAATGTATACTCTGGTAAATTTGATAGCCAGGTGAATGTCGTTCAGATGTTAGCCATTCCAGTGCTTCCTATTTGCTTGCTTAAATTTAAATACTTCATGTACTAGAGACATTCAGACGAAACTCATCCAGCTACCATTATGGCAATGCTATTTCAGCTGGGCTTCATCTGAATGCCCTTAGTAGACATTATAGGGGAAAAAAAGAGTAACTCCATAGCCATTCCTTTTTTGTTCAGAAATGGCATCCTGAAACAGAAAACATTGTTGCCAGCATGAGATTTGTAAAATCCCCAGAGGGGAAAAGAGTTTAAAACTCACAAACTGCTTAGAGGCAGATAACCCTTGGATTTCCTGTAGTGTATATGCATGTTGACTTAACAATATTCAGCTGCCACAAGTGAGTATCATTATTGTTGTTAAGAAAGAAGAGAACTACCTCATGTTTATTCTGGTGAGAAGATAAAACACAATGACTACCAATGGTCACCATAAATGCTGACAAACTACAAAGAATACCAAACACTATGAGAAGCTCAGAAAAAATAAATTGTAGCAAAATGAGTAGTTCCTCCATAACTCAAGAACAAAGAGTGGTCAAGTTTTAGCAAAAGAGTCTGGTTTTGGTTTGATTTGGTTTGGTGAGTGACTTATGTTTACATCCATCTACATCTCTGTATATTTAAAGGTCTGGAAAGAATAAAGGCATTGACCACTAATTAAAAGAAACAACATTCAGTTGACAGTTCTCATGTGCATTCACTTTCTGTTGTCTGCAAGTAAATGTTTTACAATACTGAGCCCATCCTTACAGAGCAGTAAACACAGGAATTACAAGTACCATTTTTGTTCAGATTTTCTCCTTAAAGCTGAGTGTCTTCATACTCAATGAACTGTAGTATAGTTGGGGATCTTGAAAAGTTCATTTTCACACAGCTCATCATCCCCAAATAAGATTCCCATATCTTTATCTGATGGACACAATGAACGCTGCTGCATACTCCAGGGCACCTTTATAACCAAACCTACTCTCTATACTGTTTACCAATGCTTGGCAACCCCCCCCTGAGAACCTTTGCTTTTAAGCATGGGATGGTTCTACAACAAGCAATTCTTTAAATATGCTTGTTACTGAATATTTCTGTTTCATGGCATTAAATTTTCTCAACAAAGACATTAAAACATTACCGTGCTTGCTGCAAATGGTAAAACATTACTATGATTATTAAGTCTCATGTTAGCTAGTTAGAGTTGCTTCCCTTCTATCATAATATTATCTAAATGTACTATTCAAAATCCAGCATACAGGTAGTTATGGCAATATTTGTTTGCTTAACAGGATGGGTGTCGGGTTTTTTGTTTTCTTAGAATTATATAAAAAAGCTACTTTTTTGATGATTGCTAATTAAAAAAACAAAACAACACATATTTTCTAAAACAGTAATACACACTGTCAGACAAGCAGACCAACAGCTCAGTTTGACATGGTGTTCATATCTTTCTACAGTTTATGCTAATAACAAAAAAGAGGAGAACGGAAATGTAATACTTTAAACAAATTAACTTATCCATCTGTGTCTGGTGATAAACGTTCCTGTTTACTACTCAGTCTTCAAAATTACAGGGTAACTCAAAAGTATGTCCACTTTTAACCCTGAAACAGTGGATTGTAAAAGTTTTTATCCATGCATACTAAAATGCTAAATAGGGACCTATGGGTACAAACAAATGACCTTTACCTTTTCTGCATTACAGAACACATACAGTCAAAACCTGATACAATAAAACCATCAGTATTAATGAACCTGACAATGAAAACAATTTCTGCCCTATTGATTTTTTACCCTAAAAACCAAGCTGGGTCATTTTCTAATTCTTGGATGATGCGAGACCTCACACTGTTGACTGGGTTGGCCTGCAGTCACCATTTTGAATATCAATATGCCAATGTCAATGGCGAGTGAGAGATCAAACTTATCTCGGCAGGAGAAGCTGCAAACTGAGAATGATGTAGAAAACAAAAAAAATGGTCGAATCTGAGAAAATCAGGGTTGTTGTGAACAAAAGAATGCTGGTAGCTGGAAAACAAGGATCCATACACCAAAGCATGAGGATGCTGATGAAACCTTAGTTTGAGACAGCAAAGAAAGAAAGAACATTCCTGTTTCTGGTCTTGTGTTCAAAGTTGAAGGCTGAATGTTTTCTAAGGCCAAGTGTTGTAGTGGCTGGATGGATTGAATGATTTAAAACCAATGTGAACTGGAATCCAAGACTGGCTGATAAGTCTGCAGGAACAAAACAAACAGTGGATAAACTGGTGCTGCTAAGTGGAAATACTTCTCTGTTCATTGAAAAATTTGTGAAGCCAAAGATACTCTAAAAAAAAAAAAGGAATGTCACCACTGATGTATTGGCACAAAATAAGAGCTTGGTTGACAGGGAACATTTGGAAGGAATGGATGGAAAGCTGTACCTCCAGCAACAAAAAACGTCTTACTGTTTGATTATAACTGCTCAGGTCATCGATGTTATGGATTTGATAGCTGGTACTATCCACTTCCTGCCAGCAGAAACTCCATATCTGTATTGCAACCAAGGGGGTAATCTACTGTTCCAAGCCCCAGTAATAAAAGCTGATACTTATGAAGATGGTGGACAATATTAATACAAACAAATCATTTCAGATGAACATCCTGCAAGCAGATGCCATTTGCTTCAACCATGTTGATAAATAAAGGGACCTAATGCAGTGTGAGAGATGCCTGTCATCCTTATCACCTAGGAATGCAAATGCCCTTGGAATCTAAAAATCTCAGATTGACAAAATCATCATGCAAGAAGGCCAAGTTTAAACATGTGAAGAATAGATGGAGGGAGCCAACAATGCATGCACTGTAGTGAAAAAACTTCAGGAAAGTGAGAGTTGCAAAGATTTTCAATTGACAAACTGATTTTGACAAACCAATGCCTCCTAAGGCTTTTTAAGATAGTCACTCCTCTTATAGCAAACACCCTGATATAATAGACTTTTCTCCAAACCCTGAGAGTATTCTTTAAATTATAAAAATCATGTATGATAAAAGTTAAACAATAAACTTTTTTTTTAATGTGTATAGATTTTTTAATAGTCACATACTTCTGTGTTTATGTAACTGTTCTCATCAATAAATTAATTAATGTATGGAATAAGGGCTGGTTCATTTTGGCGATTCCACAGTTATGGTCTCCGAGAGCAATTAATTCTAGGAAATCAAAGCAAAACAACTTACGGCTGTGGTATGACTTCCAAAGGTTTGTCACAGGACAGACAATGGAAATGCAACAACTGTCTGAAACAAAGAGAAGAGATAAATCACTAACATTATAATCTGAACAAGTGGAATAAACCAAACCAAACATAAGCAGACAGAACTCAAGTTTCCATGTCCTTAAACCCAAAAAAATGTATAAGAAAATTTTCAGAAATATGTTCAGTAGACGTAACTCAACTGTTTTATACTAAATGTTTTCCTCCTTCCCTCAGAAATATGATATTTGTATCTACAAACTTTACCTTTGATACCATATCAAACTTATTTTCAAAAATTTTGTACATGCCAAAAAAAATTAACTAACTTAATTATCAAATATACACTACTGACATTAACTTAATGTGTAAGTAGTAACATAAGAGCATGATAAAATTCTAAATAGGTTAGTGGCAACTGTAAAGAGAATTTAGAAGTAGAGAGGATGGTTACCATGATAATACCTACACATCTGT
Organism: Nautilus pompilius; assembly: GCA_018389105.1. Taxonomy (NCBI): domain Eukaryota; kingdom Metazoa; phylum Mollusca; class Cephalopoda; order Nautilida; family Nautilidae; genus Nautilus; species Nautilus pompilius. The sequence goes on along the minus strand of JACATO010000065.1, from coordinate 846,331 downwards.
CACTGTTTATTTTTTAAATTTATATTCACACTGCAGTTTAACTTGAAATCTGTGATGTAATTTAACTCCGGTCTAAGAGGAAACCATAGTATGTCAACATAATCTGTGCGCTTCCAGTTGATAACAAATGGTATCCAAATTCAGTAATTAAAAAAATGGCCAAAGTAAAAACTTATAAAATTAATAACATAATTTTTTCAGAAAAAAAACAACCATAGAGGTCCAGCCATCATATAGTGCAATGTCACTCTATTGAAACTGTTATAGGGAAATAACAGAAAAGTGGAGCATCCCTTCCCTTATGGACATCAGTTCAAAAATAAATAATACAAGAACCCAGTCTAAACATTGGATCATCCAAATAATAATAATAACTCTTGTAAATATATTTGAATTGGCAGATTATACATAAGGACAAAAAAGCTTTTGGGGTTGCTAGTAAGTTATCGTATGAGTTAAATCTGTGGAACACAACGTGGGCATAATTTAAAAATTGCCAATACGCATTGCCCTGCATTAATAATTTAGCCAGCTTATAAATGTGTTTCTAAAATTGCACATCACAGGTTTGATTATGTATATTCAACATCTCTGTGGGCAGATAACATGTGTTTGCTATCACCAAACCAGAATAGGTGGCTTCCACAATTCTCTCTTTTTTACCTGAAGTTCTGTTATAGGGCTGGAAAAGTGGCCTAAAAGGCCTTCTTTAATGATGCCAACACAAGAACATACCATTACTTGCCATGTCCACATTTACCATCAGGTCTGTCTTGCTGACATCACCAATGCTTAAGTAATGAGCCAAAAAAACAGTCCAATGTTATCTTTACCAAACTGGCTACATTGCATATCTGGCATGTAAGAAACACCTTTTGTCCAATAGGCATAAAATGCTTTGAAAGATCTGGTCAGAGAAATTACTGGAAAAAGACTCAAGTATTAGGGAATTTAATCTTCTTGATAAGTCTAGGTTTCAGCAGTACATATCTGGAGATCCATCACACCAAAGTTTTGAGAAGACATGACAAATACCTTTAACAGTGGCTTACTGTCAGGTATAAGGCTGCAATCTGGTGGGTGGAAAAACAAAACCTGGCACAAGCAGGATAAAGGCTCTTTAGGCATCAAGAAGCGGGTCAGCCAAGTGCAAGTATATAGAATTTCATTCTACGCCTTTATTTGCCATTTTAGGAAACAAACTGACACACTGTAATAACAGCTGGCCACCCATTCTTCTTTTATACTGATTAATTTGTAAACATTTACAAAGTCAACCAGAAACGCAATAAATAATTCTGAAAAGTTATTCGCAGTGGCAGTACATCTCCACCTGCAGCAGTCTCATGCCTTCGCATGGTTCTCAAACCACTTAGCAGCACAGTTAAAACCTAATCTACTTCTGATGAGTAAGCTACCTTCTAATCTACACCATTATCTCAGTCTGATGCAGAGATTACCCCTACTTATGGAATTATTCATTATACTTAAATATCCCCCATATTAATTAATGTTAGCTGTGATGAGATTATCTACACCTGCTGTCGAAATTTTAATCATATATATTATTAACATTATAATCTGCACAATATATCATATCATCACATCCCGACACCTCTTTAATACTTCATTGTGAGTTTTCTAAAGCAGTTATTTAATACTATCTTTTTCTTTCAGTGAAGAAGGAAATATAAATAAATCAAATACATTAGCTTTATTAAGAGTAAAATAGGTATTAGGGCTCTCTTCTCACCATCTGGATCCATATACATCAGCTATTTTTGTATTTGCTTTTGAGAAAATTTTAAAATGGTAACCATGATTAACCTGATCAACTAGTTATTGATATTTGAAGAATTTTATCCATAGGAAATTTGAGATCTTTAACCATATTAAACCACAGAGCTTAGACGACCTTAGCATCTTTTTTTTTCTCCATTAAAGTCTCTGCAAAGGTTGTCATTGTTAAATCATCCTACAACAATGTATCAGGTGACCACACACAAATTGTACATACAGAGATGTAATACGAGTAAATAGGCATTGAGGTTTGAAAGAACACCTATTTATTTTGGAACCATCCATAGCACTGGCAAACAATGAGTAGGGGTCTGCCTGCTTCCTTATGATGGCAGTGATGTATGACATGGATAAGTGGTCTACAGCACAATCCATTCCTGGAGCACAATCTGCATGAGGGATTCTCAGGAAGAAAATTTACAGAGAGATCATTTGAGTATAGCCCGAACATGCTCAATGGGGTTCATACCATGGTAGAGTCCGGATGGTCTGACTCTCCATCATTTTCACTGTACAGGGATAGGCACCACCATCTTCCCTAAATCCACTAGCATTAGACAGGCAGAAGTCCCTTTTGGGGAAAAAATGTTGATGTATTGGACAGAAGTTACAATCCCTCCACAGCTCGCAAGCTCTGCTATCTAGTGATCCAAACTGCACACCTAGACTACCACATTTTGTTGTGGCTTGAAGATCATTTAATTAAATTCCTATGATGGACAGTACTACACCCATTGTTTTACACACTTCTGATATCCAAGGTTATTTTTTACCATTTCATGTTGAAGCAAAGACTGTTAAGTGTGTTACACTGATTCAAACCTCTGATTTGAAAAAAAAGGTCCCAACCATTAAAGTAGTTTTTTTAAAAAATATATATATATATACAGCAGTGTGTTAGACCTCATGAGTAACAAGAACCTGTGAAAACTGATTTCAAAATTCTGTTTTCATCTTTTCACCAAAAATTGTTGGCCTAGCAAGAATTTTTTGAAGAAAAATTCTAAGATTGGATGGAAACACAACACTCACATAATATGGTGATAAAAACAGATCTTTCATTGCATACTTATTCATGTTTGTATTTAAAGTTTCCAACAATTTAAAAAAACAAACAAACCAAATTTGTGTGTATTAAACCTGCTGCAGTAGCCTTTGGGTCTTTTTCTGAAATCTTAGAGTATTTTTTTAGTTTATTTTACCTTACCATATACTGCATAATTCTTAGAAATTTTGCATCAATGCAAAGAGCTCAACTGTAGCCAGAAGAATTTGGTCACCGGCCTGTTTCCCTTATCTAAAGCATCTACAATATTTTCCTGGCCTGCCAGTGGCTATGAATGCAAAAATACAGTCATCCATTTCCTGGTGCTGAAGCAAGATGAATAATCCTGACTTGGCGAAATCTGCATGGTGGCCATTTCATTTGCAGAAATCCCTGCACTTCACCATGCCACGAGATCCATCTCGGAAAAGCCAGGAAAATTTGGACAACTGTCCATACAGAAAGACTTTATTCTATGTCAGAAAACATTTTGGATGATGTCAGTTTTTCTGATTCTTTTCCACAACCTGTAGAAGTCTCACTTCCTTAATCTGGATTAGATCTTGTTAAACTGAAGGACAGTAAAAACACTATGCTGATCGCAGGACACACCACACGATCCCTGAGCATGTAATTGGATGAAAAGCTTTATTTATAGATTAGTGATACAAAGCCAAAGGATTGGAAACTGACATTTAATATAAAACAGGTTCTTATACCAACATCCCATTGCACCTCCTGTCTAAGAGTCCATCAGTTCCCATGAACCTTCACCTTTCCCTTCCTGTCTGTCTGTCCTGCCCTGTTCTGTACCCTGTGTGTCTGTATAACTTAACTGTGTGCTCACCATGTGACTGGAATAGTCTATTTGAGTTTTAGGGACGTCTATTTACTCATGTCAAATTTCTGTATTTGAGGTTAACTAAACATTTCACTAGTGCTTACCTTTTCAGCCCAGCAGCAGCATCTCCTGTGAACTCATCAAGCCTTTTGTTAATCTTTTCTCTGATATTCTTTATCTGAGTTTCTAACCAATTTCTGATTGTCGCCAATTCTAATCGATCACATTTTGAGTCTAACTCTGAGTATAATTTCTTAGAATTCAACATAGAATTTTCTTCCTAAATGTTGTTTGTTTAAAAAGTAAAAAAAAAAAAAAATATATATATATATATATATTTACAGAGTATATACATATATACACACACTTAAAATGTATCAACTTTTAAACTGTGAATTCAATACATAACTACTACTATTTAAGTACACAAAGTATCTATCAGAAAGTTCTAGTCTGCATTCACATTAGGGATGACAAATACAATGGTTTTCTACCACTGAATAAGACAACTTAAAATAGGTACTAAATCCATCACAGATAATAAGTGTATAGTTTTATTTAAAAAAAAAAACATTTTATACAAATGACATCTATTTAGTTATGAAACATTATCTTATATAAGAAAAAAATTTGTTTCTATCAAAGTTATTTTTAATCCACTTCCTAATGTTTCTGAAAATTGGAATTGAAAAAAAGGTAAATGGTTTGAAATTAGATTATTTGTTATCTTCTATTATATCAAATTTCTATAACAACAAAACCAATTAACACAACCAGTTTTTCTAAAACTTTCAATGTATTTATTTACAAACATTACAAATAATGGATTTTCACAGCCATTGATAAGCATTGTGCATAACTCTGCCTCAGGCAATGGTAGGTGAGGCCGCTGCTGTGTACAGAACTTAAGCCTTGGCCTGCTGCTGTGTACAGTACCTGAGCCTTGGCCTTTTATAAACAAGGCTGTGGACAGAACTTAAGCCTTGGCCAGTGATAGGCGAGGCTGTTGTGTACAGTGGCTGTGCTTAATGACAGAAAGATACAAAAACTTTATTCTACTATGTAGCTAAAGAAATGCCACTTTATGTCACTATTAATTTCTAAATATTTGAGAGAGAAATAATTGACTCATTGTAAATTGTCAACCAATCCATTCTACTGTCACTATATCCAGTTGGGATGCTTTTGCAGAAATAGCATCACAAGTCTTGGGGGGAAATAAAATTATAAAATGTCAGATTATACTGTGCAATTGCAAAGCAGATTTAAAAATGAAGCAGAAAAATCTAAAATTTCATCATCTTCAAGTAGTCAGCTGTTTGAATTCAGTTCAGAAACATTAATGACACTGAAGATAGACAATTGTCTGATAAACAAAACCAACTTGAAGCTTGTGACAAACGTCTTAGATTATCAAAGAGCCAAAAACTTTCAGCTACTCACGTTTTCCCCAACCCTATCAATGACATCTTTGATCATTTTATTCAGCTCTTCCACAGTAATGTTGAACAGGTTGGAAAACAGTTTGGAATCCAGTTCTTCTCTGTTGGCTTTCTGCAAAAGACACATACACCAACAATACTGTACTACCTTGATTATAGGCAAGAAATAAGAGCAGTGAATTTCAGCTGCAAGCAGAGCAAATAGAATGTTATGAGTGATTAATAAGAGTATCCAACAAAAGAAAAAGAAGTTCAGCTTCATTTCTGTTGTATATAAATCTTGGTTTGTCCACACCTTGAATATGCTGTACAGGTGTGAGTTTTTATGAAGACTTATTAGAGAATTCAGTGTAGATTTACTAGAATGTTTCCAAGTCTAAAGTATTTAAAATACACTGAACAATTTAAAAATATTAGATCTATCAAGTTTGAATTTTAGATGCATAAGAATAGGCCTGATAAAGATTTTAAAATAATTAGGGATTTTAAGTGTGTAGACAGGAGTCAAATGGTTTTGGCTGTCTATTACAGTTACTAATTCTACTAATCTGTCAGTCAGATGTCAGTGAGTTGTCATGGACAATGAAAAAACAAGAATAGCCTCAATGTTGCATTTTAGGCTGAGAATAGTAAGAACCTAGTGGGTGGCTGATTTCTTCCAAGATGGCGATTCGGACTAAGTGTCAGGAGCACTTTTTTTGCTAGTGAATGAGCCTAATGAAAGGTCCTACTAAAAGAACTTCATTTGTAGACATGGGACAAAAGTGAAACCACTGTAGCCAGCTAGTGAAGAAACCAAGCAAGGGAAGTATGACAAACCGAGTTGGTTCCGATCAGCATTCAAACTTGAGCCCTCAGCCTAAGTAGTGCAGCATTCAAACTAACAAGCCACTGACGTTTGTGTTATAATAACAAGTTAGCTAAGATCCAACCACAATTTGATGAAATAAAATACAGTTAATAGTGTTAATCAAGTAATGGATGCTCCCCTGGGAGACCCTGGATAATCTATGATGGCTTCCTGCCTCCTTTTGACTACTAACTGAACTAAATAATGTTCACAGTAGGAGGAAATGGGCTCCTACCTGCATTCCAACCGTACAGAGGAGCTGTTGCTTTATCTTATGTTATGAAAAAGTTTGTGTAAAACAGGTTGTGAAATACCAGAATGTGTTTGATATAGATTCTCAAATAATCATTGCAAGATTTAAAGGCGCCTGGCTGCTTGAAGGACTTTGAATAAGTATACAAAATCAAATAGTAGGCAACATTAATATGGATTGACAAAACCATCCACACAAAATGTAAGGTTGAGAAACAGCTTTTCTAGGTGTAGAAACAGAATTAAAAATGAGCAGAATATGGCCATCAAAAGTGGTAGGTAGTGCGAAATGGTTCCAAGATCTTTCTGATGAGACACTTCCATACCTGCTGCCACAGTTTGAGTGAGAGAAAACCAGCCAGAGGAAAAAAATTCTCTTACCGGTTCCAGTGAGGCAGTGACAAAAGCCTTGTCTGCTTTCCTGTCACTCATATTGTAGCAATATGCAGTCAAGTCCTAGAAAAATAAAAGAAACTCAATACATATATAATCAAGTTATTAGAGAAATAAAAAACCCAGAGCTAAGTTTTATAAAAAGAAAAATGTTTTAAAATTCTAATGAGTGTAAGTTTCATTCATAATCAGAGTTAAGTAATAGCAGATTATCCTCTTTCTATTGCTAAAGAGTTAGACCTTACTTAACATTCATGTATGTACTTCAATTCAATTTTAAAGGCTAAATAACTTGGCTATTTTCTTTTTACCTAACATGTGAATGTAAAGTTCCAGTTTTGTTTTATTGATGAGGGTCAGGGCTGAAGAATCAAAATTAAATACACAATGTGTTACTTTTCTAATTCTGTAAATATTATACTAAAAGCAAACAAAAAAATTGAGTGTAGAAATAAATGATAAGGTGTCACTGCAATGTGAAAGGTTCTTTCTCAGGTGTGCTAGCTGTTTAACAGGCTGCTGGATATCCAGTCCAGGCCAAGACTGACTGATCAGTACCATTGCCACTCAGTGGTAGTCTCAGCGACTGGACCAGCCCACCAAGCCACAGGAAGAACAAGCCGAGACTGACTGATCAGTACCATTGCCACTCAGTGGTAGTCTCAGCGACTGGACCAGCCCACCAAGCCACAGGAAGAACAAGCCGAGACTGACTGATCAGTACCATTGCCACTCAGTGGTAGTCTCAGCGACTGGACCAGCCCACCAAGCCACAGGAAGAACAAGCCGAGACTGACTGATCAGTACCATTGCCACTCAGTGGTAGTCTCAGCGACTGGACCAGCCCACCAAGCCGAGACTGACTGATCAGTATCACATTCCATGTAGCTTGTCTAGTACAGTTCCTGCCCCCACAATAAAATGATCCAGAGTGAAGAAGCTTAGGTGTTTGGTCCTCAAAGCTTCTGTTCATTGACGATTTGATGCAATGCCATGAAAGCTAATAGCAGCAGTACAAAAAAATGACACAAAAATAAAAAAAAATGGAAGTGATGACATGCTTACAACCAAATTACTTGTGAATTTTGTAAAAAATGCAGAAAGTTTTGTGCACATTTAGTTTGGAGAGGGAGAGATAAGATTTTAAAACACTTTCTTGCGAGGGAACCTTTCATTAGTTAAAGGTCAGTAGGAACTTGCATTCTGCCTTCATGCTAAAATGTGGAACAATGATACTGTATTGTGAAATTCTCTTTCTAGCTCAGTAGCCACTTCACCCTAATCATCTTTAAGATATTCAACCATAGCAGCACTTTGCTTTTGTTCTGCATAGGAGTGCAGGTGATTGTAAATAAAAGAGGAAACAAGAAAACTGAGCACCAGCCAGGAAATCCCAAAAAGTTAAAGCCATGCATTTATTTATAGCATACTAATGCCATCCTCATTAATTATTAATTTTGACAACTTCTTTCTTTTATTTAAAATTTCAGATACATAGACAGAGAGTTTACAACTAAAGAGAAAGGAAAGCTAAAACCTAGGAGCAATATACTTCTGATAATTAATTAATACTATGATAATATTAGGAAAAAAAAAGTAGATTGTATTGCAAAGTATTTATGATGGATTTGAGAACCAATCATTTGAGGAGGAGGAGGAGGAGAGAGCACCTTGACCTCTACGTGTGTGGTACTGAAGATCGCGCACCTCCATCAACTTAGCTTGTCTGTTGTAATCTTCCCCACTTCCAGTGAGTTTGTCCAAAACTTCTTCAAAGTCACGCTGCATTTTCTTGACAATTTGCTTCAAATGATTCACAGTCTCTGAATCCTGTATCAAAAATAAATAAGTAAACTGAAACTTATAAGAAAATGAGAGAGAAGGAACACCTAGAGGAACAGTAGCGTGAGAGATGTAATACTGGCCGGTGGTTTTCATGACTCACTGCAGGTCAGTATTTTTTTTTTTTTTTTTTTTTTTTTTACTGTAGCTTCTTTTTCCAAAAAGTAGTGGAGAGTTAACTCTGAGAAGCAGGTGTGGCAGGAGTGCACTCTATTGCTCTGCTTTCCAAATGTGAGCTGCGACTGTACTTGAAGACAACACCACGCCACGTTAGTCGGGCCGGAATGTCTGCGCCAGTAGGAATGGAAGTTCAGATGAAACCCGGCTGAAATAGTATTGCAATGATAGTACCCCACCCCCCCACTTGAGTTTTCTTTGGACATCCCATCCCTGGTATATGACATACTATATCTTATCTTCAGTAGAAGAAATGCTGAAGCTAAGATAAAGAACTGATGTTCATCAAAACCACAAGAAAGCATAGCTAAGGCTTCATCTGTGCACCTGTCCTAATGCAAAATATGGATTCACTTTTGAGGAACCAGTTACTCTTCACATCTGGTTGGATTATTTATTGATAAATTAAAAAAAAAACCAAAACACACACACACACACACTGTATAAAATATCTCTAAACAATTCTTAGCATGTGTTTTAAACAACACTTGAAAATTGTATAAGTGTACGTTTTGCAGTCAGCTATACTGTGGTTGACTGGACAGCTTAATTACCTCTTTTCCGTCTGTGTGGGGGGCTGAAGAGAAGCACCCTGTACGTTTTAAGTGTATATATATTTACAAATGGAAAACACAAACTCAATAGAACTGCTGTATGTACAAAATCTCTCTCTCTCTTTTTCTGTGTACAGTAAATATTCACTTGTCAGGCCGCAAGTGTAATAATTTAGGTGTTTTACTAGATGTAATGCAGTGAGTAAGCAAAGAAGAACTTGCTATCTTAGAAAAAAACATTCATTTTTCCAGAATTCACTATTGTAAGTAAACTTTTCTATTTTTTTTGTTTCAAAAATAATTTTAAACCATGCTTTACTTTTTAAAAAATGTTTGAAAGATGTATGAAATCCTAAAAAATATTTTTTTATATTTCTCACTTGGCAGTAGTTTTCATGCTGCAAGAAACAATACATAATTAACATATGAATGTGCAAGATATTCACTAACTTCTTTTCCTATTGTATTTGGTGTTAGATGACATTGTTGGGTGGCACACACTCTGTAGGCCATATTTCAACAACAAGCTTTGTCGAAATGCCGGCCAATACTACTCGGAGGTTGTTGAATGCTTTTGTGGATCAGTGTATATTTAACATCAGGCTATTCATCACAAGAAGGCAAATGTAAGTGGGTAAAAACGAAAGAGTGAGATTGAAATATTTAACCTCTGGCACCAACAAATGAAACTGGAGGAAGCGTGCATGTGCGCGTGAGTGTGCATGGGTGTGTACCCACTAAAAGAACCAAAGGAATTAGTGGTTTTGAGACAAATAGCAACATATAAGCAAACCTCACCATTCTGTTTAGACTACCTATTGTAGTTACTGGCAGAAGATGAACCTGAGATCTAACTGGTGTTTGAGATTTTCTTCACAGTAAGCAGGATAATCTACTGCATCTTTTCTATGATGACTCAAAGTGAGATGAGCATTTTCTTGATATTCTCAATAAATTCAGTACTGACACTGCTTGTTGGAAGGATACCCTGCAACTCATGTGTGTTGTACAAAGTAACCAAGTATTATTTGATAAATAAATGCAGTAAAATTCATAAACATCACAAGTTTACAAGTTACTAAAATGATTTTATACAGTATATTTTTTTGTTAGCTGATGTACAGCACATAAATCAAAGACTACAGTCTCAATTACAACAACAGACTCATTCTGATAAGAATACTCTTAGAGAACCCTGCTGCCTGTATTTCAGTTCTCTAAAATCTCAGCAGTGTGTGTTCCAGAAAAGTCCGATTTAATTAAGTAGTCAAAACGTCACCCTGTAACTTGTCTGCCAACCCAGATGTGCCAGAACATCTTGTATGGAAAATGTCCAAGGCGACTGGGTTCCTGACAGTGGTCAAGAGATGTCCATAAGCCAAGTGCCAGGACAGGCGGGTTTTTAAAAAAATGAGACAAGTAGGAATCAAAAGCACACACGCGCACACACACACACACACACACACACACACACGGCTGAGAAAAATACTTGCTGATCTCTAAAAATTTTGCCAATGGAAAATACAAGCAATAAAAGAAATAGCCACCACCAAACAACAAAACAAAGAAAGAAATGCACCACATCATCTAACAGAAACTGCCAGGATTGCTGTACTGCATCAAGGATATACTAACCAAATCTGCCGGTGCCATATTTGATCTCTTGAATGTGAGCTTAAGACTTCTCGCCATCTGTTTGGTCATAGTTTCTAGGATTGTAACCCTGTGCTTCAGTGCTCTCAGTTTCTTCGCTAGGGAAGCAGCTAGACGCAACAGACGATAGTTTAATGCTGCTGGGGACAAATCGGTTGTTTCCTCAAAGATATCCAGAGTGCCCTTACTGAGTTTGCTGAGCAAATTAGCTGGAGTAATATCTTGAGATTCTTCCTCCTCTTCCTGCAAGATGCCGTTGATCTGATCAACGATATCATCCAAAATTTCCTTGGTGTTTTCAATGTCCACATCAGTATCAGGAGTGCTCCTGGAGTCCTTTTCAGAAAGTTTCCTCCCATCACGAGCATGAACAGCTCTCTCAGAGCCAGGTACACAATATCTGGATAAAGCATCTACTCTGTCTTCCAAAGCATTTAGCCAGTCAATCAGTTCATTATAATTAGCTGCAGATGGCTTTTTAGAACTGGAGATCCTCTTTCTTTTATGTCTGGCTGGAACTCTAGCTCCTTCATCATCACCTATCCTTTTGGTATCTCCGCTCAATTCTCCATCAAGTCTACTGCTGTCTTTGTCTTTATCGGAGCTTTTTCGTCGAGTGCGATCCGATACTTTTCCATCTTTACCTGTCCCGGATGCCGAGTCATCGCTCTTCTCAAGATCACTGCTGGAATAGTGTCCGTTTTCGCGTTCTCTCTTCTTTTCACTGTCTCCTGGTAAAGACGGTTTTACAGACCCGCTTCTTTTTGAACCATCAACCTCTTCCAAATCAGGTTTTCCTATACCATCTTGATTATCTGAGCTATGGCTCATCTCCCCACTTTCTTCGCCAGGCTGTTTATCTTGACCATGCTTTCCTTTTTCACCCGTCCCCTCATCTCCAACTGACAGCTCTTCGCTGGATGATAAAGAATCGTGATCTTTCTTTGTCTAAAAAAGAGAAAAAAAAAAGAGTAGCAAGCAGAATGTTAGTGATGAAGCAAGCCACCAGCAACTGTAAGTGTTAACCTTTTCATCACCGCAAGCACTGTAAGAACCTACCTGAAAACAAACAAGCATGTTGACAGAAAGCATACTTGTGTGTTGGCTCGGCTTTCCTAGAATAAACTCAGGTCTATTCTTTTGTTTTGATTTTAAAGTTGGCTATTGAAAAAAAAGATAGCCCACATTTCTAATTTATACATTATTTAACAGCAGCAGTGAAAAGGTTCGTAAAGACACACGGGCAAAAAGAATGCAGTAAAATATACTGTCAGATAACTTTTCATGCATTTACATCACTTTTTAATTTTCCAAAAAAAAAAAGAATTCCAATAATCTCTTAAAAGAGCATATTTTTTAAAAGTTCTAGTTCTTGGATAAACCAGTGAGTTTAAAATTGGAACATGTGCTTCTGACTAACGAGAAACTATTCTTAGAGGGTGACAACAACTTTTTACTCATCAGTTGTTATGTATATCACTAATGGCTTCCCTGAGCAGCTCAACTGGACACACATGCACCAAGTACTTTTGTTCACCAGCTTGAGAAATGCCACTGGACTGAACAAAAGCAAAAATGAATTAAGAAAAGCAGTTTCCATTTTATAGTATTATACAAAGGCACTTAAGTTAAATTAAAACACTTGTGGGATTAAATTCTAATTTGACTGTGTTTATCTTGGCATTACAACCCACAATATGATTAAATTTTACAGATTTTAAAAAAAAAAACATATATAAAGTAAAATTTAAATAAAAAAACCACTGATAGTTATGCAAGTAAATTTTAGACTTTAAATTAATTCATCGTGGATTAACTGAACAAACCATGTTTATTAGCTGTCCCTAGTTCTCCAAATTCTAACGAGACTGGAGCAGCTAGTGGTGATAGGGTAAAGGTTGCAATCACTGTCCAGCATCAGTAACAAAGCTAATTCAACGAAACGCATATCCAGCACTCCTGTTCCTTACCATAGTTATCCGATAAATGGCACTCACAGAATGAAATAAAACACTGACATCAGCCGTGAAACAAGACATTTAATTCTTTTTTTTTGATAGAAGAATTCATGGATTCTTGGTCAGTTAGAACTGGAACTTTGACAATGGTGCCCTATCAAGGTCTGAACAATGATATAATCATTGCCCTGATTTAAAAGAATGTACAATAAAACTCGAGAGATATACTTGGTGACTCCTTGTTTCCAGTCTATATTTCAGGAGTCATATATTTTTTTATAATTGTATTTTTACTAGACTGAGTGTAATGAAGTGGGAAAAAAGGTGTTGGGGTATGGTCTCTTCAAGTCACAGCCCTGCTCTCCTCCTGCTACAATTGGCAAATAGCTACGTGAAAGAAAGATTGTTTAGAGAAGCAAACAAGCTGCCTTGAAGACTAGGAGCATGGAGCTCAAGTCTTGTAATTGCAATGTGGAGTAATTTGGGGATTTGACATTTTATTCTATATTTTGATGAGAAAATTAAAATATTAGTTTATAAAAAAAAAAGCAAAACAAAACTTATCTGCAACACTACTAAAAAATTAAGAGTTTTATTTAAACTGATCTAAACTCTTTGTGATAAAAAAAACTTGAGGTCAATAAAGCTAAGTAAAATATTTGGGCTAAAAACAATATGGCTATTCTAAACGAGTGTGCAAAACGAAATGTTTATAGTCTAAAGATTGTCATTCTGTGACAACTATTGATCCCAATAGAAGTTTATACACATCTTGGCATTGACCAGATCAGAAGGTCCAGCTATTGTTGAGAGAGGTGGTGCCATTCTCTGACCAAGGCCACTTCCAACTGATCAAGAGACTGTGAGCCAACTTGAAAACCCACAGACACACCTCCCTAAGATTCCCCAAGCAAGCAATGATGTCAATCAGAAGTGCAGTACTGACAACCTGTGCTCACTGCTGACAAACAAAGTCATCCATAAAGATGAAGCTGGAACCCTATCTTTGGGCTAGAGGAATGATTATAGCAATAATAATCTCATTACTGCATCTGACACAAGCCATGGCGGTCCTCCTAATGGTGACCAGATCATTTCTTCAGCTTACTTAAATCCAAGCCCATACTATCAGGCTGTCTCCAACAAATCAATCATATTGGGTAAGGGCATGATTAACAAATCGTTCTCCAATTTGTCTCCAGATTCTAGCCTATCCATGAACTTGTAGACTGGAGCAAACAACTTAGCCTCCATTTGTGATGTTGCATTGCCCATTGCATGCATAGATCCCAATGGCACAGTGGCAGAGGAATACACAGCAATAGCATTCTGGACCACATAATACCACCATTGAGACCGCTGCAAACTGTCAAAATTCTGTGGTTGGTTTTGCTCTTTGGAAGACATTTTAGAAAGATTGTGCGAATGAAAAAATGACTCTTAGGAATTCTTAAACAGAATCGTACCATGTGTGACCAATTTACAGAGGAAATGGTAATGAGTCTTGTGAAAAGATGTACAGAGAGGTGTATGCAGTTTAAGTGAGCAAAGTGATTTGCATGTGAGTTTCCATGGTCACTCAGTTCTGGAGATCATTGTAACATTACATATTGTATGAGCAGTGTCACATTTGGATTTCTTTCCTCATTATGCAAGTTTGGACAATGTACCATACAAGTGCTGCAGGTTTGGAAGGTGACTTTTTGTTTATGTTTTTGTGGGTGGTAGAATTGCTAAAAAGAAATGATAAAGGGTGTGTCATAGATTTCAAGCCATTTCAGATTCAAATAAATATAGTACAAGGTCAGCTTACATTAAAACATACACTGGAAGCTATAAATTTGGACTGAAAATGAAATAATTCATCAAGAATAAAGGAAGATATATCTATGATAAAACTTTAAAAAGATTTTTTTACATGTATACATTTTCCAACAGTCATATACTTAAGTAGATGTAACAATGAAATGATTATATAGGATATATGTGGGATATTTCATTGGGTAGTCCAAAATTATGGTTGGGCATTCAGATTAGTATAAACTATAATTATTTACCAAGAATCATTATAATATTAACCACTCTAAATAACATCATTTAATAATTCTACAAATAATAAAACAGTAACAATATTTTTTTTCCAAGATATTGTATAAACTTGATTTTTTTTTGCTGTAATTTTGTTTCAGGTGTCACCAGAATTAAATTCCAAGACAAACTTAGTAGGAAAAATAAATATGGGGATTTATAAGCTGTACATTTTTCCGTGAAGATTTAAACAACAACAACAACAAAAAAACCTATAAATTTGAAGAACAATGGCCTCTCATTCTGAAAAAAAAAACTATTGTTATTTTGTGGTGTAGGTAGAAAGTGGCGCGGCAGTCGTATTTCTAGTGCACGACGACTTCATAGTAAAAATTAGCTCAGCTTTAATCAATGCAGGCAGAAAAAGAAAGACTAGACTAAATCGGAAAGTCCCGCTCAAGCCCCCTGCGCTATGAAAAAAATAGTAGTTTAAAAAGAATGTGAATTTAGAAGAATTTAAAAAAAAAAGAAAAAAAAAAAAGCAGGAAGCAATCAAATTAATGGAGGGTGTTAATATCCGAACCTGGCTTTTTGAATGTGAAAACATCTTCGTCATGCAAAAACACGCAATAAAACTTGAGTCGGTACATAAATAACGCCTAGTAATTTGCATTAAAGACAAAAGTAAATGTCCAGTTTTGTGAAAACAGCCTGGTCTTTTTTCGCAGAGCCAGTCTAGAATCGGGTTGGGTAATCTATTCAAGCATTTACAGGCAAGTTTGTTATATAAATTCCCTCCTCTTAAATGGAATCCTGGGAGTGTTTCTTTTTAAGACTGTTACAATAACCGCTTCACACAGGTGTACGTTTACTCAGCACTTTAAATAATTTTTCTAAATGCGTAGACATCAGCCAGACTAGGTTGTTTTTCAGTGTATTCTTGGTGTCATTAACATTCCTTTTGTTAGGATTCAACCTAGAGGTCTAACTTCAACACTTGATGGCTTCCCTTAAATAGGATATGAATAAAACGTTATATTTCACGACACAAGCTGCTAATGGCCTGCTGAGATTTCACAACCACACGGGTACACCTGTAAAACATCCAAAACCAATATAGCAAACACTCGTTGTAGTGCTAAGAGCACTAATATGGCTGCCACTCAAGTCACATTCAGTATTCCTGAGAGGCTTGGGTTGAGTTTACAGCAGGAAAAAAAAATACAACAACTTCAAAAACTCACTGAACTTGTGTTTATATTTGTCAGAGTGATCTCCATGAAGTAACAAAAAAGAAAGTTTTTAAGGAGAGAGAGAGAGAAGAAATATAGGTGAGATCCTAGATGAATGAAGTCACGTGAAACAAAAGAACAAAACTTCTAAAGAGTTATGTAGTAACAGGATGTGATAGATACTTAAAAAGTTGTGTGTGCTCTCACTTATTTCATTAGGCAGGTGGTACCCACTATACCCATGGACACTCACTAAACACGCTTGAGAGAATCTATACACAGATGGAATAACAGAGTCACTGGTACAGAACCCCAACAGTGGCTGGCTACCTGTTTTCCACTTACTACTGAAGTACTGACCCTGTAGAGTCATGGGGGGCCGCCCCCCTGAAGTGTTGTCAATGTAACTATAAATCAACAAGACCCCCTGCTAACTGTCATTTATATCTTTTATTTGTTTGTGTGTTCTGCTCCTATAAATACCATGTTGTTTTCTATTGTGGCAGATTCCTCTACTCTGTTGTTGGTCTGCGTGTTAATTTTGCATTCCTGGTAAGAATCCAGCAGGATCTAATGAATATATTCATGTCAACATGAGTCAAACTGTTTTTGATTATTGCATGACATTAAAATGATCCAGACCTGCTATAAAGAAGTGTTGTTCACAGGTAACAAAAGAAGAAATAAAATCCATAGACCACTGAGAACAAAATTCGTAATTTTAGAATTTGAAAATTATTACAAAACCTTGTATTTCAGTGATTCTCAAAATTAACTTTTTTTTTTAAAAAAAATCTCAATTACAGTGGAGATTTCCAAGTGAGGTGCCATCAGACATTTTCTGTTAAAAAAAAACCCTCTGGCTGTCTGTCGTGTGGATGCATTCTACAGTAACACAGAAACACTTAGAAATTATTTATACTCAACCAGAGGCTACAGAGGAATATGATAATGACTGCTTCTATGATTTTTCCATGTTTAGGTCAATGTCCTGATGAAATGAAGTACTGGGAACCATGCGCGTCCACAGGATTGTTTCCAGAACACGGTTGAAGGCAAAATGAGAAAAAGATGTCTGCAGGATAAGTTACAGGAATGAGTGTGCATGGGCATCTTTGCCAGTGCCTTATACTATAGCTTCCTATATTGCTACTCTCTTCCTGGCCTTTGACCATTGGCCTGCAATCACACATGGTCAGACTCACTATTTCTTGCCTGATTCACCATTCACCAGTGAGCAATGCAAACCAGAAAAAAAATAATGCTAACATCACATTATCACCAACTTTCCAGGGCCCCCTCTTGCCCCAACACTTGCAGATGCACATGCTGAAAACATAGCCATTAAGTATATGACTCTGCTAAAGTATCAACTTTTTTTTACATCATTACCAAACAACATGCAACCAATCATGTCTAAACTACAGTAGATCTTCTTCTCTGTGTGTAATAGTCCTCAATGAATGCATTTGATTCACATATTTCCATAGTTTGTCTATTAATATTAATGTTGGGGCCATGACAAGGCCATCCAGGGGCAACTGCTTTTGTTGTAAATAGAGCAAGTCGGTCTGTTATGCTGTTCTAAAGTAAAATTTAGACAAAACAGCAGGTAATCCTTGGCAGACAGTTTCTTATAAATTTTGACTTCGTTTTCCCAAACCTGTACAAATCCTCTATATATCACTGCTGGTACCTATCTTCACTTGGTTCCAAATGTTTCAAATTTGGACTCAAGAGTAAATTACACCTTGCTCCAATTATCAGACTTTTCCAAGTTTTTCATCTCTCCACTCATTTATTTCCTTCTGGCTAACTGCTTCTTCACACAAACAGCAACTCTTCTTTTAAGACCAAAGTTACTTAATTTCTGCCAAACTTAACTTTTAACTAACAACATTTCATGTACTTTCCCAAAATTAATCTCAGTTGCCAACTAAATCTCCTTCCATCCCTTAACTCTTTCACTACTGGGCTAATGGCCATGCTGTGCCCAGATTAATTACTGAATTCACCTCTTTGTTTTCGAATAATGGCTACACTAAGCATCTGGTAAAATTTTTATTTGAAAAGATATCAATTGAATAAATATCTGAAATTTAATGGTTATTTGAATATGAATAAAACTAAAATTTACCTTTATCATCAGTTAATCCAAAGATAAAACCACAAGATTTATTTAACAAACATAGAAATGGCATCTCGCTATAGCAGTATGTATTTAGCACAATATAACCAAAGTAACATGCAAATAGCGGTAATTGAACTTCCTCAACTCATGAAGTCATTTTGGAAAGGTTCACACATTGTTTTTCAACAACAGTGAATTCGTGCTGACAGTCATTTACACAATTTTTACAATAATCTTGGTTTCTATCCCACACTTAAATGCCCAAGACAAAATAAGTTCTCTGTGAATGATATTTCTCAAAGCATTCCTTAGGGTGGAGATGTGGATGCCCAGTACAGCTCGAACAAATGAAACTTGTTGCCTTCGATGGCTGTTCAGCAATTGTTTATGAACTGCACCTTCAATAATCATAGTAATTAAACCGTCCATCGTCACATCACCTGCCAATAGTTCGAATATAATCCAAGGCTGATGAATTTTCGTCTAAACTACCATTTACACCAGGTCTGTTTCTGGGCTGAAAGTTAAATGAAAACTTTTCAGAATCATTTTCTTTATTTATCACATCTCCATTTATCTTGATCAGGGACTTGTTGCATCAGCCTGCCTCTTCCTCTGACATTTTCCCTCCACTCATCCTCACTGGTGATTTTTTCAACACATGGTCATTTCACGTTTGCTGTTCTACTACCTGCTTCTTCAGAGCTAGAATCTGTACTATTTTTTAAAATTCTGGTTCAGTGGATTGTACAAAATCATCTTCGTCGTCAGCAGCCCATTTTGATATTAATCTTTCAGCCTCTGTGCCGATAAACGAGGTTTTGAACTTCATCAACGGCCTTCACACTTTCTAAAATAACTCTGAACAGAGGAGTTTTCCGCCACGTCATCTAGTTAAAAATGCCTGGACCTACTTCTGATAAATGTATCTGATTGGTTGTCATCACCAATTGATACTTGTATAGCTGATCAGCTGTTGTTATCCTCTGTGATGATGATGTGGAACCAGTAAGAACAGCTCGCAAGTACAAGTGGTAAATAGAAGAGCTATTGACAGCAGTTCACAGTAGTGAATAAGTTAAAGCTGCAACTTCTAAGTATTGCTTATCAATTCCAGACTTTTTACTGTTCTCCCTCTTGAAACTCTTTATATTGTTACCACTGCCTTCATTACATCTCATTATAGTTTTTAAGATACCTATTAGAGAAATGTTTAATCCTAAGGCTGTATGGGAATACTTTCCTTATTTAAGCACAGTCTTCATTAAAATATCTTTAAGAGTCTCATCCATATGCACCAGCATGCACAATTCATTAATAGATAATAGAAATTTCATAAAAATAAAGCAAGAGTTAAGGACCTGTTATTGGCTAAAGTCATTCCAAAAATTAACTATTTTATATGAGTAATCTAAGGATGTGCATTATTATATATTTTTATATTCTGAATAAACAGTAATTTTAATTAAATAAATAAATTTTGTATGTTTATTTAATAAACTACTTGTGTATTTATGCTCATTTCCACTACTCTCTCTTTCTCTTTCTATAGATTTTCAAAAAACTTATCCCTAGGTCAGCCACTGGTCCAATGTTAAACTATTAGACTGCCATGGTTGAGGGCTTAGAGCTCAAATCATTATCATGTACCTCCTGGACTGGTTTCTTCTAAAGCAGTCTACATGAGTTTCCATATATGAGTTTCCATCCATGTATATGAACAAAATGTTCTAGTAAGCTTTTCCAGGTACACATTAAAGAGATTCCATGGCTAACTCTTGATTGGCCTCACCTTGACCACCAGTTACTCAAGAGCCCCAAACCATACCTTAGTAACTACTCAGTTGGTCACCAAGGTTGATAATACCCCAACACCTTCTAGCTCATTGGTGAGACACATCCTTAGACCTTGAAATTCAGGATAAGGATTAACCAAGAAGAAATCATATCCAGAAAACAAACTTAAAAAAAAAGAAAAAAAAAAAGCTTTGAATAGGATAAATTTGATAAAACTGAAAATTATTTCTGATAATAAACACAGCTTCCCATTAAATTTTCAAGCAAAATATTTTACAGTACATTACTACAGGAAGTTACTGATCCAAACGTTCTTTTCTCATATTTGAATTAAAGAAGCCTACTCACCTATAGAAATAAATATAAAATATACATATAAAAAACAAAAAATATCTTATATTCAATACACCTATTCATTTTGGTTTTTAAATGATTTTTTTTTTGTTGAGCTTAGATTAAAGTTTTTAATGAAAGACAAACCTGTAGACTGATACTCGCATGCAATGATTTAAATTTTAAAAATTACTAACTCCCACAAGGAGAGCATCACAAAGATCAACCATCAGTGCTTTTCTGACTCTTGTCTACAAAAGAATCCTATTCTTGGTTTGTTTTAATTATTGCCATATATTTTTTTTTTCTACTTTTTGATTTTTATTTTTTAAACTATCAATTAATCATGTGACTAGAGCAATTCTTTAAGACCAACAATTGCAAAATTACTTGGTAAATTGAAAATTGCTTATATAATTATTAACAGATATCTGCATGAACAACTAGCAATACAAAATAAGAACTGCCACTAATACAAAGAGAATGGTGCTGGGCTATTAATACAAAGAGAATAATTGTGTATTACTTGTTAATAATGTAAAGAGAATTGCAAGACCTACTAAATAGAAAGAGAAATGTAAGATAATTACTATTAATAAAAAAGAAGAAAGATATGACCAAAAAGTAGCTACAAAGAGCACTGAATAACACATAACATATACAAGAATAGCTACTAATTCAAAGATTGTATAATTATTTCTGTTTTAAAAACTTTTCATCAGTGCTATTCATCAATACTAAGGTGTTCAATGCTTCTTATTTGCTTTAAGTCACATTTTCAGCCTAGACTCAGTTTAGTGACAGCATCTCATTAAAGAGTAAACCATGTCACATCCAGGACACAGGGACGGCGCCACGAAATTGAACCTGGGGGGGCTAAGAGTTGAGTTTACTGACATAGGACCCACCACGGTTGGGCAACGCGCAAGAATATTTTTAATTAGACCTTCTAGATTGGCTAAAAAAGTATCTCCGGAACTTAAAATTAACAGAATATTATAGTGCTCAGGGTATAGAATACGATGTTTTGAGAAAACACTCGTTGTTTATTGAGAAAAAGTTAGGGAGGAGTCATAATGAAACACTATCGACACGTACGATGGGAAAAGAAACGTAATAACTTTTATGATGAAAAAATTAGACTTCTAACAGTTAAGTATCAACAAATATTATACATGTTGATTAATAAAGTTTCAAAATCAATTTAGTCATAAAATCTATGAAAAACGCCCAAAAATGAATTTTCTGCTTTCCTTTTTGCTGACAAATTCGTTTGCTACTTCAGTTAGACTCAAGGATTCTGTTAATTGTCTGTGTGCATGCAAGATAGCCATTGAGTTGAATCGTGCAGCCAACATTTTCGAACGCAACCATGTTTTTATTCTTCGTGCAAGCGAAAACGAGCGCTCTGCGGTTGCTGTGGTTGCTGGATTTACCAAAAGCAATTTACAAATAGTTACAACATTTGGAATTAGCAATCTCTGTGCTTGATCTATCTTCTTTATATGGTTAACCACTTCTTGGAAACAAACGATTTTTTCTTCCTTAAACATGGCACAGAGAACATCCTTTTCAACGTCTAAGTGGTTGATAACAATGTCATTGCTGTAGTGCGCACGAAGATACTCTATTTCTTCCGATGTATCAAATGATTGGATTGATTTTAGGAGAAGTCCTTCCATTTTCTCGTACGCTTCGAAGCTCGGCTGTGAAAATCGTTCCTTGATTGATGTAACCAATGTATCTAATGCCTCGTAATAAATACTTCGGTAATTATCGCGTGCTGTGCAAGGGTGATATGCTGGTTCAGTGCTACTGCTGCCATCAAGAAACGTTACGATCGAGTAGTCGTGGGCTTTCCTTTTTCTTTTATTGGTAGGTTCTGATATGGAAAGAATGCTGCTTTGCTTTCAAAATGATGGATTCGTACAAACTATTGAATGATTCCTCACTTCTCATTCCTTCTAAGACGCTGACCACCAGGTTTGCATTTCTTTTACTTTGGCAAGCAGACATTTTTTCAGCCTGTAATGTTCTAGATAGGTTATCTGTGTGGGGAAAATAGTCGGTGACCAATATTCAATCCAAAAAAGAAATCAAAAGATTTCATTTGTTTTTTTACGCCACTGATCCGAGATTTCACGTCGGTCTGCATACGGTCATTCTCCAAACAATGCTGCCAGACTCTCATTAGATCATCGTAATTTTCCAAGATTCTTTTGAAGCAGTCTGCTCTAACGGTCCAGCGTGTCTCTGAAAGTTTAAGTATCCCATTGGCTTTGAAAACCTCTTCAGAATCGCACTCTATTTGATCTTTCATCATTCCAAGCATGTTCTCCCGTTTCGGCGAGTATTTTATTAGGATCACAATTTCACCGGCTGTGCCCATTGTATCACGCAAAATTTTAATGTGTTTGGTAGTATCCTTTACTGATAGTGATAAAGAATGTGCATGGCAATGCGTCTCCAGGGCCAGTGGTTGTAGCTCTCGTATCTGCACTGCTACACCAGATGATTTACCAAGCATATTACTGGCCCCATCATAGCATTGACCACGACATAGATCTGGATTTAGTTGATATCGAGATAAGATGTCCTTTAGTACCGCGACTATTGTTGCACTGCTAATGTTTGGTACTTCGTAAAATCCTAAAAAATTTTTCTGCAACATCAAGAGCATCTGTCACCCAACGTAAACAAAATGTTAGCTGCTCTTTGTTCGAAACATCTGTATATTCATCTGCCATGATAGAAAAAATATTCCCACTTATACTCTTTAGTAATGCTCTTACCACATTATTAGCCATTATGTTAAGCACCTCATTTTGAATATCATGTGATGTAAACTTGACTTGTTTTCTTGCTAGCCAATCTTTTAGCTCCGGAAACGATTTCGATCTCTTCTTTAGGAACTGAATTAAATTTGATTCTTCGTCATCATCTCCTCGAAGAGGTAAGCCTTGACGAGCCAAATACTGTATTGCATCCAATAACTCCAAAAAACAACGACGGTTCATTTCCATGTTTGCCCGTTCGTTCGCATTGATCATTGCGATCACATTTCCGCACTGTGGAATGACTATCTCATTTGATGTGGCAGCAATGTGACATTTACTTACTTGGTGCTTTTCAAACTTAGATAATGCGTTTTTCCAATTTCGAAACCCCGTCTCCAAGAAAGCTAATTCCTTACAATGCTCACTTATTAGATTTTTTTGAGCATTCTGTTTTCGGCATAGGAAACAAGTTACTGAATCTTTTTCGATAGAGTAGTCTAGCCAAGGATACTTTTCAAACCATTGCCATTGACACGATCTTTTTTGTTTTCCTTTCGTAGTCGTTGGAAACTTGAAATTATGGTCAGGATGGAAGGCCTTGGGCGTTACCAGTGTTGTAGTATGGAGCCCATTTGTGTGTATATCGGAAGTTGTTGAGGTTGAGGAGACGTCTTTTTCAACCGGGGAAATGATGAGGTACCAATGTCCGGAATTTGAGTGGTAGAAATCTCACCAGATGGCTTGAAAAATTGAGTGATGGTGTTATTTTTCTTGGACATTTCCTACAAGGAAGGAAATGTAGAAAAAAAGTTAGTAAATGTAAATATCTCTTTGATTTTCTGTCGTTTATGTAAAACAAAACTAGAGAAAATAAAAATATATATTTGGTATAATTAACTTTTCATTCAACATAATATTTAGCCTCGAATTAATAGAATGGATGCAGCAGACAATTATTAGGGAAAGACCACCAGGAATCTAACAATGCCTCGGATTGAATTGAAAATGAACTCAGAATAATGTCAAAATATTGAATGAAATGAACATAATTAAAATCCATTTATAGTAGTTAGTATGTAAAAGGGTATTGGAAATGCTTTAGAAAAGACGCATTAATGTATCGGTTGAACACATACTATTCATCTAAATAATTAATTCAGGGACGGCGGAAGCTCGATAATTGGGGCGGCTTATATTCATATATTCGTGTTCACAGACCGTAAAATTAAAACGATTGATTTCAAAAGAAATCAATATTGCAGAACATGAATATATGAATATGAGTCCCGCCCCCCAATTATCGAGCTCCTGTTAAATATCTACAATATACTTCTTACCTTGCAAATTTTCACGGGAACGCTGGTTTGCGATTTCAGTAGCTACAACGTAACACATGAAATGGCCGCCATGTTGAAAACACGCTCGATGAGAAACCGCTGGCTAACTGTCCTGACTTGTAGAATTTAGTAAAAGTTTAATTTATGCAAAATAGGCGAAGTGTGTCGTGTATCACTTCGCCCCGGTGTCTGACTTTGCCACAAGTATAAAAAATGGTACAGAAAAATTTATCTTGGGGAAAAAGTGGGGGGGCTGGGCCCCCCCCAGCCCCCCCAGTGGCGCCGTGCCTGGGACATGCTGTGCTATGAAAAGAAAGCCATCTGCAATATCAAGCACTACTATACAGAGGTAGGAATGAATCAAATTCACACAAAATAAAATTCTTTTTTTTTTTTTTCAATCATCAGTTTTTATTTAAAAAAAAACACAAACAAACAAACAATTACTGAACTTCTATGGTTCCAGTTCGAACAATGGTGACTGATGCAAAATGCAGTGCAAGAAATGTGTCTGGTAAATACTGACACACGTTTCAAATTTTAACAACAGCATCCACTGATTACCCGACTTTGGGTGCGTGCAGATTTTCACAAGTTAGAGAAGTGTTTCAAAACAAGCACGACTGAATTGTTTTCTTCCTTTTAGTTTTAAATGTATACTACAGCTACTTAGGTAATATGAGACAATATCTGGATGTTTTCTCTACCAAAACCTGACTGATGTGGATCTAATTATAGTACATCATAAACCAAATACCAACAAATCAGCCAAGTGGCCATATGATGGCATAAATCATTAAAAAAAATTTTTTTTCCATACCTTTTCCGCTGCATCTTTTCTATCTTTTAAAGGTACTGTGTGTTCTAAGATATCCACCACAGACTTTAAGTTCTGAACATCCTTCACCATATCTGTGTTGTAAAAATTGCATTGAATAACAAAAGAATGCAGCACCTCAAAAACCGAATATCAGCTGACAGCAATTTATCTCCTTATGTACTGATTATGAAATTGTTTTATGATTAAAATATGATTTAAAAACTGTTCTTACAATGCAATACTAAAGTAGCTGACAATGGCCCACCACTAGAATTTAACTAAAGCTTGATATTTAGTGAAACATTCCCACAATGAAATGGCTTCATTAGGTGATTCCCTTCCACCCCCAAATCAGGCGGTGGCTAGGCACAATATTCTTGTCATAAAGTCAGGTATGTCTTTCCAAACATTTTTAGCATTGTATTGTCTTCAATGGGGAAGGGTTATACACATCCACTTTAAAGCCCTCAAGTTCCGTCTGTTACATATTCACATACCCCAGCTTTAAAATTTCGTGCTGGAATACAGAACAGTGACTCTACACCAACATTCACTCTATGCCTTAGCAGTTCTGTTACATTAGATGAGCCATGTGGCAAAGCTTCTGCAGCCATACATTGAGGAAATGTCTAATTAATTATCACTTGCTTCTAACTCCATACATCCACACTTAATATACTCAAACATATAAGAAAAACACCACTGATTATTTGCATGAAATAAGACTGAAACTGCTGAAATTGGGACACGTTTAACACAGATATTATGGTAAAGCTTTCACTTGCTTTGAAGGTCCCAGGAAACCTCCCTGGTGGTCATTTACTGTGAAAGATCTTAATTTTCTTGTAAATGGTTAGTGGCTCTGTGCAGTGCCACCCATTGTGTGTAGAAAACACCTCACACCAAGTGGAGATGAAAAGTCTGAAAAAACATGGCAGATTGGGACACTGATATAAAAGATGTAGCAATCTGACTATGCAGAGGCAGCTTCCTTTTACTTCATGAGAAACCAATTTGCACCTAGGAAGTGATCTGACCACCAACAAGCGAGGACTGTCCGTTGTTCAGCCATCCTGGCATCAATAAAGTTGAAGCTGCAGACCTATGCCTCCAATTCTGTACTGCTTGTTCTTTGCTAACCTGGTCCTGGGTTGCTGACTTCTTGCAAAATTGACTGTTTCCATGATTCTCCATTTTCTGCATGCATCATCTACTGATGCTTAGCTAGATGTTCCATCTTGTGCGAAAAATTATTGAAATATTATGATCATCCTCTGTAAGCTATTTTTTAGTTTATATATTGTTTGGTTAAAGTAACCTGTGTTCATCCTGGCTCCTAATAATTGCACACAAAACAAATAATCAGACATTTATACACCAAAAAGCAGAACAAATGGCCATTGCCATTGACAAACAGTTACATCACAAAAAGGGTCTTAGAAAGGTGTTCTTGAATCAAACCCATGACTGCCTTCCTCCCTTTAACTGTATAGTCCTGTAGCCTTGATGTAAACCAAGCATTCTCTTTTCATAGAGTTTATAGTCTCTTGTAGTATGTTCAATTCCAGAAGTGACACTGCCTGCACAAATGGCAGTCAGTTCAAACATGTTCAGTCAGACCCATGTCCAGTGACAGGAGTAACCATGGAAGAACTAGAATATTCTGCTGCTGTAGATTCAGTATAATATCCTAGCAGTGAGGTCAAACACTGTCCTATTGCAGCTAAACTTTACCACAAGGTTTGCATAAAAGTTGTCTTGATATGTTACATTAGAGGCATCTGCTACAAAACATGGTAGATGTGTCTAGTATTAATAATAGAAGCCATCCCAGACCATGATGCTGCTGCATTTATTGTCTTGCACAAGACAGAGTAATTTAAAATCTCTCTCCACAATGTTGCCCACCCATAGACTTCCATGCATGTGAGAAAAGTGATACTAACTTTTATCATTGAAGAGCACTGCTATCACTGTAAGCATCACTTGCTGTGTTGTTGTTGCATTCATGAAAACATAGCCAACGGTGATGTTGCATCAAAACAACAAAAATAGATGTCTTGCACAAAATCTGCTCATTCTAATGGCCACCAAACTATGTCAAGATTCTAGGTCAACATTATCCATGCATTGTTGCAACTCTATATTGCAGTTAAAGGAGTTTCTCAGATATAACCAGCTGTAGGAGTTTTGTGCAGGAGTAGATACACATGGTGTCTCTAACCTCGGTTGATCTCTGATAAAACAGGTCAGTCAGAAATGTTCTTATAAATGTGTGATGGTGATGAGGTAGAAGTTACATTGTTTAGTTGTTGCTTGAGTAAATTGGACAATTTGCAGTGTCACAAAGGCTCTCTCAAATTAATCGATGCCAAGCCATGGTATTTTATGACAACAGATTGCCTAGGAAGGCCTTATATATAGCCTTTGGCACACTACTGTGTGATATTTTGACAACTGTGTTTCAGATGCTAAGATCATGGTTTCATAGGTTACGACTCCAACACAAGCAACCATGGCATAGTGTGTACAACCAATTTTGAGTCACAATTTATCTGGACCCTGGGCACTTAGTCTGGATTTAATACTCATAAGTACATTAATTACAGTTTACAATGATTTCCAAACACTGATTCCACTGCTTTATTCCATTTAGGTTCAGGAATACTGTTTTATTACACGAAATTCTGAATCCGTGTTACAAGATATCTTTGGAACAAGGATTAAGTCTAGTTAAAAATTTTCCATTATTATTTATTATGGATTAGCACAATTCTGATTCTGAAGTTTTGTTGAGACTTTTTTTTTTCCTTTGTAAAAATAAGACATGTGATGATGGATCTTTATTCGTTATGTGCATTCTGCTGTTTAAGATGGCCTGATGAATCTATGGGTAAATAGTTACAGAAAGTGTCTCAAACAATGACGACTGGAGTAACCTCAATAGAACATAAAAAATAAGAACTAATCCATCTTGTATGCTAGTTTGTTGTGGTTTCATAAACCAATTCAAAATAGTTTGACAGTTATAACTGTTATGAACAGTGTAAGACATTGCAAATCAATGAGTTATCTCCCCCTTATTCCCAATTACCAAATTGGAGATAAGAATTTTACTGTACGTAACATTTTATTCTGATTTTCCATGGTAATATAAAAACAAAACGTTACCTTTAAAGTGCTTAAGAGCAGTACCTCCTAGTTTCCCCTGAAAAAAACACAACATTGGACAATAAAGCTTAAAATAATTTAAACAACTACTTTAAATGCAGAGTACCTTTAGTCCTGCTTTATCAATGTTTTAAAACTAATTCATGAATAATGTGTTACTAAAAATTACACCTTTTAAAACCTGCTGTGAAGGCATGCAGAGAATACTAATAAAAACAAATTTCAGACCTCTACTAATATTAAAAATGTAAAGGTGTCATAACAGTGATCAGCTCAAAGTAAAAAGTGGCAAGCATTTACAAAATTTCTTGATGTAGAGCATGTTATCATTCAGTTATTAAAATTTTACATGCAAACAATATCAGTTAATCATTAAAAAAAAAGCCTTCTACAATAATTCTGTGAAAAATCCCCCAGATTTTATGCTCAGTACACCAATGTTTTGATTTCTATTTTATATCTGTACTTCATTTTATTTGCAATTATTCTCTGTAAAAATTTTGCTGGTATAAGATTAGGTATACAGGTTCATAGGATAAAGAACTTCCCTTCTTATTTATTTTAGCATAAACTTTTGGACATTTTCTACAGATATCCTGACTGCTTTTAGCATTGATCTGCCTGAAAATTTCAGGAATGCTCAATGATAATAGAAGAGTTTGTTTATATTGTACCTGGATGTTGTCAATCTTCTGGCGTAGTTCATCAATCTCATCTTCAATCTGGTCCATCTTCCTCTCCGTGTCTGGAAAATTTTGTATGGGGCTACTGCCAGATGAAATGTGACCCACTGATTTTTTACTACCTTTTCTATCTCTTTTATCTTTGTCGTCCTTGCCCACCTTGTCTCCTCTTTCAGCTTTGTCATCCTTGCCCACCTTGTCTTCTCTTTTAGCTTTGTCGTCCTTGCCAACTTCATCTTCTCTTTTATCTTTGTTATCCTTGCCCACCTTGTCTTCTCTTTTAGCTTTGTCGTCCTTGCCCACCTTGTCTTCTCTTTTAGCTTTGTCGTCCTTGCCCACCTTGTCTTCTCTTTTAGCTTTGTCGTCCTTGCCAACCTTGTCTTCTCTTTTAGCTTTGTCGTCCTTGCCCACCTTGTCTTCTCTTTTAGCTTTGTCGTCCTTGCCCACCTTGTCTTCTCTTTTAGCTTTGTCGTCCTTGTCCACTTTGTCTTCTCTTCTAGCTTTGTCATCCTTGCCCACTTTGTCTTCTCTTTTATCTTTGTCGTCTTTGCTCTTTTCATCTTTTTTCCCCTTATCCTTTTCAGTGGATGGTTCTGATCTCGCTTCTTTCCTTGAATCACCCTGGAGAGGAAGAAAAAAAAAAACAGCTGGATCTAGAATCAGAAGCATCAAATACTCATAGAAGCACCAGTTTAATTTCAACTAATTAGTGTGGCCACATTTTTGCTCTCTTAAACCAAATTCTTTCTTTATTTACAAAAAAATTAAGAGGTCTTCAAGATATACTAAAATCATATCAGGTTCTGTGCAGTAGGCTGTGTGTAGCACTCCCAATAATGGAAAGTCACAGAGCAATTGGCATCAGAATAACTGAAGTAAATGTAACACACACAGATGCAGTTGCATGTTTGTTTTTTTTTTCTATGATGAATGTACTCTTTGAGCTTAGGTGCAGGGGTCCAAACAAGATTTTATTGACAATTATTACTTCACGGAGCCACAAAGTCCATTACATTGATCGCCAGAAGGAATCTCTCGATTCATATGCTTTTGTTTCACTAAATTCTTTCGACTCCAAATTTCTGGGTGAGAAAACACCTTTCTACTGGTCAGAGCATTGGGACAATCCTACCTCCCCCTCCCTCCAGAGAGAGAGAGAGGGAGTAGGGTTGGGTGGCCGGCTTGCAGTCTCAGTGTAAACTAATTTTGGCTAAAATTCTTTAAGACCATAAGTTTTCATTTTAAAAAAATTATTAATTTTTGCTACTAATTGAAATTTAAATAAAATATAAAATTTCTTTGAACCTAAAAAAATAAAAAAAGATAAATCAACTGAATTAATCACAAAAACAAATAAAGTGCAAAATACATATTACTGGAAATAATTATGGAAATGCACACAGGATATACACAAATAATGAGTGATTGCAATTGTGAGATGTATATAATGCGTACACAATGCATTATTATTATAGAAAATATAAAAAAACAAATCTAATACATTCTATTGTGCTTTTGTATTTGATACGAGTCCTTAGCTTTATATAGAGCCTGACACCTTATTTTTGTGCTTCTGCACAGGTTATCAATGTATGACTGTGGAATGTTGTTCCAAATATCTTGTATCACTTTCTACAATTCAACTAATGTGCTTGGTTGTTGTTTGATTTTATAAATACCCATATAATCTCAAATCATGCTCATATCAGAACTTTGAACAGAGCAAGGCATCTTTGCGAGTGTGTAAGTCTTCCATCAGCCTTGTTACATTCCAGATAGGTTTTCACCATGATGACTGTATGCTTGGAGTCACCAAATAAGATTTGTTTCTAAGGGAATGGCATCATGGATGAGAACCCACCCATACCTGTTGACAGTCAGTATACCTTCAATTTTATGCAAATCCATGATACCCCTGGCTGACATACAGCCCACACTTGTATTGATCTATTCTTAAGCTTTACTGTAGCTGTTGTACACTAACTGTTATACCACTCCCAAGTCTGCTTTCAAACAAAATGCCATTGATTATCATCAAACAGACTCAAATTTAACTGTAGAGAGAACCTTCCAGGTTTGGTCATCCCACTTCATTTCCACCGACCATCTCAGCCTTGCTATTTGGTTGCCTCATTGGGACCAGTTCATGCTAATGTGTACCTTACTGTTCATGAAGAAACATTAGCGTCCATACTTGTAGCTAATTCGTTTGTGAGAATTCTAATGGCTTGTTGTCTATCACGTATACAATTTTCCAAAGGATTTTAACATCAGGGTGCTTTCTTTCTCAACTGTCTAATGTCAACAGTACCATTTTCACATATCATCCTCTGAGTCTCACATGCAACTCCTGAAACCTGAAGTTTAGCTGCAATCTGCTGCACAGGATAGACTTCTCTTCTATACACTTCTCATGGAATATTTCCCACAGTAGCCATAGTATTCACCACGTATCACTCCCTTTACTTTTATAGTCCCCCTGCAGGTGTGGCACTTTCTCATTGCTTGCAAGATGACCAATCACAGTGGACTATATCAGCACATGACTGCACTATGGAACATTTCATTTTTACATGAAATGCAATTCTATCCCTTGTTATTTGCATTTTTTACTTAATTCTTCCTCTGTTCCCATAATTTCAATACTATATATAAATAATTAGACTGGAGCACCTAGTATCCATTACTTAAAATTTCTAAAACATGCATCACTAAGAAGAAATAACATTTGGTGGTTGATTTTGTCTTAAGTTTTTTTCCATTAATTAAAGCTGTCATACTTCTGAGAATGCATTTTTCTTACTTTGGTCAGGGTACTGTGATGTCCTTCAGAATTTGTATAATAAAAACCATTAATGACTGAAAGCTACACATTGTAAAATTCTGCATTTATATCAGTAAAGAAAGTTGTATTTTTAGATTTATCTACATTATTTCTTATAAACTTGTGCAGTTAATCATATTAAATGAGTAACTATTATTTTTTCAGCTGCCTGCCTCTCCCCTCCAAGCATGGAACTCTTTCGCAAACCATCATCTATAACAGCATAATACATGATTTGATCAGTAAATTCCTGATTTTGTTGTTGGGAAGCTTACTATTTTTCATATACTATGTACGAGGTGTGTCAGAAAAGTAACAGGACTTAGTGTGCTATGTGAGCTATGAGTGGGGTAGGGATTAGTGGGTTGGGTCACTGTCTGATGTAATATCCGGGGAGTATATAACTGCGAACTCAGCTCTCTGCAGCCATTGTATGTTTTTTCACGTGCTTTTGTTAACAGCTCCTCAATTTTAGGCCGTCAAGCGATGGGTACAGAGCAACGAACCAACCTGAAGTTTCTTGTCCGGCTGGGAAAAACTCTGTCAGAAGCACTCGGACTACTGCAGCAGGTGTACGGAGATGAGACGATGTTGCGTTCACGGGTTTTCGAGGGAGGCGAGGATGTGTAAGACGACCCCAGGAGGAGCAGAAGGCCTTCAATGAGCGGGGCTGGGGCCAACGTTGAGTGCGTGGTGATCGTTGGCTGACTGTTTGACTGATTGCAAGTGAGCTGGGCATGAACCGCGACAGCGTCTGGAAGATTATCACTGAAGATCTGCATGAAGATGGTGCCGAAGCTGTTGAACAATGAGCAGGTGTGTCAGGACATCCTCAAGCGTCTTGGAACTGAACCACAGACTTGCTGGGGAGAGTCATCACCAGTGATGAGTCATGGATCTTTGAGTATGACCTGGAGACCAAGCACCAGAGCCTTCAGTGGAAGAGTCCGGAGTCGCCGAGGCCGAAGAAAGCAAGACAGTCGAAGTCCAAAGTCAAACGCATGTTGATCACGTTCTTCGATGTGAGGGGCCACAGGGCCAGACAATCAACCAGCAGGTCTACAAAGAGATCCTGCAGCGTTTGCTTCATTCAGTGCGCAAGAAGAGGCGAGAGTGCTTCACCACGACAAGGCACCGGCTCACAATGCCCTGAGCATCCGGCAGTTCCTCGCCGAGAAGAACATCGCTGTGCTGGAGCAACCTTCCTACTCACCCGACCTGGCTCCGTGTGATTTTTTCCTGGGGGGGGGGGGTCATCAAGGGGACCCGTTTTCCGGACGCGGAAGCCATGACGATGGAGCTGCGGAGAATCCCGGGAGAATCCTTCCAGGAATGCATGGAGGCATGGTGGAGAAGGATGGGAAAGAACGTTAGACTTGAGGAGGGGATTATTTCGAAGGGGAAAACTTGTAGCTTGGATTTGACATAAATTATTTGTGACCCCAGTCCTGTTTCTTTTCTGACACACCTCATACATTTTTTAAAATGACTGTAAATTTGTATTAACTTATCATAAACTCCTATGTCATTTTTTTTTAAAAAAACACTAATCAACTAAATACACTTGTCTCCTTTATGGTAGTGCACCATCAATACAGAGAGGGATTTATTACAAAATACATGGCAGTCGTCAGAGACTTGCCACTGTTAAGTCAGTCACCTCAACTTACAAGATTAATTCTTGCCATCACCTCATGAAACCATAAAAATTTAAAGAGATAATGGCAGTGATAAGTAGTTACTGCCTTCTCATTACATGCAGCTCATCCACACAAGGACCTACAGCAGAAACTATTTCTCTAACTTCCATCTCTCAATGGAAAAATGGCTTCTTAGGAAACTAGGTAAAAGCAACCAAACACAAAAGCTCTTTGGTGCATTTGTGTTTGTAAAGAGGCTGACATTTAAAAATGAACTGTTGAGTAGTTTCAACAAAGCTGGAAGCGTGTGCTAATCCAATGCACCACTTGTTGTGGACTTAGTCATATATAACTGAGACTAAAGGCCAAACAAATTGCAACTGATGATTGCTGTCGTTACAATCTCCTTATCTTTCTTTCATTGGTGTTCAGTATCCGCCATGACCGGTTTCCTGAAGGTGTATACCATATCATCCAATCAGAAAACAGTTGAGTGTGGTAACCTTCATGTTAACCTAGTTGTGAACCCCAAATGTCAGACAACTTTAAATTGAGCTGAATATTGCTTTGTGCTGAGGAAAGATTTTTCCAAATTATTTGCCTTTGCCACCTGTGAGTGCTAATGTTATTGCATGATGTGCACTTCAAAGGGAATTGTCATCTGGAAACATTTCAACAAAGAATCTAAATTCACACGTTCAATAATGACAAAAATTGATTAGTGGTAAAATATTTAACTTATATTTTTTTATTTTTTTTAATTTGCAGTTAAATTGCAGTCAGCAGAAAACACCACACCTAGAAACTTCATGACAAGAAAATACCCATTGTACATAGCTGAAACTTACTTATACCTCACTAAAGTGAACTCTGTTTACAATGATCTTTCCAGATATAAGGGTGCTTTTAGTGTCTGGAACTGCCGTCACCTCTACATAATGATTTCATGTAATTCTGATGCATGATCAGAGTGCACATTGTTCATCTTGTCGTGCTATGTGGCTTGCAAGTGGAAACTGCTGGTAAGAGTTGCTGGTAAAACTGCAAATGGTGGAGGATTTGGAGCGAAAAAAAAAAATCTGAGGCAGAAATGTGTAAAGAAAGTGGCACTGCTAGGAGAACTGCTGGTCAACTGAGAGAAAATTAAGTCAACTGCTGTAGATGGTGGGATGGATGTCATTTGTGAGGAAGAGGCTCTTATGCCACTCATTACAAACAAAGATATAGGAGCATTTCAAATCTTTCAATCTGGTGCATGCTAAAGCCATCCATCAATTTTGTGATCTCAAGATTTCAAATGCTTCTAAGGGCTGATCTAGACACCACAGCCACCTATAGTTGACTGGAGAATGTTTCCTCAACAATGGTAAGAGGCTTCCACCACCAAGCATATCTACAATGCTTAGGAAACTAATTTGTTTTACTGGTTCGTTCCTAGGAAGACAATAACTTCTGTAAATGATGAATATGCTGGTGCAAAGAAAAGCAAGCAGAGCTACACTCCTTGAAGCAAGTGTGCATGGTTTTGAGCATCTTCCTCCCATTTTTATTGGTAAATTTGCAGAGCCTCAGTGTTCTCAGAATCTGAAAATCTTCTCTTGTCTGAGTAAAAAAAAGCTCAGATGTCTTGTCACCTGTGGACAAAATAGGTGAAAAAATTTTGCCAAGAAAATACACCATCAGAAGTGGAAGGCACTTTTGTTTGTTGACAAATGCTTGGCTCAAACAAAGACTGTTACAGTACACTTTTTACCACAGTCCAACCAACAGACCAGGGCTTAATTCATTACTACAAAACATGGTACTGAAAGTTCCTCCCTGGATTTATGGTAAACTGCATTGATTTGATACTAGCCATCACTTTCAAGTGAATATTCTTCAAGCCATACATTTCGCTAAAAAAAATCTTTAGACCATGTCACAAACAAATGCATAATACAATCAATCAGGTCTGTTAAGTTGAAGAAAAAGAAGACAAAAGTAAGATGGATGATATTTTGCTATGGCAGAGTCTCAAAGCCACTGAAACTATGCTCATGCATAGTTTCTGCCAAACACAGGACATGTTTGAAATAATAAACAAGATCAAAAACAGCTATAGAGAAAAAAGTGTATATGTGTACTGTAATGCAGTCAAACATCACTGAATAGTTTTTTGCAGAAATGAAAAGCCACATTGGTATCCTCCCTGTTTATATCATGAGTAATGCAATCATATTTATCAACTTCCATATTTTATCGTTTATGTTTTTAAAAGGAAACCCATATGATTAATTTAAGTATTAAAAATTTGTACTATTAAAAAAATCCTTTTGTAATTTTATGTAGGCACTCTTGTTATAATGTTGTTGTAGATTTGTATAATTATGTATTTGGTCTAATAATCCATCAATATGATTATAGTTTTGTTTTTCTTATGATTTAAAAATTTTTCTGTCATAATGCAAATGCTGTATAATTACCAGATAGTTTCATTGTTTTACAATACACATTTAACTGTTTATTTTTTATCATGTTTTTTTAAAGTTTCTATACAGTTCTATTTTCAGAAGTTCCATATGTTAAATTATCCACATGTTTGTTTATCTGTGCAAGTTGTGGCCCCATTTAATGTCAATAAACAGAGTTTTACTGTATTTCCAAACCAGGCTATTCTTGTCACAATTGTGAAGGTCAGCCCTTCTAGATAGCAAGCCTATTAAGATGTAGATACAAGACGAAACTGATGGATAAGCATTTACAGTAAAACTAATTGCTCCAGGAAAAATATAAGTGTAAACAACAAGTGGTTGCATGTTTTATCCAATTACC
Source organism: Nautilus pompilius (assembly GCA_018389105.1). Taxonomy (NCBI): domain Eukaryota; kingdom Metazoa; phylum Mollusca; class Cephalopoda; order Nautilida; family Nautilidae; genus Nautilus; species Nautilus pompilius. The sequence goes on along the minus strand of JACATO010000065.1, from coordinate 809,940 downwards.
TTTTTATCAGTCTTTGTAGGTTCTGAATCTGTTTGCTTCTGTTCATCACTGACATCTTCATCCACATCCCCTTGTGAATCTTCATGCACACCTTCCAAACTTGGTCTGCCAATAATGTCAGAAACAGATCTTCTCAGTCTGTCCTGTAGAAAAAGAAACAAGATTTCTGGACACTGAAGCCACACACTACTGGGTTACTCAAAACATTAGTTTTTTCTAAGTTAAAGTAAATAGAAGCATCAGTCAGTGCCATGTACTTACCAACAAAGGTGCCATTTCGTCTAATCTGTTTCCTTGTGTAGAGACGGCATTCTGTAACACATCGTAAGAAAGTTTGAATTGTTAAGAACAGAGGTTCCAACAAAACCAGGCTGGTTATCATTTACGAGTATAACTACAGCAAAGACAGCAAAACTTGCACAGTTTGACAAAACTTTTAAGAGTTTTACAATATGATTTTTTTAAAAAAAAAAGATAAACAATTGTTTTCAGACTTACAACACTTTAGTTCAGACAAAACTGAATCCCATAACTATTTATGACTGGCTGAATAACCTGGTGCTGCATGCAAAAAAAAAAAAAAATGGCTTTTATAAAAACGTTTTATATCAATTTGTTTAAACACAATCATTGAATGGACATTTTGTAACATTCTATAAGCTGTACACTTAAATTTAACTTTGTTCCAAGATCCTCTTTATAGACCTTGTTTTTATTTTTTCCTTGGGGTGAAAAGCAAAATAGATTTTTGCTTTGATCGACTCTTGAGCACATGATATCAAAACCTGCTGTTGATGGCTTTCAGATGGCACTCCAGGCCGACTGTTGGAAAATTGAAATCCGTGGTCACTTGTGAGCTGAATGAGCACCGTGAAGCTGTAGTGACTCCGAACCTTGAAAAGTGGCCTTTGAGGCCAGACTCTGGCACCCTTGGATCCTGAGGTACCTTTGTTATAACTTGAGGCTGCTAGGTTGCCTATTTTAAATGAGTGCAGTGAACTAAGTGTAATCTATAAGGCTTTTGATGGCCCCAAGATGGCCTTCAAATGCCAAAGTGCAGTAGCTTAAAACCTTTCCCAGATTCTGAAGTACCTACACTCAGAATTCGGGGCCTCTAGGTGCTATGTTCCACCACGAAAGAGTTAACAAGCACACAAACACTTGAAAATATGTATAGATTTAGTTACAATGCAAAAATAATTAAGCACAAATTATCAGATGCATTTAATTAATTAAATACCCTCATGTTGAAGGTTTGGAGACATTTGCTCTATATTTTTTTAGCATTTTTGAAGTAAGAGTCAGGGTAGCCAGTGGTCCAGTGGTAGACTACCTGACCGAAGTGGTTAAAGACCTGAATTTGAATCCTGGTTGAGACCAGATCTGTTCGGTGTATCTCTCTGCTCTTTTCCACCAGCCAACTGTGTGGGTTTCCTCCCACATCTGTAAATGAAGAGTCCCAGTAAAGTTTTCTGGGTATGTCATAGAGATTTTATGAGCAACTCTTGACTTGCTCACCCCTTGGCCACAACAAGAGCCTGCAACCATGCTCAGTTAACTATTTGCTTAATCACCAAGCTTAATGCACCCCACACTTCTCATTTCTGACTCCCTCCTGTGAGGTTCAGCAAGAAAAATTAGAGGTACCCAGAACCCATATGAGCATTATACACTACACCATTTTTCACAGACATAAAAAAAAAACACAAATCTGTTTGTGTTCTTCTTGACGGGTTAGTCAGGGTGTTGTCCAGAGTTTGAAGGGCATCAAAAGTTTAATTCTAGTGAAACTTCCTCAAGCTAAAAGACTCAAGTAAGTGAAGTAAATTACAATTGTTTATTAGGTGTCTGTAGGGTTTCTTGAAAAAAAGATCCAGTGTACTGGTTGAAAGTTTGAAAAAGAAACATTTAAAGCAAATTTTGAGAGAAAAACTCTAAACCAGAATAAGCATAATTAAATTATTTAATTCCATGATAATCACAGTTAATCTGTGAAACTTAATAGGTTACACACACATTCTACCTGTCTCTCTCTCGGTGTGTGTGTGGTGTGTGTGCGTGCATGTGTACCAGAATAAGGAAATGTGTGTACTATATGGAAATATGAAAAATCAAATCATGCATAATTTATTTTTATCTTCCTTGTCAATTTAGGCTATTGTCATAAAGGAGATGAATATGTAATCTGTAAATATTGTATTTAACATGATAAAGTAGTAGCATCACCAATCAGATCACTATTATATCCTACCAAAATAAAATGACAAACTTCAAAACAGAAAATGGTTAATTACAATACAATACAAAGGAAAGAATAAAACACATGCATGACACAAAGACTGAACCCAGTTAGGCATGGAATCAATGCTTTTCAATAACCATCTGGTCCAGATTTTGGCTCAGTGTTGCATCCAGTATGTTTATATCACTACTGAGCAATGTGTGTGTTGATTGGTCAAAATAATTCCCCTTTATGCTTTGCGGGGCTGATTTCAGAACTTTTAAGATGTTCCTCAGTTGTTGTTCTGGAAATAGGTGGGTCACACTACAGATGTGCTTCAGAATACTTTACTAAGACAATATCTGGTTGTTTTCAAGAACAGAAATGTAAGCCCGAATTAAGGCATCTCAAGTTGGTCTTGCTGCCATACCGCATTGCCACAGATCATCACACTGCAGCTACCTTGCTTAAACTGTTGGCAATGAACAGGTGAGCCACACTGCCTCCCTATCTGGAACAGTTAGAATATGGACTCATCAGAAAAGAGAATATACCAGTAAAGACTTATTTGTCATCCCCAGTTCCACTCCTTTCCATGTTGTACATTAGGGGTTCTATCAAGTTTGTGTAAAAAGCACTGCATCATTCTTTTGCTTGTTTTCAGCATCAGTGGTGTCAGCAATGTTTCGGTATGAGGGGTTGCTGTTAGAATTAAGAAAATGAAATGAATCTGGAAAAGGGTAAACATTTGGCTCTTCAGGATTAGATCTACGATCTTAGTGTTATTTAAATGCACAAAGAACTGTCAACATTTGTTGTTTTTTAAGTTATAAGGAATCAGTAGAGAAGCTGCTCCTTCAGTTTCTAATAATTAAATTTTTTACTTCAGTTTTAGAAAAATGACTTTGGTGGAAAAAATGAAACCAACAAACAGCAGAAGATGCCAAACATTTAAATTCTTGGGAAAATATTAACACCGGTGCGATATTGTAAAAGTTATTAATGGTTTATACATCTTTTATGAAAAAGTTCCGACACTTTCTGCTGTAGCACACTGTCAGCCTGTAGCATTTCCAAATAGAAAAATAAACAAAAGAATTGCTTTGTAACGCAAAAGTAAATTGTGCCTGTGCACCATTGTTATTTGATCAGCCTTATTAATGGCACTAAAAAAAAAATACAGACAAGAAAAATGTTGATTATGTCACCAATTCAGGTTAGAACAGTAAATTGTTTACTTAATAGAATGTTACTATAACAAATAATAAAAGAGAATTGTTCAGACATAAAGCTTCTGTCATCAAAGACTGCACACTGTAGGCTTTTTCTTATGATAGATAAATTAAACTATTATCTGTGCAGCCTGATACCTGACTGTCAAGTAAAAATCATTTTAGTGCAGAGGAAAAACAATTAGAGCTCATTAAAACATTCGTAAGATCTTTAAATGGTTGTGATTTTCTAAAATTATCATCGTATCAATGCCAAATTCCCTCGCCCTCTTTTATACAGACTTGTATTTCTGTAACCTGATTACTCTGGGCGGGGAGAGGAGAATTCAAAGTTATGCAAAAGTTTCTAGGCATAAAGAAAACTATTTACTTTTAAAAGAAATATATATGACAAAAAGCAGCCGGGACTGTTAATCTGGAAGGACCAATGCGTAGGTTTTATGAGCAAGTCCCACCTCTTCACCCTGAGTAAACCGGATTTAACAAAGCGCCAGAGTCTATTAGATGCTAATATTGCTGGGGCATGCAGACAATCAACGGGATAAATGCTCTGGCTATACAGACACCCTCCCTTCCAGACACTAACCAGCTTGACTTTTTATTTTAAAAGAAAAAGGATATTTTCATTTAAATTTTCTAGAGTGCACCATCTCCGCTCAGGTTTTGTGTTCAGTTTATGGGTGTCTGGAATTGCATACAACATGAATGTAATTAAAGTTCTTCTTGCAAAACAAATTTTGAAAAACAAACCCGACAGACAATAGGCAACTGGAGATGAGCATCTCGTTCTAGTGAAGCCCAAGAGAAAAAAAGTACATAAAAGGATGAAACATATTTTTGCATCAGTGTCAGCCATTGGAATCAATCTTTAAGTGTTCAATTAAAATTACAATGCTTTGGGTCTCACAATTAACAAAAAAATTCCATTAACTCCTTCCCTGCCAAGGTTTGACATCATTTCCATTAACAGATTCACTCCTCCATTGACAGATGATTTGGAACCCACCCCTACCCCGAAGCTTAAACCAACAATATCTGGTGCCACCAACTGACCAGCCATCTGTCGAGTGTCACCAAAAAAAAAAAAAAATACGTTAAATTGGTGATCTCCGACCTTGGCGGGAAAGGGGTTAACAAGAGATCTGGGCAAAAAAAGAAAACTTCTGACCAGTTGCAAATGAAAGCTTGGACCCTTTCAGAACTTAGTCGTGAACTCAGCACAGAAACTAATTGCATGTTTTGTAGGCTTTGACCGTATGGCGGCTGAGACAGCCATGAGAAGACCAACAATGGTATTATACGTATTAAATCACTACTGTAATGTTCTATCACTTTCACCCGTTAGGGGATTTGCCAACAAGATCCAACTGACCTCAGTAAATCTAATTTTTTTTTCTTTTTTGTGCTAACTGTGGGTATATATTAACCGTATGAAACTTACAGAGATGGTTTCAAAATCCTTGGTAGTATCTTCTTTCAGGTTGTTCAAATCTTTAATGTTGCCCTCTAACAAGGATGCAAGCTGTAATGAACAAAGAGTCATGGATCACTGCTAAAAACAAGAATAATTCTAACAGACTGTATAAAATTTTTTTTTACATAGACACTGTAAATGAATAATTCAGACTGCACCATAATAAAATTTATGCTAAATGTTCCATCTTTCTTTCCATTGTTAAATAAATGGTTTTCTACATGGGTGGAAAGTATTGAAAATTGCTACTGGTAGTTGTGTTATTTTTCTTTCTTTTTAAGCAATCTTTTCTTCTTGACACATCCTGTCCTGCCTTTTAAAGTCTAAGGAAAACTCACAGAGTGGGTTAGAGAGGGAAGATATGGAGTTAGGGGTGGGCAACCTATGATATGCATGCCAAAGGCGGCATATGACATAAATTGCTTGGTCAATCAGAATCACTTTATGAAATGTTTCACCATAAATGGGCAAACTATGATGTACAAAACCATTTTGAATGGCCCGCTAGCTGCCTTGCAGTAACGTCACTATTACCCTTTAGTAACAAAACCCACTGGAATCCTCCACTGATCCTCAAATGATTTTAAGATGTAAACCTAGGGTGTTTAATAATTGTTCACCTGGAAGCAGTGACTGGTGTGATAATTCATGAGGATTGGCCACCAAACAGTGGTTCAAGCGGATTGAGATGTGATGATTCATGTGAACCAGCAACTAAAAATCCAAATGCTAGCAAAGTCAAATGACTCATGCAATTACGACCCTCTGTTATCGATAAATCATGACACTGTGCAACTGATCAGTGCATTGCCAATGACCGGAAGTCTACAGGTTATATAAAAGCTACACAAGAGTGGTCAACAGCATCAGCTTAGCCCTTCTACCTGAGTCTTGTTTGTGTTTCTTGTTCAGGTTCTCCACCTGTCTTACCTGTATAATACACTGGTCTATGCATTCATCCTGCACCTTGATAAAGGCAACATGCACAAGCATAAGAAATTTCAGTTCACGAGAAAGCTAGATTCGGTGTTTGTCATTTAAAGCTGCATGGACAGTGATTTGTGCTTTTTTTTTGTTGCTGCAAATGGCTTGTTTATCGTATACCAAGCATACAAAAACAATTGTGAAAAACAAACATGACATTTTCTGACTACTCTGGCAAGACAGAAGCAATTTAAAATGCGGTAGCAGCTTACAGAAATCAAAGCAGCATTTTCACTGGTAAAAATCAATTTACCCGTGAGAAAGTAGTTTGTAGCCTTTTAAACATTGAGTATTTGAAAGAATCATTTCTCAGCTAGGAGTTTGTTCAGTCATTTATCAAATAAGAATTTGATCTTGTCTTGCATGAAAGAAATGCCAGTTTCTGTGAGATCTGTTTGGAGCCTGATGAAATGGCAGATGCCAAAAACCACTATGGTTTTCAGCATGGAGATGGTCCACCTCAGAATCAGATGGAATAAGAGAGAAACTTTATTGCTTGGAACAACAAAAGCTGAAGACATTGGGGAGGCTTTTTTTTTTTAAGAAACAGGACTGAGGTCACAAATAACTTATGCCAAAAGCAAACTACAAGTTTTCCCCTTCGAAATAACCCCCCCCCCCCTCGAGTCTAACGCACTTTCCCATCCTTCTCCGCCACGCCTCCATGCACTCCCGGAAGGATTCTCCCGGATTCTCCGCAGCTCCGTCGTCACGGCTTCCGCGTCCGGAAAACGGGTCCCCTTGATGACCCCCCCCTTTGAGCTTGGGGAAAAGGACAAAATATCACACGGAGCCAGGTCGGGTGAGTAGGGAGGTTGCTCCAGCACGGCGATGTTCTTCTCGGCGAGGAGCTGCCGGATACTCAGGGCGTTGTGAGCCGTCGCCTTGTCGTGGTGAAGCAGCCACCAGTTGTCCAGCCACAACTCTCGCCGCAGGATCCCTTTGTAGACATGCTGGTTGATCGTCTGGCCCTGGCCCTGTGGCCCCTCACATCGAAGAACGCGATCAACGTGAGTTTGGACTTCGACTGTCTTGCTTTCTTCGGCCTCGGCGACTCCGGACTCTTCCGCTTACGGCTCTGTCTGGCGCTCGGTCTCCGTCCGGGTCGTACTCTAAGATCCTTGACTCATCACCGGTGACGACTCCTCTCCCCAGCAAGTCTGGGGTTCGGTTCCATTGCGCCGCTCCTTCTGGTCATCGTTCAGCAGCAGCTTCGGTAAATAATCTTCCAGACGCTGTCGCGGTTCATGCCCAGCTCACTCGCGAGCAGTCAGTCAGCCGACGACCGCCACGCGCTCACCGTTGGGCCCCAGCCCCGCTCGTTGAAGGCCTTCCGCTCCTCCTGGGGTCGTCTTCCAGGTCCTCGCGTCCCTCGAAAACCCGTGAGCACGACATCGTCCCGTCTCCGTACACCTGCTGCAGTAGTCCGAGAGCTTCTGACGGAGGGACCAGAAACCTCAGGTTGGTTCGTTGCTCTGTGCCCATCGCTTGACGGCCTACAATTGAGGAGCTGTTAACATGAAAAAACATGCAATGGCTACAGAGAGCTGAGAGATCGCCATTATATAGAGCCCCCGGATATTACGTCACACGGTGACCCAACCCGCTAATCCCCGCCCCACAAGCGCCATTATATAGAGCCCCCGGATATTGCGTCACACGGTGACCCAACCCGCTAATCCCCGCCCCACAAGCGCCGTTATATACGAGCCCCCGGATATTACGTCACACGGTGACCCAACCCGCTAATCCCCGCCCCACAAGCGCCATTATATAGAGCCCCGGATATTACGTCACACGGTGACCCAACCCGCTAATCCCCCCCACAAGCACCGTTATATATACGAGCCCCGGATATTACGTCACACGGTGACCCAACCCGCTAATCCCCGCCCCACAAGCGCCATTATATAGAGCCCCGGATATTACGTCACACGGTGACCCAACCCGATAATCCCCGCCCCACTCACGGCTCAAACTATATCCTGTTACTTTTCTGACACACCTCGTATCTTTGGTGCGTCTGCCGTGATGAGGGGGTTTTTTTTGCAGCTCCTGTAACATTACATTGGCCATCCAATTGTCAAATTTTTACTGCCAACATTCATCCAGGAAGGATCATGGATTTTGTTGTTTTTCGCTCAGCTCTAAATCAGAAATTTCAAAACCATGCTGGAAGGAATGGACTGTGCGTATACAGACATTACTCTTCACATTAAAGCGTGATGGCCCAGCTGTAGCAAAGTTCTGGATTACTTTGTAAAATCCCAATACGGGACTAGATGATGTGGCTGGGAAATTTCATGTTTCTGACTGATATAACAACACAACCTTCACCCATTCAGGAGCAAGGACAAATAGTTGGGGATTTTGCATGAATGCTTAAATTTATTTGTTACAAAATAGGCAGTTTCCCCCCCCCCAATATTTGCATATCAAACTTCCACTACTTTCCTCATCTCAAAGAGCTATTGTTATGTTACTCTGCTGACATTAGTGAGATTGACTTCTTGATGCAAGACCTGAAATCTGAATTTTCTGAGTTTCAAGATTTCCAACATTTTTTACTGTTTTCATTCATCATTAAGCCCAACCATTTGAACAAGAATGACCTGGACTGGTCTTTGGATCAGTGGATGAACGCTGAACAATTTGAAATGCAGCTCCTTGATTTAAAAAGCTTGGACTTGTGATCAGCTAAGTTTAGAAATCTGTGGACTGAGCTTGAAACTAATGAAACAGATCTTGGGGTCTGCCTTTATTCCAGTCTGCTGAGCTTTACTTCTTGAGAAATCAAACTATTTAAAAAAGGTGGCTTTTCTGCCTTAGGGTCCACATACTTTTGTGAGCAGATATTTTCTCATGTGAAATTTGCTGCCATTTTATGTTGCAACAAATAGTAACTAAGAAGTTTTGTGCGGTTGAAACTACCCAATTTACAAAGCCAACACTGGAAGCTTGAGTCAGGGAAAATAGAAGCAAGGATTCCACTATGAACCAGAAATTTTTAGTCTAAGAAATGTACTTTTGAAGTGATATGTACAACAACATCAATATTTATTATATTATGTTATATTACTATTAAAATAAAACCATTATGTTTTAATTAGTCCAAACTTGATGGGCATTCCTTGAGTACAGCATTAGTCGCTTTCAAAATTTAGTCTTCGTAGCTTAAGCTACATCAGCATGCTTGATGTTTAAATTAGGTGAACAAGGTCCACCGTCCTTGAAAGTTTGTTGATCCTTTGGTTCGGGTATCAGCCTTAGTGATAAAGTGGGTTACCCAGGTACAGCTAGAGGCTCTTGATCAGTGGTCAAAGTGCAAGCTAATCAAGAGAGTTACCTGCTGAACTTCCACTACACAAAGAAAAACATACTAAAACTACTCATCTTTAGATGTGAAAGGAAACCTCAACTGAGCTAGTGTTGACTGGGATTCAAACCCAGGGCCCTCAACCATGGCACTTAAATAGTCTACAACTTGGTTGATGATGTTTACTCTTCAATTTTTTTCTGTGCAACATATACATCACCTTAGAATAGTATCTTCTGAAAACTGTAAGTTGCCAGAAGTAAATTCCTCCCTTCAATTTTCCTTGAGATGGTATTCTGTTAATAACAAGTAACATTTCACTAATTTCTGCAAGTTCTGGAACAATGAGCATGGAGCTAGGAGAAAGACTTGTCAGTGTCCATGGTAGGCAGAATGGTATGTTTCTACATGGATTCCTATAACAGTCATGAGAGCCCATTATCATGAAAAGTTCTGACCCCATGCAAGTCTGGATTGATAGAGCCTGCAGATACTTTGTGAAATACATTTTGATAGAAAAGAAATGCCAGAATGGCCTGCTTCACAGCAACATGTTGCCATTCAAACAGTCCTTCTATAGCCTAAGGGGTTCTGTGGGAGATCCTATACCTAACTAAGGCTTTTCTAACATTTCTGGCCAGAAATGCTCTATGTTTAAATTTCACTGTTAGACAATTCCATTTTTATTAACTTTCTAAAAGAAAAAGAAGAAACATTCATTCCGGATGTTATGACTCTTTGTACCTCACTATCTGTGCTGTCTTTAACTGGCCTAATAAACCAAACTGATTAAGACTCTTTGCTATGTTGAGGCAAATGAGAATTGCAAAAAAAAAGAGAAAAATGTATCTAATATTAACCTAGCAACAGTGAAACTAGCTGACTTGCTACAGTTCAGAGATGAATGTATATTGTGGAAGCATTCACATAATTTGTATTGCATTTAGTTCTCTTTATCTATTAAGAAAAAATTCTTTCAATCTATTTGTTATTATGACAACTATAATGAAGTCACACTATTCATGAACAACAATAGCAGTTTTCTTGTTTTGTTTTTGGAAGGGAATTTGTTACTGATTATAATTCACTTTACGCTCTAGAAACAAATAAAAAATGTTTAAGGAAGTTCAAATGAAACGTGAGCAGATATAATTCTATTTTCAGCTGAGTTTCATTTGCATATTTCTAGTGTGTTGCTATAGTAATGGATACGTGGTATTGTTTTTGTCAACCAAAATAGTTCTTCAACTTTATAAGAGAGGTAAACAGAAATAATTAGAAGAGATTGTGGAATAAATCCGTACAAGTTAAACCATTTGTATTATGTTACAATTTTTGTTTCTTTTTAATTGATGGCAGGATTGATATATTTTCGCATGAAGTCACATTTAAGAATAAGTATAAAGCAATAAATAAACATATGAAAAAATTTCCACAATGGCTGTCTTGTTTTAAAAGCCAATGAAACATCTTCATGGTTGTCACATGACCAACAATGTTAAAATGTTCTAATCTAAATAATCGGGTTCCTGTGACAGTAGTGTACACAAGACCTGAGAGAGGAGAACCTATCTTTTCTAATTAAAAAATAGTATAGACTAACACTCTCAGCTACTGCTGTAATATATTCAGTTCCTTTATAATTCTACTATTTTTTTTTAAATTCTAATATCCATCCACGTTAATACATTTAGCCAATTCACAGTTAGGATCCCTGCTATTTTTAAATGTAGCTAATCAAAAAGATTTGACTGCCTATATACACACAAAGCCCAGAGTGATTTTGAATCATTTATGAGATGATGAATCTAATTATCAACATCAACTGTGCCTAAAGTATCTAAAAGAGAATTTATTTTTTACTGATTTGCTAAGTCTTACCTTTCCCAGCATTTCTATTAAAAATCATTAAGAAATAAATTTTCAACTGATAACAGTAACACACTCTCTCTTTAATTTAGAATGTGAAAGTACATTTTTCTCTGATTAAAGCAGAAATATTTTATTCAGAAACATTTACTATGCACAAAATAAAATAACAATAACACAACAGTAGAAACAGCAACAATAACATGCACACTAAACAGAAAAATCTAAAGATATTGGAATCTGACATAACTCCATTAGTGAAGAAAAACAAAACAAATGAAATTTAATAAAAACAATTTATTTCTTGGCTAAATTAATCCATAGATATCATTACAAAAATATGTTAATGGCAAAATGAAATTGCGATTTGTATAGATACCAAATAGAGTAAAATTGCACATGATGCTGGGTGCATTCAGTATTAGGTGCAGCCATCTGAAAACATCTGAGCATCCTTTCTGGACTAAGACCAAGCATAGATTGTGTTGCTTCTGGAATGTAATTCCTAAGCCTCACATGTCTACTAAGGAAGTCCCAAAGATCTGGGGATATAGCCAGTAGCCATTTAGTAGTGATGATCATAAGAAACACAGTGACAATGACCCGAACAATCACCTGAGAGATCCTATGGTCCACAATACATTTCCACTAATCATAACAGTTGTGGTAGATAACAATGATAGCAACACAGCATAATTCTCAATACTGACATAAAAGTAACTTCTTACAAATCCAAATCGAAGTGAGTTTCATCAAAAAAGACATCAATTACTGTCAATGGCCCTTTGTTGTTATCATTAGACTGCCTCCAAGCTGAATGACTTGAGTGATGAAGGCTGCTTAAAGTGAGACGATCAAATGAACATCATGTATGGTCTTCATCCCTTAGTGTATAAACTAGATCAAATGGTAACGTGGCTGCATATTAAACTGAGTTTCTGATATCTGACTGCCAGTAGGGATTGCTGGATCTGAGGAATAGTGAGTTAGTTACCTGGCTTGCATGGCTATACAACGAGTGATAACCTCTGCTGTACTTTCAGTGCACATTGCTCATGTTTCCTATGTTAGAATTTAAACTTATAAGGAAACATATAATAGTAATTTGCATTTTTGGTTGTAATAATTTTAATAAATCAAACAACCTTAGATTCTTGTGCCCAGTATCTGTATGTGAATACAATCTATCTTAATTTTCTCACATAAAAAAGCAAGTTTGTGGTTTATAGCAATCCAAAGCAAATACAAGACTACACCTGCAGATTTATCCCTGTTTTGACTTCTGTACCAACATTATCATCTCTTAATACAGTAATACTGAATTATAGTCATGAGGTTAAGAATAGTTTGGTGAGGTATTTAAACAGTCAAGGACCTTTTGACGTAGAAACATGTGTTTGTTTATTTAATTTGCAAATCAAACAAACAGTGCTAGGATATTATTTATGGCTGTTATTACCAATGTCTTTATAAGCAGTAGACTTGTACAATACTTTGTGTGGTTGCTGAGAAAAATCACATTTGTTAGACAGTGGCCCTTTTGTTAGTATTTATAGCCACTTCTGCACAGGTGGGTCATCTATTTTCGCTTCTTAAGAAACTAAACCAAAAGCAATAACTTGTAAGAGTAAAATGGTACTTATGATACTGACATCAGAAAGCATGAATGAACTTTAATTTTCCCCTTCTTTCTAGGTTTTCCTAAACCCTGGTTTGCGCTAACCCCACACAAGGGTGTATACTTTAGCATAGCATTAACCAAAAGCCTCAAATTACTTTGTTGCACCAGACGTCTGAAACTTATCATTCATATTCATCAAGGCCATCTATTTTGTGGTTATTTTGTCCATCATCAAACATTAAAACAAGGTTTTCAAACATGCACATTTGGAGATGATGCAATGTGGTTTACTTATGACATTCTGTGTGTAATGCTACTAAAAATGTAAGTTAAATTCCCTTTATCTTTTAGAAGTTAACAAGACTAATATGGCCAGCTGCTCATTCTGTTTAACAAATAAGTGCATATATCAGTAATATTATTTGTTTAAATTAATATTAAAGTTGCCACACATATTAACTTAAAACAGTATGCTATTTTAATAACTTTCCAGTTACATCAATGAATTTTCGGATGCACCTACACTTGAATACTGTATACTATAAATTACTTTCAATTTCATTATAAAATTTTAATTACTTTATAAATTTTAATTTATTTTTGAGAAGGGAGAGAGAAAAGATAAAAATATAACCACTAAAATTAGGTGTGAAGGTCCTTAAGCATAACTAAAATAGTTGGTGGTTATTTATTTCTAAAACTTCATTTGGTCCATATCAAAAACATGATAATTTGATTCTTAAAGTTCGTATACATATAAGGGGCACGGTGAGACAGAGTTGATGAATTAAAGGTGTTTGTATCCATATCGCCCTTTCTTTTGTCAGGGACAATTACCGAACATTTTGTGGCTGTAGAGGAAGCTTTCTATTGATGAGAGGACATCTATTAACAGCGATCTATATAATTAAGTGGGATCAATCCTGGTGCACGTGACAAACCTAAAAACGGCTTTAATAGCGCATCTGTAAATGTCCCGAAGAAAGTGCTGGGCTTAGGATCCATGCCCCAAAGTTCGATGCAGGTTATGATGGGGCACGATGAGACAGACGACTCACTACACATTTGGAGTGGACTTTAGTAGAACTGATATCTGTTAATAGCAAGAATTTTTTTTTTTTTTAAAAAAAGAGTCTATTAAATAATGATGAGTCTCGAACAATTAATGGGTTTACATACGAGAGCCAAAAACAGGGTACATTATACATTCATTCGATGGGTTAAAATGTGAATAATAATGCTTCCCAGTAAGGGGACAGAGCGGGACAAATTGCGACTGTTCTTTTCCATACTCTGTTATCATCAGGGAGGCTCGAGTCCAGTATAAGGGGAAGCAGAGGGAGGAGGCAGGCGATCTCCAGTAGGTAAGTTCAGCCAGTGTCCCTGTATGGTCTACCACGGGAATATGCGTGGAGGGGATGGGGAAGGAGGAAGGAGCTAGAGCTTAATCTTACCTTTTCTATTGCGTTCTCGTTCGCGTCGATCCTGTTTTTCAACGCCATGAACCGCCAGGTTTCGGCCATGGGGGTGTCCGCCGACTCCTTGTCGCGGGCGGATTTGTCGAAGGTGTCCGTGCTGGTGGGCAGGGACGTGAGTCGGTCCAGCCGCTTGGATAGCCTGTCCACCATCTCCGTCAGCGCCGGCGACACGTCGTCGCTCGCGCTCTTGTCCCTAGGGGCCGGCTTGCCGTCACCCATCAACGCCCTTTTCTGCTCGGCGCTCCCGCCCCGCGGTGACGGCTCGCGGGGACCGCCGCCCCTTTCGGACACGGAAGCCCCCTCCTTTTCCTTGGGGCCTTTCGTGGGAGATTGGGCGCCGGCGAGCAGCTTCCGTTCGTCGTCTCCTATGTCGGTGCTGCGGTTGTTGGCGATCCCCAGGTGCGCGAGGACCAGCCCCAGCAGCTTATGTAACACGTTGAAGTTCACGGCCCCTATCTCCGGTGTCCCCAGGGACAGGTCGAGGAGCTCGGAGAAGCTGCACGAAGTCATCCCTGCTTAAAGCTCGATTCCTTACAAACCTCTCTTTTCCCTTTACTTTTTTTTGTTTCCCCCTGGAGTTCGGTCTCTCCTGCCTTTTTTTACCCCTCTTTTAATCACGTGCATAGGAAACCACTGAGGTAGTTTGTTTTTGGTTTATTCTTGGAAAACTCCTCGAACGAAAATTCTTTTGGGAGTTTTATGAGAACGTCATATTTCCCTCCCAACTCCCACTCGGTGTATTCATGGGCGCCCAGAACCGAGCGAAGAAACCGACCGCTGTGCTCGGATATCCGCAGTACCGGGACCCTATACCCAACCCCGAACATCTGCCTAATTGTACATATACATATAATCAGCCCCCAACAATGTTCCATACAGATATCACTGGATGATTACTTTATGAGGCGGACTTATTTCTCCCTCTCCCGCTATCTCGTGTTACTCCTGGCAACAGTAAGCTTTCTGAGGTCACTACCTTAGAGACGAACAGAAGAACGAACGAATAATAATAAAAAAAAACTATTACTACTACTACTACTATTACTATTATTAATACTAATATCAGCAAGCCATGCGGAAACTTCGCTGCCGTCTTTTTCAACGCTGTATTGCCAATCAAAATGCTTTATTAATGTTTTAAGAGAAACAAAATCGCGCCGTTAACTCATTACTAACAAACTCCATTATTGATGATTGCTATCGATCTGTCTGGAAGATGAAGATGGCATCCATACACAAAATTCCATGTGAAACAAACCTATCTATTATCATTTTTAATAAACCTGGTACTCTCGACGAGAAACTGTGAATAGAAGAAAGGCCCAGTCATTGTCAATCAGCTGTGTTTATATACAAATAGTAATTTGGAATCTACTGAACAGGATGTCCAAGATGCTATTCAGATGATAACAGCACTACAATTAATGGTTTATAAGTTTCTGATACATTGTTCATATGGTTGCTCATGTTTCTTTTTCTGGAATAATGCATTTCAATTAAAAGTAAAGTGTTGAAAAGCTAGGGAGAGATGCTTTCGCATAGTTTGCTCCTAATTTTGAATGCCATTATATATACAATATTCTAATTTAAAATTAAAATATAATTATAACGAGTAAGAAGTGTATTAGAACTTTACCGACAGAAGAATTATAAAAATTTCGCGTGAATTAAATTGTCATATGTAATTAAAATTACTGTTTTAACTTAACATTATTTTTAGAATTACTTGTAATAAGCATATTTGCATATATGTAAAATGATCTATTGTTAAAAACATAAAGGGGGAGGAGGAACTGTGGCAAGATATCTAATTAGTACGAGCGCCGTATTTAGGAGTGAAAAACAACCTTATAACGCATTCTCATTATTATTTTTTTAAATGTTAGAATTAGTACATTTATTATGAAAATAAACTAGCAAAACTTCCTCAGCTTTTCAGCTGTCAGCATCCTAAATTTGTCTCGTTTTCCCTATTGAAACCCGAGGTCTGCTAATATTTCTGTCAGCCGCGATAAACAATTTTTAAGGTAAACAAATGGACCTTATTCTGTTTTCTGAAAAACAAAAGAAATTCTAAAAAAATTATATAAATATATATATATATATCATTTTGAAGACAGAACTGCTACAAAATGTCATTTGTCTTAGAAATGGCTGGCGGCTTCTTTACAAACAGAACCTCTTCTATTAGTGTGTTCAAACTTTCGTAGGTGGCGCGCGTTGATGACGTCACTCGAAATGGTTCTGTACAAATGAATAATGGAGGACGTTAAATCAAACTATTTCAACAATTACCTGTAAATATTGATTGGTGAGGAAGGTAAATAGCTTGTTGTTTTTCTTTTAATTATAGGCAGATGAAAGCCAAATTCTGATTGCATGCACAACCAGTTTAATTGTAATACTCGCCATGAATATGCTATTGGGCTCGATAACTCGAAGTGGCACGCGAGTTCTCGGCAAAATCTCCTTACAAAAACCGTGGGTGACCCTAAACTTGCTCCAAGTCGAGGTATATATTTTTTCGAGTCCCTTGAGTTGCAGTCGCACGCTAATTCCTCCTTATAGCTCGAATTGTTTTTTTTTTTCTTTCTGAATTCCTCGCGCTACAGGAAAAATACTCACACGGAGTTTTCTTTACGGACGGACCATCATAAAATGTGACTCGACTTATACACGGTTCCTGCGAAAATCCTAACTTATTATTTTTTTTTTTAAATCAAGAAATATGTTGTGGGGGGGTCGGCTTTCACACCGCGTAGACTTCTGCACCGTCAAATATGGTAATAATATATGTATCTTACAAACCTTTACACACACACACACCCCCCCGATGTAGTTATCTCCCTTGTATCATAAAAAAATCCCCTCTGTACATAATCGCCAATAACGTAATTTTGACGAATAAATGTTTATTCAGAAGTTTTAAATTATCCTTTAGATTAAAACAAAACAAAAAAATTCAATATCGATTCGGATACCTGACCAACACGCGCTTGCAATCTTGTGGCCAGGCAGATAAACAATACCTGTGCGCGTTGCAAGTTTAAGTGATGACATCATTCCCCAGGTACGTCTGACCCCAGGGAGGTCAGGAAATCACGTTTCCCTTAGCCGACCCGTACAAATTGATTATCTTGCTTGGCTTAAAATGACAGCCGACATCGAGGAAAAAATGACGCGAATAAGAAGTGGAAAGTCATTTCTACGAAGTGTTTAGGCCGGGTTAGCTATTTCTCTTATTTAATGTTGTGCAAATGGCGCAGTACCGATGATCCTACCAAAAGACCCGACCCGTCGAAGGTTATTCTTTTTTGAACACCTGAAAATCTCACGTGTACAGTTTTTTTAAAAAAACCCCCAGAAAATCTAGATTAACGAAAGTCATCACCGACAGTCAGTCGTAGAATAAAAGGATGGTCTTCTGGCTTGTAAGAACATCTGAATTTTATTCTAAAACGTAGTATGGCATAAGTGTACAAAGGCGCAGGAAGGTCCATAGTTTGTAGGCATTCCCCAAAGTAATTAAAGGGGGCGTCTATTTTAAATATTTACCAAACTAGATCCCAGTGACACCTGGCTAGGACAGAGTTTCGCTAACTTTTAGTTCCTCAAAAAGACGTTTATTAACGTGTCGACGGTTTCGAGAGAACCTTCCGGAGACATTTGCAAGCCACCGCTAGAAAAAGCACTCCCAACAACGAAGAGTTCGTCATTTTGATACGGCTTCATCACGCCCCTCATGATGGTGCTCCATCTGGATTTAGCTTTCCAGAGATGCCATAACGTGTCGGTGTCTTCGTTGTTCCAGTGTTGCCAGGCGCCACTGAAGGGCTGGGGAATGGAGTCGTTTTTCATCCTGAAAACCGTGGCCAAATGGATGTTGACGTGTTTGAGGACTTCCGTGGAGAACTCGGAACCCTGGAGAGACTTTTCGAACACATTCCCAGACCTCTGGAGTGTTTCCCAGTACTCGATGTCTTTGTCAGCGAAGACGGCCATAAGTCCGTGTAGCCGAGAAGTTCTCGGCTTGCCGATGTCCAGCGTGAAATGAGTTGGGAGGTCTGTACGGATGTCTGTGGCTTTGACTGGGGAATCCTTCCACCACGGTCTCTTGTATGCGAGAAAAACTTTGACTACTGGAATATCGTGGACGGAGTCCAGCAATTCTTGGTACTTTCTGCTTCTCAGGGTTCTGTACCTGATCTTTTTTATCGCCTCTTTCGGAAGAGCAAGAATTACCTTCTTGGCACAAACTCGATGATATTTCTGAAAAGGAAATGTAAAGAGATTTAATTATGTGAAGAAAATTCTAATGCGATTTACTAGAAAGAGTTGATTCTTTTTTTGTAAATTAAAAAAAAAAAACATATATCGTTTTGAATAGCATTTTGTCTTTGAGGCCCAAAATGCCGGTCTCACGAGGTA
The DNA here is from genome assembly GCA_018389105.1 of Nautilus pompilius. Taxonomy (NCBI): domain Eukaryota; kingdom Metazoa; phylum Mollusca; class Cephalopoda; order Nautilida; family Nautilidae; genus Nautilus; species Nautilus pompilius. Next base: position 791,317 of record JACATO010000065.1, on the reverse strand, counting down.
TCGTGCTTTAAATGTCTGTATACCTCAGTGCTCTAAAGCCTTATATACGGTTAAAAACTGCACCGATGTACTAAACAGAATAGACTGGCTGCGAATCTTCTCTCAGGTCACGCACGTTCTCCTCCGTTTGAACTTAAAGTTATTCAGAACGGTCACAACTTAATACTGTAGAGTTAAAATTCATAATACATCTAATTTCGATTTTAAATTGAGAGTTAAAATAATCCTTCAGTAATACGCCGATTCCATTTGCTGATGTCTCTAAGCAGGGAACCGTAGCCACGTCTATTTCATACGTAAACTAAGATTCGCATTGTAACGTTACCAGAGTTTACTTCGCCCTTCTTTGGTTTATCTCTGTTCTGACAATTCTTCTTATTTTCTGTCTATTTGCTTTTTTGTTGTTTAAAGTTTATGTATGTTAGAATTTTTTAAAAAAAATATTTATTTGTAAGTAAAGAAAATAAGATATGCATCGATCCCACACTCTGAAGAAGCTAATTTTCATTTTTTTTTTCACAAGGAATCGGTTTATAAATTAATACCTGCAATTATATATAATTATAGTTTAAGTCCCATTATTCTTTTGTTGCTAGGACGCTGTACAAATTCCCGAAGGTCTGTCAGTTCGAATCCCGGTCGGGCTCAGCCCCGCGTATTACTCCGACGCATCTCTCTCACATCTGCAAAATGAAGAGTTCTGGCAGAGACTTCAGTTTGGTTCGTTCGGTAGCGAAAACGTACTGGTGACAGCCGCCGTCTCGGAAGGAACCGACCCTCCACCAAAACACCACGGAGCCAACCATAAACCAGTGAGAGGCGACAAGTTAAATGGGGAGAATGTCGCGTGTAGTTTTGATATGTTCCAGAAGCTTTTAATTTCTTTTGTCTTTGCAAACTTCTACTTATCCGAAAAAAAAAATTTTTTTTCTTTCTTTTTAAAACTGTTGATGATTAATATTCATTAAGGTGCCACCTACCTGGGGTTGGTTTTTTCGGAAAAAATTCAGAGTGAATCCTTTTTCCCTGGTATTTTTTTCTATTTGGATAAGTTCATGTTGAAGATGGTAGCGGTGACTGGATGGAGAAATAAATTTTTAAAAAAAAAATATGTATATAAATATATATATATATATATATATATATATATTAGATATATATGATATATATCTATAGAGAGAGAGAGAGAGGAGAGAGAGAGAGAGAGAGAGAGGATAACGTCAGTACTAGAGAGAGGATAACGTCAGTACAAGAGAGAGAGAGGATGACGTCAGTCCAAGAGAGAGAGGATGACGTCAGTACAGAGAGAGAGAGAGGATGACGTCAGTACTAGAGAGAGAGAGGATACGTCAGTACTAGAGAGAGAGAGGATGACGTCAGTTAGAAGAGAGAGAGAGGATGACGTCAGTACTAGAGAGAGAGAGAGGATGACGTCAGTACTAGAGAGAGAGAGAGAGGAGGATGACGTCAGTACTAGAGAGAGAGAGAGGATGACGTCAGTACTAGAGAGAGAGAGGATGACGTCAGTACTAGAGAGAGAGAGAGGATGACGTCAGTACTAGAAAGAGAGAGGATGACGTCAGTACTAGAGAGAGAGAGAGGATGACGTCAGTACTAGAGAGAGGATGACGTCAGTACTAGAGAGAGAGAGGGGATGACGTCAGTACTAGAGAGAGGATGACGTGAGTACTAGAGAGAGAGAGAGAGAGAGGATGACGTCAGTACTAGAGAGAGGATGAAACGTGATGAGATAGAGACTAGAGAGAGGAGAGGATGACGTCAGTACTAGAGAGAGAGAGGATAACGTCAGTACTAGAGAGAGAGAGGATGACGTCAGTACTAGAGAGAGAGAGGATGACGTCAGTACTAGAGAGAGAGAGAGGATGACGTCAGTACTAGAGAGAGAGAGAGAGAGAGGATGACGTCAGTACTAAAGAGAGAGAGAGAGAGGATGACGTCAGTACTAGAGAGAGAGAGGATGACGTCAGTACAAGAGAGAGAGAGAGGATGACGTCAGTACTAGAGAGAGAGAGAGGATGACGTCAGTACTAGAGAGAGAGAGAGGATGACGTCAGTACTAGAGAGAGGATAACGTCAGTACTAGAGAGAGAGAGGGGATGACGTCAGTACTAGAGAGAGGATAACGTGAGTACTAGAGAGAGAGAGAGAGGATGACGTCAGTACTAGAGAGAGGATAACGTCAGTACTAGAGAGAGAGGAGGATGACGTCAGTACTAGAGAGAGAGAGGATGACGTCAGTACTAGAGAGAGAGAGAGGAGGATGACGCGAGTACTAGAGAGAGAGAGAGGATGACGTCAGTACTAGAGGAGATAACGAGAGAGAGAGAGCGGGGAGGGAGAGAGATAGAGAGAGAGGAGAGAGGAGAGAGAGAGAAATTTTTTAAAAGTATCTATTTAATCTGGAATCATGCATAACACAAGCAAAATTATAAGTGGGGTTAATTAACCTTCCTGCGGTGGACGGCGCCACACCCTTACATGACGGATGTCTCTGAGATTTGCGAAAATCTGAACTCATCTGGAAAAAATAGGAAAACGTAGGATGGTGCGGGACTGCTTGCGTCGCCCACCGCAGCCGACGGCTGGCATTACGGGTGTCACACACTTGTGACAGCGCCGATCCTCCTCCCGTCCTCTCGCTTATCTATGCAGTCAGCCCGTTTCGAGGGCTGCTGTCTGCTGAACAGATGGACCGAAATAAAACCAGCCGTGGGAAGTAAAGAGGCCGAGGAGAGTTTTCGTTCTGTTGAGAATTAATTTTTATGTCGTCTAATGAATTACATTTGCTTATGCCTCGTCTAATATGCTGCCCGGGGAATGTATCTCCCGCTGTTGTAACGGGGTGTCGGCCTTTTCTTCCTTCTCTCTTTGAGCGGGGGATTAGGTTTGTAATGGGCGCCATTTTATCTTTGCCGCTCGACCCGAGTCGCGGTCTTTAGAAAGCCGGTGCGTACGTACGTTTCGTAACTTCTGCGGAACTGCTCGATCATTTTCCACGGTATCCTGTTCATCCCACTTCGTACTGTGAGCAACTTCGGGTTTTCATCATTTCTCGCGGGGAACAGCAAAGCTGCGTTCACGTTCTTCGTAAAATGGCCGTGGAACCCGAAGGTGTCTTTTATGTACCTCACCTCTTCGCCGTTCACATATTTGTGGTAGATGTTTGCGGTGCTGGAAGAGAGAGAGAGAGAGAGGAAAAGAACTACCTACCTCCTGGTGTTTACGTTTCATTGTTGGTTTCTATTCTTAACCAACGATTCTAAAATCTACCCCTTCCGTCTTCGCACCACCCTGATTCAGTCTGCGCGTCCCCCAGCGCCATCTCTCGGTACTTTCATTGGTTTTCCTCCTACGCACTTACACATACATTTCACGACATTTTAACCCTTCTAATTGGAATTTTACTTATCTATTAATTTCCAAAGATAAAGTACTTACAGTTAATTTAGCATTCTATAATTCCACTCTGTTTTACTGTCTACAGTTTGTTTTTTTTTTCAAAATTATCGATCAGTTTATAATAACTTTCTTAATTTTCAATTTTTCTTTCATAATGATTATTAAAGCCAGAACTGGATTTTATGTGTTTTTATACAACTTTACCAAAAGGTGCTTCCCTATTCAAGTTAAGTTATCGAAAAGACGGCAAATTGGTGAACGAGTGGTCTCCCCCTTTAAAAAAAAAAAAAAAATCTTCGGTAACCAGATAGCGCTATTCTCTGCTGTCGGGCGCAAACCAACTTCTATAAGGGAGACAACCTTGATAGGGAGAACTTGGTTACCATGTTTGGGGTTTATGCACAGAACTAAGAGGTTACTGGATAAAATGTACTTATGTTAGTATTCACGTTTACTCTTATGTGGATTTTGGATTATTTGCTGACATAAAGGGTTTTTGTGCTGTAAGGGGTTTTATGCCTAATTATTCTTACATTTAAATAAGTTATTTCAAGTTTCTTTTAACTACCTTTGTCGGTCTCTCTACTCTGCACTCTCACAGTACTATGTCCATTGTGTGGTTTGGAATTTAGTTATGCTGTCGCCATATTCAGACGAACAAAAGTGCTTTCTCTCCAGGGATGTGTAAACATATTTAACTTTAATTAGGTAAACTTTAAAGAAGAAGCGTTGCCAGCGGGAGGGGAAATCCCCTACCAAAGTCCTCCATTCACAGATGCGGGAGGGAGCCGAATAAATACGGTGATAATACTCACCCTTGTCTGAAGACGTTTATCCCGTCTTGCGTCTTCAGGCTGAGGAGATCAGGGGCGTCGGGGTTCTGCGTGTTGTTTTGAAATATCTGACTGGAAACACAAGGGAAGAAACGAGGGAGAAAGAGAGTTACTTTCAGTTAGAGGGAGATTTGTAGAGCAGCAGTGATTCAGAAAAGGGGACAAAGGGGGGATCACCGCTAACAGTAAATGCATCTCAACGAAGAACAACAACGAATAAAAAGACCGAGAGTTTCGCCTTTTGTGGGGGCCCTGGACTACCTTAAAACAAGCTTTCAAGTCAGAAGGGCTCAAAATCGCAAGACGGGGGGGGTCTCACGAAGACATTTATTAATAATTTGTTGTTCTCGGGCCCAACTATTCGGAACAGTAGCTGTACAGAGAAGGGGAGAGTGCGACACCGGAAACCATGGCCAGGTCGGAGGTGCCCGGTGTTTTCCGACTTCGGCCGATCTAACGAAATCCTTTATTAGAATTATTCGGGGGTTTTTTTAGATGTGAGAGGAAATCCACGAAATCCTTTATTAGAATTATTCGGGGGGGTTTAGATGTGAGAGGAAATCCACGCAGCAGACTGGTGACGGAGAGAGAGAGAGAGACTATGAAGTATGCCAGGGCGGACCGGTAATCGAAATCGGGCTCTCATTGGCTCCTAATGTCACGTGACGAGCTATTAGAGATTAAAGCGCTCGCCAGTGAAGGCTGCTCCACGTGAAGGACCAGGCAGTAAGTAAGACGCACATTAGCGCGAAGTGACTGGTCTCAGTGGATGCGCCGCTGCCCGAAAACCTTTACTGACAGAAAGCAGCCAGACAGCGAGGCTGAAATGAAACAGTGAGGTGACCGGACCCGGAGAAGGAGGTTCTCTTTACAGACGCGGAGCGGTGTAACAACACTCGGCCTGCAGCGGCTACAGTGAAGCAGGGAGGCAGATGGACGCAAGAGGGTGGACGGGCTGCATGTTAGACAGAGGTGTCGGAGATTTGCGTAAAACCGAAGGTATTCTGACTGTCGACAGGTACAAGGGAATCCTCATCCATCATGCCATTTTGTCAAAAAGACCCCTTATTGGGCAGGAATTCATTATATCCACAACCACGCAACCAATGTGGTGGAAAACTGTCTGGAACTCAAAGAGGCTGGTGGAGCAGTCGCTAAGATGCCTGCGGTACAATGTCTTGGTATGAATATCGGTGAGGCTATATAGAGTTATATGGCTACTGAGAAAGTGAAAAGGCAACCAAACATTTTGGAAAGTGCTATAGGATGCTTGGAGGATCGTTCCACAGTCATACACTAATAACCTGTGTGGGAGCATGGAAACGGGGTGTCAGGCCCTCTGTGGAGCAAAGGGCTCACACCCCAAATACTAATGCACTGTACGTGTTCATTTTTTTAAAAAAAATATTTTTCCTTATTTCTCAGCTTCGATTACTCGTTATTCGTGCGCATCCTGCGTGTTTCCATAATTATTTTCAGTAATGTACGTCTAAAAGGCAAGGATTTGGGAGACCTTTTAATTGTACCATTTCCTAACTGTTGTGATCTTTCTCCTTCTCCCCGAGTTTGTCACGGTTAATTACTCTTGTTCTTTTTCTGTACAACGTCAAAGATGTACATAGTTTCACGATGTAGTTATAGCAGGGATAGACCCCTGTATTACAACACCACAACACCAGGGGCCGACAAGTTCGGTTACGTCTGTGGAACAGCTGATTAACAATGGGTGTCAGAGACTTATGGGAAGTATCTATTGCTTGCCAGAAGTTTGGCATCAGAGAACAATACAGGTAAGAGGTGTGCAGCTGTTTGCTCGACATCACAGATTTGAAACCAGCGACATCTCTTTAGATCTGTTCGTCGTTCAGTGATAGCGGGGGCCCTGGGCTCGCCACGACCTACGTGACGGGTTTGTAGGCTGTTGTGTCCGAAGTTTTGACGTATCTGGAAATGGTCGCTGTACGATCTGCTATGAAAACTCTGTTGTTTTTTTTCACAGTCAGCTAATGTCTCCGAACCCAGAATCCAGACATTCCAGCACACACAGAGAGAGAGAGAGAGAGAGAGATTCTCTTCTTCGTCGGCACCAAGTACTGCAGGAGACGACGCCGACCATCGAGTCACGACACTAGCCGGGTATTTATTCCAGGCAGAACAACGCCTACCCGACTGATCTCGTTATTTCAGCACTTACCTATAGAACACGCTCAAAATCAACTAGAACGTAGAGTCTGCGATTGTAATGGCGAGCCCCAGAGACCAGCCAGCAGTTCTCGCCAGACCGGGGCGGTAACGGAATAAATCCTGGCAGTCGACAAGCCGTAGACTTTATCCATAGCATAGCAGGAGAGGTACAGATTTGTTGAAACCTCGACGTCACGTGTGATGTTGTGTTTTCCAAACGTCAGAGAGAATGAGCTCTGTTGCTATGGGTTACGTTGAAACTATTTCTTTGCTATTTGAAATATACAGCGAGTAGTCAGCAGAAAAAAATAACGGAATTTGTAAACTAAATTAGCATATTTTAACACCGTAATAAATTTATTATGAGTTAACTTTCCACTGTCAAGTGATGAAGGTAGTACCAAAAAGAAGCAAGAAGGAACTGCAGCTTTAATTAAAGCTTCTCTTCTAACCCAAATGTACTTATCAAAGACAACATCAGCGAAAGCGAAATTAATCATCTTTTGAACAAGAACTGAAGACTAACAAAAAAAACTCCCTTATCCCATTTTCACACCACATAATTAAAAGACGAACAGCTTATATTTGGGAACGTATGAGTTTGGTTTAGAATTGAATGATTTTCCCTTCCTTACACCTAAACGAAACCTAAAAAATCTCAGGTATGTCTCGCACGGAGTCGACAAGCAGCAACAAAACATACTCACGTAAATCTAAAAAGCTGGCGGTGTTTTGCCTTAACTGAAGTACATTTGCTTAGACTTTACCCCTTCTGATGGTTATGGGGTGCATTTATTTCTAAAGGCACTACCTATTTTAACAACTTTTGGGGATCCGATTTAAAACGAACCCCATTTTATTTCCCCCGCTCTGACAGGTTAGCTAATGGTATCACACTACAGGCACCGAGCGATATAAACCGCGCGGTTTATAAGCAATCTGTTTTGAGCATGCAAACCGGCGCAGGTTAAAGAATCCCCCTGTCCTCGAAGACTGCAGTATGTTGTACGGGACCGAGTCGTTATCCGTGTCGTTCTTGTAAAGGTAGCATCCCCTCAGGTGATACATTCTGTTCTCGGGCAGGTCATTGTCTCCCACGTAGTCCTCGGTTCTCTCCCGGAGGTCTCTGACCAGCTTGTGGAATCTTCTATGCTTCCCGGGCTCATAGTTCATCCATCCCAGTTCGAATTTCAGACCGTTAACTTTTCTGGTGTAGCACTTTCCGCCGACCCTCAGGGATTTGTCGAACACGCTGATCCTCAGCCTCCTCGGCCGCAGCTTCCAGGCCGCATACGATCCGGAAAGTCCAGCCCCAACTATGGCCACGTCAAGACAATGTTCTGCCAAAGAGAACCCCACAGACAGACAGCGGTGACAAAACACAATACATCAAAAAACACGTTAGTAATTCTAGAATAACCAATCATGCAATACCACATCATCGGCACCGTCTACGGCCTCAGAGTCGCACAACGGACCACGGCAGCCAGACCGGCCTCACGCTTGAACGAACATTCTAAACTGTAATAATATATCAGGCCTCGACTGGTTAAAACGAAAATCCGCTGTGTAATGTGAAACCATAATTAAACCCATTTAAACGTTAAAACTTATTTACCCAGCAGAAATAACAAATTTCCTGTTGTTGTTTTTTTCCTCCCCAGATCAGGTAAATATGAAAAGTTCCAAACTCCTGTTCTCTAAATATGCAGTCGTTATCATTTGAGTTACGTAACCATAGTTCTTTTCGATTTATTACTATTTAAGAGCGATATTTAAAACGGATGGCCTGTTAGTGTTCACAAACAGGAAAGACCGGGGACAGTTGTTACAGCAACAGTAATTCCCAATTATAGATGAGGGCTGCAAAATCGGCGTCATATACTTTACCCTGTGACGTCATTTATAAACAAACTCATCTGTACGCTTAATTAAAGATCAATAGTACTGCTAACTTACCCCTTGTTACAACTAACTAGCCCCAGTCTTGCCTAGCGGAAAGATTAGTAACAATCGTATTACTAGTGCTAGCAGGTACGGTACAATTACAACAAAATTAATTGTAGATTGATTCGACTCGGTTACCTAGATAATACAAGGATTGTACTGTTGCGATGTTCAGCTGCCATTAAAGTCGATACGGCAAATTATTTAAAAGCACCTGTCTAAACATTAATCAGACTTACGAACTGCTTCCTGGCTTTGGACAAATGGTTTCTTTTTATTAACGTTACTACCTGAAAAAAAAGAAGACAAAGATAATAATAATAATAATAATAATAATAATAATAATAATAATAATAATAAATAATAATAATAATAATAATAATAATACGAATATTTTATAACATTTTGATAAAAAAATTAACTTATAATGAATAATTTCATGTATTTTTTATTGCATGGGAGATAATCCAGCACGATTAAAGTAGTGTACGAAGGCTTGTTGCGATATTGTAGCTTGATGGTCTTGATATAGCAAACGTTCGAAACGTCTGTGACTTTTTAAACAGTGAAATACTGCTAAAGAAATGAAATATATAGTAAACAAACAACATGCAATTTAATTATTATTTATCTATTTTAGAGAAATAAAAGGACTAATGTTGACTGTCTTAGCACCAAGGCTGTTGAATAAGTTTAGCTATGTTTTCTGCTGCTGAGACAAGAATCGATGGCAAAATATGTTTTCCATGGTGACTATTAAAGATGTCCAATGTTAGTTATTAAAAGGATGAAACCTTGGATGACTCTGGCAATCCGGGGCCAGCCCTGTGTTTGTTTTAAATCTGAGCGGTCGTCTGTTCTGATAGATCTACCAGCTCTGAACAGGTCACCGTTAGTTTATAGAAAAATCTCGGCTATTACCAATATTTGGAAAAGGATGGCCGTCCTTAGGCAGAAAAGGGAATATACTCCTTCCTTGATTGTTACCAGGCCCTAGATTTAGAAAAAGAAAAGGAAATGAACGGAAATTAATTATTACAGTGGTACAGTGGGGGGGGGTGTCTCACTGAAAAATATGTCACGTGCATTTCAGGGAAAACTTTAACTTAGTTTAGTTGCTGAAAGAAGAGATAGAAAATCCATCGTGTCTTATAACCGCTATTCTCCCCGAAAAGACACCTAGTTTAGTTTCGAAACTGGTTTACACTATCATTATCAACGTGTAGTGTTAGCAGTTTATTGCTACCGTCAGCTCCTTTTTTAAAAATACAAAGCTGAGATAACTAACTAATGCGCATGATGGCTTTCAATGCGCCTAGTTGTAGATAGCTGAAGGAGGGTGTCCAAGTCCACACGCTCAGACCCCTAAATCAGTCTCTTTCTCTCTCTCTCTCTGTTCTCTTCTCGGGCGCCTAATTGCCTCATTTCCCCGTAAATATGATAAACCTTTGTCACATTCTAAACGATTAATACTAAACCAGAAACCTTTCAGTGACCCTTTCTAAATTATTCTTGATCTTTCCGTTTCTTAAGCATTTCTATTTCTGAAAATGTAGTTTTGCGTAAATGCCATTAAATCTGGCCTTTAAATTGGCTTAAATCTAAAATAAGTTCTAATTAGCATACCGAGTGTCAGTTTTAGATGACACCTCCCCCTTAATATATGTTCTGGAGAATTTGTCCATTCTAATCACCAGTAGACGATGATTATCGGACGAGATGCTAACTTGTTTTCTCGACAATGCGACTATGAAACCAACTTACTCGAGTTTCCGAAGATTCCAGCGTGGCTGGGTAAGATGGGCTGCCCGATTCTTCTGCTATTGATGGAGGGAAGCCCTAAAAATAAGAAACAGCCATGGATGTTAGGAGATGCTGAGGCTCATTTATATCAAAAAAGAAAAACCAACACGAGAATCACTTGTAGAAGGCGTCGGATGTTAGATGAACAGCTTTGTCCCTCTATTCCTGACGGAGACTCATCCTAGATAAATGAGTAAATAAATAAACAATGTGAGAGGGTTAAAGTTTTAAATAAAAGCGGGCCAAGCAGATTTAACTCATTAATTTGAATCCAACGGAAATTTGTAAATAATCCCCAGAGTTCTAAAAATGCTGGATTTTATGGACATTCTTCATCTTTTATTATTGCTAAAGCAGTGTCCAAAATTAGCCATTATGATGAAAGCTTTAATGTTTGTAAAGGTAACCTGTTATCCGAGTCTAACGGGACCAGGACTAACTATTTTTAAACAAGTGTGGCTGCTTATCCAACAGATTTTTTCGTCTCTCTCTCTAGTTTTGCTCAATACTAAGAACCATCTAGTTCTTCTGATGGTTTTACGGTGCACTAGTCTAACTGTCATTGGTGCTGTTAGATAACGTATTGCAAAGCTTATAATCACTATCACTGATAAAAATCAACAGCCATGGAGAATACAACCCATCAACAAGCAAGAAGTGCAGAGGATGCTAACGTCTGACAAGGAGTGATCTGAGCATGCGCAGACATCGGATACAGCTCCCCTGGTGACCGACTAATAAACTACAAAAATCGGATATCCGAAAATATAGCAATCTTGGCTTATATTGGAAAAGTCAGATAACCGTACAGCTCGGTCATCTGGAGGTTGGATAACAGGTTGCATATTGTACACACACCTAAACTTGAATCATTGCAGACATATATAGTTTCCATTAGAATTAGTTCTACAGACGAACAGGTCAAAGTTTAACCGCAGTTGAAGGCCCAGAGGTCCGGTGTAAGCAGCAACTCCTGTTAAACTGCTTGTCTGGTCTGGTGTCACGCCTCGACCAGGGGATGGTGAAGGGAAACCGGACAGAAATCACTGAAGAGGTCGACGGCCCAAGTTTCAGGTGTACTATACACCCCCTGTGAGATAGAGCAACGACGAAACCGCAGAACAATCAGGAGACCGGGCCCGTGCGTTTGGCGAACGGGGCGAGAGAATCGGCAGAAAAGCCACTGGTCTAGGATAGAGATTCGGGGGTGAGGGTGGACCGAGAATGATGGGGTGAAAACGACGGAGCAACTCTTCAACTAGAAGGCGGATGGCTTCACCAGACGACATCTGCATGAGTTTTCGCAGAAGAAAGATGGTCTCGTCCGAAGGTCAAATGTCCCTCAGCTACTCTATCCCCTACCTATCATCACTGTCCCAGGGAGACGTGGTTCCAGTACTTAGTCTACTGCAGGGTTTCTCAAACTTTTTTGGCCTATGCCCCCAAACCCAACCCCTTTAAACCCCTAGTACCACTGTGGCCCCTCTAAAGTCTGGATAATAAAAATAAAAGACGTGGCATGACGTGTAATAGGGGCCCGCCAAACTTCGATATACCATGTAGATAGGTACCGTGGTCGATTCAAGGTCCAGGAAGGTTGCCGCTTACCGCAATAATATTACTCACAGTAACCCACAAGGAACTGAACAGGGGCCTACTATTAACTGCCAGTTAGTCTGGAAATGCGCTAATATTTACAGTACCCAAAAAGGAAATCGTACCCCTGACAGGAAAAATTCGTATGGCCTCCCGACTTGTATTGTGGCTCACTAAGGGGCCATATGGCTCACTGTGGAGAAACGTTGTTTTAAACTGATCCGGTTTCTTTTCATCACATCTAAAAATTAAGTATTCTGGTTGGGATTTCCCTGCCGAAGTCACAAGGTCAGCACCACCACCCCCCCCCCCCGCGCCGAGCAGAATTAGAAACTCTTCCTAGCGGACTACCACGGCACTACGTTTTCTTATCAGAGTTGTTTCCCTTGTAAGTTTCTGCGGACAAAAAAAAAATCAAAAAATAATAATAAAAGTAAACCGTTGTCTTATCTAATCAGCAGCATCTGCACAGAGGAAGAATCTATTTACCTTTTCTAGCTGACTAGTAACAACAGATTCCTAATCTTTAATCTTCCTTTAGAAAATTTACCTACATTGTAAATAAATCTTTTAAAAAATTAATTAAACTAAAATAGCTAAGAAGAGAGAGAAGGAGAGAGAGAGAGAGCGAGAAGAGAGAGAGAGAGAGAGAGAGAGAGAGCGAGATAAGTTTGTGACTGAAATAGTGAAGTACTAGGGGCTGAAAGTCAGGGCATTGAGCCCTGGCAATCTCGCCACCGCACCGAGAGTCCAGCTATCCAGAATTCTGAGCCTCTGCTAGTGGAAGAATATCTTTAAATGTTCGCCAATAAGGCAACCGTCGTTGTACAAACTCGTCTCATTAGCACGTGACTTCCGGCAGTAAGTCACACCACCTGCATTCGGGTAACTGATCAATCGACTAACCAAGTTAGATCCAATCCCTGACTGGGTATACAAGATAAACCCAAGGATCAAGTTTTAATTAGTGAGTTTCAATTCTCTAAGAAATATCTTGTATTATTCCGTCCACCGAAGCCATCGGTCCAGCCGGGTTAAAATATGGTTTGAAAATTCTATTCCGTATCCGCTCTTGACAATTTACATCCGGTTCGACGTTTCGCGGATTCTGGGAAATTTCCCCGGCCAGTCTCGCCGCCATTGGTAGTAAGCGATATTCTCGAGGCCGAGGAGACTTAATCGCTGTACATCCGTCGGGAAAAACAAAAACAAATGAATTCTGAAAAATTAGAAAACTGCAGATGAGATCAGGGGTAAGGGAAAGTAGCGGGCAAGAAGATGGCGGAAGGTTTTCGAGCCGTATAAGTTAATGCACTTACCGCCGTCTTCCCTGTTGCTTCTGTGGTTAGAAGATGGCAAACATTGTTGGAACTGGCCGTACGCTGAAAATTAATGGAAATGTGCAAAAAATGACGCCCATTGCATCCCTGGCAGCTTGTTACCTTCCAGGTCTGTCGAAAAAGTATCAAACTTTATTTTTTCCCGTGGGAAGTAATGACGTTAGGGAGGCAAAAGTGTGCATAGTGGAGCCGCAAGCCTTCATGCACAAGTGTGGTTTTTGGCGGGCTTGTTGGATGCGTCAGTCGCTGTCAGGCAGCCAGCGTGTGAGGTGCTGTACTACTTACTCGTCGCATTTTCATGTCGCCCGTGATGACGGAACGTGTGGAGCAACGATCTTGCATCAAGTTTTGCCAAAATCTTGGAGATACCCAAGAGGAAACAATTCGCAAAATTCAACAGGCTTTTGGTGACAATGCCATGGGTGTTACCCAAATAAAAGAATGGTACAACAGGTTCAAAGATGGCCGCACATCGGTGGAGAGTGACCAGCGTTCCGGGAGGCCGTCAACAAGCTGCAATGCAGTTGTTATCGAGAAAGTGCGGACCTTGATAATGGAGGATCGTTGTTTGACGGTTCGGGAAATTGGTGACGAGGTTGGGATCAGTAAAGATTCTGCACATGCAATTTTAAAGGAGGATTTGGGTTTGTGCAGAGTGGCAGCGAAATTTGTGCCCAAGTTGCTTTCTCAGGAACAACAACAACTTTGTCCTGAGGTTGCGCAGGACCTGCTGGATACTGCCAACAGGGATCCTGAGTTCCAGAATACCGTGGTAACTGGAGATGAGACGTGGGTGTATGGGTACGACCCGGAAACCAAAGTTCAGTCATCACAGTGGAAGCACCCAATGTCGCCAAGGTGATGCTGTTTTCTTCGACTACCGAGGTGTTGTATATCACGAATACGCACCAGAAGGACAAACAGTTACGAAGGTGTACTATCAGGAAGTCCTGTCTTCGTGTTGTAGTTCAGCGCAAGAGACCGGATCTGTGGGCCCCGCAAAACTGGCAGCTGCATCATGACAACGCCCCAGCTCATTCGTCACAGCTGATCCAAGGTTTCTTGGCAAAGGAAGGCATTTCGCTGATTCGCCAGTCTCCCTACTCTCCAGACATGGCTCCTTCTGACTTCTGGTTGTTCCCAAAAATGAAGATTCCACTGAAAGGCTCCCGCTTTGAGAGCCGAGAGGACATCATACGGAATGCGACAGCAGAGCTGAGAGCCATTCCGGAAGAAGCATTCCAGACGTACTTCGAACAGGGAAGGATCGCTGGGCTAAGTGTGTGGAGGCACAAGGGGCCTACTTCAAAGGGGATTAGCAAATGAACCCCACCAAGTACGTACTTTTCCCCCCCAGCCTATGGTCGGATACTTTTTCGACAGACCTCGTATTTTACCTTTGTGCTAACGACGTTTTACCTTTTTTCTGGTTAAAGATGTCATTCGAAAAATCTGTTCTCCGTAAATGAAATTTACGTATTTACTAAAGCTCAATAAATATCAGCCGCTAGACAAAGAAAAGGATACAGGTTTTAATTGTGCAGCCAATATTAACAGAGACTAACAGGTAACAAAGGGGTTACTGATGTGGACGCATTGAACTAACGAAATATTTAGTTTATCGGTTTAACTCACAGCGACTTACTTTCAAACCGGTCACCTTATCTCTGTCAGGCTCTAAGGGTTTGAGCTGAGTACCGTTGCTTCTACCGGTTATAACAAAACATCGAATGAAGGAAAATGCTTACCAGACGCAAGCAAATGTAGCAGCAGAACCAGATTAGCGGATGAACAAAGACCCATGATGAAGTCCGTCTTGTCTGCTGTTGTTTTGTTTACGTGGTACTTTTATACACCCCAGGTTGCTATAAAATGGCGTTATTTATTGTGTCATTAAAAAGATGAGAAAAAGAATGAACGCGTATGCTAAGACCGAGAGGAATACTAATCAATGCAAACGATGGCAAATTTAATCCACGACGTATTACCTCATTAAAATTACTTAGCTGTTCTGGGAACGAACAGAATGCAAAATGAGTTTATTTCTGCTAATAATTAAATAAACATTTGCACAATTCAATGCTATGAAGGATGAATTTTCCAAATTAACCGTAGCATCGCAAGTTTTCTGTTTCTCAGTCGGTATAAGTGTATTTCAGTATTTTGTTATATATATATATTTATCTTCAAGCCATATTTCGTTTCACGGTTATTTGCTCGTTCTATACATCGCTGTATTCTCAGTGTCCAAGATCTACATAGTTACCTTAGCTAAAGTCTGCTAGCGTCATCTTTAAACGGGTAAAACAGGGGCGGGCTACTCAAAACAAACCATAATACTTAAATTCTTTATTTAACTATCTTATTTAGAAACAAAAGTAAGAGTTAACCGACGTCATTATTCAGCATCCAGGTCAGCTCAGGGAGTATCTGTTTTCCATCATTTCTTTTTTTGGTTGATCTCAGTGAATTCCTCGTGTTCAACCATCCGCACCAGTTCGTCCCGAACGCCGTTCCTGCCCTGCCCTCCCCGCAGCCAAACAGAGAAGGATAATTAGGAGTCTGCGGGCAAACCCAGCAACAGAACTAGTAAAAGGAAGACGTGGGCCGATGTTGGTGCGTCTCTACACCGGAAACTTATCCCAGTATTTACTGCTCGCCGCTTTCCTTCTGGTGTCCGGCGGCGGAAAGAACAGACTTCGGCAGAGAGAGATGGGAACCAGGGGGGTCTAGGTTGGGTTCGCTATGGGCGTGATGGCGAAACTTGCAGCCTTTCCTATCTCCATAAATGGATTATAGATTCTAATCAACAGCTTGGGAAACTATTTACCACCACAGGGGATACGAGAGTGTTTATTATTCAGTGACCGTGAGCCATCTTTGTCACAGTTACAGCCAGCGAGGGGAACCGGCTTCAGCGTTGACTTTCGCTTGGAGATGAGATATCCGAATGAAGGCGCGAAATTTATATACGTTTTTGGAATTCGCATTATTTGTGGTCTCTTTTTTGATGTCATTCGGTTTTAAAAAAAAAAAAAAAAAACAGAAAAATGTTTCGAAAAGGCAAACAAACGTCGGCAAGACCACGGAAGATTTCTCCAGCTTCTCCGCGCGTAGCTGGGATAACGATATGCTAACCACGTGCGGCGCTCTGTCAAGTCGTAGCATCTCTCTAACTGGTTGTTTATGCCACTCACACAAAGGCCGGGCTCCGGACCAGAATCCGCCTTCTGCTCTGTTGTTTAATGCTCTCCGTTTGGTGCTGTGGATTGGAGAGAAAACAAACAAACGGCAAATAACTCGGTGGCGAGACTTGATGAGAGAGAAAGAGGAAGCCATGTTAAACGTTTAAGGGCAGAAACTGGCTCTGAAATGGAATAAAGGTGACTTTCCTCTTTTATGATAAATCGAGACAAGCAATGGCAACCCGTCGTAACTAGGCTTTCCTCTCTTCTTCTCTTGTTTTTGTCTGCTTTGTACAGCTATTAAAGGTAAACAGATATTAGACTACCCAGGGCGTTTGTCTGTTAGATCAGATATCAAAAGCGAGAGAGAAAGGGGAGGAGCGGAGTTACGGCCCCTGAAGGTCTATGTACCCTCGATTATGCAGGAATCCGACAGGAGAGAAAGGGGAGGAGCGGAGTTACGGCCCCTGAAGGTCTATGTACCCTCGATTATGCAGGAATCCGACAGGAGAGCAATCAATATAAGATCTTTTACCATCCACGAGGGGCGGTCCCCCCCCTTCCGCCGCCATTTCCACTGCTCCTAAATCGCCCTTATCTTACCAGGATTCCTTGAGGCGTCCGTTCTGTTGCCCGATACTTCGCTAATTTGCTAAAATCTGCAACAGAAGTCTGAGAGGCGGCCGGGACCAGAGCTTACACACACAGGCGGGGGAAATTCCTGTGGATGCTGGAGTCTGGCATCGCGTATTCAATTCACCTGGTACAGAGAGACGAATTACTCCGACCCTGGCCATATTAGTCCGTAAACCTCGGTAAATGCTGGCGGAGTACAGGTGGCGACCCCCACCGCCCCGCCACGTCTCCATATTCCCATTCCGGTCGGGCGAGGAGCTGAGCAGCCGACGCCATTCCTGACACCGGGTTCCCCCCCCCTCCCTCCCTCTACGGGGATAACTGCGCTACTATTCCGAACACCTACGAGGAATACACCGGTCGTCTCGCTTACTTAGCAAAGACTAAGTCGGGATACCGCGTTCAGTTCGGTAGGCCACGGCTCGCGCCACCCAGCCCACCCGGAGAGTTAGGGCGCGCCCCCCTCTTTATCCTTTCTGCGAAATTACGGCCACACTTTCAGTTTGCGGTTTCTGTTTCAGACTGAACCGCGTACATTTTTAAAAATCAACTGAAATATTTCTGGACCCAGGACAGTTAAAAAGAAGGTCACCAGTCACCAGCACAAAGCTTTATAAACATATCTTTAGATTGGAACATGTCCTTAGATTTTAGATCAGTGTTAACCTCAGAATTAACGGTACTTTAACTCTGTCCCGGCCGTAGGTTAACCTCAGAATTACGGTACTTTAACTCTGTCCCGGCCGTAAGCCCAGAATTAACGTTACTTAAGCTCTGTCCCGGCCGTAGGTTAAGCCCAGAATCAACGGTACTTTAATTCTGTCCCGGCCGTAAGCCCAGAATTAACGTTACTTAAGCTCTATCCCGGCCGTAGGTTAAGCCCAGAATTAACGTTACTTAAGCTCTGTCCCGGCCGTAGGTTAACCGCAGAATTAACGTTACTTTAGCTCTGTCCCGGCCGTAGGTTAAGCCCAAAATCAACGTTACTTTAACATCATCCAACTGTTTCGCCAACAACACAGAGAACATACCCAGACACAAAACCTTTCACATTATTATTAATTTTATCAAACATTAATGGTTAAAATTCTGTTTGTTTCTGTATTCAAGCGGTAAAACAATGCGTTATAAAACAAAACAAAAAAATTTATATATATATACGGTCCTATCCGTTCATTTTTAGCCAATAAATCACAATCCAGTTAATTTACTGCGGCCCTATTTCGTTGCTGAAAGCCAAACAAAGAATATGAAAATTTGTATCATCTGCGGCATAACGAGCGGAAATATGAGTACCAGTCTCTCCAGGAAAACTTACCATGAATGCGACTTCTTCAGACTGCTCTTTGGTCACCCTGAAACACTTTTCTTTACGGTTTTTATTTAAGATCAGGTTTAGCCGGTCATCAGCCAAAAAGTCCATCAGCTTTCTCTTTCTTTCTAAGCAAACCAGAAACCGACATCATTGATGGATTTTATATCTGGAAGATGTGATAGCAAAAAAGACATCTGATCTTCTTTTGATCTTTTCAGCATCCTTGGTAGATTTACTGTGATATCCGTCAAACACCAAACCAGTACGTGCGCTTCCAGCACCAGCGTGGAGAACTGCCATTAAGATGTATTTTTAGATCCCAGCTAATATCTTATTTTTCTCCTTCTGTTTTCTGAACGAACGTTTCTTATTTACATTTTTTATGAATTTTTCTTGCCCAAACCTGACAGCACACACACAGTCCTGTGCATAGAACGAACTAGCACTAAAAGTTACTGTTTTGGATATAATAACATCATCTTTGCTCTATTTATCTGGTCTCAGAGACCATGGATGATTTTGTGTGTAACTTCTCAATTTCAGCTCTCAAGTGGGAAACAGATTTTCACATACACTGTGTGTGAAATAACTGTCCTTAACAGGTTAGAGTTTAAAGTCTTTAGAAATTCTAAAACCTTCTTTCGCCAATTCTTATCGTTATCCGGAATTATCAATAGTTGTCCACTGTCATTGATGAGGTTTAAACTATCGCAGATTTAGACCAGTTTTTTTTTATTTTTAAGGCTTTACTACTGTCAGGTATCACCATAAATCTTGCATAAATTAATTTAAAGTTATTTTTCAACCAGGAATTGAGAAATCTATTACTTTCCTAATAGTCTAAAAGCGTCTAAAAGTAAACTTAGATTTTATAATTTTAAAATAACTGAATTATATTTACGAATTGATGAAAAATATCTATGTACAGCATGGCACCAAGTCTTTCCATTTATTTCTGTAATAAACGACAAATGTCGCACTTTGTGCCCACATTCATCAAAACCCGCCATCTTATTCATTAACATGCTTGGTTGTTTTAAAGATCGTGGCAAGAATTGAAGGGAAATATTGATGGGATGGGAGTCTTATCTTAATGTCAAAATTAGGTTAGCAAAACTTCTTCAGATAATTTAGGTGCGACATAAATATATTTTGAATAGAAAGAGATTCTTTTGGTGAAAATAATAATTAGGTTTCTAACGCGAGAATCAGAGATGACGTCATTGGGGGGCAATGAGTTGAAATGTGAGGATGGGAGGACAGTGGTCCATTGAGTAACAGGTTAAAAGGAAAACCTTAAGACAAAATTTCCCTTTACTACAAACATATTTAAATCTCCATTAGAAAAGGACCGGATTCTCAATAGAAATGTTGATGCTAAAGTGAAAACTTTTCACAATGCAATAACAGTTGATGATGGTCATTTGTTGCAGAACAGGTCAGTCATCGATATTATATACATACGGCCAAATACGTTATGCTAGTAGCCCTGCATATTTAATGATTGATTTAACCTTGGGGAAAATGATCAATATTTAGCAATAAAAAGTATGTAGATGACTACACATTTAATGGTGATATGAACAATAGAAATAGAATCAATCTGAAGCATCCAACTAGTAACTTGGATGCTGCTAGTAAATCTCGTGTGGATGACGAAGCAAACAGCGATAGTTTCACGGGTTATATAGATTTTGGTAAAATGACAGCTCCGGCTGAAGGTAACGATGTACCAGCTGAGAAGTTTGCTGGTCTAGCTGCTCCGACATCTGTATCATACTTTCATTTATCGACTGAATGGAGTTGCAAGACATTTAAACCTTTATGGTATGACCGCTGATATATACTTCAGGTATACGAACCCTATTATCTGCTGATGGAAATATCACGGTTTTACTGGCTGCTCACAAAGAAAACAAGCGATCTATACTCTACCTGCTTAAGACAGTAGGACTAAATCTGTTTAAAAAGTGAATTTGTAAAAAGTTGCTAGAAGTTTCGGTAATATCTTGAAATTGCTCACCACAATAGATCGAAGCATGCTCACAGGATCGATAAAAGCCAAGAAAACCTAAGTGGTAACTAACTGTTTCTAATCGCCCTCAGTTTAATTACAACTTCTAGTCCTACAGTAGGCAGCCTGATAAACTCTGGGTAACCCGTGGAGATCTTTTCGTGAATTTCCTGGTTCTAATTTCCAAATAAAGGAATGCTTTATTTACAGATTCAACCCAGCGGTTGACACGTGGTTTCGTGCCGGAGAAGCCAGTACCACCATGTTTACTCTGAGATAGTTCAGTGGCATTTTTGGAAGTTCTGTCAACGTTTCCTTTGCCTGGTAGACCGGGATGTTTTGGCCCCTGTTGCAACAATAAGCGAAACCTTTTTCAGAGAGCCCCACGAGCTCATGATTCATTCATCGCTCTTGTAACTACAGTCCCGCTCTTCTGCATTCTTTAGAGATTTAGATGAGACTTAGTGTCAATAAGGATGTTTACCTGGCAGGGTGCGTCAAATGAAAACAGGTATTCAGTTTTTAAATGTACTTGCCTCTGCTCGGTAGCTGCTACAGACAACTCGTTCTGGTACCTTTACATTACCTTCCTCGCCATCCAAACTTACATCGTAAACACCTGCTTCATCTTCTACTGCTCTACCTGCCCACATCCGCATTGAATACTAAGCTGCTTTATGTAAGAGACTGAATAAATATAGCAGGTGGTCTGATTGAGAACATTGTAGGAAAAGAGGTTCATTGATTATAGCATCCTGTGCTGCTACCCATTTTGCTGATTGCCAGGCTTCGGCCAGTGGTTCTATACAACGGTTTTCCATTGGCCGATTTATCTCAAACTTCTCACTCAGTTGTTTGTAACTCTGACGTAATTTCGGTCGTTTAAGTTGAAAAGTAGCTTTTATTGCATAACAGGCGTGAACCCAACTGTTGGAGTTTGACTTTTTAAATAATCTGATCGCTTTGCTCTGATGATCTAGTTTTACATAAATGAGAGTTCATCAGAATACGTTTCTTCCTGAAAATAATTTAAAAAAAATATTCCCATAATGCAATTGTATGAAGAATGACGCCTTAACGAAACCCTAACTCTGGGACGTCGTGGATCTTTATCACGAACCTTACCGTGTTTTCGGTTGACCGGGGTATCAGCTTCAGCAGCAGTGCATTGTGGGAATTATCAGGGAATAGCAACTTGGTTCAGATTCTATATAGCTATCGTTTTATAAACTTTACGGGGTCTTACGGATGAGGTTCGGAATGTCGACGACAGATAGTCAAACACAGCACCGTATAGCTTACAGTGGAAGCTACTACTTATCCCTGTGACCATCTTCGCCTCCGTCTGTTCTAAGAAAGAGAAATCTTTTAAGTTTATCTGGCTGGCCATACCTCCACAGAACACTTTATCCAGGAACCACTGGCTTATACAATTCTGTTTTTCCACAAAAAAAAAAACAGCCATATCAGTAATTTAAGAACCAAAATGAAAACTGCAGCAGCTCAGCAAGCAAAACAAGAATTTAAATTCTTTTATTATTCACTTGTGCAGACGTGGCGATTTATTTCAGAGAGATAGTAATACTGGTTCTGCCTGACCAACAGCTAACTTCACTTTCTTGCATATTGGTTTCGTGTACAGTGACTTCATTTAATTTACTTCTTTTAAACAGCTGACTGCTGGGGATGACGGTGGGCTTTTAATAGGAGAAATCAGTCGTTAATATGAAGGAAACGGGCGAAGCTTAAGGCAGGTGGATCTTATAAGTTTCACAGTAGAAAGCAGGTTTCCGTTTTTTATCCATAGCCAGAGATGAAGAATTTAATTGATTAATGCACCTAAAACACAGCTTTTTACCCACGGCCATTGTTTGTGTAGTCAACCTGACAGGTCAAGTCAGGCCTCTGGTGTTCTGCAAGTATCAAATAAAACTTTGTTGGACTTTACCGTGCAACACGCTCAGACCTGCTTACAAATAACCCAGCAAACAATCACTGGCGAATATTTGTATTTGAAATTCAAACGCAAGATCTGTATATTTTAATTAAATCACATCAAAACTGAATTCTGAAAAAAGCTACCTTTATTAACTAACAGCTCGAATTTAGATTTCAGACGCCAATGTCAGATCAATATTTATTATGAATCAACACACACACACAAATGCCTATTAACGCTTGACTGTTGAAAATATCTCCAAATTTGGGTGAGTTTCCAGTTCCCGTGTCTGTGTTTCGAATGCATCAGGTTTGTTTCAGAACGAGGCAGGCGAGATAAACCGGTGGTTTTGAGTGTATCAGGTTTGTTTCAGAACGAGGCAGGCGAGATAAACCGGTGTAGAGCCAACCTGGTGCCTCCTACTACGTGTAGACAGGCCCCGGCCGACAGCTGAACACCGGCTTCTGTACTTTAAAAAGCCCATTTATTTTTTCAATGTCACATGCCACACGGTGATACATTGAACGTTGTGTTTTAAATTTCTTTTATAAAATATGCTTTCTAAATAAATGGAACCAAAATACTTTTAATGGGTTTTCAGAATAGTGGTGCAATAGCATCTGCTAGGAGAGGGATGTGTGGTGGCACCTCCTTATATGTGTTCGTTTCGCCCTGGAGAGTTGAGCGAACCGACGACGGTCTTCTGATGCGGTGGGGCCTGGAAACCCTTACACACTACTCGCACTAATCGGGGGGACGATGTTTGTCTAAGACAACAATCACGAGACTATCAGCGTGGTTGGTACTGGAAGATGAGACCACCAGGAAACTGTGTGTAGCTGTTCCACGCGCACTTGAGAAGCAGATTCTGATTTCCATACCTGGCTCTGCTTGTCACCAGAGGGTTAAGGTCGTGTCCAGGACCGTGCGGATTCGCTGGGAGTAGGTTTCTGGACTTTATATATTTACAAGAGACGTTGCTGGCTCTAAGGAGATGCGGTGATGGCCCTAACCTTGTGGATCTGGGTGTTTTCGCCCTGGAACAAGAGCTCTCGTTACAGTTGTTGGTGGGCCCCACCCCCATCTCACAATCTCAGCCAGACCAGGGGAGTCTTTCTGTCAGTCGTAGCCCCTCCCCCCACAACATCCTAATACCGCCGCCATCGTGGAATCACATTAAACCGACCTTCACCAGAAACCGGACCTAACCCTTGTCCAACGACCCGAACCCCTCCCGGGGGGCTCGAGACCTCGCGGGGTAAAGGTGCTTCCTGTTAGTTTGTCTGGATCTGGACGCCAAAACGCTTTTTTATTGGCAGCAAAGTGTTCACAGATAGTGGGTGCCAGTAACTAACCTGTTTCGCAGAGCCATTCCTCCGATCATCCGTTCATCGCCAGCGTCTGTAAACAGCGGACACGGCCCCTGCAGGGCGGCCAGCCACTGACGTCAATGGATTAAGATGACAACTCATCGCACTACGCAAAACCCCTCTAGCCACGTCGACTCGCTTGAAGCCGTTTACTACGGATCTACTTCAGAGAGAGTCTGATCACCTGACATATGTTCGTGGACTTACATTTTAAGTTCTGATGCAAAGCTAATGTTGGCTTCACCGTAGTCATATTCGTATATCCATAAGAGGGCCCACATTTCGAAATTTGCTTTTAAATATTAATTCTTTTTTTTTTTTTATAAATGTCAATCTTTATGTCGGGTGAGTCATATCCTGTCACTGACGGATTTCCACACTTGTATTTCCTAGGCTAGACCTTAGGTCTACAGCTCTTGAAACTCATTGCGGGCTTCAGTCTCTCCTAATAAAATTTACCTTAAAATTTGATATTCCCACATCATCTTTACCGAGTGATAAAGGCTTGACAATTCCACAATAAAAGGTTCTGTGATATCGTCTTTTGCTACAGAGGTATTGCGGTAATTATCTTCAAGAGAGTCCCGCTAAACAATCGTCTGGACGGGCAACTTTTTGAGAAAGGTGAGCACGTTTTACCAGAATCCAGAACGTCGTTGATATTTACGACATTATGCAATCCTATCCTAACACCACAGAGAGAGAGAGAGAGAAGCATACATACACTGGCATTCACAATTATAAGCACGTTAAGAAAAAAATGTTACCTGCTTTTTAAAACTTTAATGATCGAGTAAAAAACCAACATGAAAAGGCAGATAAACAATCTATTAAAACATGTTATCTTGAATTGTGGAGTTCCTATCGCTTTGTGGTTGTTTTATCATAATGCCCACCTTCCAAGCCACTAAACACTGCACATATCCGTTATCCTGTTCGGTAACTCCTGGCTGGCTGACATTGACTGGACTTTTTCGCTTTACTATTCGATGTAGTCCATCTGTCACAGATTTAATGATGTTTTGAGCTAGAGAAAGAAGAACGTTTTATGAAGTCTCTCCGATTTTTTTGTAACAGGATATCGCATATGATCGACTCAATCATCTTGCTTGTTTAAATTGTTATTCGATTACTGACTTATGAACGTCATTGAGAGCTTTGTTTCGTTTAGAATTTCATCCAGGCGTCTGCCACACAAAGCAACAGCAGTAAAAAATACTGAGTGATGGTGTGATGTTTTGTTGTCGGATAAGATCAGGTTTTGACACATCTGATTCTAAGTGATGACAATACGTTACAAGCAAGGATGGGGGAAAACGTAAGAAAAGCTATGTTTCCTTACAATTAAGCATCATGAAAATGTGGAGCCATTGCCGAATTATCTGCCCCTGTCAGTTCCTGTGAACCCTCTGTTCTTCACGTGACTTCCTCTGACCCGTAATTGTTCTTCCGGGTTATAATCGTGTGCTTATCTCGTGACTGGGGTAAGTCTGACGGGGCGTTCAGTTACGTATACTAAAGGTTTAAAGTCTTAAAGTCTGTGTCTATATATATATAGCATCATGATGTACATATTATTATTATTATTATTATTATTATTATTATTATATTATTATTATTATTATTATTAGCTGAGTTTCCAGTTTGTATTTACCACCATTTTGTTTAGACAGTTTCGCAAATAAGCTCACTTGACTATGGAAAAAAAACGATCAGATCACTAATATTATGTTGGTTCCAGGACGAAAACGTCCGTTAATCCAAGTATATCGCACACGAAATTGGATCGAAATAAACCACTTGCGAAACGAGGGTGATAACCCTTCTACAAAGCAATTCCGGGCCTTCAGAAAGCTGATAGCGCCGAATGGACTGATGAATTGCAGTGCTAGTCGAAAAAATAGTAATATTACCTTTTATCAATAATAAAAAGAATTAGAAGCATTGTTTTGCTTTCTGAGCTGCTACAACTTGCATTTTGCTTCTCAAACTACTGATATGGCTGGGGGGGATTGGTTTAAATTCTGGATAAAGTGTTCTGTGGAGGTGTGGCCAGCCAGATAAACTTTAAAGATTTCTCTTTTCTAGAACAGACGGAGGCGAAGATGGTCACAGGGATAAGTTGTAGCTTCTACTGTAAACTATACGGTGCTGTGTTTGACCATCTGTCGTCGACATTCCCATCCTCATCCGTAAAAGAACAAAGATCTGATACAGTTGCGCTCCGATTTAGTTGAGGCGTCAGTCTCCGCATCATTGCATTGTGGGGACATTTTTAAAAATTATTTCCAGGGTGAAACGTATTTCAATGGACCAATT
Organism: Nautilus pompilius; assembly: GCA_018389105.1. Taxonomy (NCBI): domain Eukaryota; kingdom Metazoa; phylum Mollusca; class Cephalopoda; order Nautilida; family Nautilidae; genus Nautilus; species Nautilus pompilius. The sequence continues at coordinate 765,416 of JACATO010000065.1, read as the reverse complement.
CTTTAAATTAAGGCTTCTTCGTTAAAACCGATTTTTTCTCTGTTAATAATCACTTTTATTCTCAGTGGAATTGTAAACTGGCGCTGGTATAATTAGTACTGTTTACCAGCAAGTCACTCGGCTGTGTTTGTAACTGAAAACGAGGCTGACGTTATTTTGTCAATATTTACTTTGTATGTTTTTTTCAGATTAAAAAAAATTAGGTTCATTCCTGGAGACTATTATAAATTTGTAAAAAAAAAACCCAAAAAAATCTAAAATAAATTCAAACCCGAAGTAGTGTATTTATTAAACTGGGGTGTTGTATGGTTCCCTAAACAAAGTGTTTCACAGTCTGTGTAATTAAGACAATATTCCCACAATGCAAAGTAAACCAGGTCTCCATCCTGTTTTTGCTTTTGCTCTCTTAAAATTGAAAAGAATTATTGCACTCGTGGGTTTTTTTCATCTTCTGGTATCCAGTAGTCAACTAGCAATTGCATTATGGGAATGTCATTTCACTGACAAAGAGAACAAAGAAAAAACTCGTTTCAAACTTCCTCCCATCTCCTGATTTACAGCCATGGCCAGAGGTTTTGCATCACTCTAAAACTGTCTTGTTTTGGCTGTTCCGCCGGATGTTTATACCGACGTCACGATGACGTATTAGAGCGCCTCCAGATCTGTAGCTTTCTGAGTAGTCACTGGTCTTCTGTGACAGTCTGAATCCTAACGGGCAAATAGATGATTTCCGAAGAAAAAGACCTTATAGGTCGCCTACAGAAGTGTAACTCAGTCAGAAGTCCTGAAAAACTGTCCCGGGTGGGTGTCGGGGTGGGGACAGATCCTGATAAATCTTCAGAGTTCCTGCCCTGTCGCCACGGTGCAGACCGGTGAAGAAAAGTGGGGGGGGGAGAAAGAAGATACTCTGAAACCTGTTTTAGCCACTTTTCGGAAAATTGTTTCCACCTGAATCTACACAATATTGCATTTGACTGCTCGGTCTTTGAATGACAAAACCCGGTAAAGGGAGATCACCGGCCGGACACTTGGAGAGGAGTGCGGGTTGACGCTAACTTTGTTGTGCCCGCATCCTAGGTTTTAAATTTCGTGATGCGCACGCACACACACACACACGCACACACGCACACACACACACACACAAAAACAAAAACAAACTATTTTTTTTTCTTTTTCGAATAGCTTTCACAAGATTTATTCCAATAATCTAAGACGTTTTTCCATAAAATGTCTTTCAGTAAAGCACAAAAAGATTTATTCGAGTGGCATGAAACACGACCTTAGAAAAGTCTGGCTCCCTCCCGACGCCATGCGCGGGTTCGAAGCTCCGGACCCCTTTCATTTGAAATATTGGCGAAGAACTTCGTCTGCCGTCTCGAGGGCGCCTTCCCCCCAAGTCTGAAGGTCTTCGCTGGCGTAAGCGCTCCCGATGACGTACAGATTCTCTCTGGGATGCGGCCTCATCACCTTCTTCATCACGTCAGGCCACCTGACGCCCGCCTTCCAGCGATGCCAGGCGGCCCCGAAAGGGTCGGCCTTCCAGATCTGCATGGCTCCGCTGATGGGTTCGGGAATGGAAGCGTTGCCCATTTTAAGGATTGTACCCAGGTGGATATTGATGTGCTTGAGAACCTCCGTTGAAAACTTTGAGCCCTGAAGAGATTTCTCAAAAGGCCGTCCGATCTTCTGAAGAGCTTCCCAGTACTCGATGTCTTTGTCTGCGTAAACCGCCATGAGCCCGTGTTTGCCGGAAACCCTCGACTTGCCGAAGTCCAGCGTGAAGTGAGTGGGGAGATCCGAATTGATGTCTGTCGCGTTGACCGGAGACTGTTTCCACCAGGGTTGGTTGTATGCCAGGAAGATCTTTATGGCCGGTATCGAGACGACAGTGTCAAGTATCCGTCGATATCTCTCACTTATTAAGCTTCTGTATTGAATACGTTCGATGGATCTCTTAGGCATGGCCAGTATTACACTTCTGGCGCAAAACCTTCGATAGTTCTGAAACTGCGACGCAGCAATAAAATCAGAATTTTTTTCACGATGTAGAAAAGGAGAGAGAAGCAATGAATATTCACAGGGATAAAATAAAACAAACAACAAAAAGAGATACTGATTAAGGGCATTTGGTGAGCACTGACAGCAACTCCACGGTTTAGATTTGTGTTTTCCGTCAGTAGTCTATCAGATGTTTCGAACAATATTTGTGATAGCCGTGAAAGGCAGACATCTGAGAAAACAGTCTGACTACTAATCGGGAAAACCTCCCATCGCAACACGGATATCTGAGTTAACGGTTTGGTCGGTTCGTAGAAAGACGATGAAGTAATCAAGACGATTAATCTTCGGAAAGAGTGAGAAAGCCAATTTTGTTTTTGAAAAAACTGTTGATAAGTTAACGATCTCGCGGGTAGCAGCTTTAGAAAATCAAACAGTTTTCGACCGATCAAGAATTTGTACTAAGACAACGTGTCAATCGTCTAAATCATTAGTCAGTGTTCTTTTTTGTATTTTTAAAGGGATAATCGATTTTCAGCAATGTAATAAATTCTGCCAAAGATGCGATGCGGAAGCGGTTCCTTACCAATGGGTCCTGCAGAATTACTTCAAATTGTGTCAGGTTAAATTCGAAACCCTATCGGACCCCGGACGCCACGGGATATTCCGGCACGAGCAAATGATGCGACCTTTGTGAAAGTCGCCTCTTCTTCGTCAGGTATCGTAGAAAGACAGGAACAACTGCAGTCGCGCTAGGCGCATGTGCTTTTTTATTCTTTACTTTGATGTAGTTGTATTTTAAATGATTTCCTTTTCTGTTATCGTTTAAACCTTCGAAAATGATAAATATCTGATAAACCTAAGCGAAAAACCGCGGCTGTTGTACAGCAATCTCTTTGGCAGATGGCACCTGTCCACAAACCTCTCTATCCTGCGTCCTTTCTCGATATAATTTAAATGGTAGCTATCCCTTACTACAGTCTTTATTAAGCCGATCTGCTGAGAAGCTAAACTGAAAACTTTCCTCAGTCGCTCTGATGGCCCACTGGCCGATCGATAGATTTACCGATAGACTGTATGTATTATACGCGCATAACGAAACTAAATCGGTCTACAGGTGCTCGAAGGGAGACCATAATAACCTGTACCTGACTCCGGTGGACAGAACTCCTTAGATGGAAATAGCGAGATTGTTCTGGAGACAATTCGCCCCTTGTTATACGTCTGTTAGATGTAATATTATTCTGTGGGGATAAGAAAGGCGTGGTCTATGAATTTCACAACCGACTCGTCAAACCGTCCTCAGTATGAGGCATCCTGCAGCAGCAGGGAGGCTGGCTGGCTCCGCCCGGTGTCTGCGCAATTAGACCCTCACTGGAAAAGTCAGCCGCAGTACCAGTACCTTTGCTTCCCTGAAGGGCATCAGCGCCAGGCTGAGCATCCCTAACGACCTTTATCCCGCAGTAGACATTAGACTGATCTCGGGGCCCTACCGATAGGATGGATGTTCATGTTTTACTGCAGAAAACCCATCGGATTTTGTTGAAGGGTTAAAGTTTTCGCACTCGGCTGAACACTCAAATATTTATTTCCCACCACGATACTCAACGCTATTCGACGATAACTATAAGGACCTTCGCTACTTGTTTCAGAAAAGGAAAGCGTGGGCATTCTGTGCAACATATTCCACTGATCACAACCACGGAGCTACCCCACCTTTGGCGAATAGTAGAACGTGGTGGTGGGGGTGCTGAGCCCAAAAACTCCCGTATTAAAAAGGGTAATTTTTTGTTAAGACGAGATTAGCAGGGGCCTTGGTAGTGAAGGTAATAGAGCTGAATAGAAAGTCAAAGGCCACTGTGTCCTCGTCTATGTCTGAGGGGCAGAAGCGATTATGGAAGTTTGTGTGAACAAACACGATTAACAGCGCAAAAATGGGTGGAATTCTTGAACGACGAACCTTGTACATCCTTTTCCAGCAAGAGCAATGTATAGGAAACTATGCGCTGTGAAATTTAGCATCTATCCCCGCAACCGCACACATCCTGCTTTCAGTACAAAACACAATGATGCGAGTGCAGTATCACAAAGAACATCAACATTGGACAGTGGATCAATGGAAGTGTATTACGTGGTCAGACGAATTATGGCTCTCATTGTTTGTACGCCACCCTAAAGAGTACAGGTTCGGTGACTCCCCTACGACATCAGCGCCCCCTTATGTATTGTATTTTTACCGTGAAAGCAAATGGAGAGCAGGGGGAACCTTTTCGTGCTATCGACTGAGTTCTTCCTAAAATCTAATCTTGTGACCATCACACTGCTGCAGACCAAGTAAATTCCCTTACGCTCCATTTTTGCCTGAAAGACTACGAGTAACTCTATGATAACAGTATCATCATACAGCATCCTCGGTCATCGTAAAACGAGCTCCTTAAAATATCACCGCGAAAACTGTTTGTCGGCGACATTAAATATACGAATGCGTTACTTTTGTAAAAAGGTCCCCTTACCATTGGCTCATTGTGCTGAAGAAAGTAGAGAGTGAAAGTACGGCCATTATTTTCTATTCGTTCAAGTTCATGGGCCAGATGATATCTGTTTCTGAAAAAAAAAAAACGTTTTTTAAGAAAATCAGCAATTAAAAAAAAATAATAAAACAATATATTTTTTCTACATCCTGATGTTGTTTGGGAGCCTCAGATTCCATTCTGGAACTGAAAATTTAGGGTCCTTTGAGCAAAGGTTACGCATTTAAACACCAAATGTTAAATCTGTACTAATGTATCACCGTATCTTTCACGACAGATAGATAGATAGATAGATGTATCTCTGTAGAACTGTTCCCATTGAGAATGTTTTTAGCAGAAACAACATCATTAACCTTTCTTCAAACAGGTGGAAGTAGGACGATGCCAGTTAGGAAGGTACCGAGAGTGGAGGTATTTAACAGCCCATCTGCTGAACCATTGTTCCTTGCACTGTATCGGTGTGGGTATTACTCTTTAACAGATTGACTCCTCACTGATCAGATTTTGCCTCTTCCTGTGAATTGCATTTGTCATTTGGACAAAACATGGTACTACACTTTAAAAATGTTCCGGTATTGGTTCCCTCCACTGGAAAAAAACATTGGAGATTGTGAGCCAAAACGATTGTCTAATTGCTTCCTAGCAGCGTAGTAGCGAGTCAACCTGATGGTGGCACAACACGCTTTACGATGAGATAAATTCCACAGAATCACCGTATTTATCATGCTTGTATATGGAAGAAGATTCTTTTCTCCAAGAATTTCATATTTAAAGAAAATAGAAAAAAAGAACAAAGGTTAGGCATAAAACGGAAAAATTATTATGCAAAACAATCATCGGTAACACGGACGGGACCTTTCAGGTATGACGACAGAACTGAGCGAGTCGTTTCCTCTTTAAACCATATATTTGGGTGTGGGAAGTATTCATCTTAAACAAGATGCTGAAGCGACCGTGGTCATATAAAGGAATTTGAAAGCAGCCATCATGTCTCGGATAAAAAATTTTAAAAAGTTTAAAACGCCATTTGTGGTTTCCTTGGTTATTCCCTATCGATTTCTCACAAGGGAGGTAAATATCGCGCTTCTAGGAACGAAAAGGGCGACTACTATTGAGCTTGTAGCTCATATTTCCAACAAATATTTGTTAAACTTTCAATATTCTTAAAAATTAACTGCCCTTTCAGTGATTTCGCCCGGCCCCCCATGACCGAGTTGTTTTGATGCTTTTAAGGTCTCAGTACAAAATATAACGACATTTCCCGCCCAGGAGAAACCGGTCTCTTTAGGGGACTTCAGATATTCGAAACACAGCCGAATCGATCTTCGAGGTGGCGTGGAAAGTGAGGACACGAAGAATATCTCACTTAGAAAAAGGCAAACCAAAAAAAAAAAAAAAAATTCCGCTGACCAACTGCGGAAATATAGAGAAAATAAATTTAAAAAAAAGAGACAACAGACAGACAGACAGACAGACAGACGAACGTTCGGGAGAGACCTGCAATGGTCGGAGCCTCGTTCTGAGGGATGGTTTCCCTCAATAAGCCAGATCCAGACTGCGTGCACAGAATTTATCAAAAAGGTTTTTTTCCGTGAAAATCACCCAGTTCACGCTCTATGCCATACTTCATTGAGGACTCCACAATTACTGCCACCGGTGCAGAAATCTGATATACTTTAGTTGATTACAGGAAAACCTGGACCATAACCCTGGTTCACAGAAACCCCACCAGGGAAAAAAAACAAGAAATATCTGTAAACTCGATATGCAAACACGTTTACTCCATCGCTATTAACCGGCGGTAATTTATTCAAATTCATCTACCATTTTATTACTGAAAGACCCCTCCTCTACTATAGTTATGCCGATAGCCAGCCATCAGCCATCATGCCTCCCATGGTATTTCTTCCAAAAGATAACTGAGAGAATCCATTGTTCTCCACATGCACAAGCTCCTTAAGTATTTGTAAAACTTATGTCAGTTACATAAATGTGCCATGTTTATACATACTGACAGAAGAGGATTAGTTCGGGCTCTTCCAGTCTCTTTAGAGGCGACAGAAGGATAATAGTTGGTTGGTTAGTTCATCAACCATAAAGAAGTAGCTGGAAAACAGCCGATCTAATTCTCTACTTTCTGTAAACAGGAGTTTTAAAAAAGAAAACCATGTTAATCTTTTAGCCATAGCATAAAGGCAGAAACTGGCTCTGAAATGGAATAAAGGTGACTTTCCTCTTTTATGATAAATCGAGACAAGCAATGGCAACCCGTCGTAACTAGGCTTTCCTCTCTTCTTCTCTTGTTTTTGTCTGCTTTGTACAGCTATTAAAGGTAAACAGATATTAGACTACCCAGGGCGTTTGTCTGTTAGATCAGATATCAAAAGCGAGAGAGAAAGGGGGGGGAGCGGAGTTACGGCCCCTGAAGGTCTATGTACCCCCAATTATGCAGGAATCCGACAGGAGAGAAAGGGGGGAGCGGAGTTACGGCCCCTGAAGGTCTATGTACCCCCAATTATGCAGGAATCCGACAGGAGAGAAAGGGGGGAGCGGAGTTACGGCCCCTGAAGGTCTATGTACCCTCGATTATGCAGGAATCCGACAGGAGAGCAATCAATATAAGATCTTTTACCCTCCACGAGGGCGTCCCCCCCCAATTTCCACTGCCACTAAATCGACCAGATCTAAATCGCGTGTACACCAGCTTTAATTAATGCAAACACATCCGTCGTACATACCTTCTACTCGCTCTTTTGAAACGCCCGAGCAACGTCTCTGGGATGGCGCTCATCCCGTTCCGGACAGCCAACACTTCGGGAGGACCAGATGAATTCGAAGCCGTAAACTGCAGAGCCGCATTGGTATTTCTCACGAAGTCCGAATGAAAGCCGACGTAGTCCCTGATGTAGTTGACCGCCTCTCCGCTGACGTACTGGTTGTATGCACTCGTAATCCTGGCGGGGGGAAATAAAAAGCCAAGTTGTAAATCGCAACCCGGCAGATGGGTAGGAGGAAGTGGATGGATCCGCTTGACAAAGCATCAATCCTTCCTTACCAAAAAAACAGGGGGGGTGGGGGATCTAAAAACCGGCTTGATAATCATCTTGATAATCTCTGCGGTGTTTACCGAAACTCACCCTTTCTGGAAGATTTTGATTCCATCGTGTGTTTCCTGTTCAAGTAGGTCGGCATTGGGGTTCCGAACATTGCTCCAATACAGCTTACTGGAGGAACAAGAGGAGCAACGCTATTAAATGTACAGGAAAGGTCTTCACATCTCTCTCCCTCTCTGAACCGTCAATTATATTGTTTTTCTGTTCAACCGTTAAAAGACATACGATGCACCAACATTCATTAAAGCTGATATCCCGTTAGCCGTGACTGCTTTGTTACTGATGAAATTCTATTTGCTATCGTTTCGCTTCGTTAAAGCTGAAATTCTAAATTTTAATTAAGGATTTTTTTTTTCCCCTTGAAAATCTATACTATGGCTAAAACGTTTACTTTATTAAAGTTGGAATGCTGACCACTGGCTAAGACTTTGCTTTACTGACACCGAAATTTTGATCATTAGTCAAGACTTTGCTTCATTAAAGCTGAAATCTTAATAATTATATAAATCTTTGATTCATTAAAAACAAAACTTTAAATAGGGGATAAAAGTTTACTGAAATAAAGCCACATCTATAACTAATGGTGAAGCCGTTACTTTATTAAAGCCCATAGTCTAACTATTGACTAAGATTTCTTTCTTAAAGCTGAAGTTCTTGCCTAAGTCTCCATGTAACTTATTTATGAAATCTTTGTTGAGCTGCCATCACGAACGATGACTAGAAATTCTGCAGAAAAATTTCAGTGAAAACGTGAATATTTGTTTCATTTACGATTCTGTACATAAACTGGTAAAATATTTAGCAAAACTATCATTACATTGTTTCCAAAAAGAAGAAACGAAACCAAAATAACTGAAAACAAACACGCGAAATAATAATAATAATAATAAATAATAAAGAATAATAATAAATAATAATAATAATAATAATAATATAATAATAATAATAAATAATAATAATAATAATAATAATAATAATAATAATATAATAATAATAAAGAATAATAATAATAATAATAATATAAAATAATAATAATAATAATAATAATAATAATAATAATAATAATAATAATAAGAATAATAATAATAAATAATAATAAAAAGTGAGTTTCCAAACAAAAATAATGTGGATTTTTGTAAAGTTGACCGAATTTTGTTTTGAAAACTTTTGTGTGTGTGTGTGTGTGTGTGTGTGGGTGTGGTGGTGTGTTTGTTAGTGTGTGTTGTGTGTGGTGTGTGTGTGTGTTTCACAGATATTATGGTTGAGTAAACTTAGGCTTCAAATTAATACGTAAGACCTTTGTTTCGTGAGATAAATGAAAGAAGTTTCAAACCGAATCAGGTTGGGAACTCCTCCTACTTTTTCCGAAGGATTTAGAAAATACGGAACGTTATTGTTTCTGTTGTCAGTTTGGTAAAAGTTCTGGTTTCTCAAGTGATAGAGTCTGTTTTCCAGCACGTCGTTGTCTCCTACAAAGTCTTCAGATGGCAACCGTAGAATCTTAATTAGCCTGGTAATTCTTGGGTGTTCGGCAGGGCGGAAGCGCATTCCTCCCAGTTCAAAGAGAAGGCCGTCAACTCTCCGAGTGTAATATCTGCCGCCAATTCTCTTTGATGCTTCAAATAAATGGATGGACTGGCCTCTGTTTCTAAGTCTCCAGGCTGTATACGTTCCTCCAAGTCCGCCGCCAACTATGGCCACATCAGAACAGAGATTTTCGGCTAAAAATATTTGTAAAAGAAATGGTAAATAAAGAAAATAGATACTCAGCTCTTTCAATTTGGTTTTTATTCAGAAATGAATGTTTTAAATAAACCTCGTATGTGCTAAACTCTATGTACTAGCACTGGGTTTTATCTTGGTTCGTCATAAAATTGCGGAGACAATCGCTAGTTCAGCCAATCCATTGACAAACTATTGCTCATTGCCTCTAAATCTCAATTATAATCTCAAATACAGTAATAAATATACAACTGCTTGCCAACTGATTTCTCTAAAGGTCTTTCAGTGGAACATGGTGAACTTCGCCCCAAATCAGTAAAACTGAGACGGTATCTCAACTTGAATGAAGTGAATGCGTGATAATGGTTCGAGAAACTAAACTGAAAAATTCAATGCAGATCAATATCACAGAGCTCCAACCTTTAGCGGTAAAGGGCAGATGGAGGCGGTGGCATTCTATCAGCCATGAGAGGAGAAATCTCTTTCACGGAGAGCATGACCCAGATGGACCTAAATGTTACAGAGTATATATATTTAGAGACACACTGAATTTAGTGAACAGACATCACAAATCACGTACCGTGATATAGACCTACCTCATATCCAGTGATATATTATCAGGGAAACTTATCGTAATCCCCTGCACATTGTTGCGCTGCAGAAGATAGAATGCGGGGAGGTAGAAATACAGAAAGAATTCTGGACATTTCCGCAGAGAATAATCGTTCCATTTTGATTGACGGTACACATTCTCTGCTGCATAGAAGGTACGTAAACGCAGTTTCCCGAGATATTTCACTCTGTGCAACAACAGCGATGCAAAAGACAATCCGATCCATCACCCATTGTTGTTGAGATTACATTTGACTGAAAGAAAGCCCTTGAAAGAGTAAGGGATGAGAAGGGGAAAAAACAAAAGACCAATTAACAACTTAAAGGCCAAGTAAGGGAAAATGAGGAAATCGGGGGGGGGGGATAAAGCAACGCATAGCAAGTATAGGGAGCTAGGAAATAAATCACCTGTAAAATCTGAAAAAAATTCGAAAAGGAATTAAATAAAAACCAGTCTATCACCGTTGTGATCAGAACATTAAATTAGCAGCACCATTGCTATCGATTAAATTAATTAAACTTTAACGATCGAAATTACGTCAGAGTTACAAACAACTGAGTGAGAAGTTTGAGATAAATCGGCCAATGGAAAACCGTTGTATAGAACCACTGGCCGAAGCCTGGCAATCAGCAAAATGGGTAGCAGCACAGGATGCTATAATCAATGAACCTCTTTTCCTACAATGTTCTCAATCAGACCACCACCTGCATATTTATTCAGTCTCTTACATAAAGCAGCTTAGTGTTCAATGCGGATGTGGGCAGGTAGAGCAGTAGAAAATGAAGCAGGTGTTTACGATGTAAGTTTGGATGGCGAGGAAGGTAATGTAAAGTACCAGAACGAGTTGTCTGTAGCAGCTACCGAGCAGAGGCAAGTACATTTAAAAAATGAATACCTGTTTTCATTTGACGCACCCTGCCAGGTAAACATCCTTATTGACACTAAGTCTCACCTAAATCTCTAAAGAATGCAGAGAGCGGGACTGTAGTTACAAGAGCGATGAATGAATCATGAGCTCGTGGGGCTCTCTGAAAAAGGTTTCCGCTTATTGTTGCAACAGGGGCCAAAACATCCCGGTCTACCAGGCAAAGGAAACGTGTGACAGAACTTCCAAAATGCCACTGAACTATCTCAGAGTAAACATGGTGGTACTGGCTTCTCCGGCACGAAACCACGTGTCAACCGCTGGGTGAATCTGTAAATAAAGCATTCCTTTATTGGAAGATTAGAACCAGGAAATTCACGAAAAGATCTCCACGGGTTGCCCAGAGTTTATCAAGCTGCCTACTGTAACTAGAAGTTGTAATTAAACTGAGGGCGATTAGAAACAGTTAGTTACCACTTAGGTTTTCTTGGCTTTTATCGATCCTGTGAGCATGCTTCGATCTATTGTGGTGAGCAATTTCAAGATATTACCGAAACTTCTAGCAACTTTTTACAAATTCACTTTTTAAACAGATTTAGTCCTACTGTCTTAAGCAGGTAGAGTATAGATCGCTTGTTTTCTCTGTGAGCAACCAGTAAAACCGTGATATTTCCATCAGCAGATAATAGGGTTCGTATACCTGAAGTATATATCACCGGTCATACCATAAAGGTTTAAATGTCTTGCAACTCCACTCAGTCGATAAATGAAAGTATGATACAGATGTCGGAGCAGCTAGACCAGCAAACTTCTCAGCTGGTACATCGTTACCTTCAGCCGGAGCTGTCATTTTACCAAATCTATATAACCCGTGAAACTATCGCTGTTTGCTTCGTCATCCACACGAGATTTACTAGGCAGCATCCAAGTTACTAGTTGGATGCTTCAGATTGATTCTATTTCTATTGTTCATATCACCATTAAATATGTAGTCATCTACATACTTTTTATTGCTAAATATTGATCATTTTCCCCAAGGTTAAATCAATCATTAAATATGCAGGGCTACTAGCGTAACGCATTTGGCCGTATGTATATGATATCGATGACTGACCTGTTCTGCAACAAATGACCATCATCAACAGTTATTGCATTGTGAAAAGTTTTCACTTTAGCACCAACATTTCTATTGAGAATCCGGTCCTTTTCTAATGGAGATTTAAATATGTTTGTAGTAAAGGGAAATTTGTCTTAAGGTTTTCCTTTTAACCTGTTACTCAATGGACCACTGTCCTCCCATCCTCATATTTCACCTCATTGCCCCCCAATGACGTCATCTCCGATTCTCGCGTTAGAAACCTAATTATTATTTTCACCAAAAGAATCTCTTTCTATTCAAAATATATTTATGTCGCACCTAAATTATCTGAAGAAGTTTTGTTAATGATTTTATTAGAAATGGGAGGATTATTAATATTTATATTTCTGTGATTATCTAATTGTATATCTCCAGTGAATGGACTGGTACCAACTAATTATAAAAGCTTTAATATGGTTAAACTATAAGATACTGAAGAATCATTTTTATTAATTAAATTTTGATCATTTGCACTTATTTAATACTTAAATTTAAATAGAAATTTTGCTGATTGTGTAAAAATTAAAATATTTGTTGATTCTTTTCGTTAAAGAATTATTACATTAATTATATAACCGTAATATAATTTAGTTTATTTAATTTCCAATTGATTTTTTTCTCATGTATCTTCAATTTCTTTGAAAGCGATAATCGATGTGACCACAAATAGTTAAAAAATAAACAAAATTGTAACACCACATGGAACAGAAAGAGAAAACACAATGATAATTGTATCAATAATTCTATCAAGTGTATGCTTTTTCAAATTTTTCACTTTTATTAACTTTTAAAAATCCCTGATCTTTTTTTAAAAAATGATTTTAGTTTTATCTAATTTATTTCGCTATGAAAAAATAACACAGAATTTTCTATTTACATTATGGACATCGATATTCGAGCTCTAATTCTATCGATGACTCCGAATTTATCATTAGTATAAACACAAACATCAATGATCACAAATAACAACACTCAGAATTCTGAACTGAATCTTTTACGACACCTTAGATAATCTCATATTTCAACTTCTCGCTATCTATACATCAAAATTAGTCAGTGGTATTAGCATTTAATAACCTGAAAACGCCATCAATTATTGGGATATTTCAAAGTGGTGAATTAAGTCTAAGTACGAAACTTTTGTTTTTTCTTTCTTCCCCGTTTACTGACATTGCTAAGTGAATGTATTTCTTTTAAAGTATTTTAAAAAAAATCTTTAGTTATTTTAACTCACATGACAACTTTCGCTTTTTAAACACAGACCCTTTTCCAGCAGCTGTTTGTCCATTACCATGAACCAAGCCTTCAAAAAGCTTGTAGCTGTTGCACTCAAAACAAAAACGCATCAAATCCGTTAACTCTTCAGCATCATTTACACTTTCGCTTTCTACAACTTCACTTAAAATGTCAGTGAATTAGGGTACTCATATAGTTGGAATATTGCATAAATTTGTTAGATGTTCAATATTCTACGCCTAATTCTCGCTCGTTTTTGTTGTTTTTTTAATTCCGATATTATTTTAGCTTTCAAATATGTGTATTATCTGTTGTTTGTTGATCTTTTTATCAAAATAATTTTTTATTATTTGATATTCAGGTCGATGTAAATATTTTCCAAAGCATCTATCGGATAGTTTAAGATGTAAAACTTGCATAAATCCACTATGTTGTTTCGTATATATTATGTTCTCTAATTTAGCCTTTTAATGGACTATCTGGAGAGTCAGTACAGTAATACCTCGATATACAGAGTAGATGCGCTGTTGGAGCTTTTTTCGTATATTGAATAACTTATAACATTTATACCATGAGGGTGCATTCCTAGACTTCGTACCTTACCATTCATGTTGTAAATAAAGATAATTTATATTGGAATTCATATTTGATTCATGTGCAGAATTTAAATTATAAACGGGCATAAGTAAAAGAAACAGTGAGCTGTGTAATATATTTACCCTACCGGTGGAGTTTTAGGTGCAGCCATCAAGTTTCATTGGCTAAAAGACACCTTAGCTCTGTAAATACCTTTGGATTAAGAAAGGATGGAAATTATTAGCGTGGAGAGCTGACATGATCGATCGGCGACGACGGTGTAGGTTACAGCTTTCCTCCTTCTATTGATTAAGAAGAGCGTCGATTCATAAAGAGGTCATCAAGTGAGGCTGCTTTGTCTTCTCTCTAGGGATGGCAATGTAGCAGTTGATGTCGTGCACAAGAACATTCTTGGCGGAACCGCTTCGCGGATCAAGTTCTGGGAGCGTTTCCAAAGCGCTGGAAAGTTGGTTTCAATTCTCAGAAAGAACTTTAGTGTCGTGAGGTTTCTCTCAGGAACAATCTCTTGAACGCTGTCGTCGTCTTCTTCTGCAACTCGATGTTCGTCCAGCTCCTTGAAGTCTTTTACGCTCAGACTCTCCCCGTGGGAATTCAACATCTGTACGTTCGACGTTGTCGACTTCACTAAATCCAGCCACAATTCAAACTAACGGAAATGGCGGCAGGAGGACAACTGAGAACAGCTTGAGGGCAGCAAAAGCTGTAGCGAAGCACGCAGTTATGGCAGAGTCACGGGATAACTTGGCTTCTCTCCTTAGAGCAAAAGACTGTCCATTTAACGCGATGACCTATCGGAAATCACCGGAAAATTCCGTCGTGTCGAGTGTTTGTTCTACGAGAATTTGGACTACAGCGTGGCGAGAGAGAGAGAGAAAGAGAAGAGAGAGAGAGAGAGAGAGAGAGAGAGAGAGAGAGAGAGAGAGAGAGAGAGAGAAGCCGAGAGAGAAGGAAGGATGGTACGAGTCAGTACTAGAGATAGAGAGAAGGATGACGTCAGTACTAGAGAGAGAGAAGATATGACGTCAGTACAGAGAGATATGACGTCACTACACAGAGAGATGACGTCATCACCTTTGGAAGTCTGGGAGTTACTGCATACAGTCAGTTATTAACCCTATCGATTCTGATGCTGTCAGCGACTAACAGAGCTTACATATAGTGGGGGAGTTGTGTGGGTTTTTATTAGGAGCAAACAGGGACTTCGATGCTCAGTGAAAGCGACTTTATCTTCGTAGGATACAACCCAAGTGTATTTATTTATCATTTTATTTTATTTTTATCTTTCTGTGTAAAATAAATGGACAAAGAATAAAAAGTCGTTCTATCGAATATTCGGATATCGAGGTCTTACTGTGTTTACTTCTTTCACATTACTCTCGATTTCTTTCAATTCAGCATTTATTATACATCGGAAATCAAAGTTGTAATACTTTAGCTCAAAAAAAAGATATTATCTAATTCCGATCTGATATGCTCAGAAAGATATCCATCTAATATAACGCTTTTAACTTTCTCATTATCGTTTTTCTAATGGATCTTCCGCTTCTGTTTTACCTCAGACTTTTTTTATCTTCATTTTATTCACATACCTTAACCAAGACTATTAGGTATTTTAGGTACAGCTATTCAGACACCCAGCCAGTGCTCTAAAGACACACCAAGCTGCTTTTACTGAAAAAAAAAAGGATTTTATTTCAGCTAGCACGGCTTTAATGTGAAAATCAATGACATTAACTTACCAGGTATGTTTGGAAAAGGTTGATTTAACCAAGATGACCCCAACGGATGCACTTTCCTGTTTCTGCCACTACCTTTAAAATAACCAATTATGTTAACAAATAATACGTCAAGTTTTGCTGAATATGTGCACAACTGGCTGACCTTCGGTTTTTTAGGAGAAAAAAAACAAATGAAAAGATTCAGTGCTGTGATGTACATAGAAAAAATTTCTCATCAATTCGGAAATATAACTGAGTCAACTTTAATGTTTCTTGAGTTAGAAAGTTCAGAATGAGTTCACCTTTACATGCAGCCACATTTCTCAGATATTAGCAATCAGTTCTGAATTCTTGGTTGGAAAGTACCTTTCAAATCATTCACGCAAGACTTCTGGTAATACCTGACGGAGCTGGCATTTTGAACATGATATAAACCCATAGTGGTGATATCGTTTCTCTGCCTTCTGTTGATATTCAATAAACAGCCCTTCAGTTGCCAAATTACTGTATAAAAACATGTCTTGACATCTGTTTCTCTCAGCGCACAAAGGATAATTTTGGCAGCGAAGTTGATATATTGGTAGTGCACAAAGTTCGTGGTGACGCGGATGTTTAAAAGGCAGGTGGGACGAATTAGGAGCACGACAAAGACAACAGTTGTGTTGTGAGACAAACGCTTCTCGTACCTGTGGGTGTGGCGCGAGCTGCAGAGGAGTCCCGCGCCCTGTGGCTGATAGATTTTGTATTGTGCATCACTGCTGATGTAAATACGTGCACAGAACCGGGCAGTCCTAGAAGACTACGCTTGGTGGAATGGCGGGAGAAGAAGAAGAAGATTTATTTCGAAGCATCTTCAGCAATCAGTTATAATATCGACAAAAAAAGATCACCGGTAACAATCCAATTGTCATCCACAGTACACCGCTGCTACTGTCTTACGGACAGTGACAGGTGCTTCTTTTTTTTTTAAATTTAAATGGACGCAACTTTAGCATGTAAAGAAACAACGATGTTAACTTACCGAACTCGTTGAGAAAAAATGAACTTGACCACGATGGTTCGAACATTGATGCTTTCCTGTTCCTGCCATGAGCTTTAAAAAAAATTAATATAGTCAATAAATAATATGACAGGTGCTGCTGAACGTGTGCACAACCGGCTGACAGTATAGTTTTTAAATAACATGCTTAAAGGCTCAGTAACAAGGTATTTTTCAACTGTGTAATTATCATTCAGCTGAATACAAAACTTGTTTTAAAATGTTTTTGTTTTTATGCAGAAAAAAACAGACTCTCCTGAAAACAAAATAAGTTTAAAATATTATTTTAAATAATTTCCTTCCAATCCACTTCATACAGCAGCTGAGCGTTTATTTCTTTCTTTTTGCTTTCGATTTAAAATGAAACCTATCAGCGAAAGACTTTTAGACGAAACTAACTTGAAGTATTTAAAGTTTTCTGGCGTAAAGAGCAAGTCGCGGTAGGTCCGACCCGGCCCACCTTTCTAAACCGGAATGCTAACTTTTAGCACCGACTGCAGTTTTCTTCTTCCCTTTTATACCCCCCCAATCCCTCTCTCCTCTTCAGCCTTCAGCAACAAAGGATATGGACGAAGTTTACTCATGGAGTGCCTCGCGGAGACTCTGGCCATTGGGTGGGAGAAAGAAAGACCGGGCTGCCACGATCCACCTTCGCTGCACATTTTCCTGAGGATGACACATGACAAAGAAATGCTTCATACTTCTACCGCGCAAGAAGAGTGAGGAGGTTATTAACGAAACCCTGTGATTAAGAAGAATATTTCTGTGTAGACAGTCGTAAATTCTTCCGGCTGTCAGCGGCCATAAATAACGGTGGTTTTATGTTAGACAGAGGTAAACCCCCCTCTTATTCCCCAAACGACCTGTAAACGAGCGGGATAGGTACTGAACTGAAAAAGAAGTCAGGCCGACCCGTCTAGTGAGCGCCCAGACTAACTGTAAAATTTCCTGGAAGATAAGTTATTTGTAGATTTTATATTCGACCATAATATACTTCTATCGAAATACAATGCGCTGTTGTATAAAATATTGATCAGTAAAAATCGAGATGATTGCTTTAGTTAAAACATCTCTTAACGAATACAAAATCGTTTTCCATATAGAGTTCAAGTTATCATTAAACTTACCTGTTTATGATCAGCTGTTATTGGAATTTGAACCGCTCGTAGAAAACAGTTAAATGCATTCAATGTCTTATATCTGCGAAACTATTTAACTTGAGACTTATATCGAATGGAATATATATATTTTTCATATAAAACCTGTCCATACAACATTTTACGTAGAATTCATATTAGAAATATATTTCGAATGATCCTATGCTAATTTCAGCCCACAGCACTACAGCCGACTATAGGAGGTTGGCCCAGCCTATGAACCAAGATTTTAGACCAACATATGGTTGCTAGCAGAAAAAGAGGTTTCTTTCTACTGATCCCTTTGACGATAGGGACAAAATCTCGCCAAGAAGTAAAATGCTGTTTTAAGATTTATGGTAGAAATATGCAACAAAAGAAAGAAAAAAAAAAAAAGAGAGAGAAATTCTATACTTTTACTGAAAATAACACGATCACTTGTTCACCTTTAAATAAAGAAAAGCGCGATATTCTACTATGTTTACTCATCTAAATCTATGGTTGCCCTATTTATAGCCAGCAAAAGCAAACCGTTGTTTCCTTCTGTTTCTGGAGAAGACATCTTTACGATTCTCCTTAGTTTACCTTAGGTCAGATACGAGTTTTGCTCGAAGCCCTACAGTGAATTCTGCAGCAGAAAGGATACAAAGAGATTTTTAAAAAAATACAAGTTATTACCTTTTACCACAAGGACAGAAAAAACGTAGATAGCTAGTATGCGGCTAGTCATAGCGGTGAAGACCAGCTAGCTGGAGGTGTGAACTCGTACTAATTTCTAATGTCAGGCAGCTAATAAATCAGCCTCGCAGGTATTTATTTTCCCGATTATTCATCAACGCCTTCAAATTAACCGGAGGTAGGTTCTAATGTCTACACTGGAGATGAATTGATAGTCTAAATTTCTCTGGTAAAAACCTGTGGTTTATTTTTTTGTAAATACACTTGAGTGACAGCTGTCTGTCAAACTTCAGAATAAGGAAACTAAATACAAGCATGCCTTGAACTAAAATACATTATTAATTTATAAGCAACAAACTTAAAATTTGTTTTTATAACTATTTGACTACATATTGATACAGTAATCTACGAAACCTAGACAATCAACAAATGAAAGCGAAAGTAAGAGGATTTTTTCGGTAAAAATGTAGCTTGGAATTCGAGTTTATTTTGCTTAATAGTAATTTCTACAAGAGTCCACATCTTCTTCTTCTTCTCTTCTTCTTCTTCTTCTTATTATTATTATTATTATTATTATTAGTATTATTATGATTATTATTATTATTATTATTATTATTATTATTATTATTATTATTATTATTATTATTATTATTATTATTATTATTATTATTATTATTATTATTATTATTATTATTATTATTATTATATTATTATTATTATTATTATTATTATTATTATTATTAGTATTATATTATTATTATTATTTTAATGTCCAGAAAGCATTAGCTCTTTTCAAGCCATTACAGTTTTAAAAATGTATTAAGGCTGGGTGCCATTAAATTCTGCCGTATCTTGGAATGTTATTCACACTAAACATAGAAATGTAAAAAATTGGTAGAGGTCATTCAAATGGCAGCCTAAATTATTCATGAGTCATCTTCGAGAGCTGCGAAGAAGAGAATCTTTTATGGCAGGTGATTTCTAACGATGCATTATAATCTCGGGGCTTGTTAATTCTAGGAAAGGGCGCGTCTCTCTAACACTGTTGCCAGCAAAGAAAAATTACTGATATTATTATTTCTTGAGTTTAGCGAAAATAAATTTCTAAAAAAAGTCATTTATCCTCGACGCTATTAGAACAATAAATAACCGCTAACCGCCATTTTGAATTTGTTGGCTCTCATTGTGATAATTTTTGAAAACTCCAAACTGATGCAAAAATGGCACTAATATATTTTTTTTTTAAATATTTTAAAAGAATTGTTTGTTTTTTTTTTAAAAGATAAAAGATAGTTCCTATTCACTTTTCTTTAATGTCCTCGGTACTCGGATGATTGTAAATATCTCATCATGCGTAGTAACTGCAGAGAATGTGATTGGCCGGCAGAGCATCGATAAAGTCAAAGATGAACCTATTAGAAATCAAAACTGAATTCTATTACCATTTTTTTTTTTTTGTAGTTTTTAATTCTATTTGGTAAACGAGCAGAAATAACACCTCTACCATCTGATTTTCCGGGCTGCGTGTTACACATTGTCGATAAAGTGCCCACATGCATGATAACATATCGACATGCCACTTTTGGCTTCTAGCGTTTCTGCCAACTGAAAAATTTTGGCCCAGTATATCTGGAATGTATATTCATCCGATAACTCCCACGAGATTGGTGCGTAGGTTGTGATGCTCTGCCATGTCTTCTTGGTTTCTGAAACTTGTTTTGTTGTCTCTTTTGTGATCCAGGCTCTCGGATGATTTGCCCCTTTTCCTGCCTGAGTTAATCTGCTTTCTCTAAAATAAAATCTGAAATATACCGGAACTTTACATCACGAAGCCTAACAACAGACCTGTTGCAGACTATCCCGTCATCTAACATTCTATTACCACGGTGTTCGTATGATTCTATCGGCTCATTTCCTTCTTGCTTGCGCTGGCTAAATTTGTCTTCGGTTTTAAAAAATGTCATTCTTTCCTACTGTAGACTATCCACCAACCTTATTTGCTGGCGTTGCGATCCTTTGCATCTTAGGAAAAACGATTAGATGTCAGTGAAAGGCCTTACTGTCTATCGCGACACTTGCAGGCGGGCATCGAGGCCTGGTGATGCCACTCAGAAACGTTCAGACAGCCAAAATCGTCGCAGCCATTTCAATTCAAACGATTCTGATGAATTTAGTAATTACGGAGGTCGCTTAGAACCACTGATGATGTCAGTGTTTAACAGGTTGAGACAGTCTCGCTGCACGAAGAACCACGTGCGGCTGCTCAGACAAGCGAAATAAGCATTGAGGTGATAAGAATATTCTTTGGTGACGGTAGCCTCGCCATCGTTCATTGTGTATACGAGCAGAGCGAATTGTGGCTGGGCGAGAGAACTCGTGTAGTTTAGCGTTTTGCGGATGAAGTGATTGGCAGAAGATCCATCTGGTTCCGTGAGTTATTCGGGGATTATCAAGCAGTCACCACACATCGGCCTACTGGTTGTGTAAGTAGACATATTTTTTTTACATATACCTGATCTTGCCAGTGATGACGGAACAGGAGAGATTCGGATTGCTCCTTCACAAGCAGTTTTAAAAAGACTTGATGTAGTAGCTTCGGCCCCGAGAATAATCCTAACACTTTGTTGGATCTGCTAGAGAATCTTCTACCCAATGCAGTTAGTATAACTTCCCTCCGAACACGGAGAATTTAGCTTTGGATATAATGAGATCATTACCCCACAGGAGAAAATTTCCTTGTGATTGTAGATTATTATAACCATGTTTTAGAAAGATGAAATCATGTGATCAACTACAGCACAAAAGGTCATAGATAAGTTGATTCCAATCTTCATCAGCTACGGTATCGGTTTACATTCAAACTGTCAGTGCACTTCATCTTATGACTGGAGAGTTTAGAAAGTTCCTATCTGACCATAAGCTGAACAGAAGATATCTCACCCTCTTTGGCCAAAAAATCAATGAAGTGGAAAGATAAAACAGACCCCTCCTCAAAACCCTTAAACGTGGCTCAGATAGATGAAGAGAGGTGACGAGGTGAGCTTCACGGCCTGAGCCGAACACTGTTCAAACCAAGGAAGGTCAAAGATCGACTTTGAGATCTGTTGATAGTGTTTCATACAGGAGAAACAAATCATTTGTAAAAAAACTTATTAAACTTCCGAAGAACTACATTTGGAAACTCAGAAATTCAACGGTCAAGATATTGGAAACATTGTTTGACGAAAAGACTCTGGTAATCGAATAGCTGTTCAGAGTTCGGATCAAGGGTGTGCATTGCCGCCATCTTGTGCATATGAGAGTGGAGAATTATGGGTAGGCGACAGAACGTGGCGGTTAGCGGGATAAATGGCTGGCGAATGATCTGCGTGTTATTCGGGAAATTGTCAAACAGTCATCGCACCATTTTTCTTTTAATTGTTGGTTTGTAGTTTGGGGCAGCAGAATGATTGCCAGCAGAGTCTGGACTTGAAAGACATCTATTATTCTAAAAAAAAAAAAGGTTAAATGTCTGCATGATTCTCAGGTGACACTGATTTTCTAAAATGTTTTTTTATATTACATAAACGTTAATAATAGTGTATCTGGGCTTTCTTAAAAAAGACAACAGAAAAAAAAACGTTTTAACTGAAAAATAGGAAATGTTTCAATATAAGGGAAGTAAACGGACTATCGTCATTAATCGAATAGGTTACTTCCCCTGAAAAAAAACAACAAACAAACCATCATCTGCTGAAAATCCGTAGGATAACACGCGTCTACATACATAAGAAAGAAAGAAAAATGTTCCGTCTCGTCTTTGCCACAAACTACAATAAAATTAATTAAAATTACAGCTAATCCGATAGAGTGATTTCCGTACCTTCAGAAGTAAGGAAACTATGAGAAATATGCCACAGCCGAGTTTTCCTGCATTAAATAAATAAATTTAAAAATTATATAAAGTTTTGGATGGACGGGGGGGGAGGAGACGAGAAAAGAGTTCGATTTGATATTTGAAAAAAAAAAAAAAAAATAATAATAATAAAAGTAAAAGTAAACAAACTCCGATGCTAAAAGCTGGATGCGCGCCGTCCGGTCCGGGACTCGAACCCGGGTCAGGAAACAGGCTCCGGCGATAAAAGCTGATGCGCCGTCCGGGACTCGAACCCGGGTCGCAAGAATGGGAATCTTGCATGATACCCCTACACCAACGGCGCCCGTACCTCCGACGGCGGCCCGTTTCCCTATTTAGTTCATACGGCTTTCGAATGGCCGACGTCCTCTCCGCGTCTGTCTGTCTGTCTGTCGCCAAGACGGCTCCCTCTCTCTCTCTCTCTCTCTCCTCGGGCGTTTTCTTTATCCGCGGTCGCTCCCCTCCCCTTCCTGCTGCGTCGTTGGGAGAATGCAGGAGGAACAGTTGCAGCCAGTTGTTGTTGTTGTTGTTGTTGTTCCTCCCCCTCCCCCCCCCCGGTATCTCGGCGCATGGCAGAGATGCGCGCGCGCGCCGATGCGCAGTAAGAGCTTGTGCGGGACGGCGATGTATTCTTTGTCCAGAGGTCCGAATAAATTTATCACCAGCACGCGGAGAGGTAAGGAAGAGGGGAAGGGAAGGGAGGGGAGGGGCGGGGTGGGGGAGGAAAGGCGGGGGTCGAGTTCTGATCGTGTCCGTCTGGTATCTTTCGCAGGCCCCCCGAAACAGATAGAGAGCCGAGGCGGGGAGTCGGTCAGGCGGGCGTCCGTGGGGTCCGCCGCTAGCATGAGGTAAGCACCAGCCCTTTATCCTCCATTTACCCGGACCACCCCTCCTGCGGGTGGTGGTGGTGGTGGTGGGACGGGGAATCAGACACACATCGCTTCCGAGGAGATCGGCGGCCGCGGCAGACGTCCGACCGCTCTCACCCGACGTCCATTTTTCCCCCTCCACCACCAACCTTATTCTCAAACAAACGGAAGGTTCGCGTACCTGTCGACCGTTAGAACAGCTACACCCCATCTCCCACCCCTCACCCGGTCGCGCGGTCGGCCCTACACCGGTGGTGGTGGGGTTGGTTGTTGGGAGGGTCATTATTCAATGCCGACACCGGCGGTTGGTTGGTTGGGGGGGGGGGTTCGATCTGCCTGACGCCAGCCCGGTCGGTCGGTCGGTCGGCACCACAACCTTCTCGGACTCCCCCCTCCCCTGGTTTGTACTACCTAACTAACGGTTGGCTTCTCTAGTCCTACGTGTCGTCTATTTCACAACACCCGAGGGGGGCCCCCGGCCGGCCGACCGGTGTCGGGTGGGGTGGACCGGACTCGACAGGGGACAGCAGGCACGGGACGCCGTCCAGATAATCGAGAAAGGCCAGAGTCTGGGAGGGACACCTATACTCGTCTCTGTTGGTGATATATCTACTGGCATTTAAACATAGGTAAAGTAATTGCTTTTCCTTTCCTATTTCGTATCTGAAAAGTGTAGATGAGCAGATTGGGCTTCTTAATTATTCACATTTAATTTTAAAGGAATTTTACTTAGTTTTTAAAAGGCTTAAATTTCTATTCGTTATAAAATTAAGAAAAATGTTTGCAGTAGAATCTTGCACAGATTTGTGTATTTCAATGGAAAAGAAAGAAACTGCTTATTGTGAGATGAGTATGGTGGATGAAGTTGATGCTTTTTTTGAAGCTCATTCTTTTCCACTTCTCTGTAATGGATTTAATTTCTATTTCTATTTTTTTTCACGACAGCTCCCCCAAACCTGTTTTTAATGGGAAAAGGGTGAGCCAACACAGGCCCAACAGTTTGGCTCAGGAACCGTCATCGCCACAGCACGAAGAAATTGTCCGATATTTAACAGATTGTAAGTAATCTTGACTGTTACACGGCCAGAAGGCATCTGGAAGTGTAATGCGTTTTTAAACGGTTTATGCGTGATCAAAGCTGCAGTCCACACATTTTAAAAAAAGAAAAAATCCATAACAAAGGAAATACAAAAAAAAAAAACGAATGCTGAACAAACTTATATAAGAATAACAATAAACAAAGAAACACATAATGTAAAGAAGTAACTAATCCTATATGTTTTTTTTTTTTTTTGGTGGAACTTTATTGAAATGGAAAATTCTTATACACTGCATGACAGTGAATTAATGATTTCTCCTTGCACGTGCAGTGAGAGCCAATAATTTTCCCTAAAATTGGTATATTTTTAAAATTTGATTCCATGCCTTTAAAATAACAAGGATATAAAGAGCATGTAAATGTTTCACTATGAAGATGAGAGAAGTCATGCAGTTGATTTAAATATATATTTTGTGAATTATTACTTTTGATGCTTATTTGCTGTTCACAATTTTACTTGTTTGGGGTTTTCTTTGGTACAAATATCATTGTTTTAAAATGTATTTACTATTTGTTCTTGCATAAATAGAACTACTAAAGCCCCCATGAAAAGATAAATGCAACATTTAAAAAGTGGGAATTATTTAAAATATTTGTTTTTTTATGTGTGATTCTTTTATATACAGAGACCTGGGTCCTTTCATGGAAGGCAGCAACACATTGACACATTGTGTGCATGAGATCAGCGATCCCATCTTCATGATTGGTGCCCAGATATGTATTAGAGAGTCTTGAGAAGTGGATTTATGGGGAACTTTTGCTCAGTGGAGCTCAAGGCCAATGATTGGTCAGGCCATGGCAGAGTTGTAATGCTCAGACTCTCTCCATTTATGTGTTCTATGTGCGGTATGAGCTGGAGCACCATCTTCCATTAAATTACTGCTTGCTTTGCATATAAATTGGCACAGACAGGCAGGTTACACTTCCTTTAAAGAGCATAGCTGTTACAATACAGTGGCTAAAATCTCACCTCGTGCCATGACAGACAGACAGGTGATATTTCGTTGTGGCTGGCAGATGATTCATTGGAAATTCATGTGCTGGACAGCACCACAACCATGCATGACCAATTTCTGAGAACTCTAGGTCAACAAGTTTCTAAAAGGAAAAACGCATTGTAACATCTGCATTTCCCATTGCAGCTGACAGCTGTTGTTGTTTTGGGTGAGAAGTAGTTTACAGTTCACTGCTCTTCCATTTGTACTCTGCTGTGGAGATAACATCTGTTTGTTTCATGGACATCTGCACAAGTTTTGCCACAATTGTTGTTTAATTTTTGCTCTCTTTGAGCATCCAGAACATGCATGGAAAGTTGTCTTATGACTTCTCTTGAACTGGATACTCTTCCTGTTAACAGTTGACAACAAAATTTTCAGTGTGTTGAAGATATCCTGCTAGCTTCTAAGGTTTCATTACCTAGTTGTTCCCCTTATGTCTGAATCCTCCATTTCTGATTAATCTTCTGTTTGTGGCACAGCTATCTACAAACAGGCTTTATCTGGCCTGTGCATTCTTATATCTTGCAGTCATGTGGTTATCATGTGACTTCAATTTTAGGGTGTTAGAGTGTGTTTATTTACATATTGTTTTTCTGATGCACAAAAACAGCCAAAGTCTTGCATTATCATAGAGTGAAGAAGTTTGTAAGTCACTGTATATAGTATTGCTTGAATCCTGTTGCCAGTATTTGTGGTTTTTCAGTAAATCATTTGCTAATTTAGGAGTTCCCCATTCTTTTTAATCAAAAATTTCTGTGTTGTGATTTAATTTGTTAAGCTGCTCTTATTATCTTTCGCACATTGCATGGTTTTCTTCCGCAGCAACCATATTTAAGTTCTGGTACACATTAAGGGAAAATAGTAGCATGTAAATAACATCAAGGAAAAAATGTAGTTTTAAACCAAGAACCTCCAAAACTCATGAAAGTAGCTACATATTGAGAAATATTGATATTAGTAGCTACTCTTGCTCAAGTTAGTTTCTTTATGGGTGATTTTTAAATGTATTGATTTATTAATAGTGCTTCATTGATTCAAAAATGTTTCAGCCTGGAATAAAGTTAGCCATGAGATTGCGATGAGCAACAAACACCAGAAAGAAGGTTAGTAAATAAATTCAAATTGACTTGGAAGAAAATAGTTAAACATGCATAGTTCATGTTATAGATTTTAGGTTAATATTAAAATAATTTTCTGTTTTACTAAACTATGCTATATAAACTCTCATGCTGTAAGCATGTGACTTTAAAAATGTATGAATGTAAAAAATAGTTTATTTTGTCACATGATTTGAATTATTTTTTTGATGGTGCTCTCTCTGTGTGTAAAGATAAAATTGTGCATATAACAATTTGGCTATTTTTCTGGTCATGTTTTATTGGAATGTTTGCTTAAACTCTGAAAACTACAGTGTTTCATTTTTAATTATCTAAATCGTAAATACACTTTTTTCTTATGAAACAGGTCGTCCACAGTGGTACAGAGAAGAAATTTCAAACCCTATGCTTGCAAGTAAGTTATTCCTAATAAGTACTTGTTAGTCGAACCACTAATTTATAAACACAATACATGTTTTTGGGAATGTTATTAATACTCAAAAGTTCTCTCTGTTATTAATAAAACACTTCCATGCGGTGGTAGCGTATATGACAACGGCACACTTTTTTAAATTCTGACTTTCTCACACACACACACACACAATTAAAACAATAATTAATGGATGCAAATAACTTGATTAAAATAAACTGTATGATACATTGGTTTTAGTAAAATAACTAAAATATAATTAGATTAAAAAACGTTCTCTAGTTATTGTTGTCATAATATCACTGTTGCTAGGCAGCATTCTATTTAAACATGATTATAAAAGTGTTGCATTTACTGAAAACAAGCTTTGAAGAAATTGCTGTAGATCTCAACATGGATAGATAGAAAGAAAACTCTACTCTGTATAAATTTAGTGGTGTGATGGTGGAGAAATGGTACTCCCACAAAAAGGTTGACTCTGTCTAGACCCCATAGACCGGGGATGGCAAAACTTTATTTTGCGGGCCTTCACGGGGGGGGGGTCCAGGAGCAGGGTTTTGGGAAACTGTATTTAATATAAAATGATGAATGATATACAAATTATGAGCAATTGCATTTTTTAAAAAGTAGTAATATACAATCATTGGTGCAATCTGGAGCATAAAAACAAAAGTATGAGGGTTTGTATGAGTTGGTGCTTCTCTAAGAAAGAAAGAAAAAAGGATAAGACATACTGCACCAAAATCTCTGAGTGCAGCTGCCCACAGTTTTATGAGTTAGGGTTACTTATCTTTCACAAAGGTCATCACGGTCGGATTGGAGAACTAGTACAAGATTGGTAGAGTAGCATTGAGCAGATGGCCTTTAGATACTCAGCAGACTTCCAGTCTTCAGTGATGTGTTGACCACTCACTGGACATTCAGTGTCACAATTCATCAGTGACAGGGTTGTGGTTGTGTGAGCTGTTTGGCTTCTAATCGTCATTTGACATGAATCACAATAGATCATAACCATGTAGCATTTATGTTTTCAGTAGTTGGTTCACATTATTCATCACATCTGCCAACATGTTGCCACATGCATGATTGTTCAATACTTGCTGAATTTTTATCCTTAAAATCATTTGATAGCCAGTGGAATTTGTTCTGCAACTAAAGGGAAGTAGTAATCTATTGTTATAAGAAGGTTGGCGAGCAGTTTTGCTGAGGGCCATAGTTTTGTTATCTCTGCCATATATCCTTGTCAACCAGCAGCTCTCACATAGCACCCTAGACAATGGAATGGTATTCTGGCTCACCCATCTTGTGCTTGAAAGGGGTGAGATCAGGGGATGTGGGAGTTTTCCAAGCTTATGGACATTGTTCTGTTAAAGAACCTTTGCACAGATTTTCATTTTTCTTCTGTTGACTACAGCTGGTAGTATGCAAAAAGCATTAAAGTCTTGCTGTAACCAAGGTAGCACAATGTTTGTGATGTGACAACAGCATTTTTTAAGTTTTCCACCCTTTGATTATGCACATAAACATTACAGTTTCAGAGAATCACTTGGCATGTAAACTGCTTGATAGTTGCTGAATGTTCAGGATAAATGAAGACAACATTGTGTGTTCTAATATGATTAGGAACAAAAAATGTATTAAACTTTATTAAAAAATTGTTTCCTAGATTTCTTTGTATGCCCAGATTTCAGTGTACTTTCTTTCACTTTGTTGTTTTGAATTAAAGGCTTAGAACTATTATTCAGTGGATCTTGTGTATAGGGACTCTTTGCTGCCATACTCAGTACCTGCATAATTATTTATGTCTGTTTTAGGTAATGCAGATTTTCCAAGTATACTTTACAACAACTTTTTTTAAAGTATTTCAATTTATAGCTCATGTGTACTCTGGAGATATGTGCATGAAAAAGATTTTCAAGATCTTTGTAGTAGCTTAGCTAAGTAGGTGCTTGCTTACTGTTCTTACCTGTATGGATCTCAGTTTTGCCTTTTTTTTCCCCCCTCCAGATTTTCAACCATTTGATCTCGGAGAATGGTGGTACCAAAAGGCATACGAACAACAACTATAATAATTTTAAGGGACCACGTGACTTTCATCTTTTGCCAGGCAGTGTGTCCAACAACAAACTGTAGAACACCGGTTGTTGTTGTACATTTTACAGCAGTCACGTTTTTATTTGTAAGAGCTCGTATTTCTGTAAAAATTAAACTTTTATGATGGAGGTTAATTAAATTTTGTACTCTTTCTCCTAAAACTTTCAGTACTTGAGTTTAACTTTTATTTATCACAAAATGTTGCAGCTTTATTTAATTCTACTAGCTGTTTATATTTAGGTTTCATAAAAATAAAGGAATTTGCTCTGAACATGATGTTATAAACCACCTTAATGTCAACATGCAATTAGCCCCATAGTTAAAGTTTTTTTTTTTTTTAAATTAAAAGGCTGTAAAATTAGTTATGCAATTATTATTATTGTTTTTTTTTCTTAATTTTCATTTCTATGTAATAAAGATATAAACAAGATCCAGAAAGCAAATACTTAAGAAGAGAACATTAAATGTATATTTCAGCGATGTTAAGTTAATAAAATGTATTAATAGGTTTACTGACTAAAGACAAACTTAGAGAATGGTTTTGTAATGGTGTAATAGTTACTATCTTGTCTTCCTGGATCATTCTGACCCTATAACTTTGGTCTGTCACATGCCTAGTTAGATGTGTTGTTACGTAGTCCTGCATTTGAATTGGGTGTGGCACTGTCTCCAAGCGTGTGGGCTATTAGAACTTTGTGTTGCATGGAAGTCAGTTCTTGATTACTTTTTTTTTTCCCATTTACTGCAAATAATGAAATGCACTGCTGTTTGTCAGAATATATTGAACATGAGTTTCCTGTCAAACCAGAGTTATTTCTTGCTGATAGACTTGCAGAATGTCTGCTTTGATGGACACATCAGATGATGTAGCCAGTGTGTTGAGGTTGTATGATCATCCATTATACCTTACCCCTAGGGAAGTTAGTGAGATTTGCCTTTTGATTTATTCTTGCTGAATAGTTGTAGACAACTCTAACACAGTTTATAGTGGTGTGTTTAGACATGACATGACATTTAGCTACAGAGAATAGCATACAAAGGAGACTAGCTGCAGCTATTTATAGTGTATGGCAGTTATTATTTTAAATCTTAACTTCTTAGTAGCAGTCTTTACTCAGTGTGTAATGTAAGTTTGGTTGATCAAGTTTGAAATACTGCTGAAATGGCAACCAGTACAATTGGGTCTCCTTGTAATGTTAGAAACAGGTTGTTATAAATAAAAATCTGACAGTATAGAGTTCACTTTTTGGTAATGATCATGATGATGATGATGTATCTTATAGACTGAGCATTCATGATACTTAATAAGTGTTAGCAGAGAAGTTTCCATATAGTAATATATTAGTAAAATATGTTGTTAATGGAATTGCTGATCACTGCCTGACAAAAATTTGACTAATTTCACCAAGAAATTTAGTGGAGCCATGAGATTGGCCATAAGGAATGTAATACTAGGTTTTGGAGTTGTATCTGGTGGTGTACAACCAGAAATGAAAGCGAGAATACAGCTGCTTTCACCAGAAGTTTAATATAAGGAGTGTTAAAAAAAAATCAGCTGAAATAGAATCACCATAATTGAATCCAGGCACATTTCATTTGAATCCCAAGTGTATATATATATTGCATTTAAGAGTGTGTGTGTGTGGGTGCATTGTTTTCACAAGCTTTCTGTTTGAAATTTTTTAAACACTTAGCAGAAGATGAAGTCATAGGATTTGAAATGTAATAAATAGGGAAAGGCACTACATTGATGATAATGTTACAATAAAGAAAGTGGTGAAGTATGGTTGCTACAAGGCTGCATATTGCTTGCTGCTAAGGGAAAGCTTGCCAAATATTGTTACAAATTTAACTATTAGTTGCATAGAAATTATAAATAATAGGAACTGACGTGGGCTTGAAGATAAAAGTTAAAATATTAAAAGCAAACTAAAAAAATTGATCTTCTATCAGTAAATTAGTCAGTACAATAAAATAAGACAAATTGAGACCTTTAAGCATTCAGAATCTCTCAAAGAATGCCATCCTATAAGATTGTGGAACAAAATGTGGTGGTGTCTGATTTCTTACAATTTTCTGTCATGACAGTGTTAACGAGTGAAGGTGCAGGGCTGGTTGCTACTTTGCAACCTGCTTGAATTTTTGCATCTCATCTTTCGAGCTTTTTGATAGCACTTTAGAAAAATATAAAAAAAACAATCTATTCCTGGCTATTCTAGTACCTGCTTTGGAAAAGCGTTGTTGTAGAATGACAATTGTACTTAAAGAGGGTTTCTTACACTTGCTCTAATGCACAATTTTCAGACGTCTCAGAGTAAACAAAGCTTTTAATTCCTTTAGATGTACTATCATGTCAATGATTTAAATAGTCATTTATAAAACAGCCTCAGCTACCCTAGGTGTATTGTGTCAAACTGATTCAATGAGTTGATAGTCTGGGAACTTTTTGCTAATAGATCTAGCCAATTTTAACCATAAAACTAGTGTTTTTTTTTTCCCCCAACCTATGGTTACTTCAGTCTATCATCATGCCAACTTACAGATAAGTACATATAAATAAATTTATGCACTCTACTGTTTCTTTAGGTATTATCTAATAAAATTAAATATCTGTATTCACAACAATTCCTTTCCATAACAGCTATTTAAAAATATTTAATCTTTAATTGATCAGAAATCTGTTTTCTTTTGGAAAATGTGAATTTGAAGATTTTAATTAATTTTTTGACATTGGAAACTCAACCAAGCTTTGTGTTACCATAGAAAAAGATAAGGTGCAGTAGCTTGGCAGTAATTAGTTGTTTTGAATGTGTACCATTTCCTAAGACAGCTTTTCACCTTAATACTACCATCACCAATTCCTGGCATTTCCAAGGTGTCTCCTGTAGAGCGTGCAGCTAAATCAAGATGTCAGGAGAACATGCTGCTGTCTGGAAGACAAGCCTTGACACTTTTTTGCATTGGGAGAACAATGTGGTGCTGACCATCATAGGAAGGTTCTGGCATCAGTTGCATATCTTATGAAACATCAAATACATACAGCTTTGCTCATGAGAGTGTGCAGACCTTAAATAGCCCATTTTGTGTGTAATAATTCTGGATCAAGATTTTGGAGTTTAGTTTGCCAGCATCTCAGGATGAAGCTGATATCACAATTCACAAAAAAAAGATGATGACATTATGGATCTTTAGGGATGTATGATTTCTTCCAAAAGTTTGAAATACATTTCTAGCACTGAAATCCATCTGACAAAAAAAATTATGATTTTAGAAAAGTGAAAAGCATTTGGCTTGCTGAAATAATGTTGGAGAGTCTGGTTTTTATTGATTGCTTAAAAATTCAGTCTACATGCATATCTGTAATGAATATCCACAGTAAATGGTGATTAGAAAGTTGTAATGCAAAGATTGTGTGAAATTGAAAACTTATGTAGGAATCGCAAACCTTAGGCAAAGGAACTCACTTGAGAAACCTGTAGATCCACTCATTACATGATATTGTACAAAAGATTTTTAAAGCAAGTTCACAACAATCAAGGCTGCAATGGAAAGGCATGGTATCTTCAGGAAAACTAGCTTTCCTAGCACTGAAAAGTTTTCCTTGGATTGATAATGTACATGCAAGTTGATGTGAGTTTGTGATGGGTATTGTCAGTAACACTGCATTATTAAATAAGACGTGTAATGGACTATCATTCTCCATGAAACTTTAATGGGTGATGGGTGCTTCATGACTCCAAGGCAATGTTGTGAGTGCACCCTGATTTAGCTGTCATGCTATTTGCAAAGCCATAGGATACTATGGGTGACTAGTGTTGTGCTGTTTCATTTTTGTGAAATTTTGTTTCAAGGTTATGAAAAATGCAGTCTTTCACAATAAATTTCTGCATCCATGCATTTAGGTGAGGTATCAGCTTTATAAGGGCATATTATGAAGGACAATGAAAACACTGTTGTCTGAAAAGAAGACTGGATTGAAATGGCAGACAGATCCATAATCTGTCGTGGAATCACTTGTAAAGTTGCATCAGCCATTGCCTTTTTCTTTTAAAATAATTCCGTTTTAATATGGTGGGTATACAGGCAATACTAACAAAAAGTGGAGAATATTGTCTGAGAGAAAATGTACAGTGGACAGCTAAATGTTCAAAGTTTTGTCTTAAAGAAATGTTTGCAGCTTCAACTGGTCACTAAGAGGTAACCGTTGACCTGTACTGTCATTTTCCACTTGGCAAGTGGCTGAAACAAAATAAGTAGTGTAGTTTAAGACCTTTCATAAACCCAGACATTTCCATGCTGCAGATTGTTTACTTTTAATAGATTTTTCTTTATACAATTTTTAGTCTTTTTCTGAAATTGTATTTATTATGTTTACCATATAATTTAACCCAGCGTATTCAATTCTTAACAACGGTATATCATAGGGAGCCCGTTCTTGGATTTTTTCTGTTTAGATAACTTTACATGGGATTTAACAATTTAACTTGGCCATTCAATTGTTTCTACAAACTTGAGAAACTAACTGATAGGATCTATAGATTGACAAAATAAAATTATGAATGAGAAACTAAAAGCTGCAATGTACAGAATATGAGAAATCAGGAGGGGGGGGGGGTTCTCATGAATTAGAAAACTTTCCCACAATGCAACACTGATATTTCATGCTTAATTTCTGAGCATCACCAACTAAATATTTAGCACCAAATCAATGCTACAGATAAAAAGAAGCTACAAAACTGCTAGAAAGAAATTATGCTGAATAGCTTAGTCAGTAAATTTTAAAAAGAAAAAATTAGATTTGGATCTGATTTTGAAGATTGGCAAACATTTTGCTGACTTCTACTCAAAGACAGTTTGAGTAATGGTAACACTGCAGTATTGGAAGGTTTTCTAAATTATTGGCAAAGAGAAACCGGATTCAGATGCCCTTTTATTGCAGCTTTTCAAATATTAGAAATAATGCATATGATGAGAGACATTTAGTAACAGAAAAAGTAAGTATTAAAACATCCATTATTTTCTTTAAATAATTCTGCTTGTGATATGGAGGATATTATTAGTGTGCAGAAGGAAAAAATGTTCTCAGCCTATATATGTATATTTGTTACTGGCATTTGCTAATGTAGATGAAAGCTGTACTGATTATCATAAAACTAATGGAGTTTTTAATTAGCTAACATGAAAAAATCTTTTAGATTCACTTACAGAGTTATATTGAAAATGTGTTGGCAGTATTAATGTTGCCTACCAGTTTGATCCAAACTAGCCATAAATGGAAAATGCTTTTGTGTTAATCTAGCTATTTGTATTGATTGCAGCATTTGTAATTGCTGGTCTTCAGTAGGTAAGTTTAAACCATATTGCAGCGACTGTTTTTTTATTCAGTTAAATGATAGGTTTTCTTTTATGTAAACTTATTTATTCTGTAGTTAAATAGTAGTTTGACATTAAAAATTAGAAATGATGAATTTTTAAAATGCCTTGAACATATATTTCTGATTAATAATGTAAAAAAAAAACCTTAATTATTAAAATTCTAGCAGAATAGATTCTTTTAGTTGAGAATAAACATTTTATTATTATTCAAAATATTCAAGTACTGATTTGACATATTTTATACACATGCAGATTTGTATAAATCCTTATATCTATTTAATTATATTATTGTAGATATATTTTTTCTTTAAAAAGTTAAAGGTAGGCCTTTTGATTATTAGTATTAGTAGAACATTCTCTAAATTATGGCCTATAATTTATTGTTATACACATGAAAAGCTGCCTCAGTTTGTCTAATTTTCATCTGTTAAATGACTTCTTATGAATTATATTATTATGCAAAATTTTAAAAAAGGAAATGGGTGGTCTGCAGTGATAGTAACATCTCTTGTTTGACATAACATCCAAGTTATTTCTTGTGACTAGAGCATAACAAGAGGCAGGATTTGTATTTTAAGAATGTAACTGACAGCCAGAACAGGGGGGGTGGTGGTGGATGAGTGTCCATTGTACTTCCTGATGCTCTCTAAAAGCTTGCAAGTTTCACAATAGAGCCATGTGGGGATGCCAGAAAGTTACTGCTTTACACCACCTCAAAGCTAAGCATCATGTAACATGCTGGAATTTGTGGTCATGTGGCTCAAATGGGCAGTGTGGGCTGGTCCATTTGTGACTATAGAAAAATTTCTTTTGAAATGTCTGGTTTTAAGGCAAAACGTTCACTGACATTTCAGAGAGGAAAGATTGGTGTTTTCCAGGGAATTTTACTGGAGATGCTTGCAAAGTAGACAGACAGGCCACCATGGCATTCTCACCTTTTATCAGAATCATCTTGGTCTCGGTATTCGGCAAGACAAAGTTGTGTATGGACTATTTACGATCAGAAGAAGTTCTAAATCATATGGACTGGCCACGTGAATCAGATTTCTCATTGGCCAGACAAACACACAGCAAATTTCAAACAGGCAAAAAATATTACAATAAGAATTATGGTGGTTAAACTATATTTTAGATGTTTATACATAAAATAATAACGAACTGTAATTAGTCTTTGAGAGTTTGAACAAGAATAGAAAAGTTTTTTTTCCTCCGGTTATCATTTTTAACTAAATTAGAGGCACACAAATGTGAAGAAATTTTCTATATACTGCCACTAAAATGTTTCTTTAAAGATATTTTTTACTTACATTTGTGATAAATTCAGTCACTGCTTATTGTGCAATTATTTACATAAAGATTTAATCTAATTTTATGCTCACTGATCATTTCATTCAAGTTTTTTAGGAAAAAAGTAATGATTTTTATAGACTGAAATCAGATATTCATTCTTCAAGTTAAAAAAAATGTTAAATGGCTGAGAAATTGGTATGCTCAATGAACAGTGGTGCCACCTGTGGGCTTTCTCTTATGTCTGATGTAGTTTTTGCCATCTCAGTCTTTTGTACTGGAAAAGCTGGCATTCTTTGGTCAACAGCTTTTTGTTCTTCCTATTCATAAGTATTCTCATTGTTCCTTATAATTTGTTCTTTCTCAATCTCTACTTTTAATGAAAATGTGAGTTCATGACAGTTTCGTTGGCTGCTATTGCTGTTGTTGTTGTTGTTGTTGAGCGAGTTGGACTTCGAACAAGGCTCTTTCAATGGCACATTGCGAGCTGGTGTCTGTCGTCCTCTGCTTCCAAGGTTGAAGGTAAAAACAAAAAAACATCATTTACGGCATTTGTATATTCATGAGTGCTGCCTTGTCAACATCTGTCATTATTCTATATATATGGAGTAAACAAATTATAAAGCTTCATAACATACCTGGTGCAAAATAAATGATGATGATGCTTTCACCAGCTCTGGCCTGAAGAGCTTTTTTCAATGATTTCCTTAATATTTCTCAGATCTTTTGCAGTTAATGTTTGTTATGTACATTTAAATGGTAAGAATTCCTTGGTTGTATCTATAGATACAGGAGCCATGTTTTTCGCTGAACAATTCCAGAAAATGCTTTATATTTTTAATTGTGCCATGAATCCATTATTTTACATTTTCTTGGACAAGACTTTCAGGAATGAATGCAAAAATGCCTTCCACATCAACAATTGCTACAAAAGATTAGGAAAATGGTATTTTAATCAGGCACCAAAAAAAAACTTTTTCTGCCTTACTGGTTTCAAGCTGGTAAAAATAATTTGTACTTGACCACCCATTAGAATTTTCAGGTGTTTCCAAGAACTCGGAAAATTAGGTGTGCATGATTTGAAAGTTTGCAGTTGCAAATAAGGTTGGATGTTCACAACTGTTCAATAGATGAGCGATGATCTCATTCAGAGGGAAGTATTAAATAGTTGGTAGAGAGTAATAGAGCTAACATATCTTAATGCTACAACTTTGAATCACGACTACTAGTGTCTTTGATTACCCATTGACTATTTCTAGTTACCAATGAATAACCAAGCATGGTTTTCTTATTTTGATTAAAAGATTCCACCTAATTTTACTAATTCCAAGATATTAATAACATTTATAAAAAGTAACTGTATGAACATATATGCAGTAAGCAGAAATTGAAAGAATTTTTCAATTGTTGGTGCATATATCGGGGCAGCACTGCACCAAGGTCTACAAAGGTTCTAGGCATAGTGTGTTGAGAGCCCCCTAAAATCCTGCATCAGGCTTGGTACCTGTTGATACCCACAAAAGCAGGTAGGAATGGGAATTTGTTTGTGGCTCAGGTGTGGGAATGTAATTTTCAGGTTAAGCTTGGAGTCTGAATTTGATTCACCATCACTTTTTCTGTCCAATTAGCACATTTATCTACCCGTCTCTTTCAACGCATAACACATTAGACTACAGTAAATGCTGTGTTTCCAGCACACCTGATTCAAGAGAGATGAGCAGAGCTCTTAATTTAGGCCAGGAAAACCACAAGACTGACCTGCATGGAGATCTGATAATTCCAGCAGGCCATCAGTTAGCATAAACAACAGGTCAGTCAGATCTTACTGTCAAACAGTCAACCAAGGGCTTTGTAGGGTGTGTGTTTGTGTGTGCACCTGCTTACAATAGCATTAAATGGTGAAGTGAGACAAAAGATAACAGCAACAGGGTTTATACATCTTGTTTTAGATTATAGTTCAAAAGGTGAATCAGAGGTGTGGAAATCTCTTGGAATCATAGCAAGCATGTGATTTGTTGCTTGTAAAACCTGTAAACAGAACATTACACATGACAGCCACAAAACTGGCACAGCTCCCTTATAACTGGTGGCATGAACTCACTGTTTTGGTGACCCCGGTGCCCCAAATAAGAGGGACCTTTCTTCTGGGTTTGTTTTAAAAGAACTCAGCAGAGAATGGCATTTTTTCTCTATGCAGTAATTTGGTCAGGACATCTTAAAAAGTGCAAATTCTAAATTTAAATTTTGAAAAAATTGTTTAGACTTATTGCTGGCAAGCATCCATGATAATAGTTAGAGGTAGGAATGAATATGTGCTTAAAGTGTTTTCAAAAATTTGGTTAAAATTGAAAATATGGTATAAAAAGTTTTGACGACTATTCCACATCATTCAACTTACCAAACCAAAGCTTACTAGCTGTTACATTTTCTTCT
Source organism: Nautilus pompilius (assembly GCA_018389105.1). Lineage (NCBI taxonomy): Eukaryota > Metazoa > Mollusca > Cephalopoda > Nautilida > Nautilidae > Nautilus > Nautilus pompilius. Next base: position 727,454 of record JACATO010000065.1, on the reverse strand, counting down.
TTCGATTTTTTTTCTGTATGCCTAGAAAAACAATGCTCAAGACTGGCATTAGAAATAGATTCCCTTATTGACTGAACAAATTCATCAAAAGAAACAGAATCCATTTATATTTAATGAAAAATAGTGCTTTAACCTGTAAGAATAACATTTAATCATAAAAGAAACTATTATTAGGAATAAAAAATGTTTGAGGCTTGGGTTGGATTCTGTAACAGCAGGTATTGAAAATCAGACCTATGCAGGATTTTTGGGCTTCTATTCTTCCCTAATATCTACATATTACTTGTCCACCTACATTTATTCAATCAAGGGGACCATTTATTTATCAACTCAACCACATATAGTTTTTTTTAACAAAAATTGAAATAGAATTATCCATTTCAGTAGTTGCAGAATAAAAATGAATATTAATAAAAATTTTATTTAACTTCTGATTTCTCACTTTTTCTTATAAAATGTTATCTGACAGTTAATTAGTGAAAAACGCCAAACAACATCTAACAGATTTGCAAAACATCATTAACTTTATTTAGATTATGCGTTATTCAAACAACTTAAACAGCATATATAATTGCTGCATCTGGTGCAGAAACATTTCTCCAAATTTGTCACTGTCACTTTCTATGTGAAGCAAGAAAGGTTGTATGACAGATTAAAACACGTAGTCGATCAGAACCATGGGTGCACCATAGAAAATTGCTGGGTGTTTATAATTGCAACATCGTGTTCAATTACAGATGAAAGAACGGAGTAAAAATATTAATTTATTTGGTGAGGCTACTGATCACACTGGGCTCATCCTATTGTGCACTGTTATCTCGGCTAGAATCTCTCATCCCTTCATGTGCTGGTGATATTGTGGAAGTTACACCCTAATACACTGGATTCAAACTTAAAAGTCATAGTAAAAATACTACAGATTTCCTGGGTGCATAATGTTGCAGACTTTGTTTGTGATGCTGCTGAATCTGAACAATATTCAATAAAATCAATATAGAAATGTGACCTATTGACCATTAACCTGAAGGTGGTAATATTATAAGTTGTTAAAGGCTGCATATATGCGCGGATTGGGTGCTAAAGTGCATGCAAGTGTGCGTCCATTGGCTGTGCACTTGAGGATGAAATAAATTCCTACTACAATACATCAAAGATTTTCTGAAGATACATTCAGTATAAATGTGCTTCAAACTACAATCTAAACGGTGGGTTATCATTTCAAGAGAGATATTTCAGAAAAACCTCTAATAAATATCTTTGAATTGGGATTTGGTGGGTGAACTCTTAAAATTTGAATGTTTGTTTTTTTTTACTATGTCCAGCTTTCCTTTGTCAGACAGTTGGTTATATCTGAAAACGGGGCCCACACACTGTAGCTGTAAGGTTTAGATTTATTTCACGCCATTTAGACTTATGGCAGGTGGTTTTCAGGAGAATTGCTTTGAGAAGAATTTCCACTACACGGGAGAAAACTAAGGTATTAGGAGGGAAACTAGAGAGAGAGAGGGGGGGATCTTTCGTTCCTATCAGGGTTTTAGTAGTATTATCTGAAGAAATGGAGTTTTAAGATTCTACTCTCAGTTGCTGGTAGTTTCTCCCTAAAACGAATTTTTAAATGCAAGTTAATCAAGCAGAACGTCAAAAATACGAGAAAACATTCGATAAACCCCCTTTTAAAATTAAGATCTATCAATATCTCCCTTGGTATATTTATTTGAGATAATCAGTGTCGGTTTGCGTGCACAGGCAGGAGACGGAAGTCCGCCGAACAGATGATGGATTACTACCTTAGCCCCCCCCCCCAAGTCGTGGCCCTGCGGTCCCGACGGGAGGCTGCACTCTTTTAATGTGGAAAAATAAGTATATAGAGTCTTCGTTTAAAAGATTTAGTCGGGTTCTAAGCTAATAAAAATCGTTTTTTTTTTTAAATATTAAGAACAAAGAGAAGACAAATGACGTGAGCCGCCAGGCTGGCGGCAGGACTCGTAATACTGCGTGGGGAAGGGCCGGAGTTACTGGGGATCGCATCAAAGTAATGTACGCTTTTCTCGAACCCCTCCTCGAACCCCTCTCGCTGCAAGACCACCATGGACGTGAGCGGGGTGACAAAGTTGTACTGTAAGGACAGATTCAGTGCCTCGCCGGTGAGGTTCTCGCGTTCCTCGCCGTCGGCAATGGCCATTTTTTTAATGAGATGCTTAATTTTCAGGTAAGCCCAGAGCTTCGTGAGAAATGCGCCGGGTTCGGTGTCGGCGACTCTCTCTCTCGGGACAACCTCAAAGTCGACGACATCTTCTTTCGCCCTCCCCACGACCCTCGCCTTCCACGTCAGGTCGCCGGGGCGCACCAACCTGCCCGACACGACCAGTTCCGACCCGCCGAAGTACTGGGGGAACAGGTGCTGACTCAGCGAGCCGGCGTCCACGTGGCTTCGGCGGTAATCCACGCGGACGTTGAGCAGGGTGGGCGAGTTGATTTCCGAAAAGAAGTCCTTCAGCTGGTCGGTGGCGTCCGGCTCGTCGTATATCCGCCGAACAGCGCCCCCTCCCCCGTTGGCGTAGGCGAGCTGTTCGAGAAAACTGTAGCGCATGTCAAAACCGAAGCCCAGGGGGAACACCGAGACTCGCCTCTCCACGTTTGTCGCCCACACGTTCGTCAGGATGCTCGGGATCTCGGTCACACCGGCGGTGGGGTTGCCATCGGTCAGGAACACGATTAAGCTGCATCGAGAGTGGGACGAGGGGAAGAGACGGAGGGCTGTGAGAAGGGCCTCGTTGATGTTCGTGCTTCCCTTGGCTTTCACTTCGTCGCGCACAAACGTCCCGGCTAGGAGGAGGTTTTCTTTGATTGCGGTAACCAGACGGGGCTTCCATGTTCGAACCGAAGTCGCGAAGGTCAGGATGTTGAACGTGTCCTCCGCCCGAAGCTGCTTGAGGATGGTTAGCAGGGCGCTCTTCGTGTGCTCCATTTTACTGCCAGACATGGAGCCGCTCACGTCGATGACAAACGCGACATCCTTGCCCAGCGGCTGCAACCCCGACGGGGAAATATAATGCACGAAGTGGCTGCCTTCAACCAGAATCACCCCTCCACTGCGGGCGTGGTTAATGTCGTACCGAACGACGAACGACCCCTGCTGGAACACGGACGGGCTGTAGACCACCACCTCCCGGGTGTTCGCCGGGCTGGTGAGCAGCCTGCTGGCCGACTCCTCCTCGTTCGGGGCAGTGTACTCGAAGAAGGCGAAACCTTCCGGCTCGTGATAGACGGCTCGCAGGCTGAAGTTGCCGATGGCCTGGCCCGGCCGCAGGGCCAGCCTCTGCTCGTACCGGCCGAGCCTCCGCCGCAGCAGCTCGTAGTAGGTCAGCCGGAAGATGGCGGACGACCCGCTCGCCGCGCCGACGCTGACGCGGAAGACTTCCATGCCCCGGACCGACTCCACCGCCCCCGCCGACCACCCCTGCTTCCTGGCCGCCTCGTACGCCCGCTTTGCCGCCGCCTTCTCCAGCACCCGAGCCACGGACGTTTCGCCGTCCACCGTCATCGTGAAGTTGGCGATGAAGGCGGAGGCGGGGATCTGCACTGTGAAGGTGGCGCTGCTGTTGTCGGCTGCTTCCACGGTGCTGGTCACGACCACTCGGGCGAACCTGGACGACACCGACGACTCCACCGTCATCTGGGTGATGGTCGCTCCAACCATGGTGATGGATCTGAGAACGACAAAAACAAAGCAAAAGCCGGCCGCGGGATCCATTCTTCGCCGCCTCAGATACTGCGCAGCGGAGAGACAGTCAGCCATCTTCACCGGTGATAACCGAAAGTTTCCCCCCTCAAAATCTCGCTACTGACCTGGTTCACGCTATTCTCTCTCAATCCATATTATGCATTAATAACATGGATGATCTCTCTAAACAAGTCTCACTCACTCGATTATGTCAATAAGCCTCCTATTGTATTCAGAATTAACTTTATTACGCACATTGTGAGAAACCTGTTTGATGCATCAAAGTTTCAAGGTGGAATCATCACATTGATGTTAAGATACCTAAATTATATATTCACATGCTGGAGAAAATCCGTTACATTTAATGCATTTGAGAGAGAGAGAGAGATAAAGAATTCTGAAATTACTTTAATAATTATTTTTCCTTAAAGTTTTAGTACATATTACAATACCTGGAAATTGTTGAAAATAAATATATCAATAAAGCATATTATGTATACTAACATATCACAATTTTCATATTTGGGAAAGTTAGTTTTATCGTTTTATCACACACGTGGAAAATAGGATTCTCTATGCAGGTACATTATAAGTAGAAGATGAACAACAATTGAAATATAACCTTTGATTCTGGTTAAAAAACAAACAAACAAGCTTGATTCATACACCCATCCATTCATAAAGAAGTTGGTGTTCAATACAAGGAATACACAATTTCACTAAAACCATTTGTAAAATACTGCTTTAGGTCTTGGAATTTAATCTTTGAAAATATTTTATTGTGTATACAGATGCATTCTATGGGAACCTTTCATGAAGAAATGAACCGTTCAATAATAATATAAGTTATATGTTGCTGAATTTGCTTGTGGAGTGAGTGCTATGATGACAAGTTCCTTATCTTGTCAGTGCTGTATAGTGTAATAAGCTCTGGGCTGGGCTGATCCAAACAGTCTGACTGCCGCCCCTGTCTCTCCCCCCCCCCCACTGATCTGTGGGTGCATGAAAGCAGCACACAATGCTGTATAATGTGCTCTCAGTAAATTAAAACTTTACAGATATCTTAAATGGTCAGAGATGAATAGATGAAATTCATACATTCCATCATCGAAGATTTAATAAAATGAAAAACAAAAAGTAATGCTATATATATGTGCAGCATGGCAGATGTAATTTAAGAGAGAGAGTAGTTTTTCCTAGCTGGCTTAAATAACAAAAGGCCCTGCATGGCAATGTCAAGATGGCTGCACAATGCAGACTTTTTGCTGAATGAGTGAACAGGTGACCGTTCAATTTTGTTGTAGCTGGACCGTGTCATCCTATCACTGGTTAACGGACGTGCAAACACGTTTTGATAACTTACATTTGCTGATAGCTTCAAGCAACTTGTCCACTGGTTAGTAAATAAATCAATCTCCATACTATGTAAGTAAATCTAGTTGGGTCAGCATAAGGAAAGACCCTGATTACGTGTAAGCAACCCTATAGCATCTTCCCCAGAATGCTTTACCAAACTTAGGGGGGATGTAAATATTCATATTTATTAACTTAACTAGACACGCACTGGTTGGGAGAGGAGGAAAAGGATCTTTTGCAAGGTTTTTAAAAAATTCTAATCCTTTTAACTCTGTGTATATTGTAACTAATGGATTTCAGTAACCATAGACATGTTAAAAATAATAATAACAACTGATTATCAGCTTCTACTAGTCATAAGAAAAAAGATGGGAATTCAAAGTATCAGAACCCTGTGTTGGCCTCTCTATTCTACATGCCCTCCAGCTGTTCATTTACAACTCTCAAGATATTTTACCGAGACTAAGGGAAATAACTTTCAAATTTAAAATGTGCTGTAAACTTCATATTCCAAATATGTCTAAAGTCACTTTAATTTTCCAAAGCATGGTTCTAACATTTTCTGCTAACAAGGATTAAATGCTTATATCCTCTGGAATGAATCCTGGAAGAAGAAAAAACAATGCAGAATAACAGAGATCAGAATGACAGCGGTGGTGCAAGTGGCCTTCGTTCTTTTAGCATTTTAATGGTCCAAGTCTTCAACGTTTATCAAATTAGAATGAAACAATAACGGCCCAGGGTGCTGAGCAATCACCCTGGTTTGGTGCACACACACACACATGGTTAAGTGCTGTCAGGTACACTGCAGAAAATCATGTTTACACCATGGTGGAATTTTACCTGCAAGGGTAGAGAAATGGGCTCAGCAACGTTCCTTTGGTCACTTCTATGGAAACAGTGTGAAAAGTAAGATGCTCAATGAAAACCACACCAAATTCAATAATTCCTCTGAAAATGAATCCAATGATTTCTTCCAAATTCGGAGTGCATCAAGGGAGGTAACTTCTTCACATCAAAATGAATAAACTTGGATTGATGCTTCACTTCCTACATTCTGTGTAACTTTTTTTTTTTTTTTAGTTTACCTGTGGTCGAAGCAATTTATTTTGCTTTTAAAATTTTAAATACTTTTCCTTATCTGCCTAATACCTACAAATGCTTTGTGCCCTTCATTTCTTGTAGTGGCCCTTGTCAAATCACATGAAAACTAGCAAAAGATTGTCTCTGTAAAGTAGACTGTTTGCAGGTGAAGCCCCCCTCACAGAGGTCACAAAACGCTTGCCTCACCACTACGGGTGTTATCTTCAGAAAGAGAGCAGAGGTCAGCAGAAGTGAGAAGTGTAGGGCCTGATGGTCCTACTTGAGCTCCGATGTTCTCTGCGCGTCCGGTTGTTAAGTGTTCACAGTTGGGTTCCCAGTACTTTCTGAATCTCGCTGAGCTCCTGCTCTGTGAGAATTTGCTAAATATGAAAGGAAAAAGGGGCCAATTTTTTTTTTAGCAAAACCTTTGAATTTAAATATTAATAGAAACATTTGCTTAGGTAATAATAATAATAAAAAAATGTAAACAAGTCTTGATTATTTTCATGGATGTTTCAAAAGCCCCAAGCAGTATACGAAGATTCATGAAAGGCCTAAGCCATTATTCTCCACACCCTGCCTTGAACTTGCAACCATCATCATCTCAGAGTTCACCTGACTGCTACAACTACAGCAGTATTCTGCTCGAAATGCCATAAAATTTTAGCCATCACTCGGTGATTCTACATTCTTTCCCCATTATCATCATCAGCAGGGATTGCTAATGGCTACAGGTCAGGGGTTCAAGACTGGCTTAAAATACTCATATTATCCAGGAGCAGAAATGCCTACATACAACAACAAAAGAAAAAAGTGGTGCTTCTGAGGACTTGGTAATGGGAACAAGGGAGGATCATTGCAATGTCAGTTCAGTGGCAAATTTCCCTTCACAATCTTATGTAATTGGGTTCAACAATGAGACTCAAAATAAATAAGACAAGGGCAGATTTTTTTTCAGCTATTTACATTTAGTAGGGATCCTAACTGAAAATCTAGGATCCCATCCAGCATGATCAGGTACTGAAAAATAATTCTGTAGTAACAGGCATGTCAACAAACAACACCTTACGGGCATGCGTGAGTGAGACCAATGATGTCAGTTAATTCAAGAATGGTATTAATCTCTGTTTCCTGGAGCTGTGATCACTATATTTCTGTGTAACTGTGTGTGGCCACCGGGGTCCTCCAACTCTACAAATCCCATCTCATCGTGTTGTGGCTCTCATTTTAGTAGACACTTGTGACCAGTCCTAAAAGTTTCTTGCTACTCTTGATTTTAAAAGATAATTTATCAAAATTTCAAACAGAACTCTTAATTATTTTATTTATTTATTCTAAAGAATAAACATTTTAGCACAAATAAACCAAAACTGTCTTGAGATAAATTTTATTCACAAATTTTTAAGATAAAGAAACTGACGGTGGCTTGGAACTGTTTTGGAAATAAAATATAGTTCTTTGTTATATCAGGCATGGAAAAGAAAAGACAGACAAACTAATGGACGTTAGAAATACCTGCAAACATCACCAAAGCGCTTGTCAAAACTATGAGTAAAAGCGCTACACACTGAGAGGATCTATAGCAAATGGCGTTCTTCCCTGCAGAAAATACAAAACGTTTAGGAGCTTCTCAGTGGAGGTCAGCACGGTGTCGGTGTTCGACTGGAAATATGTGGTTCCGCCCCGCGACACTATCTTGAGCTGGAACCAGATCAGGTTCACACCCCAGATCAGTGACACAAGGTTCATGATGCTCAAGCTCAGCACCCAGATATCGCCGCGCAGCATCAGCAGCCCCGTCTCAAGCATGGTCTTGTTGACGTGGACGAATGAGCAGTAGAGGAGCGTGCTCAGCAGGAACAAGCACATGCATGCCACGCACACGATGAGAAACCAGACGAAGAGGGTGTGGTTGTCCTTTGCCACACACTTCAGCAGGAAAAGACAGTGGTGATCCATGTTTTCGAAGCACCGCTCGCACAGCCGACAGTGTTTCACTTTGGCTTTACGGACAATCTGAAAAGACAGGATCCAGCTTTCATCTCAGTACATGGCAAGCAGGTTTTTTTTTTTTTTTTAAATTTACTGCTAACTTATTACAAGCTGCTACCTGAGGGAAGACCATGCCAGATCTTAAGAATTAAATCTTCCTGGTGCTTCAACAATGCTTGTATTTATCAACAATTAAAGAAAACATCCCCACAATGCAACACTAGAGAAGCTGACACACAAAAGTTGACAGCTGAAATAAAAAAAAATTACAAACAAAAAATGCAGAGAAAACAATTGAGCCTGAATTTTGTTCAGATAGACACCCTGTGAAGTAAGGGAACATTTAATGCACTTGTTTCAGATTCCATACACCTGGCTAATCAAATATTCTGCACGTTTTTCCTTGAGCCACCTCAACTGGCAAAGGATGCTGCAAATCTCCGAAAATGTGTCGCTACAATTTACACTTAACAACAAATCCCACAAAAAACTCAATTAATTTCAAAATTAACATGCATAACATTTAAAATATGTAGAATTATGGACATCAAAAGCATCTAGCATAGCAGCTGGAAATCAAAATGACTAAAAAATGTTCAGTTTGATATCTGGATACACTTAGGTCTGACTTTAAAATCTTTGTTAGGCTACAAACACACCTGGCTTTCATGGAAATCCCACCAAATGCATGGACATTGGGGAAAGTTATCAGGAAAAGTGCTGGATGTTGGAAGTAAAGTAATATTAGTTTGTGGTCTGCTATACACTAACCTCACAATGAATGCAGAAAGCTTCAACTTTCAGTGGTGGCACACACAGATCCCTGAGGGTACACGGCTCATCAGTTCCATCTCTCAGGATGGACTGGCTCACAGCACCTGCATTCAAATATATAAATAAAACTGACAACATTACTTGATGGTTTAAAAAAAAAAAAAACAATAAATAAATACTGTTAGGTATGGAAAAATACTATATGGCTGCTCTGAAGAGTGTCTTGTGTTTTAGGCCTAGCATGTTCCAGAGCATAACACTTTACATTAGACACAGGTCTCACCAGTGCATTGCCAAGCAAAATCATGTCACCAATGAATTCATGAAGTTTTGCAGTAGGGTCCTCCAAAGATGCAAAATCCCCGGGAGTGAGTCATTCCTTATCAAAGATCAGTTCCAATGGTTGGGTTATGTGGCTAGAATGTCTAACAACAGAGTTTCTAAAACCATCTTTCAAGAGCTCAAGACAAGCGACTGGACACTGAGAGGATAAGCCAACCATTATATAAAGATAATTCAAGAGCCAATTTGAAGTCCTGAAAGCTGGATCCTGCAACTCACGAATGCAATAGCTGGTGCAAAATGCACAAAATTGCTGTCATGTTTCCAGGCAGTTAAGAGCAAACAGTTCAGAAATCCAGAGTCCTCAGTTGTTTCACCTGCAGCCAAGTCTGCATCACCTATATTGGACCTTTCAGTCACCAACAACTGATGAGCTCTGTCACATAAGCTCATTCCATTGCTGCAGCCAATCTATGGACAGAACTATTTTGCCATGCCAGAGATTCCCTACTCTGCAAAATTTTTCATTGTCTTTACACTTTCTTGCACAAAAGAATATAAAGATGCAGGATAAGGTAGGAGATACAGATTATTGTAATTAATGACACTTATGTGAAGGAAAGAGAAGTAAAAGGTTTGTTGTCATATTATTACTTCTGTACAGAATTCCGTAAGGATTGCTAGATGTGTAAAATGCAAAAGTTAATGTCATGCAGATCAGGAAAAGAAACCAAGGCCTTGAATAATTAGTCTTGCATGTGTACATGTTAACAATTAGCAGTTCATACTACAAACAGTTAATGCTGTGTACACAACTAACTGTCACATCTGTATCAGGCCTTTGCCTCTTGATAAGTAAGATAGTTCTAGGCTCTCACCTGGTTCCTTTGTTAAGATTTTCCAATAAAGATTTATGATGAGAACACTCAAAATGGTGGAAATACAGAGTAAAAATATATTTTGTTCAATATCTGGAGAGCAATAAAGGAAAAAAACAAGAAAAGATAATATGCGCTGAGTATCATAATGCGATAAGGTGAAAAAAATAGGTGAGAGAAAGAAAATTAATACAATGCACACTACACCTTTGGAAAAATCAGCTCTGCTTTGAATATAAATTCAGGCTGCAAGTTGGTGACTGAGAAAACTCATTAACATTACAGAATTTCATTAATTTATTTTCCTAACACTCAAACTTTAAAGAAAAATTTTTCCCAGTAGAATAATGGATTTAGTTCTTCTTTGACACCAGCTGACCTTTATGAAAAGATTTCTGCTCATCCAATTTAAACAGGCACTGAATAACTGCTGCTTTCAGGTTTTCTGTTTGAGAAAACTGATTTTTTTTGGCTACCATTTTCATGCTTTTGCGCCCATTTCCCTCTCTCTGTCTATCTGTTTTTCTCCCTGTCTATCTCTTCTTTTAGAAACAGATTTCAGATCTGTGCCACACATTATACAGAAAACCTTGTAAGAACAACGATAACTCATTACAATTCTATGTCAATTATGGAAACTTCATTCCTTCATCAGAAAGGAGAAGCAAACATCAACCAAGACCCTTAAGAGTGATAGCAATGCCGTAATACTCCCTGCGGACAAAAGAAATGCTACAGCGGTCATGGACAAGATAGATTATGCTCACAAACCAACCACCTTAGTGAGTGGTGGAAGCTACTGCAAGTTGGGAAAAGACCTGACACCATCAACAGAATGGAACCCATCTGGAAAAGAGCAAAAGATACCTGAAAGATGAACAGTACATACAGCTAAATCAAAACCATAGCAAACTACCACATGTATGTCCTCCCCAAGATACACAAACTGGGAGTTCCAGTAAGACCAATTGTAAGCTGCAGAGGCTCAGTATGCCATCCATTAAGCTGGTTTCTAGTGAATATAATAAATCTACTGTCGGGCGGAACCTCTTCGTATATTGAGAACTCGCACGCTTCATTGACCTGGTCAAGGATTTGCTCATCCAATCCTCTCAAATGGTCAGCTTTGACATAGTAAACTTGTTTACCAAAGTTCTGACTGATGAAGCCCTGTCCATTGTGAGGAATAGACTGAAAAGTGATTCCATCCTAACAGGAAGAACCAACATCCCGATTGATAACCTAATGTTCTGCATAAGAAATTACAAGTTTTAGGCAAGAAGCTTCCTTCCAATTGGACAAGGAGATTTATCAACAACAAGGAATGGCATATGGAATACTTCAAAGACCTTGCTCTAAGAACTGAACCATTCCAACCTGCAACATGGCTTAGGTATGTAGATGATACCTTTATTCTCTGGCAACATGAAGATGTACAGGTGTTACTCAACCATATGAACAACATTAGACCATCAATCCAGTTCACTGTGGAGAGAGTAACAATCAACTATCATTCCTGGATATCCTAGTACAATGCACAAAGTCAGGATTCAAGGTGTCAGTGTACCACAAGCCAACATCAACCAGACTTTACCTCAAATATGACTCACACCCTCCATACAACACCAGGAAGGGCATAGTCAAGTGTCAAGAACATCGTGCAAAAATAATCAGTGCTGATGAAGAGATATATAAACAAGAAATGACCAATATAGAAGAAACATTTCTCAAAAATGACTACCCTAAGTGTGTTATACTACCTAGGCCCAGTTGCAGACAGGAAGAAAAGAAGGAGAAACCAACAGTAACTGTCTCTTTACCCTACAGTAAAGCCTTACTGAAAAGATCCAGAGAATCTGTGAAAAATACAACATCCAAACTGTCTTCAGAAATAATACCACACTCTGAAGAAGCCTCACCAGGATAAGACTCCAAACTGAGATAGATGGAACGAAGAACTGCAAATATATAACATCCCATGCAGTTGTGGAAGAGCATACCAAGGAGAGACACAGCGGCTTCTAAAAGTCAGACAGAAGGAACACCGTAAAGTCATAATCCAAGGTGAAACAATGAATCTGGAATGGCAAAACATATATGTAAAGAAAAGGGAGACCACCAGCCACTATGGAATGAAGTTTCCATAATTGACATAGAACCACATTGGAAAATTCCTAAAATCAAGGAAGAAACTCATATGACTCTGGCTGTAAACCCAATCAGCAAGCCGTGTGCAGACCTAAGCTCAATCTGATTATCTATAATGAAATACAACAAAAATACATGATGGACTGTCCCATCACCCAGTTGTTCATTAATAAAGGTTAAAAGAGTTCAATCCCCAGTCAGGAAACCAGATAGGACAGATATAACACCTGAAAATGGTCGGAGATCATACTGATCAAAACGTTGTGGGAAAAGCAATCAAGATGAGGAGTACAGTCTGATATCAATTTGTAATAACAATGATGCCTCATCTCATAAATATAGATTGACAATGATGATTCAGTTGGCAGTTCTGCCAGTTTCACAATCACAAGCTGCACACAAACCCCAGCATATGGTGGGACTTGCTCACTCCCGATTTCATATCTTCAGAGCTCTTTTGGTACCATGAACATTTTATTTTTAAGACACTTCTGGGGAGTTCTAGTTTCTTAATCTGCAGATTACAGCTTTCAAATTAACCATTCTCCATGAAGAATAAATTTTGAAAAGACCTGTGTGACTAGAGAATAGGCCAGACAGACTTACAACTGCATCAACCTAAGATTTGAGACTGACTGTCATCAATAAAAGACTACATTGTATAAATTCTCTGTTAGCTGCTGTTACAGCAATGAAACCTTTTCAACAGTTTGTTTTGCCACTCACCCCTCATTTTAAGGATCTCCAGCCATGTCTTCATCACCAGCAAATCCCAATCCACTTGGCTTAATTGTAACTCATTAGTCACAGGTGTATCAAGTCTACTCTGTGTGACAGTGAAAGATCGAGAGACCCAATCAGTGACGGGTAGATTTTTGCCCAGGGATGCAGAAAGATTATAAAACATACAGTGTACAGCTGGTCTATTAGTTTAAATATCTCTCTCCACCACCTGGTTTGGAAATGCATTCTTAGCAAATGGCACCTGATTACAAAAATAAATGCTTATTGAAACAGAAGTTTTGTATGCGTGAGTGAGTGAGAAACCAAACGTCTCTTTTAAACAATGGAATGGTACCACACCTGGCATACTATTTTTTGTACAAAGGATACTTGGTAAAAGGATCACATAAAATGTAAAAACAGAGTAGAAAATACCAGCTCCAAACATCCCTGCAAACAATGGATTTGGCCACCTAAAAAATAAAAAATAAAAATTTGCAGGTATATACACCTGTAACCTTTGGAGCTTTAGAAAACCAGAATGATAGACATTTTATTAACCCGAGAAGCCGAGTATAAACCATGATCAGCTTTCTACCACCTGGCAATAAATAGGTTAACTTTTTTTTTCCTTCTGATTATTTCATATAAGAAACAAACGATAGCGTTACCATGGAAATCATTATTCCTAGGTTGAAAATTACCTGGTTAATGAACAGAGGCTCAATAATAGTTATGTACACAGTAAAGGTGATAATAAAGCAAGAGAAAAAATATATGAAAAACAAAAGTGAAACCTACATAGTCAATGAGTTACTCTGGTTAAACAGAACTTGGACTAAAACTAGAAGTTAACAATTAGAGGTATTATCTTATTGGTATTTTGATTCCCCTCCCAATCCAAAGAGTTTAATCCTAAAATTTTAGTTTTTGAAATATTAAAGAGAGCCAGTTCTTTTTTACTTCCCTGCTTGTATTAACCAAAGTAGGAGATTCTATGATTACTATTGTCAAATCTCAATAATCAATCAAAATTTACACAAAAGCTCTTTTAAGCACCAGTGAGTTAACCATTACATAAGCTTGCAGTCCAGGAAAAAAACTCTTGAAGTGTGAACAGAAAAATAAATTAAGCTATATATTCAAATAATAGAATCAATTACATTTTCTTTCTGTTTTAAATTTTAAAAACAAAATTTGTGGCAGGTATCTTTTGTGACCTTAAGCAGAAATATTTTTCTTTTGTAAAGAAAAAAAGTTCTCTATCTGATGCATAATCAAACACTTGCCTGCACAGGTGATGCATTCTATGACCGTGGTTTTTGCTGAGATACAGTAAGTAGCCTAAAGCGATAACTCCAACCACACCCTGGTACCTGTTTCCAACTAGGTAGGCCACGAGGATCATGACAGAGTAGAGCAGCCCAGGTAGAAACAGATGCCAGTACCACACAAGGATGGGACCCTTTGGCTTGTGATCCTTGTTCTTGATACCTGTCAGGTACGACAACAACGGTACCAATTCCTGATGGCTGAAAAAGAACGAGAGAAATTCACAAGCATTAAGAATCCAACTAATGCAAAATGCTTGCTCTAGTTTTCCAAAATGACAATGGCTGCAGCAGTTAGGTGACAATGCTGAAAAGAAAACCAACACCTGTGAGTGCTCCATCTGTTGTCCACATAAGTCCAGCGAAGATTTTCCTTACCACTTGATTGATAACAGTGCTGTTAAGAGAAGAACCATGTAATATCCGGAACCAACTACTCTTCACCAGCTATGAAGAAAATATTCCCACAATATAATGCTGTCTAGCTATAGCTGAAAGATGATAATTAAAAAAAAACCAAGCTACAATTGACAACAATTCAAGGTACTGGACACCAGATTTGCATTAATTATTACAAATGAAGAAAGAAAAAAAGTAGGACAAGAGGATTGGGGGTCACCACATTAAGACCAAATTACATATCGTGTTTATTTACATACACTAAACAAGCCAAGATTTAGCCTTTGACTTCTCTAGGTGTATCAGTTTATTTGCATTCACTTCTACTTATCGCCAATTAGATCTGTAACCACCACACGACTGTACTGATGGACGCCTCACCAAACTGAAAGACCAGGTGGCTCTGCAGAAGCCTACACTGCCAGAGAAGCAATCAGAGGCAATTCCAATAAATTAATTGGAAAACAAATTTTAAAAAATTCAAAAGTTTCAAGCAGCATGCATTACCTTTTTTTTTAAAAAATGGACTTGGTTGAGAAACAAAGAAATCATAAATATGCCTTAAGCTTGAATACACTGTACAGGTTTTAGTATAGAATTCTGGCTTGAGAAGTTATTCAAACAACAATACAAACACACTCACCAAAATTTTACTAGTACAGGTGTGGGGAGGTGAGCAGGTGAAAATGTTCAAATGAAGGTGAATTGTAAGGTCTGTCTTAGGTCTTCACCAGGAATTTTGCCTTTATATATATATGTGTGTGTGTATAATAGAGAGAGAAGAAATAAATTTATACCCAGATCTGGTAATATTGTAGACACGCTGCACAAGATCTTTGCAGTCCCAGATATAAGCATTTGCTTATAACGAATGCTGGTCCTAAAAGTTGATAATTGCATACAGCTAGTGCAAGAATCCCAATGGAATAATTTTTCTGGGTTGACATGCATCAAATGTAAATGACAACACAGCGAATTCAGCAGTGTTGAGAGAGAGATGAATACACAGTGTAGAGCAGTTATTGATGGCTCAAGATTGCCAGTAAACAGGCCGCAAAGTGTCAATCCAGTAACAAAAAGAAAATAGTGAATGTTAGCTGTGATGCTGAATGCATAATTTTCTGCGGCTTATTAAACTGAAAAGAGGCGCTAATATGACAAATCTAGAAGAAATTGGGGCTGTTTAATCCCCGATGATTAACGCCAAACCATATTAGCTCTGACATGCACAGCAGATACAGTCAGCCAGATAGCATAACAATCAAAGCTATCAGTGCCATGCTAGCATCAGCAGCTGTAATCATCAGAAACTGTACAGGTTGTGGGTTGGGGATATCTCTGCCATCAATACTAAGAAGTGAGAAAATAAACAATTGTTAATGCTGGTTTTTCATTGGCAGAGATGATAACACTGCATTCATAATTTCAACTGCATGTTTATAATAAATATACTGAATCTTAAACAACAAATGAATCAGCTAAGCAAACTCTTTCAATGAATAAATCAAAATTAAATCCAAAACATCAAACAGATAAATAACTGTGCTAAAAATAATTTTCACTTTAATAACTTTTTTCTTTAATTAAAAAAAAAAGAAATAAGGGAGATATATCTTCCTTAGTCTCACTTGTTTCCATAATGACTATTGTGCAACAGAAGAGAGAGTTAACTATTATAACTAAAATCTTAAAAGGGGGATTTTATGCACATAAAATGGTAAAACAAAACAAAAAAAAACTGCACCCTTGTTTGGTCTGGAGTTTTGCTAGGTCCAGGGGCAGCTGGTTACATTTGTTAGGGGTATGAAGCATCTGGCAACCACCCAAGGTAAGCAGGATCCAGCACAGGGGTCCAAATCCTTCCTTGGCTGCCAGATGAAGGGGTGTGTTGCCGTCCATGTTTCTCTGGAAAATATCACTCCGCTGAGAAAGAAGAGAAAAGAAATCAGTTAGGAATAAAACAATGCCCTACAGTGATCAGTTTGCTATTAAACAAAAAAATACTGAGTACCAGGGACAGAAATTGTCTGCTCACTTAGATTGGGATTTAAAAGGTTCATGAATAAAGATAGAATAATTTCTGGTTGGGAATCAAATGAGAAATTGGCTAAAACCCTTGTACGCTCTGAACAGAGGTCAACTACATAGCTACACAGTAACTACTTCCACAATCATGCACAATTTTTATCTATAAAAACATCTAAATTCATACTTAAATGAGTCTATTCCTTACTGCTTTTTAATTTTTATTTCTAGATAAAATCTACATTTTTTAGATATATTAAAAAATGTTCTACAGGGCTAAGCATTGAAACTATAATAGCTGTACAATTAATTTTTGAACTATAAGCAATATTTGATGCTTTTAAATCTTCATACATCATATTTGTTTCTCCACCATGTTTTACCAAATGTCAATTGAGCAGCCAGCAATACTCATTTATCATCTTTTTCTGACTAATTTCACTCACATTTTAAACAACTTCATGCTGACAAATAGTTGTGCTAAATGGATGCTGGTTTGTTTTAAATAGGCAGGGTACTCTTTATTCACCTTTTTCTGTATTAATGCTCTTAAAAAATCCAATGAGATCCAAATTCTGCAACCGACAGCAGCACAAAGAGGATTTCCTACCACTGGGAGAGAATCAGCCCCTTATCGCGTGTGTGTGGTGGCCCTTAATGTGAAATCGGAACTGGTCGAGTTGTCAGACTGGCAATTTACAAATTAGTCTTTCTTATTTGAAAAGCCCCTCGGACTCTTTCAAAACTTCCACTTACAGCTCAGTGTTCACACATGCAAAGTTCAAGCTTACGGCAGTAAGTGGTTTAATCTCTATGGTTTGCTTGCTGTCATCAAATTTGGCAGTTTGTTTGTGCTTAACAGCCACCACTGCCCCGCCAGACAACTAATCCCCCCCCCCCCCACTGACCCATGGTAGACCTCGGATAAGTTTTAAATCTCTGAAGAGCTAAAGAGGATTTTTCTGGTGTCACGAGTGCAACTGGAAACATTGCAAACAACTGTAACAAAAAGTGTAGTGAAAAAATATAACTGGATTTAGCGATGGAGCCTGAAAGACTATTCTTTATCTACATTGTTGGTAATGCCAACTAATGTTGACAAAATCACCAAAAGAAAAAGCCTTGTGGTTGTTTGATGGTAAGAGGGATCTGAATGACATCGTGGATGGCACAACTTGTGCAGGATTCAGGGATCACGTTGACTTTATTCCATCACATGCAGGTGTTACTTGAATATCCTATGGCGAGTGAATAAGAGCAAAATTAAGCTGATGCCTAGCAGTAAAAAGCAATGAAGCACCTTGGAATACTAAATGTGAATCAGCTCCAGCTCCATTTATTTCTGTAGAAATTGTGCAACCTTCATATCCTTGGGCATGCATTAATTGCAAATCAATATCAAGTTGTCATGGATCAGTACCCAAAAGTCCCTAAACAGTGAGATCACATCACAGACACACTGACAGCTAGCTGTCTCATTCCTGTAGCACAAGTGTGACTTTGCTAACCAAGACACAAAAGAAATCTTGACCTATGTTGCAGCCAAGGTCCCAAATGAAAACTGTTTCACATGCTGCAAAAATTCATTTCGGGGCTCGTGTAAGTGGCATGTTATTGTTCACCAGTCTGAAAGTGAAAGCATAGAAGCTTACACAAGTTTTCTTTGTTAAAGATAGAAGATCCTGTCAATTCTTCTGCTTTATGATGACCACATAAGGAAGACAGTGATGGTAAGGAAAAATTGATGGATTTGATGAGAGTGTGAGGATAGCCTTGATTCTCGATTCTCTTCCACTTGTGACAAGCTGCTGACAAAAGATTCTGAATATTCATTTGCTCACCTTAAAAAAATTTTTTTTTTTAGAAATTTAGTGAAAATCCTTTTGATGTGCAGTACTGGCATGATGACATGTTTAATCATATCTGTAACAGCATCCAAAGAGCAGCGATATGCCAGCCACTAGAACATGGCCTTAAAATGCATTCATTTCTTTGACAAAAATAATCTAAAATGCGCAGGGAGCCCTTACCATTTGTTCTGAGATGAGCAAACCAAGTTCTGTGAAAACTATGTTTGCCTTGCACTATGAATGGATATTTATATTTTGCATCTGAGCACCGTGTAAACTTAAAAAAAATTAAGTTCAATAACATCAGATAGCTCCATGCAAAGAGCAAGTCCAGTACTGCAACAATGAAAATCTTTAGATTGTTCACCGCTATCCTGAAGATTGGATTTGTTGATAGAAGGGCATCACTGATGTCCATTATCCCACTTTACACATAGCAGCAGTTGAGCCATCAAGATAACATTAAATAATAATAATAATATATAATAATAATAAATAATAATAATAATAATAATAATAATAAATAATAAAGAATGAAGGCAGGAGGAAACAAGATAACATTTTAAATAAAATTAAAACCTTTGATGTTTAAAGTTTGTCTTTCTCAACAAAATAAATTGTACTTCAGGTTATACAAATTCAAATTCCCATATAAAGGGAGCTTCTTGCCACAACCCCCTAAAACTTGTAATTTCTTTGCATAAAGGCCTCCTCTTCCTCCTATTTCTTAATTTTACCACCTTGCCCACCTCACTTCCAAAAATTATTTTCATCATTAAAACCTATTGACCTAAAGCTGGTATGTGACAGCTAAACCCCAAGCTATTATTAATCTTTCTTCATTTGTTTATAAAGCCAGGTGCAATCTAATTAAAACATATTTTAAAACCTTACATTTTAAATTTCAAATAAAAATATCCACTACTAAATATTTGCTAGCTTATTTACAAACCCAAGTAAATTATACAAATCAGTTCTAATGATTCCTTTTAGGAATCTTGGCCAAAAATGTCAGGCTAGATGCACACAGAAGGGTAAAAATCAAGTGTTTTATACATTAATCAATAAAATTATTTATGTCCTACAAGTAGAATATAAAGCCTGCTTTCTACATTAAAGTTTATAAGCTCTGTCTATGTCAAACTTCATCTGCATCTCTCAAATTACAACCTATGCAACATTTCACATTTTCTACCCTCTTATTTTAACCCCGTCCCTATCTTTCCCAACTGCCAGTTCTTTAAAAGAAAAAAAAAAACCTTTTTATATAAATAGATGTTGACTTTGATTTATATACATTGCTCTCAGTGGTTATTGTTTTTGATTTTGAGATCATGGCAATCTAAACACAGCATCTTAGACCAGAAATAAAAAAAAAGAGATCTTTTCCAGGTTGTGAAAGGAGAGTGCACACTCAAACAGAAGTACCATATCTTTTAGATTATAAGTCGATGTAGAGTATAAGCTGAATTGGCTAATTTTTCCATTTTTCTTTCATCCATAAGTTGACCTGGGGCATAAGATGAGGCTGATCAACTACGGTAGCTAGCCAAACTTTTGACCACTCAGAAAAATAAGTCAAATCCTTCATAACAGTTACATCACATTACTGCCTATGATGCTTCAAAGGCCTATGAATATAAATGAGCAGTCTGCTCATATCATTGATCTACCTTGTGGGATGATCTTCAGATAAATGGGGTGCTGAAATATTTTTCAACATGTTTGTAATTGTGGAGAGATTTGAACAAAGTGCAAATGTTATTTTCACTTCTAGTTTCAAAAGCCTGATGGCTACTTTTAGTCACTGCATTACATCAATGATTATCAGGTGATCCCACATAATTTGTACTATGTTGAATTCTCTCCTTTAAACAGCCAAATGCATCTGTTTTATTTGTCTTTGACACTTTTATTTGATTCTGAAATATTCATCACATTCAAATTCAATCCACAATTTAACTTTTGATAGTATGTGTTGATATTTAGCTCAGTTTCAAGATGCCTGACATCTGGAGTTCACAACTAAGCCAACATGGAGGTCACCATGCTTAGTTGTTCTCTCAATGGATAAAATAGTACACACCTCAGAGAAACCATCATGGCTAATACTGTACATAAACGAAAGAGAAATGTAAAGACAGCGATTATCAGTTGTGATTTGTTTGGGTCTCAGCTGAACAGTACAAGTCCCTGACACATGGTGCATTGGTTTATAATTCCAAAACTTATCCTCATTGTTAGTCCATCTAGCTTTGCAGCCATGATTTGCTTCCTGGGTTTTCTTTATGCCAGTCCCTAACACATTTCTCAATGATACCATATTTCCTGTGCATGGCCATATTACCACCATTTTCTTCAACAAACTTAACAATTTCCAAATTAAAAGCTGCCATATACGACTTGTGAGACTTTACAGAAGTAATTTTGAGATAAGGTATAGGATTTGTTGGGGAAGGGTAGATAGAATGTATTGGTGGATGTTCAATTGTTGTTGATTGGATAATTTTGCATACCTCAGTGAGTGCATTGTTTTCCGATTAAGGGTGAATTGCTTGCCTGGTCTGGGCAGTAATTCTTGTAGTCTGTTTCAAATGAACAATTTTATACTTTATTTCAGAAAATGACACATTTTGCTTTAATGAAAAAAGGAAAAATGACAAACTCGGTGGTTCTGTTGGTAGATGACTTGGAGTATAAGTCAGAGCTCAGGCTGCTGGGAAAAAATATCGACTTATATGCTGAAAAATATGCTATTTATATGCACTTTCGGTTCACTTTAATTTTTTTTTAATTACTTTGACGACTGACTTAAGTTTATAATGTAGAAAGCACGATACACAAATCAACAAAGTGGACATATGAAAAGGCTATCAAGCTTGTAAAAATATGTATGACCCACTTAAGGCATCCTCATATATAGAATTACCCTACTTTATAAAAAAAGAGAGAGAGAGAAAAATGCTGTACTAAACACTCAAAATAAAGTTAAAAAAATGTTTCCTCTGGTGTATATTTGTGCATCAAACATCCAGTTGATGATAAAACTCACCAATATAGGGTAATGCAATACCAAAATTAAATAAGGAACACATTACTTTCCCTGTTGTGGTAAACATAACTACATTTTTAAAAGCAACATTTCAGTAAATGTGTACATGTTTGATGGACATAAGATTGTACCAAAGTTAAATAATGCAAGAGAACATGTAGATTTCCTGCTTATTATACAAGATCAAATTAATTATACTTGAATCAAAAGTCTATCCAGACTAATTAGAAAATAAATGACAAAGCATAAATTAAAAATCTGTATACGGCTCAAATGTTTATTAAAGTATAAAGATGAGAAAAATTTTTTTTATAAGAGACATTAGTGAAAATACACCTGCTTTACCTTGACTGCTCAAAATGTATAATAATAATTAGAATTTGTAATATATGCAGATTTTGAAAGTGCTTCGCTAAGAGGAGTAGGGCACACTAAAAGCACAAAATATTATACCATATTGTATTTGATTATGCAAAATTTATGTTCCTTTTTAGAGCTAAAAAATAAAGCAATAAATGCTATTACTAAAATCTTTATAAAATGATTAAAAATAGTACATAATATCTATTCAATTCTCAAGTCCTCCAAAAGGTATGATTCACAGAAATGAAGATCACAAACTTTTTTATTGTCAGAGATAAATTTTCACTTAACTGGTACATTTAGAGGTGCCACATATAATGAGTTTTTTGAAAGACCCGATATACTTTACTGTGTATAGCAAAACAATAGAAAATTTAAGAGAACAATTGTAAAAATTTGCATGACCCAGAGCAACTTAAAAAGTACTTGTTAATAAAATTACTCAATACCACACAAGAAATATTATTAACGAAAACCTTAGTTCTCTTACATAAGAAAAATAACATTATAAACTTTAAGCGACCCTTTACTTAGGAATATGCATTTTAGATAATTCAAAGTACACAAATAATCTAACACTATTATTTTCAGATACAGAATCTCAATGCTACCATATAAAAACAATACAAAGATATGAAAGATACATCTCTGTGAGATTTCTGCTTACTCAGTAAACCATCCCTTTAAAATAAAATTAAAAAAATATAATACAAATAAGTTGTAAGACAGGTGAAAGATAAGCATGCAGGAAAAATAATAAATGAATTTTGTGCAATAGATCTTAAATCAAAAAAGGTTTGTAAAAAATATTAACTTAATTAGATTTAAAAAAAAAAAAAACTACAATATTTATACAGCTAAAGATGCGTGATCTCCCTCTGAAGGTAAGTTATACCTACTAGATGATAAGACAACAACTTTACATGATGGACATATCAGCCTTCATTAATCTAGTAATACCTCTGGTAGAACACTTTGTGGGACAAGTTTAGTTTTTTTTTGTAATTTCTGCTCATAAAAGTCCGAATATTTCTCCTCTATCTAATGCTTCTAATTTAAAGGACCATGTTATTAACCATTATGATTTCAAATATTCCATCACTCCAATCTTGAGAGCATCCTTTTAAAAATGTTTTTTTTTTTTAATTATAAAAATATATACTAGAACATTGGCTTTAAATCAATGCTTTTTTTAAATTCTATTCCTTCTTTATTTAAGTTTTTGTCAACTTCGCTTTCATTTGCTCCTTCGGCTGACATACCAATACGTCAACATTTTATGTTGCTATACACATTCATCAATCTAACTAAAATGCTTATCCAATTACTATTATTATTTTCTGTAAATTTTTCAACCATATTATTTTTTAAGGTTTCGTTGAATGTCTCATTTACAACAGATGCACCTTCATCACGTGTGTGAAAAGGTTCTATTCCATCTAAAATGTTTTTAAAAGTTCTGTTAACGAATTCACTTCCTCCACCAGTCCTTAATTTATTTGGGTTTATATTGAACTGCTTAAATAAATAGTTAAATGCTTCTGTTAAAGATTTCCCAGTTTTATTTTTAAAGGAACACTCCATGCATATTTAAAAAACACAACCATCACATTTAACATACTTATAATCTTTATTCTAGTTAGGAAAAGATGGCGTATCACCTGACTCCACTGGCCAGATATCATCTATGGAATTTATAAACACAGGATTTATTTTCCTAACAGGTTTACATAACTCTTCAGCTAGTGCAAGCCTGGTGTTTTCAAGCTTCTTTTGGTTCATTTTTTAAAAATTCTGAACTTGAATCCAGTGGAATTTCAAATAGTTATCTAACTCTTCACTGCAGTTTTAGCTAAATCTCTATCGCTTTTTCTTGAACTAGGATTTTTAATATTAATAAGATCATGGATTAAATCTACATCAACTTTTTGTCTGCTTCTAATACCAGGAAACTTGCCTGTGGAACCACCATTGACCATTAAATTGTGTTAAGAGCGCGCTCGATCAGCTTTATTAATAGGTTCATCGTCATTTTTTGGAGAATTATTTAGATTTAATCATAAATCTAATAGTGTTCTCAGACCTCAGTCATATCCCAATACATTTTCCACCAGGGTTGTTAGCCCAAGGAAACCAGGAAGTTTTCTAAAGATGACCGTATATTACCTCCAGATACATTTTAATCTTTCTCACAAATCTGACATCCTCCTCTTAACATTAGTAGATTATTATTAACTATTCTCCATTTTTAAAATTAGTTTTAAATGTTAAACAATACATCCTAGTCTTTTATATATATAAATATGTCTAGATTCAGGGTCACTATAACTTCAGCTGATTCTTTTTCTTCAGATTCCGCTTCAAGATCTTTAGAGGATTTTATTGATGATTCCATAAACAGCTTTGATGATTCTGTAGCTAGTGAGACTGATTGATACACAGTGACCGTGATAGTCTTGAGTCAAAGTGAGCCTGGAACTAAGCAAATTAAAATAAATGAAGATAAATAAAGCAGTTAAAACTTAAGTGATTTCTTTTTTTAAAATAAATGAATGGATTTAAACTTATTGGGAAAACAGAAATAGTAAAGATCATAATTTTTAATTACCCAGGAATATACATGGATTGATTGTAGCAGAAAATGGATACAGTGAAAATTTGTTACATCCAGTCTTTCTAGATTATACTGGATTATGTTTATGGAAAATCTTGAATATTAATAAATAAAAAGTGGATTTGTTAATAAACTTAATAAACAACAGATAATAAATATTTTTGAAAATGAAAATATATTAAAAAGTGAAGATTTGGACCCACAGAGAAAACAGACAAATCATCAGATAAATGTAATGGCAGGTATTATTCAAAGTTTGACAAATTTTAGTATCTCACATAACAACTCTGTAAGAAGTTTCACATGCTGGAAGTTTCACTTGATTGATTTTTTAATATATATTAAATGCCATTCCCTGAGCATTATTTCAACCATATCAATAGAAGCAGGTAACACCAAACTTTCTCTTATTGAACGATACTTCTTACATCTTGCAATCCTACATGCAACTTTGTATGATGCAAGCAAAGCTTTTGATGCGACAGTTGTTGTTTTTTACAAAGGCCTGCATCTGTGCATTAAATCCTCCTAGTTTTCTCTGGAAGAAGTCTACTGATTTACCAACATATTCAGGATGCTGTGTTTCAAGATGTCACTTTAATTTTTTAGGACTTCATGTTATCCACAGCCAAAACAGTCATGTATAATAAAGACTGGGGCCTCTTCTCTCTATTAATGTTGGTATTGTGAATCCAACCGACAGATTTTTCTTATTGTATTTTCTGAATTCGGATTTTTTACATTCCATCCTATTACTTTAACCAGCCCCACCATCTTTACTTGAACTTGCTTCCCTCTCTCTGCCTTTCCTCTTCTAACCAGTTAAGAATGTCTCCATCTTTTTCAAGGGCACTCAGTAGTAGGAACGATAACTGGAAAACCTTTCAAATGAGAGAATGAAAAGGGACTGAAGGAGCAAAAGACAATTAGCATATCTCACGAGGTGGCCTTGACACAATGACAAAATACCTCAGCAACAAAGTGATACCTAGCAGCACTGTCTTTGGCATTGACTCATGCCTCCGTATCCAACACCCACCTCATAGGGTGATAGAAAAAAGAAGACATTTAACATTTTTATTCCCACAGGATATCATGAAAAAAATGCTGTTAAGAGTGAATACGAGAGCAAAATAAAAAAAAAAAATAATAATAAAGATGTGAGATAAGTTATAGGTTCATCAGGATGGTTGAGCTATTGTTGCCTCCAACTCTTCTGCTTCTTCCATTGTTATTTTGAAAGTCTCCCACCAAAATGTCATGCCCTCACCACCAGTTTGAAAAACATTGTTTGATACTTCTACATGTGTTTTTGGTAATTCAAAAAAAAAACAAAACAACAACAACAATAAAAGATATTGGAAAAAGTGCTGAAAGCAATACTAAATTTAAACCTTATGAATCTCATTAATAATAATCCTAATAATTCAAAAAGCAAATCTCCTACTCAAAACAAATGCTTTAATTTCCAGACTGGGAACTAAAAGAATTGCAGAAAAATTAAATAAACTTTTAAAGCAAATAAAAATGGAAAATGTATTTTAGAGAATTGGTTAAGTCACTATAAAATCAACTGGGCTTCTTACAGAATTCTGTACAGTTGTCCCCCAGGTATTCACGGGGGTTACGTCCCTTGAGCACCCGCGAAGAGTGAAAAACCGTGAATATTGGACGTGGTCCATATAAATGCCTATAAATGTCAAAATATAACGTAAAATATAATAAAAATATAAGTAAATATATAATAATAATTTAATAAAAAATACAACACTCAGAAACACTCGAGATAGCTACATGCGGTAAACTGGGATGATGAGGGGCTGCTGGGCTGCATCTGCCTGAGACAGCGCCTCGTGGGCGGCAGCCAATCAGCAGTGAGGAGAAATGAATAACGCTCTCGGATTGGCTACTTCCAAACCTCCAGCCAATAGCGTTTATTTTATATTGATATTTTGCTGAATTTACGTTAGTATTTATATTACAAAATTAGTAAATTATATTGTTATTAATAATTTAGTGTTAAAAAGCGTGAAAAAATATATATTGCCACCAAAAAAGCCATAAAAAAATCGCGTAAGATATTTGCAATTCCGCGAATATGCGGGGGTTTCCACGAACAATTATTAGTTAGGTTCTAAGGGAAATTCCGCGAATAACCGGGGCCGCAAATGCCGAACCGCGATTACGCTGGGGTTGACTCTATACTAAATGGAATATGTTGTTATAGCAGAAAATTTAATTATTAATGAAACTAAAAATAAATTTAATTTTCAGGTGTATGAATCTAAATAATTCTGGGCTATTTTTTGAAGGAGAACTTATAAAAGGTGATAACACAAATTAGGCTGATGCTGGTTAATATAAGTTTGACAAATAGCAGCATTTCTCATTTATTTAGCCAGACTAGACATATTTTAGATGGTAAGGAAATTGAAGCCATACTTTATCCAGGTCAGAGAAAGGATTGATAACTTATCCAGATGGTTTTAGTCTTAATCAATCAATGCTGGTATAAGGATAAAAGTGAGGAACCTGCTGATGATATAAAAGATTTAACATAAGACGTGATTACACAATTAAAAAAACTATATCCCAAAGGCAGATTTAGTTTCTCTCTCTCACTAACTCATATCATTGGGTTTTATTAGATGAAGAATCAGATTTGCTTGTAAATTTGTAGCATCAAAACAGAATTTTTCAAAGGTCTATTTTAAGCTTATTAAATTAATAAAATAGTGAAGTCACAGATGAAATTAAACTTCTAGATATGTAGATAGAAAATCGAGGGTTATTTCATTAAGAACAATAAAACTAAGATAATTTTTAGAAAAAGAAAGATACAGGGTTATGAAAGTACTAAAATAATCTATTTACTTAGCGTTGTTATTCATCTCGCTTTCACGTGGTATGACAGTTATATTTATTTTTGCTTCATTATATATATTTTACTAGGAATATTCAAATAAACTCAGCTGAAATAAAGTCTCATTTTGGTTGTTTAAGATGGGAACACTAAATTATTTGTTGACGTGCTACTTATACAAAAACTGGACAGTTAAGTTCAGGCATTTCCAACCATCTTGTTTATAAAACTAACCAGATGGCAGACAAACATTTCAAAAATCTTTCTTGGAGACCATTATCAACTGTGTAATAACGCTAATTTGCTGCAGATGTTTACAGTACATGAGTCCATTTTTGGCTAGTACAAGTGGCTGGAGTTGGTCTTGAGTCTGGAACCTGTTGGTTACAAACAAACACTTTAGCTCACTGTATCACCAAGGCATCTGTCTTTCACATAGTTATCTGTGTGTGTGTGTGTGTGGTGTGCCATCATTCTGGATTTATCACCATCTGCACCACCAACTTTTTCTTCTTTTTAAAACATGCAAAAACACCCATCACAATTTTGGAAAAACGTCTTTGATGCACCCATGTGTGTACAATTATCACTATATATATATATATATAGAGAGAGAGAGAGAGAGAGAGAGAGAAATGCATCTCTGACTTCAGGTGACCAAACCAAGAAATAGCTTGATGTTAGCTTCTTAGGTAAAATTACAGTGGCATCCATCAAGCCTACAATTAATGATAAAAATAAACAACAACAACAAAATACGCAATAGATAGCCATTGTTGCTTCCCCCCCCCTCAAACACCAGTTTTTCCTTACCTCATACTTAATTAGGTATTTAAACGCTTCCAAGTGTCCCATTTGACAAGCGATGTGGAGTGGAGACTCGAGAGTGTGGTCCACACTCGTTGTGCTGACACCATGAACGGCTGACAGATAGTGCAGCACGTATCTGGAAAGAATGAATTCGCTTTTGATATAAAAAAAAGGGAAAATACCAACAAGTGCGGTAATGGAAATATTTTAGTTATGAGTTACAATACAATAATATAGGGAAAGACATCCTTGATACAAGTTTGTATAGTTTGTGTGTGCAGCGGTGCCAATCCCTCTGGTGTTATAAACATCATTTGCCACTTTTAGAAATGAAATTTGGCTAATCTACTGCTGTAACGAATGATGGATATTTACTGTTCGTTTCTGTCTATGCTCCACATGTGTACATCAGATGCCGGAGTTTCGGTACTTTCCAAATAAAGGAGAGTGGGGTAGCAGTGGTGAGGGTATCAGTGACAAAAGACATGCTTTCACAAAAATTTTTTTTTTTTTGCTTTTCCTTTGTAAAATTGCAATCAAGAAGAGTTAAGAAGTTATTAAGGAAATAGCTCATTTGTCGCCTGTTGCATAAGTTTTGATGTGGCTCCTAAAACTGTATTAAACTTGTGCAACAGGCGACAAATGAGCTATTTCCTTAATAACTCTTGATTGCAATTTTACAAAGGAAAACATGTAAAACATGACTACTCTTAAAGAAATCACAGGCATAACACCGGACACTTGTTTTTTTTTTTTTTGCATTGGTCCATTCATCAGAAGGCGACAACGATACCTGCTCCAAAATGTCACACGTTGACTTTATTTTACCAAATCTTTCCACACGTCAGGTTCGCTTGATATTGATATATACCGCCTTTACTTTTTTCACCTATTTCCAATTGGCAGATGCTACAGGAGGTTAAAGCAGCATTGGTCATGAACCATAGCAACCATAGGGTGAAGGATTCAAGACTGGCCCGAGATCCCTGCTGCAAAACTCTAGTGAGTCTTGGGCATCTGATGATGGTATTTTGAACAACAAAAAAAACATTCACTGAAACGCAGGTCCGCTAATTTGATTGCCAATAATAAAGTAATGGGGATGCCCAAACTAGCCTACTTTCTGTAAAGAATATATCAACGATTCTCCATTGTTATATCTTAGGTCTTGACTCTATATGATTTCACAGCACCAGTACTTGTGCTCTAGCAAACATTAGTCTGACACAAACAGATGAAACAAAATCCCCCACCTCCCACAATTTATTCCCGCATTAATAAGGTAACTTATCACAAAGGAAAATGTTACAACCGCACATAAAGGTGGCATGCCTGATAAGAACTATGAGTTGGCAGGGTTAATTATTTTAAAAGTTCCTTTTGTATGATAATCAGGCATTTCCAAGCCTGTAGAGATCGTATGGTGCACTGTTCAAATGTATCCATGTTCTGGTTGCAGAGTACCTGCATACTGAACTAGACTCTCATTAGAAAAAAACCTGTTGCTAGTGGAAACTAAGTTAAATTGTTGGGTGAAAACAAAATGTTAACGATACCAGTCTAAGAGTGATCACAGACAGACAACCTAACATTGGCAGGAAGAGCTTTAATAATGCATGACTGCCGGCCATTAACCCCAGAGCTGTCTTTATGGCATGTTGCACCATTCTTCAACTAGGTCTATTTACACCTGATCAAGAGTCTGTAGGTAACTAGCACGTCCCAAACACATTCATTAAGGCTGGAGGTTTTGCTAGCCACACAATGCAAGAGATGTTGCGACTTGAAGTTTAGCAGTGAAAATATGTGCACGTTGCAAATGAGCATTGTCATCCATACAAATAAAGTTTGAACCATGATGTTGAGCCAAAGGAATGACTACAGGTGTAATGATCTCATCCTGTATCTGAAAGCAGTCATGGCACCCCATCTAATGATGACAAGATCAGTTCTTCAGCCAAAATGAATGCCAGCTCATACCATCAGGCTGCCTCCACCAAATCAATCATACTGGGTAATGATACAATTAGCAGATCACTACCCTGCTTGTTTCCAGACACTAGCCTTTCCATCCTTAATATCAAGACAGAATCTAAACCTGTCAGCGAAAAAAATAAGGCACCAACAATTCAACCTTTAGTTGCAATAATGTAATCCATCACTTGCGTGCTGTTGATGGCACTGTGTTTGGAGGATACACAGCAGTAATATTCTAGACTGCATACCATTAGTTTGTCTTATTGTGAACTGTCTGTACTAAAATTTTATGGTTGATTGCTCTTTGAAGGTCATTTTAGAAAGATTGTGCTGTTTAAAAACAGTTGCTTCTAGCAAGGGTGACAAGGTGGATATAAACCCTTGGGCAATCTGAACAAGGTCTCTTCATGAACTGGCCAATCTAGCAATACTCTTGTTAGTGCCCTAGAAATAATACTGTGATGAACATTCTTTCGGAAAAACAATGGCAATCCACATCAACTCTCCTTGAACCACCTCAATGGCCAGAACCAAGGCATTCCTAAACCACATATGTGGCCAGTTTATAGAAGAAATGAGCATGTGTCATGCTCAAAGATTTATGCAAATTAAGTGGGAGAAGTGATTTCCATGAGTTAGCAAGGATGATATGAACACGTTTGAACAATGTACCTGACACTTGCTGCTTATCTGTTTGTCAGTATATATCAAGAATGAGGTGGGCATCTCATTTTTTTACATCTGAAAGCATTTTAAAAAAAAAGAAATTTATAGGCATAAAAATATTAAATAATACGAGCACTGTACATAACAAAATGCAAACTTAATAATCATGACAATTTTTTCTTTAACTTAGTGTTACCATCCAAAGGAATTTATCACACAATGCTAGTGATTATTATAAAATTAGTACTGGAAACAGATTTACCACAATGTGCTTGGCCAAATTTGAGACCAACACCATTAAATATTGATGTAGAACTGCTCTGTAACGTGGGAGTGGAGAGACTGTAAACAACATGCAGTGAACTGACAATTTCCATTTAGTTTTCCTCGGTATATATTCTGCTGATCAATAATCCATAGTTTTCAGGGCATGTAAGCGCAATTTTCTAAAAGCCTCGTTAACTCGGGTTTCGCACAACTCCTTCGGAAATCATCTTATTTTCTAACCCACCTACCTTCTCCTGAAAGTAAAAAAATTAAGTAAAACGGAACTGGTGCAGAATTCCAGTCGAGATGAAGGAAAATGCTAAAAGGCAGCAGTAGAATGATATCTACCAGGTTTTAAAATGCATGAATTTTGGAAAGACATCAGATAAATTTGTTCAGTGCTGAACAGAACATAATTGACCATTCTAGTTTGTTAGGTATCATTTTGGTTACTGGAATATTGTGCTTGAAAAACAGTCTTCTTATTGGAATTCTTTCTATTATTTATTTTTTGTTGTTTTTTTTAAAACCTAGTCTCCTTTACATGTTACTAGGAAGCAAATGAAAAAAAAAAACAACAACAAACCTATCTTCGTTATAAACATTGGAACATATTAGTCTCATCTACTGGTTGCTCCACATGCTTCCTTTCTGGAATATCAAAGAAATCATAAGCTTGTGAAGCACCTGACCACTTTCCATTTTCATCCAATTGAGCCGAGTTACCCCTTTCCTAAATTATTTAAATTCTAGAGGATATAAACCAACATAATAAATTCTTAGAAATTCACTTTGCCATATCTGAAGCTAGAAATGAAGGAACAAAATGAGTTGCATGGTTAAAAGTTTAGATAAATGACAAAGGTTGTTATCAATGTCAAAAGGTCTGAAATTTAAATATTAGCTTGTCATGCGCTAATGTAAGTGAGGTTTAAAGCTGTTTGCAAGCAGGCTGGAGAGAGAAGTTTGTTGAACATGTCTAGTCATAGACTTTCTCCTCAAAGTTTCTTTTATTATGACAAATAGTGTTGAGATTTTAATTGTGAAATGAGGACAGCATCATCATCATCATCTGCTACTCTTGTGGCTGCAAATATACTTTTAAATGTTTTGTGATTGACTATAAACAAGTGCCTCATGCTTCTCTTTCATTAGCTTATGGCATCACAAAAGCATCAAAACTGACCATGAGTTCTTCTTCCTTTCCAAATAGAAATGTCATTTCAGATTACTCCTGTAATCGAAATAGTAACACAGTTAAAAAGAATTATGTTCTCATAATATCAATCAAATCTGCCTTTTTTGGCTGGAAATGCATTAAGACGTCAGTTATGTACTAGGGACATTAAAATGGAACCCAGCCTGATACAATTACGGCAATTCTCTTTACAGCCAGATCCATAGTATTTATGAACTTGTACAGACAACAGTGAATGACAGATCCATCAGATTTAGAGATCACAACTGATTTATAGGGAACTCACTTTCATCCTTTTATTCCAAGCTAATATTTAAATAATTTTCCTTTTAAAATCCAGGCATTTATTTTAACTTTAATCTGCACAGTCAGTCAGTGTCGGTCTACTGGATGACTATCAAATTTCCTGCCAATCTACTACTTGAAGGGAGATTTTAAAGTTGCAGTAGCAGCTAGTGGCAAAACGCAAGTGGTTTCTACTCATTCACCATCCCCACTGCTTCTTTTTTTTTTTGTAATTTTCCTCCCCATCTGCATCCACTCTTAGTCTGATCAAAAGTTCTAGAGAATTTCTATCAATGGAAACTTCGCTGCGTCTGCAGGTAGCCAATCCTTTGCTTGCTTGCTTTTTTCCCCTTCATCTCACAGATGAAAAAGAAAAAGAAAAAAAACCCACGTAAATGAGTGATTTTAGAGACCAGTTTAGGATGACTGGTGGTTCAGTGGTAGACTAGTAGGCTGCTATGTTCAAATCCCAGTCAGGAGCAGCTCCATTTGGCATACCTCTCCATCATCGAGTCTTCTTCTTGCTCTTCTTCACCAGCTGCCCAACTGGGTTTCCTTTGGGCACTCCATTCCCCAAATAATGTAAAAACAATTAATATTTCCAGTAGAGTTTCCTAGGTAGGACACATGCAGTGGAGATTCTGCGAGTAACTTGCAACTGGCTCACTACACCTTAAGAGCTCCCAAAACCATGCCTCAGGAAACACTCCCTCGCCATGGCTAAGACTGCACACCTTTCCTTCCTATCTCCCTGCTGAGAGAGTACCTCAGACCCCAAAAGCCAAAACAGAAATTCTTAAGCTATGGTCTATGGTTAAACCAGCACAGCTTTAGTAGAGGATCAACAGCTGGGTTCATTTATAAACCATAAGGGCTTGTTAATTCATTTTTTCAAGCAGCAAAATTGTGCAGTAAAACGCTGATGATTAATTTCCATTTTCCTTTTTGTGTTTTTTTTTGGGCTCATTAGCTTTGCAAGTTCTTTATTTCTGTCTTGCATACGTTATATTTCTAACAGCAAACAACGGCCACTGACAGTTAACTACGCAGAAAAACCCTGAACCGACTGCCGCCTTTTTCCTTTCCAAATTTTTTGAGGGAAGAACGCGTGCGTAGGTACTATTACCATAAGCGAGCAGAAGAGCCTTGCAGGGGGCTCTGTTGTCACTAGGACAAAAACAATACAAACTGCACGTCCATTCAACTGTGTCTTCCAGTGCTCGCAACAAAGGGTGCGTGGGAAGACGTGGTTGATTTATATGCAAGATCATGAGCTAAATGCATGGAGGGAGGAGGGAGAGACAAAAAAATCAATTCTTGCAGTGACAGCTGAAAGATTTCAATGTCGGAACGGTTCACGGAAACCGAGCAATTTGTGGAATCAAAGAGAACTAAATGCAAAAGAG
This sequence comes from Nautilus pompilius, assembly GCA_018389105.1. Classification (NCBI taxonomy): domain Eukaryota; kingdom Metazoa; phylum Mollusca; class Cephalopoda; order Nautilida; family Nautilidae; genus Nautilus; species Nautilus pompilius. The sequence continues at coordinate 693,388 of JACATO010000065.1, read as the reverse complement.
GCAAAGCGAAATGATTACCTCCATCCTCTTGCTATGCATTGCTATTTAATATCTCCCTCCCACTCCCCAAAAAAAACAAAGGCCTAGTTTTCTGAAAATAATGCAATACTAGGATTTACATGGACAATTTTTGCCCCAAATATTGATCAAACTGCTGCGAAGTCCGATTAACAAGTAACAGAAAAACACCAACAGATCTAAAATTTTGCTTTCGCTTCTTCAAGAAATTCTTCTGCAAAATTTGTATCCTAAAGTTGAAAGAAAGTAAAAATGGATTTCAGGAATTTAATCTCTTGGCTTGGGCAATAATATGTCTAATATAATATATATAAAATAACCTAAATTTAAATCAGCTTTTTAAATTTTTTAAAGTATCCATATCACACAATTCAGTCTTTGTTTGTACAAAGCTAAAAAAAATTCTATGAATTTTCAAAATTTAAAGTTAACTCCAACCAAACCCTCAAACACTTGACAACTTGGTTGAACATTAGCAATACAATCTTATCTACTGTCATTTTGAATCTCTTCCTTTTAAAGAATTTTTTTAGAAGGCAACCGACCTGGGGTATCTTTCTGGAAAGTTTCAGATGCAAATGCATTAAAGCTGTCAGAACATCAACTGCTAAACCCAGGCAGATAAACCTGCTCTGAAATTAAAAGTTAAGTATGCACCTGCAGCCATAATTGTGTCTTCACCAGAGAAATGTCCCATATATCACATACAGTGAACTTATTAGTGCACATAGTTATGCTGTTAGAAGATGTGCGCATGATAAAATCTATTACAGTTGGTTTGTGCTGGAACTTTGACACAGAAAATTTGTTTTCAATGCAATAAATTTGTTTAATTAAAGAGTTTATTGGCAGTACAACAAACAGGATTTTCCACTCTGATATGTATAAGTTTGAAACTAGTGTCTAAAAAAGAAAAAAGTTGTTTTATTTTTAAATCATAGCAGTATTATTCAGTTAAATAAGTACGTTCTTGGTGCAAACTATCTTAATTACTTATATATACAATATATATATATATATATATATGTATATATATATGTATATATATATACACAAATATATCTGCATACAAGTTTTTTTGTTGTTTGTTCTAACAGACTTTTTTTCTTTTTCCCTTAGGAAATCAATATATTCTCTCACAAAAGACACTCAATTATGTTCTTTCCTGCTGTCGATTTCCTGGTTTTATTTGAATGTTCAAAGTATTCCATATCCAAACTAGCGACCTGGATACGCTCCAACTAGAAAAGAGGGAGAAGAGTCATGGTAAGATAGAAAAGTTCATTCTGTTCGTATTGCGCTCATTAACCCTGAACTTACCTACTGGAGATTGCCTGCCACTCATGTTATACTGGACTCGTATTTCTGCGATGATAACAGAATATGAAAAAAGAACAGTTGTAATTTGTGTCTCTCTGCTCCTTTAGCAGAGAAGAATGAGACGCTCAGTGGGGTACACTGAGACAGGGTGTGGGAAACAAAACCAACTCTCAGCTAAACATTATTCACATTTTAACCCATTCAATGAATGCACAATGCATCCTGTTTTGGGCTCTAGCATGTAAATTCATATATATTGATAGTCCTGTATTTTTTCATCCTTGAATGTATGTAATTGTTTGAAACTTATTATTATTTAACATAAATAAGAAGTAAGTGGTTATTTTTTTAAAAAAATCTTGCTATTTACAAATATCAATTCTAAAATCCACTCCAAATGTGTAGTGAGTCATCTGTCTCATCGTGCCCCATCATAACCTGCATCGAATTTTGGGGCATGGATCCTAAGCCCAACACTTTCTTCGGGGCATTTACAGATGCGCTATTAAAGCAGTCTTTAGGTTTGTCACATGCACCAGGATTGATCCCACTTAATTATATAGATTGCTGTTAATAAATGTCCACTCATCAATAGAAAGCTTTCTCTACAGCCACAAATGTGTTGGTAATTGTCCTTGACAAAATAAGGGTGATATGGATACAAACACCTTTAATTCATCAAGTTTGTCTCACTGTGCCCCACTTTCCCCTAAGGGTTTCTCAGCCAAAGTAACACCACTAACCACATCTCTTCATTATCAACAACAGCTCACAGCAAGATCTGCAACTTGAGACAAACGGTATTTCATTAAAAGAAGGAACAGCTAATAGAACGCCATACTCACACACTTCCGCTCAAAGCTGCATGATGTATCACGCCTTTCCCCTGTTTGTCAATGGCACGAATATCCCCACTGTGCTGAATTAGAAGATGAACATTTGACACCAAGCCACGCCTGCATGCACAGTGCAGAGGAGTCTCAGAAAAGTTGTTGCAAATATTTGAATCTGCTCGTGCTTCAAGCAAGAGATAGATGATGGTCCAGTCACCACCGAGACATGCCTTGTGCAATGGAGTCTGTCCATGCCAGCCTGAAACAAAAGGGACAAAACCTCCAAATAATTTGGTAAGACAAAGTGTACCTGTATTTAAAAATGGAGAGATTCTATAACTACATAACAGAGTAGGTATCAATAAAGATTTCCCAAACATTTTGTTATACAAATATTGACTTTAAATTGAACTAAAAATGTGCAGTAAATTATAGTTACATGGCCAACTGCCAGATTTTCATTAGAGATTTGAGCCACTGTAGCCTAAAGTAGTAGTGATCGATTGACTGATTCTTCTGACCGTAGACTGACACCCAGAACGCTATTCAGGCGGAGAAGGGGTGCATGGAACTGGAAACAATATCCAGCAAGAAAATGCTCTCAGTATTCTCTACTGTGGCCAACCTAACAAACCTAGCATAAGTGAAGGACTCTTCATTTACAGATGTGAGAGGAAGCCAGAGCACCTCTTGTGTGGCCAGCAGGTGAAGAGAAGTGAGAAGTAACAGTGCCAGACAGCAGTCAGTGGTTGTTAAATAATTATGAAGTTTCTCAGCAGGGACTATACATTTGGATTTGGCATAACATTGTGTAACTGCTTTTGATGGTGGGAGATTTCAAGTGGAAGGAACTTGGTGAAGTGTAGTCCATTTTAAAACAGCTCTCTTTTTAGCAAAAATCTGCAAAGATTCAGGAACCACATCAGACAGTTGGAAGGAGTTTGCCATTTAATGAATGCTATTAGAAGGGGGAAGAGAAAAATCAGAAATAGTGCCAAATATGTATATCAAGAATTGCTTGACATCATAAAGTTGCTGACCTTCTCTGCATTTGTTGTTCTTGGATGGCTAAATTAATTCTCATTTACCCTTATGAATCAATCAACTGCAGAAACCAAAAAAGTGAGGATTTCTATTCACAACAATCAGTATTTTTGTATGGAACCGTTTACAGTGTAGAACACACATCACACGCACACACAGTGTAGCAGTTAGAAAAGTTTACCCTTTTTTAGACAAAATCACCAACAGCACAATAAAGATTCCAAAAGGTGGCATACTAAATCTACAAGTCACCAATTATTTCATTGATTTGTTAGTACTGACAAGTGCCCCCCCTTTTTTAAAGCATATAATATTATGGACATTACTGCTCATGTTGTTAGCATACAACAGTGTCTACAAGACAGTTAACTCCGGTAAGGGATTTGAGTACTGCATTTGTCCACTATTAAATTTTTCAACCATGTGCCACAAGGAAACTAGAGATGATTCTGGGGGGGGGATCCCATGCAGCTGACTGGTAAAGAAGAAGAAATCAAGACAGGAAGGACACCAAACCAAGCTGGTCTTGAACTCTGGCCCTCTGCCTTGGCAGTACAGTAACATATCTATTGGACCACCACCAGAATAAGAACTAGCAACTACTGATTAACTCATTCTCCACACATATAGGCAAGATAACTAGATATTTAAATTTTAGCAAGGACTGAGAGAGAGAGAGAATGTGTATATGTGCTTTTGTGTGTGTGTGTTATTTGTATAATTGAAAATTAAAATCCAGAGCAAGATTTACAAAGGAAAAGGATGCAATGTGCAGTTTGAGGAAGAGAACCAGAGTAAAGAAAACAAATTTTTATCCAATTTGCTTGATTATTAATAGTAATCTCTTATTTTTAAATAGACCTTTCCTTTTCTGAAAAATCTGAGCTATTCGCCCTTTAATACAAAAATATATATATAATTTGGTTTTTAAAGTTAAAGTTTTAAGACAGCAGTTACCAACAGTTTGTAATAGTCACATGACCAATTCCGTTCTAATACTTGTTTATACTGGGAAAATTCACACGTAAACAAACAGGTATAGTTTTATCACATATTCCTCAATTAATAATAAAGCATCAACTTTGCTCAGATATTAATGTAAAAACAAAAGTGGAGGTTATTCATTTAGAATATTCCGATATTGCTCAATCTTAGTCTTGTTTGATTTTATTAACTGAGAAAAAAACAAAGAAATTATTGGTTATCTGCAAAGGTTATAATGAAATTTCGCTTGCATGAAAATAAATGGCAGCTTTAAAGTCACAGTTTGCTTCTAAGAACTTTAAATCTGTTCTTTGGCCGTTAGAATCAGATATTTAAGTTAATGGCTGCTGGAATTGGTGGTAAATCACCATCACTCTGACAAGGAATGACCATAAAATATCCAGATTTTCTGGATGCAAAGTTTAGCAGAGCTTAACAGTTAATAAGTCGCTGACTTTGCAGTGTATTTATTTATTAATAAAGATGAAAAAAAAATTGGATGCTAGAAAAAGCTATTCGATTTTGCTGTTTTTCCCGGTGCACAACAAAACAGTAAAAATACATTTGTGCACGCATGCACACACACAGAGAGAAGACAGAAATAGAGACAGAGACACACAGAAAGATGGAGACAGAAAGAAACAAAAAGAAACACAGTGAAACAGAGAGAGGGAGAGAGAGAGAGAGAGAGAGAGAGAAACAGAAACTAAGACAGTGAGACAGAGAGGGGAGAGAGAGAGAGAAGAGAGAGAGAGAGAGAGAAAACAGAAACTAAGACAGTGAAACAGAGAGGGGAGAGGAGAGAGAGAGAGAGAGAGAGAGAGAAACAGAACTAAGAACAAGAGAGTGAGACAGAGAGGGGAGAGAGAGAGAGGAAGAGAGAGAGAGAGAGAAACAGAAACAAGACAGTGAGACAGAGACAAAGTGAAAGAGAGATAGTTACTCAGGTATAAAAGCACGAACTACCTATTTAAAAATTACCTGTGGCTAACTTGCATTAATATACAATTTTAAAGCATTCACATTTAGAATTTTCTTATTTCTAAGAGGTTGGTGAGTTTATTTAGAAATTTGGAATTATGACAACATTGCAAATCTAGACTTATCTATAAAAAATACCTTTGTTTTGATTTCATCGTATACATTTGTTAATTATTTTGTTTTTGCCTTAAGATGATATATTTAATTAAGAGTGGCACTCTCAAATGTAACGGAGTACTCTTGAGTAAGCTTTTCTGATTAAATGTGTCTTGAAAAAAAAAAACAGCATTACACATTAAATAATTTCTTTCTCTCATTCTCTGCAGTTTTAACTAGTATTTATGGCAATATCCATCTCTTAGTCAAAAAAGTAGAAGCCATAGTTCCTCAGCTTTGCAGTCATACAAAGTACAAGGAATTGTGTGCTACAGAGGAGTGAACATGTCTGGATGACAGAAGAGAAACTGAAACTACACAAAACAGCTGGATCAAGTTTAACACACTTAAAAGTTCCCTGATAAATGATATCACTGCTGAGAAGAAGAAAAAAGGAATTTAATTAGACATAAACAAACACGCTAAAATATTCTCTCTCATAATAAATGGGAGCAATCTGCCATAATAGCAGGACTGTTTGAGGGAAATGAATTACTATCAGGTGAAGAGGGCAAAACCAATCAACAATTAATTAGATGGAGTGCTCTTAGGACTGATTATAGTTTACTCAGCGCAGAGAGTCTGGTAGAGAAATTTACTAGTAACAGGATTATTGGATTTGTCGGGTTCCACGTCTGCAGCTGTCTGAATGAATGGATGGTGTTTTCAAATGTCTTTACTGTTGTGCCGAAGAGTAAGTTCAAATTAACACCAGCATGAAAATCACTGGCTGTACGAAAGTGGGCCATTAATGTAGATGCATTGTCATCATCTGGCTTGAGTTTACTAAACTGTAACTGGTCTGACTACAACTGTGCAATAATCTTTAAAAAAAATTATCATCCACCTGTATAATGCACATGCAAGTATAAATATTTTATGGGTAATTGAAAAAAAAAAGAAAAAAAGATTTCATATGTATAGTATTTCTCTTTCTTTTCTTTACTGATGGCTTATACTGTGTCAGTGCTGGTGTTTAACTACTAAGCCATAAGGAATAAGATGGTGCTGTGGAAGTATAGTGTTGTTGCTACTGGTGTTCTAGTCCACTTAGACTGGAAACTCAGAACACTAGATGGACATAAGAGAGAATACACAAGCCATCAGAAACTAAGACAAACTATGCTCCAAATCTGGCCAACCTAACAAAAGACCAAATTCGAATTAGATGTGGGAGTAAATTTGAATACCCAACAGAAACCCATGACCAGCTGGGGAAGGAGGGCAACAAGTAGCCATGCCAGGGAGATGCATTGAATTGAGCCATTCCCGATCAGGATTCAAAGTTGGGCTCTCGACCATAGTATTCCAGTAGTTTAAATACCAAACCACTGCTCTATCCAAAAACAAAATGCCTTCAGTCAATGGCGCTGAAACCCATAGCTGCATATTGGATATCATTCTAACCTGTGGCACTATTATACAAACGCATTCTTGTTTGCCATGATGGAGGTTGTAATTTGGTAACCTAAGGTCATGCCTGATATCTAGCCCACTGAATGGGCTCTCTTACTCTTTCACATTTGTTCTTTCTCTGTGGGTCCCTTCCAGATGCTCCACTTTCTTGCCATTAATTAGTCAAACAGTTCTGGAGGATTATGATGATAAAAGCCTACATAACCAACCCCCTGCAGGTCAGCTAAACAAATGATTAACTCTATATAAAATCAATAGTCTTTCACAAAATCTAATCTCAGTCTCCCATCCAAGTTAAATGGTGCATCTAAATAGTTTTAGTTCTAAGTGCCTTGCTGAACCTCACTGGGTGATGATCAGTATATTAGTAAGCTTAGAGGCTGACAGAAGAATATCCACCATCAACAAACTAAAGCACTGTGTGACCAATGACACAAATGCTTGGCCAGCTGCTAAATGCAGCAGTGCATTAATAACAAGTTACACTGCACTATCACATGGTAGCCTCATTCTGACAAGTATTTGGACAGCTGCTGCAGTCCAAGAACTCACCTGTGAAGAAGTGATGCAAAAATATAAGCAGGTCATGACTGCACATGAAATTTCAGTAATTTAAAAAAAAAAATAAATGTAAAAAGATAAAGGAACCTTTGGGAAAGCTGATGAATTTTACATTACTAAGCAAAACATTGTTATTGAAGACCATTTCATGAATTACATAATAACCCTGGTAAAAAAAAACAACAACAACTCTTGTGCTGATAATATCAGTGCCATTGACTATTTTTTATAACAAATTGCAATAATTTAAATCAAGATTTTTTATTGATTCAATAAATTATGGAGCAATGTAAAACATCTTCAACAGTTATCACATTAACAGAATCAAAAAGCAAGCATTCTCTGTGCATCAGTCTCAACACAATGTACACTCTTTGTCCATCTGTTAAAGTGTCAGGGGCTCTTCCAGAATTTTTGGAAGGAGAGTGGTGATTAATAAAATATGTAGTCACTGCTGGAGTACAGGAGATAACACCCCCCCCCTCATAAAATACTAAAGACAAAATTATAATAGATGGTGTAATGGTTGTTGTTGTCAATTCTACATCAGTTGGAAAATTAATGTATTGTTGTCCCAAACTATGCATTCAGGAAGGCTTATGTTCTAATATAAAATAACTAAAATGTACCTTTAAAAAAGTAAAATTTAAAACTAAAAGAATAAAAAGCATTAAAAAATAAATAAAAGTTTTGAGCTTGAAACTCACAATAATGCTGAATTTCAAGGATAATAGTGAGGTTTTTGTCATTATTTTAAATCAGATGCTAATAATAAAATTCTGCTGCTCAAAAAATAGCAGATGCATGTACTAAAACCCCCTGATGAAACTCATGCATAGGTGATGTAGTACATACAGTTGTTTTACCCGTTCTTGTCTTTCAGCAAAAAAATGTATTGTCACCTAGCGTCTTACTCACAATTAAATTCTTGTAAAGAGGGCATGGAACTCATACAACTACAAGTGCGACAAATAGGAAGAATGTCATTCTTATTTGTTGAAATTCTAAGAGTTAAATGAGAAAGGGAACTCTTATAATATCATAAGTAAAATTAAAACGCAATGTGTCTTTTGAATACATAGAATGCTATGAGCACTATATCAACTGATCTGTTACATAGCTTTAGTCACCAACTAGAGAAGAACCAAGAAGGATGACTCACTCATTTGCTTAGTAAATTGTCAGTCAGTCACATGTGGATTTGTCTACTTCTGGTGTTATTAACTTTTCATAACATGGATACACTAAATAACAAAATAGTAAACTACTTATTTGTTATGTGATATAAATTGGTATACAGCTACAAATATCATATGATTATAAATTTATTATCCAATGTTAATAATAATAATATAATATTAAAAAACCCTAAAAATACCATGGATAGGAAATTAGGTCTACATTAATCTAACTTGAAGAAAAAAATTTAATTAAGAATTGCATTTACTGTATAAATGGCATGTTCTAAAAAAACTTAACACATTTCATTTGAATCCTATTGTTACTTAACATTAATAAAGAAAACTAAATTATAAAAATAGCTACAAAGTTACACCATAAAATTGGTGCTATATATGACAATGACAAAGCTAAATCCACAACTTCCTTCTGGTGTGGGTTAATACTAAAGAATCAGAAATTCACTGACCTGTCATCCTAGATTACAGTATATTGCACCTGAAATTCAGTTTTGTGGTCTTTAAATATTTTTTCTGCTTGATATGACTTGATGATAAAATATTACCTTTATCTGAAGCTAATTTTGTTAGTGATAGTCATAATCCTAATATCAGAAAATAGTTACCTAATACAAGTATAAAATGTCAGTTAAATTTTTTTTTAAACTCTACTTATCAACAGTCAAGTTTTGATAAAAAATACTACAGAAGTGCACTTGAGCTAATAAAAGAGTTGCATAAACTTATAGAAAATGGCAATACACAAATGATGGGAAAAGGTGATCAATATATATGAAATTTTTTTTTTTATTATTTGCTAATTCTTTTTTTAAAAAAGGAGACTTAAAAAAAATTATTTTAGCCATTTTTTCACTTGGTTAACCAATCCAACATATGTGATATTTCCCACAAAATTTTAAAAGCAAAATATGAATTACCAAAATGATGAAAACTGATGAAAATAAAACAAACTACCACTGAAATTAAAAATAGATTTGTTTCTGGCTAAGCATCATTATTATTTCCAGGTATCATCATTAGCACAGAGACTGAAAATAAACACTGAAGAAGAAAAACATTATTAAAATGATGATTCCAAGTATGAGCAAACCTTGCTCTTTATCAACACCCAGATTTAATGATGAAATTTTCCTACTGACAATTACCCTAATTGAATAATCCATTAAGCTAGGTTGACCTGCATGTAATGATCGCCTAGGTTTGCTAGTATTGAACTCACTTGTATAAGCAATGTGCTATTGTCTTGACAAAACAAAGATGATAATTGATTGGCTAAGAAAAAGAGAGCCAATCACAGTACATGTAGCATAATTGGTTGGTTGAATGATGCAAGTGCATTGCGAATGGATGTCAATTATTGAACTATTGCAGTTTGAAATTTTAAAATGGTGAGTGCAAAATGCAGTCTCTGGCTCTAAAACTAAAACTGCAAATTTTTGATGATCTAGATTAAAAAAACCAAAAAAATATCAAGTAACAATTTGTGGAGAACTTGGACTAGTAAAAGTACAGTAGTTACAGTTTGAGCAAACAGAGATTAAGTTAAGGCTGACATTGCAGATGACAGGATACCAAATGAAAGGAAATAAATTTGTATTGCAAATCATAAAAATCTTAATGTCACCACATACCACTGGTTTAAAGTGGCAGACACAGATACATGCCTGTAGGAGGTGATCTTCTATGAGCAAAAGAAAAAAAAAATTGCATCATCTTTTAGGCATGAAGACTGCATGTTCAAACGATTGACTAAATTGTTTCGAGCAGTGATGTGGTTTGAACGTTCTGTTGTTGGGGAGTGTGCATGGTTAAAGAATGTTTATCTTGCAGCTCAAAAGATATCTACAATATCTACCCACAATTTCTGATTTGAAGGCTGTGATGGTGTCTTAAGTGCTGGTGTAGGAAGTTCTCACTCGAGGCAATGTAGGAATGAACGGACAATGAAACGCACTTTTGAGTGGTCATTCTACAAACCATGCGGTTCACAAAGAAGCCATTAGAAGTAGGTGGTGGAAAAGTGCATGGTAAACTGTTTCAAGCACAACCATTGCATCATCACTGGTTGAAATGATTCAGATAAGGTGCTTATTACAAAAAAAATGGGCATCCAAAGAACAATGCTCAATAAAATCACGCCGAATAAACTTCAAGTCTAACACAGGAAGCGATGGATGATGACGACGACATTATTGACTCTGTAGCAGTTAGTAAGAAAAGAGAAATGCAGACAACTAATGAAGATGATTAAGTTGAACTACTAAACCAGTGATCCCTTTTTTGAAAGACTAAGAAAACAATAGAAAGTATTTTTATGCGGTCTTTGTCCAAAACTGGGGAAATTTTTCAAACTAATCAATAAGACTGAAACTACACACATTAATAAAGTGTGCAAAATTTGAAACAGTCTATTGAATACTTTTAAAACAAAAAAACATAATTGCCATGTAAGCTTGTAATAATAATAAGAAAACTATGTACTTTCAAATGTACATAAAATTGTAATATAAATATCTTAATATACTTATATTTAATCGTTCATGACAATAAAGATGTTGCATTGATGCAGAAAATTTACAAAACCTGCTATAACGAACATCCTGATATAACAAACTTTACTCCAAAGTTCCATGTAAGGCCGAATATGTAAATTAATTATAATTATCACCATAACAAACAATGGTTTGTAATTTCTAACACAAAATGTCTCACATTGTATGATGAACATTAATTCTTTTATTAACTTATAGATAAAAATTATAAAATTTCTTGTACAAAACTCCATTGATAGTTTCCCTTGCACTGTCAGAAAATTCTTATAAACCTATGCTCAAAGTTTCGCAGTGTGGTAAAACTGTAAAGTTGGTGGTAATTGCTTAAATCTTAAATAATGAATTCTCCCTATTAAATATATATATACTTTTTTTAATGAATGACTACCACATTGATGTCTTCTGTTCTTGTAACTTTCTGTTTGCCAACTGAAAAAAAGAGACTTAGTTCTGATGTAAAGAAGAAGAAAAAAAATCAGCTGAATCTTTTTGTATTATGCTTTAGTGCCAGCAACCAGATCTGCATGGAACTAATTGCCACGATCCATTTGTGTTTAAGCAATTCTTTACACTTATATGCACATGGATTCTTTTACTCATGGAATCAAAAAACTGGGGGATCCTAGTTAAGGCAGTAAATCCAAAGTTTCCAATTGCATCAAAACGAGCCAATCAGAATAAAAGTAGCATCATGACCCTTTCTCATTTATTTATTTATTGCTTTCATATGCCTCAATTAATACTTATTCAACCAAGCAAATGAAATGTTATCACATTACCTTTGGGCTTAGTGTAGAGGGAGAGAGCAGTAGAAGATGGTTCTAGGTCTGGTGGTACAAGAGTTTATGTAATAATGCTACTCTAAAAGAAAGATAAGGTAGGAGCTACTACCAATAGTTATCCGAGAGGACTACTGAAAAAAGACAGTTTTATTTTTGAAATGCTTCTATTGCCTGCTATCAGTTTTGGTACCCTACCAAGTAAGCATTCTACTATAAAGACTGCAGGGAAACTGGTCTGGAGTTATAAAAGCAATGAATACTTGATGTGCTCATAAATCTCTCTGAAAGAGGTTCCAATATCTATGGCAATGGACAGCAGGAGACAATGGTTTACCATGCAACAAAGTAGTATAAAAAAGCTTCCAAAGTTGTCATTAAACTACCTTGGAGTCCAACTGGCATTGATTTCTTAAACAGTACAGAGTTAACTGAAAAACTAAGGATCTATGTAGTAGAGTTGGATCTAAAAATACAAATCTGAATTTGAATAAATATGAACTAGGAAATTTATAGAGATTTTTTCACAATTACCTTGGGATCTAAACGTACAGAATGAAAGACTATATACAGGTTATTATTTCCAGCTTGTCCATTGTCACAAGATATAAGTGGCCACTACAAAGTCAGGCCTCAATGGCAATATGGTTGAAACTGTTGAACTCTACCTCAGAGAAAATCTAAAACACTCTCAAGACAAACAGAGATGTTTGCACTTTCGGGTAAACTGCCGTATCCTGTGAAGATGACTATGGGAGTCAGGATGTGAAAACTGCTGCCACCGTGTATTTTGCGACCAGGCCTGATGCGCCACTTACCAACATGGTTTCTCGAAGTTCGTAGTTCTATTTCCAAAAACACAACAGGTCTGCAGCAGTGGCAGATATAAAATTCCATACACCCTACACTGCACAACTTCCTTCTGAACATAATATTCAATAAATTTATGCACTCCTAATTTACCAAACAGGGACCTTAAAAAAAAAAAAGATCTTTAGGGACAAACACAGTTAAACCCAATAAAATATCCGCCATAATGTAAATCTGAAAATTTACCAGAGAACAAGGAAAAATCTCGTACCGTGAATAAATCCATAGAAACAAATATATATGTTTAACAGGAATTTTTCCTTTCCAAACAAAAATCTAAATATTTACTCCAAGAGATATTTGATTCTAATTTATATATGCTACTACTGAAAACTAAGTAAGGCAGCTTCATATTATCTTTTCTTCTTCTACTGGCAATAAATTTCAATGTAGAAATTAATCAGATTTGTTTGAATTAACTCTATTGCATTTTATCAGTTTTAAAAAATCTTTTTTTGTAGTTCATTAATAAATAATCGTAGACTAAAAATTACTTTCTGAACATACATTTGTTTCAGTGATTACTGTACAGTGCTTTCAGTTACAGCAGGTGAACATTTCCACTCGATAATGTGCACGGCTAACCAAGTAATCAAATGAACCAAATAGTGGAAATGTTTCCAAGTGATTTATATCCGAGTTAGATGATAATTCACACAAAATGGCCTCTGCGTGTTTAAAGGATCAGCAAAGAGAGATGTCAGGAAGATGAAAAAAGTTTAGTACCATATATGAATTTTTAAAATAGTTTGCAAATACTGACTTCGAAAATACTTATAGCATTAGTCTTCACAAATAACAACATCATTAAGCAGACTGGGCTAATGGCGAATAAACTGATACAGTGTGTGTGTGGGGGGGGCAGTTCCTCAGTGATTGACTTAACATTCAGAAAGGTATGAGATTTCAACTCCCCTAGTTACCAAGGTTCTACCTCCAGGTATTTGATATCTTATATTGAGCTTACTAGGGTTCGTGGCACGATCAATATTTACTCATGCTTATCCCTGGAAGCCAATCAAAAATATGGAAGTGCTGACACCACACAAAAAAAGGCAGGAAAAAAAATTAAACTTTATTCTAAAATTTTCTTCAATCCTTAACTGTTCAAATTTTTTTTCTGTCCTGGAAAACGCATAATATACCACTAAAAAGCTGCAAATGAAAACTAAGTTGAAATATAAAAGCACAATTAGAATAATGACATAAAAGTGTGCGAATGAAATTACAGTTTGTCCATAAGACATCAATGTATGTATAATGAAATTAAATCAAAACCAAAAGTCTAAATTAAAAAAAAAAACTTCATTCGTGTAACCAATTAACCAAAATCAAAACATGCAGCCCTCCAAAGGTGCCTTACATTTAGCGCTGCAGCAAGAAAGCAATGTTTTAATTGGTGCACTAGTCCATTACACCAAGCGGACATAGTTTCAACAGATACAAAGATGGCCTCCAGGATCTTTGTGATGTTTTCTAAGAGGATCTCCTTTGAATGCACATTTCCTCAGAGTGCAACATACCAGAGTCAGGGTTTCAATCCATAATTAAGACAGGGATTCCAAGAACTTCTCTCTAAAAAAAAAAACAGGGGTCCATTTCGAAATTTTTAAAGCCCCCACGAGATAGATTTTGACTTTTCATTTTTGTTCTGATCAACGGCTCTTCAGTAGTTAGCCGTAACCACTTGTTTCCTTTCTTTAGCACGTGTTCCTTCTGCAGCAATTAAATGTTCAGGATTCATTTCATGTTGCATAAATGCACTGTACTGAAGGTTTGTATTCTGATCTGTTGCAACTGCATTTTTCTTTTTTGCATGATAGCACCATGTATGTTTAAAGCAAATCTGGTTGTCAGATTTGTGTGTTTCTAACCAGTTGTGGTGAAACACTCATAATTTTAGAAGAATGAAACCTGACTTTTTCACACCCATTGTGATTACTACAATTAATATTTACTCATTGTTGGTAGGATTAAAATTAAAGCTTGGCAACTGACATAATAAGATCGTTTTACACAGAAAAACTTGTAAAAATTCTCAGCAATGTACACTGATGCATCCAATTCCGATTTACTACATCACAAGACCCAAAACCTTGAGTCCTTAAGATCCCTGCAGAATGCAAGAGAGTAGCTGTAAAAAGGTTGGCTTGATGTTGCTACCATTGGGTATTCTGGATCTTGTCTTGATACATGTAACTATAGTTTCCAGAGATGTGTGCAGAAGACTATTTCACTGTGCTCTTGAAACATTACATTCTTGAAGATTTCATCACATTGGGTGAACCAACCTACATTCTCTAGCGGCTGGGCTGCAGAGATGTTTCTCTGGAAATTCTGGTCATAAATAGTTAAGTTCAGACAGTTGTCACACAGCACATTTATAAATGATATCAAGTTTTCATGGTATTTGCAGATGTAAATGTTATGGAGCAACTTGTTGCTCAGAAGCACATGGTAAGGCTGAAGAGCAGCAAACTTGCTCTCTTCTATCTTCACCTCTAGATACTCCTCTGAAGCAAAGCAAACACTGATCACAGAAGTGAGATTCCTGGTTTCAACTTTAAGTTTGGCACAATACTCATTGCAGACAATCACAACCTCTTTCTGCCCTGGAACCCGTCTATTAGTGTCTTCTTGTTTGTAGAGGCCCTGTGAACCATGACAATTGTTTCCTTGCTCTGTGCAGTGGTAGGGTATTTTGGTATTGGCATTAGAGGTTCAAGGTCCTTAACTACAACTAATTTATCAAAGTCTTAGGCACACTGCTCTCCCACTATTTTGGAGTTTATGGAATGCTCTATTCAGTGCATGCTGAGCAACGACTTGCTGCTCTACCAAGTGCCTCTTTCATCTTTCTTTCTCACCTTCTTCTAGATTGGGGTAGGAAAATTCTTTTGTTTTGACTTTATGTTTTCGGTTTGCATTTTTTCTCCTGAACTCATATTAAACTTTCCACCTCTACCCTGTATCTCTGCAGCAGTCAAAGACATTCTGTGACAAAGGGGAAAAGTGATCAGTAGCCCCAGAAAATAGTCCAATACAATACAACTAACCTTGGAGTTTTAGCATATCATGCAAGAAATCGGCTAAATAGCCTTATGTCTCATTTAAACAGTGCCACCTTGTGAGGATCAAATTACCAATCTTCAGATTATGAGCTTGTGGCATTGCCAACTGAGCTATTGTAGCTCAGATGTCCAACACTGAATAATACTAATACATATGTGAGATCAAATGAAGTGTGTAAAATCATGAGGTAGTTTGAGCTGATTAAATTTTCAAATAAATTCATATTTTTATTCTGGTACCCCACAAAATGTTTATTATTATTATTATTATTATAACTATCATGTATTTCATACAAATAAATATTTTGTTTTTCATTTCCGATTTGAATGCGTACAATGAATATGTTTTCCGTCTAAGATATGTCTAATATATTAACTCATTTTTTTTTATCAAACTAGTATCATTTACTGAATCTAAATACTGTTAATATCAATGATAATAATAATGAAAAAATAAAATACGTACTTTACTTGTACAGATGTTTCTTGATGAAATTATAATTTTTTCCTTCACTTAGGAAAACGTCAGATGAGAACAAGAAGCATGAAAGAGCATTGTGGGTAAAATAGAACATAGATATTCAGGTTGATTGCTACTGCCATCTATTGGAGTATAATCATCATCAGTTTTAAAGAGGTGGGATGATTATTTTAGCTGACTTTATTGAAAAGTGACTGATGTTACAGTTTTCTTTCCACTCTTGTTAAAGTTTAGTTAAATAATACACAAACACTTTCAATTTGTTACATGAGTGATGAAAAAATAAAAAGAAGATAAAAAGTAAGCACATTTCATCAAGAAAAACATTTAAAGTTTTAGATAATAAAGAATAAGACAATCTGTAATAATAAAATTAAAACCAACAAAAAGCAGTCATTGATTTTACCTATATATATGAAAAAAACTTTAGCATAAATTCACTAATTTAACTAATATTTAAGGATAGTTAAATTGCAGATAAAAATACTTTCAGGAGAGTAAAATGTAAACATCCATCAATAAATGCAAAATTTATATTAGACATAATAAATATCCACTCACACCATTTTTTCAAATCTACAGTGCTTGAGTTTATCATAAACACACAATTAAGAGCCTTGCTAACCTTTCATCCGACTAAAGACTACTAATAAAAGGAGGCTGCCAATATGCATGTTGCATCAAGTAAAGCAACAGCCCTGATTATTGATTGCATCAATGATTTCCATTAAGCAACTCATCCTCCAGTATATATACAAGTCTACATAACAAACAACTTATTCAATGTGCAACACTTACAGACAGTGAAAGACTGGTGGCAATATGATGTATAGAGTAACTGGAAAATTAATTACCCAAACTTTTGGCTGTCACATGTTTGCAGCATCACACTTTCTTAAAAA
Source organism: Nautilus pompilius (assembly GCA_018389105.1). Classification (NCBI taxonomy): domain Eukaryota; kingdom Metazoa; phylum Mollusca; class Cephalopoda; order Nautilida; family Nautilidae; genus Nautilus; species Nautilus pompilius. Next base: position 676,221 of record JACATO010000065.1, on the reverse strand, counting down.
ATGAGTCCAACTATTTTGGCAGATCATTTTAGAGCAGTGGGAATGACAGATATGTAAACATAGATAAACTCAGTTTATTTTGGAGTGATCAAAGTATTATGACATGAATTTTTAGTTTGTTCTTTCTCTTTTGCATATACTATAATTTTATATTTATATTATTAAACATAGTCTGAGATACACTTATACATCTGGAGATTTTTAAAAAAGCAAACAATGGTGTATAAATTTAAAAAAACCCCATTGAACTCTGTTCTGTGGTTGACAGTTGACATTTTCAATATAATGTAATACTTGTTAAGTTTAGCATTTTCATTTGACATTATTATGAATCTTAAAGTTCCAAAGAAATTCCATCTCCATAAATGAAGATTGAAAACGGCAAAATTTTTACATTGGTGAAATTAAATGTTTTTACAATAGATAGAATATTTTAAAAAAAATGTTTTGTGTACACTGTTTGGCTGGATGTAGAACTTTGGTGAAAGGAATGCAAAAGAAATTATTTATGCAAAGAGAGGATGTTAAATAAACTAGCCAGAAGTTGAAATAATATTTTTTTTTTAAAATCTCTCTCTCTCTCTCTGTGCAAGATCTATGGGACATTCAAATGAAACCTAACCAGGGTATGCCCCTAGTATAATGTGGACCACTTTATAGAGAAAACTGTGTTTCAAGAAGTTATTCTGAGTATGCAAATAAACAGGTGGTATGTGGGGAGGGTTGTAACAACTGGATAGGACAGTCACACGCTAACGTGAACGGGCCGTAATAATACAATTAGCAGTCCGTACAATTTAAAACATTATATTCAGACTTCAGTACTACTGCACTTCTGCTTCTTCTTCTTCTTCTTCTTCTTTAAAAAAAAAAAACTGAATTTAGATAATGGCAAAGGTAATCGGCAGGTGACAATCTCCGAGTCGGAAACACTGGAACTTGTCAACAAAAAGCAGCAGCAGCAGCAGCAGCAGCCCGACGTGAGAGCGACCTCCCGGGTCCTGGGGGCCCCCGGTGTCGGCTCGACGAACGTCTCTCAGTAACGAGGAGGAGGACTCGACAGGGAACAGCAGGCCACTCGTCTTTACGGGATGCAATGCCATTGGCAGAGAGAGCCTTGTTCGGAAGTCCAACTCGCTCAGCAGCAGCAGCAGCAGACTGGAAGATTCCGAGGAGGAGGAGGAGGAGGAGAGGTAAGGTGCTCTTCTTACCTGCTATGTGAACCAGCTGAGGGTTCTGTCGCATCAGTTGGTGGACGACAGGTGCAGTGCAGTTGCTGATCGCCTGCAGCAACACCGTGTAGTCTCCCGGCACATCGCTAGGGATCGGGTCCGACATCGTCCAGAAGGCAAGCAGACGACGCTATTCCATTTCCAGGCGCCGAGCCAATCGTCCAGGCATCGCGTAGGCAAAGCGGGGAGACCCACTTCGCCCGACACCGACCAGCCTATCGAACCGACACGCCGAACTCGTTCCGTACTCCGCCGTTTCATTCGCCGAGTTCCCCGGAAGTCCAACCAATCAACGGGGAGGTGTTTGGAAGCTCTCGGAGAGGCTGGTGGTAGTGGAAGAAGATTACTGCTTCCGGCTTCAAAAAAAAAATAAATAAATAAGTCGCTATTTCGATTTTTATTTTAATGTCACTAATTCTCTAGTTTCCGAGCTCTTAGGTGTCGAGTATACGAAAGGTAATATCATTACAAACAAATACGGTTATACTTTTTTTTAACAAAGTAGCTGTTCAGTCGTTCGTTGGGTTCCATGAACCGATAGGAGCTGCTAATTAAAGCTGACGGTGCCTTAATATGGTATTGAATTAGTGCTGTCTGTACCAGTCCAGTGTTATGGGCGGTAAGTAACCGGCTTCCAGTAAAACCAGATATGCCTCTTTTACAGTCTTACGCCGAAGGGAGAAACCGACCGGAAAGTGGGTGACAGTAGTACTTTATACCACGGCAGTGAACGAATTTTCAAGTTAAATAATTCAAAACATCCACCAGGTCTGTCAGCACCCGGGCTAAATAAATGTAGCAATAAAGCGTGATTAGGCGTAGGACCAGCCTGTAGTGTTTAGGGTAGCTGAATGCCTTTGTAGATGTAGAACTTTCCGTACAACTGTCGATTTTTTTTTTTTTTTTGCCTTATACCAGCCTAGCAGTATTAGTTAGTAGTTGTGTGTTAACTGGCTGCATATTTCATCAACTCAGTAATGCAAAACAAGTCGGAGTTGGAGCGATATATGGCTGTATTAATGAGGGCAGTACTGTGTCAGAGCCCCCCCGGCCTCTGGCCCAGCCTTTGCTGAGTACAGCAATACAGAGTTAGAATGTATTGGACTGATAATGCACCAAAAGTGGTTTATAGAGTTCAATTTAATAATTTCAATTCCAAAAAATATTAAAATTTGTACTTCAATGCCAGCTGTTTACAACCTAGTATTCACATGGATATACAGATTAATGGTATTAGCACACTGTCTTAATTAATTAATTTTTTTTAAGATTTAGGTGTGGTTTTGAAATTGATTGCTGAAAAGAAAATTTTCCATTATTTTATAGATATTGTTACCCAACTTTCTTTTTTGTTTTATAAAAAAAATCCTGTTTACTGTTTATATATATATATATGTATGTGTGTATAAATTTTGTTGTTTCTGTGATGACCATTTCTTAGGCAAGGTATTCTGGATTATTAAATTGCAGATAACATGGAGCCAGAAACTTCTTCAATGGAGAGTAAGAAGCCCAGGAAACGAATGAAAGGCATTTATAGTAAACTATGTGAACAGGTAAATTCTTTAAAAATAAGTTTTAAATTTGAAAATCTTCTATTTGTAGTGCAGGGGTAGGTGGTTGATTGGATTCAGATAAGGGCTTTGGGACACCCAGAGAAGTTCAGTTGATATAGAGCCCCTATAAATCAAAAATATCTGTCAGTAGTATTATATATATTTATAGCTTCAATCACTATGTTTCTAAAGAAAATCTTGCAAATAACCAATGAACTGCTAAATTTTAAGAACTTGTTCTGATGTCCACTACTACCAAAGTTGGCTTCCAAAGTTTTCTAAGCTCACATTCTCAAACATATTTGTCATTTTAAACACCAGTTGCCTACACAACAAACTTGGTAACTTGTTTCCAATATTTCTGTGTAGGAGAGATTTGCCTAAGTAGATGAAGTGAACCTGAATCGGTTCTGAATATTTCTGTAAGTAAGAACATGATACCTACTCTGGAGTAGATCTGGCTAACCAAATGGATTCCTGAAGTTTTGCCCTGTCTACCTATGTATCTTTTGTAAATATTAAGAATAAAACTGGGGCACATTACTGATTCCTGGAGTGCACCTTTAGTAACATTTATGTCCTGTGGAAGTGCTAGACAACCACTGCAATACACTCCTTCAGTAGGGTTGTCTCTCTTCTATAAATCTATGTACACAAACTCATTGCAATTATATAGTGGTAATTTTGTTGTTAAAATCTCTATGCTGTCAATGTCAGTTTTAATGGTTTGACGTAATGTTGTTAGTAAGGGTATTAATAGTTATTTAGCAAGATTATGAGCTTGTTATGGTTAAAAAGATGAGACCAAGTGTTGTATGAATAGAAAGAACAACTTTTACTTTCTTCCTTTGTCATTTTTTGAAAGAATTCATCTTTAATTTTACAAAGCTCAATATATATATATATATTTTTTTTTTATTTCAGATAGAATTTTACTTTTAGTGATTCAAACTTCCACAAGGATCAGTTTTTAAAAAGGCAAGTTGACAAATCGCCTGATGGATGTAAGTATCTAGAATGTAATTTAGCTTTATAATTATGACAATACAGCAGTTAGCACTCCATGGACTTACACACTCTTTTGCTCCATGGAACTTGGCATTTATGTTTTGAAGTACATAATTTAATAAAGCAAACTCTTGTGGCTTCTGCAGATGTTTAAGGGATTTAATTTAAAACAGTTTCATGAAAATATGACAGTTAATTGCTAACCTGCACTGTTTGTTCTAAATCATTGTAAATGAATAACAGATCACTGAAGCTTTTGTGAAGTGGTAGTGGAAACATCTTTGGTATCTCCAAGATGGTGGCAAACAGTGTATCAGGTGCTGTGTATTGAAGTTTCTGGTGGAGGGGAATGTCAGACTGACTGAAATTTACAGTAGATTAACTGTACAGTCTAATGAGACATGTCTCATGCAGAAGTGCCTTTAAGTGGTGCAAAAGGTTTAAAAATGGATTGGAATCTGTAAAGGATAATGAGCTTGTGATTTATGCAAACATTATCTGTGTTAGCAGTTGACTTTGACGTTGCTGATCAGAGAGCTTGAGTATTACCTGATTTTAAATAAATTACCATTTTTATTCTAATTTTTGCCTGGGCATTTATTGGAAATCATCAAAATTTGAAAGTTGGAGGCAATTATTTGGGCCAAAGAAAGTCAAAATTTGATAAACTTTGCAGTCCTTTGTCTTGAATTCTGGAAACTCCAATTCATTGTTGTCTGAATTGGAATCCATTTTTTATTTTTGTGAATAATATTTAGTATCTAGTTTGAACTTGATCATGTAACTTGGTATTCTGTCTTGATTCTAACTCTTCTATACAGATTATGGTATGATACATGATGCTTACTACAAGAATTTCAAATTAATAAGTGAATAAATGGGAAGGAATTGGTGATGTAGTAGATAGACCTGATATGATGAAAGCACAGCAAATGATCATCTGACACAATCACAGCGCATACATCACTTAGATACAGAGAAGACATGATCACTTATGCAACAATCACATGCCCAGACAAGGAGCACTTTCAAAGTATTATCAAACATGGGTTTTCCCGTGAATGCTATAAGGAAATGATGTAAATACACAGGAAAATGTCAACAAACAGTAAGAAAATATAATCAATAAACAATCTTTATTGCTGATGTGGATCTAATGTTGCTGACTCATTTTATATCTGTAAATGTGATAATCAGGGTCACGTTTACAAAGTAAATTCTTCTATAAATGATATTTATGTCCTGAAATATTCTTAAAGAAAGGGTGGGTATTTTATTGAAGATATTTATGAATGCAGACAAATGAGCATTTCTTGATAGCTTTTTTGGGGGCTTGGGTGTTTATTAAAGATTAGAACCAGTATAGTAAGTGCCAGGTAGGTTCAGAACTTATCAGAATGCAGTTTATGTGGCCATTGCAATGGAGTACCTGCAGCCTTTACAGAGGAATGGCAACCTTGAACAGAATTGTGGTATGGTAAGATAGCAGTCAAGTGTGCAGTGCTGAGATTCTGGGTCTCCACTGAGAATATTCAAATCTCAGCTGAATGCTGATGTGGCAGTAGTATTTTGGGATATCTCCAGTATAATTTATGTTAATTTTATTGACACTTGTGAAACTGTTAATGTACAGTGATAGTGATCTGTTATTCAGTGACATTCAACATGCAATGCACAAACAACAGCCAGCCTCATACATCCCATGGAATAACAAATTCTTGCAGAGATGGGATGGGAAGAGTTAACCACCCTTCTTATTATCCAGATTTGTCACCCTGTGATTTGGGCCACTCAAGGAACATCTGGGTGGCATCAAGTTTCAAAGTATGAAGATGTGAAAGTAGATTTTCTGAAATGGCTACATATCTATCCTAAAGATTTTTATGGTTCTGGAATTAAGGCATTACCACAGTGACTGGAAAAATGTGTACTTGTAATAGGGGGGAAATACCTTGACATATAAAAAAAAAAAAGTTTCATTAATTTAACTTCACTAAATTTTCTAGAATGAAAAGTGCAGGTTAAATGACTGGAGACACCTTGTCTTAACATTTATTTTAGAATCACTGTCTAATTGGCCATTTGTTAGACTTTGTAAGAGTGAATGGAAAACTTATTTTGTTTACTGAGAAAAAACTGGAACGTTGTTCTATCTCTCAGTTTTCCATATTACACCAGGCTTTATCAACAAATCAGTTAATCTAGATTAACACTTAACCAGCGGCATTGATCTGGCTTGAAGTTGGAAGGTAGGCCAGATGTGGCATATCCAACAGGTGTTTATGCATTTACCATTTCCACCCCACATGTATAACCTATATACACATACAATTTAGCATAAATGCTTTTGTGGAGGAGGGAAATTGCTCCCTCGGTCCACCACCACCTCCCCTCTCAACTCAGGCTTGATGCTCCTGCACATAACTATGTAAAGGTCAAAACATAGAAAGTAATACTGGTCTAAAAAGACAATTCAAGATATACCACATTTATGAAACTTCAAAATTCTGTCAAAAATATTATGAAAATTTCCTACTTGATATCAAAAATTTAAAGATTTCCATGTTAAACTAATCAAAATAACCATTTCCAAATTATCCAGATTAATATGTAACTCTGTAAAAGCCAAAGTATAAAGTAATACTGGTCTACAAACGCAGATTTAAAACTGAAAAAAATTATGAAAGTCTGTCAAAAGTATATCTTTAAAATCGAAAGATCTTAAGTTATAATGCAGAAAAATAAACTTGTCACCACTTTCTGGGTGGAGACAGTTTTTTTGTTGGGTATTTCCTTTTCATCCTAATGAAGGATCTTCATGCTTACTAATGATAAATAACTAGGCAAAAAAAAAAAACTGGAGAAGATTCTGTATCATGAAAAATCAGTCTTTAATGTCATTCTGGTTGCTTACATCAGAATATGCAAAACATAGGCGTTATAAGTTCACATACTACAAGAGAATATTCTAAGAATAATCTAGTGTGATATAGAAACTCCATGCAATAATGATCTCTATTTTCAGCCATCTTTGTTTTTTATATTTTCATTAAAATATTAGACTGTTGAAATATGTCTAAATTTCTCAGTTTATTTAGGCTGTTTTTAATTTTAATAGCAATTACACTTTTATTGCTAAGATTTTGGGCAACTAAACAAAATCTGGACACACGAAGTTCCATGTACACTGGACAATTATCTCAGCTGATTAATCAGTAATTGGACATTTTGATAATTTGCACATCCCTATTGGTAACTTCTCTATTTATTAGTGCTTCAGTTCTTTTTTTCTCATCATTCTGATAGTTTTTTAAAATGTAATTGACTGGTATAGTGTTCCATATTTTGCATGATAGTTCACTGACACTTTCTTGGTCCATATGCCACCATATTTGCTCAGTAGTGCTCATGTGAGGGCTTTGTGCTGGCCAGCTCACCACCTTCAGTGGACCATATTTTGCAGATACTGTTTTACCAAGTTAGATGTGTACCTGTTGTGGTAAAATGTGCACCTGTTAAAGAATTAAAATGACTGTCATGGAGGTATTTTCCTAAGTTTCTTTTGTCTTTTTTATTGTTATATATTCCTAAACATCAGGAGTACTGGGCTTGTATTTTAGAAAGGTTAAAATTTTCACTTGAAACCAATTATTTTTAATCCTTTCTCTGAAGTTTTAAATGTTGCAGAAAGGCTTGCTAAAATCAAATATAAAGGAAAAAACAATAACTCAATATCCTTGTTCTCTGAATTAATCTAGTCATGTTTTACTTTTTACCAGCTGTAGAATTGCTAAGTGGAATATCTGTGCATGGTGTGACTCACAGGAACATATTTTGTAAGTCATGCCTAGTTTGTCTGTGGCAGACAGTTTAAAAGCCTCTGAAATGTCTATAAGATCTCTATTCGGCCCTGACTCTACTCAGAAGGAACTACATGGCCTAGCTAAGTGCAGTTTTGTTTTGGAATTAAGCTCTCAATTTGATTGGAATGTTGTCAAACACGGATGTCCCACTTCATAAAAAATAGTACCAACAACCGTATCACTGCCCTTTCACCTGCAGTTGTAACAGCACAATAAGTTCCTTGTTAAAGTAACCAATGCTTACACTGAAATCGTTCCAACACCTTAAGTAATATGATGGAGGTGGGCAAATTTTTTATTATATTAATTAATTTAAGTAGTTGTACAAATGTCTCCGGTATCTTGCAGAAACTAATCTACTTGCCCTCAGAACTGCTTTATCCATAGGCAGCACTGACGTACTCTATTAGGCCTTCAGATGATGGCAACAGCAGTTTGTCTTGTTTGTTTGTCTTAAAGGACTGCAAGTGCACAACACCTACCCTTACTCTAATTTTGCACACACACACACACACACACACACACACACACACCACTTTGCCTCTCATCCCAGTTCATACTGATTATAGCACTTAGAAGAGATGTATCTGGATGGAATCTTGATCTTCAAGATATGTGGCTACTTTTTAGAAGAAGAATTTCTTTTGATCTATCATCATTATCATTCAAGCATGTGAGGAAAGTTGATCACAAAACAGCAGAAGTCAGTTCTTCTAGCCCAGTCTTTCTTTTTTTTTCCACTGTCCATTGTAGGCTGTTTTGGTGTAAAAGCCAGTCTGAGCATCCTGTCTTCTAAAATGTCATCTCCAGCCATGTCTTAGATACAGATGTCTCAATGCATTACATAAAGAACAAAATAAGGAGTGTGAATTGGGCAAGACGACAACAAGCCCTTAGTGCTGCTGGCCCCAACCACCCTTTTTATCTCTCTAGCAAGTCTGCGTTCATTTGCTGCTATAATGATCTTTCCTTTAGCTAAAACATTTGCCTTGGCCAGAATCGAATATCTTAAGCGTCGCTTTCCATCATGTGAGTGGTTGTTTGCATCATCTTTTTTTTTTTCTGTTTTTGAGGTATGGTCCAGATGATGTTACTTAATCCCCTATCATACTTGAATATAGTCTGGGCAGGGAGGAGAAAGTGCGTGATACCGGCAGCTGTTGTCAGCATAAATATGCTTGGTACACCCTGACTCCAACCAATCTAACAAACCTAATCGTAGTCCCTACTAGGAATCTTCAGTTTTAGATGTGGAGGGAGAAACTCATGAAGCCAGATGTTGAAGAAGAGCAAGAAGAAACCATGCTGGGAAGATTTTCCAGGGCTCTTGACCATATCATCAGTGCCCACAAGCATTGTTGACTTTAAAAGTGGTTGCTTTTTGCACATGCAACTTGATAATTTCTAGAAAATATAGTTGCCGATTTGTTTCGTCCATCTACTACAAACATTGCAACATCCTGGCTTTTGACTGTGAGCTTTTCCACAAGGGCTTGCAAGTGTCTGAATTAAGTTTTTGCAGTTAAGGTAGATGATACCTAAGGGATGGATGGGATGCCGTTTTGTGTCAGTGCACTACTTACTGAGTGACATTTCATTTATGGCAGAGAAAGTGACAGGCCAGTTTTTACTTTGGTTAGCAGAACTTTAGTCACACCTGGGCACTTTCTACTTTCGCTGATACCAAATTGTTTCTTCTGAATTTGAATAATTGTCATCTTAGCCAAACACCAGATTTCTTTTTCTCTTTGTAATTTTTTGAAGATCTGCAAGCGACAGTGTGATTGATTAAATTTGCTATCTATATGGCATTTGTCTCTTGTAGTAAACTGATTCAAAGAGAGATTGTAGGACTTCTCAGGAATAATGATGCTAATTTCCAATAAAGCATTTATTTGCAGGCCTATACAGGAAGTTTTAGTACTCAACAAATTGCCACACCCAGTGGCATGGGAGGACATTGTGGGTCCTGGCCCGCCCATTGAGTCAGCTGTGCCCACCCTCAATGTGTCAACCCCTTCATTTTATGCAAAGTGGCCCAGCCTGGCCCACCTTCGTAAATCTCTCATTGGGCCTATAGCCCCCTGCACCAATTTGTTGTGGCCCAAGTTGGCCTAAAGTCGAGCTGGCGATTCATTGTCCAGTCCTTGTGGTGTGCTACCACAGGCATCGTGGTCAGAGTCTTTTAGTTGCAGGCCATTGGCATTAGCCAATGGGAGCGCGGCTTGATTGTGTCAGACATACTGTGGTAACAGTTCGAGTTCTGGCCCCTGATGGATGGGGAGGGAAATGGACAATTAATCAAGTGATCAAACAGTTCCAGAAGCCTCTTGAAGCAATGCCAACTGTGATGACAGCATTTAAGCATGCATTGCCCTTTGGAGCCAGCATGGCACTCTGTGAGAATTTGTTTTCTACCCCCAAGAATGTCCTTACAGAACATCACCTTAGTATGCTTCATCAACGCAAGGCCAATTTAATTCAATTGGCATTTGAGAAGGACTTAACAAAAAAGTTCAGGGGTGAGTGGAGAGGCTGTGTTTTAAGAAGATTTCACTCTGTCCAAAAGCACCACCTATCGCTCTACTAATAGTGAGTAGCCTATTAATGTCTTTCTAATGCCTGTCAAGGAATTTGTTTCTCCTGCCGGGTCTGCAAATTACACACCTGGGATGAACTGTCAAAGTTCTTGGATTATCAGAATGGGCACTTAGTTCAACACCTAGCTTTTGATATATGTTTGCTACTACCATTTGTAATGGTATCACTATCAAGCTGCTGGTTAAGGAATCTCAGCCTACATTTATCTCTCTCAAGATCTGTTTATCAAATGACTGGTTATATAATCTTTTAGGAATGTAGATATTTCATTTGAAATTATGCAGATTACATGGATTTATTGCACATGCAAATTAAAGCAGTAGTAGTTTCCTGTTTCTTTGTTGATTAACTACAAATACAGAATTTTGTAACCAGAAATCAGTATTTACTAGATGAGGTAAGTGTAGTGTATGGTTTGTTGTTGTTGTGTTCTTTATCCTGGACACTATTCACACAGGGAGGTGGGGGAGTTAACATCGGAAACCATGGCCAACATGAATGTGCCTGTCGTACTCAGACTTCCTCAACCTATTAAACCTAGCGAAAGTTTCTGCTGGGACTCTTCATTTGCATGAGGAAGGAAATGCACCAGAGGGGGTATGCCAAACTTTACCCACTCCACTACACCACCCATTACATCTCCTCAAGATGCATTTAGGTTCCTGTTGCAAAACACTTTGGCGTTTTTCCAATTTTTCCATCTTCAGATATCCTTTCCCCTTTTCCCCTCTTTCTCGTACCTGTGTGTCTGTCACAATATTCTGGTTGGATGATCCCTTTGGTGCTTTGTTTCCCAGATTTCTGCTGTTTGAAGACCTTTGATTTTCATTGACAGAGTAGTTTAGAACAAATATGCTGACACTGGGAGCAAGTCACCTGACTTACCCCATCACTAGCTTTTCTAAGTTAAGTTATGCCCAATTAGTTTCATTACAAATTCTCCATATCTGTTTGTCTGTTTTAGATATAGAAATAGCAATGTTTCTGAGCTTCAATCGAGTGAAGAACATCACCGACGATGCCTCTGTAATAGCCAGGTCCTTGGCGTGGTCAAGCGTTTTGCAGGTAAGTAGCTGCCACCTTTACCTAACTGTTGGTGCCTTCCAGCTAAAGGGTTAGCTAATCTTCATTAGGAGGTTTGGCTGCTGCACTTAGAATCTTTGAACTTTCAGGTTCCCAGCTTGAATATCGAATGTAGGGATATCCTTGATTAAATGATTGTTTCAATGCTATCGGTCTCAGCTCAATAGAGTTTTGGAGGAACGTTTCCCCACATGACTGGGGAATCTGTGGGGAAGCTTTTGCTCACCACCCTTCACCAGCTAGGAGCACAACCTTATTTTGTGCTGGAGTATCTGGTTTGTGCAACACGTGCAACATGCATTTAATTGCATAATGCTTCTGGTAGAGGTGCTAGCAGACTGTGACATTTAGTTTTACAGTGGTAAGTTTGCTTGTTTCTTTGACCTTACAAGGATTATGCGTTTCCAACATAAACAAATGCGTATTCCAAGTGATGTGACAAGTGTGTTTCTGAATTGCTTCAGTTCATATGCGCATTCACTGATGATCATAACTGGTTCGTACATCGGATGTAATCAGTTTATTAGTGAGCAGAATTGCATCTATACTAGTGACTGTTAGGAAGTATGTACTTGACAGAATGTGTTGTAATGATTGCGCATTGAAACTTTGCATCAAAATATATACCTGGAATATTTCATTATTGAATCTAAAATTATGGCATCAGTATACATTATTATTATTATACTTAAATATTTTGTAGGTATCCTGCATTATTATTATTGTTCTCCTTATTTTTAAAAAAGAAAACACATTAAAAAATATTGCTGCCTGTTTAGAGGCTGAAACAATTGTTTAGGATGAAAAGTTATTGGTTTAGAGGGAGTACAGGGTTTAATTGGAGTATTTCCCATCATCCCAGTAGTAGTAACTAAATTAACTAATGAGCCTATGTCTGAGTTTTCCTTTTCTTTTGCTATCACCGGGTGTTTAGTTGGCACCCTAATAGGGAAAGATTGCTGAAATGTGGGCTATTAGATGAATTCCTTGTTATGAATAAAGTTGTTAGGAAATGCTTCTCTCCCTCTACTTTCGATAGAATGTTGTAAGCTGACAAGTTTGTTTTGCTAGATGAGCGAAGATAAGAAGTTTGTTCGGAGGTTGGTACCTTACACAAAGCCGAAGAATGTTGATGAAAGGACTGTTTATGTTGTAAGTATACAGGCTAACATCTCTCCCTGGCTGCTGCTGACTTTCTTATTCAGAGACTGGGCTGGAAGAGTGGGCATTTGTGTAGACTGGGGTCAGTTTCCTTTTAGTCAGTGCTCAAAGGTTTTGGCTCGGAACTCCCCTAGCTTTCTGATGTATGTTAAATGCTTCTTGTAGCATTAACCAACAGATTAATCAAACATCTATAATCTTGTTTTTTGCTTTGTAGAAGATTAGACAACTTAATTATTTGAGATTTTCCTTAATGTCTAGCGAAAAATAAAACTACAAAAAAAATTAAGCTTTAATGTTATCTGTTCTGTTTTTTTAAAATTGTTTTCTCTCCCTTTCTCTCGTTGTCTTGGCAAAACCCCATCGTGACTTTTGGGGGCCCTAAGGACAATTTCGCAGCAGTGAACTAGGAGGAGAAGGTGTAGGGTGTCTGCCTTGGTGACCAAGCGAGTTACCTGGGTATGGTTGGAATCTCTTGAGTTGTGGTCATGGTGTGAACCAGTCAAGAGTTACCCGTGGAACACCCACTGCACGCATCTAGAAAACACTATTAGAACTCTTCAGTTTTAGATGGGGGAAGCGAATAAGAGTGAGAAGAAACCACGCCAAGGAGGTGTGCCATCTGAGCTGGTCCTGGCTGAGATTTGAACTGACACTACGCACTGTCACCTAGACAAGCTGATGGCTGTTAGAAACTCTGTGCTTGGAAAAGGAAAAAAAAAATTATTAGTTTAAACTGTTGTCACAAGTTTTTAAAATTTTTCATTAACTATATCCTCCTTTCCACTTTATAGATTATTTTATTGTTAAGTCTACAATATACTGCTGCTGCTGCTGCTGCTGTGTGTGTGTGTTTCTTAACATTAATTTTAATTTATATTATAAAAATAATCCCACTTTTATATCTTTATTTTAATGTGTAAAGCTCATGCTTGTGGAATACTGTATTTTCTTATGTTTCAGAATATTAGATGTAGGCCTTTTTACATGTCATGTAATACCTTTAATTAATTTTGTATTATTGTGTACCTCACAGACCTTTATGCAGTATTTAAGTTAATTTAGGTGATTGTGTGACTTTTTGGTCAGAAGTTATTGCATGATTTATTTGGTTTATGGCAGGTGGTAGGTAACCAGTGCTATTACACATACAAAAAACATGATACATTTGCACTGAATTTGTATTTTGGCTTTCTTCTCTTGTGTATCTGCTGAGTTTCTTTTATAGAACTTGTAATTTCTACCATGAGTTACCATGTTTGGGCCAAACTATTGCAGAATTCAGATAAAATAATAAGAGAACCAAACTGGATGTTGATGATGAAACATCTGTATCAGAGGTTTTTTTTTTCTTTACTCTTTGGCCAGTATAGCAGAAGAATGAAGTTGTGTAGTTTGAAGATGCCATTGCCAGATACACTCCTAGAACCCTGCCAATAATGATGACTCATTCAGATGTTTGCATAACTGGATTTTGTTTTGACTTTCAGGAATTTTTACCTCCAAATGTTGATCATGACTGGGTTAAAAAAGTCTTCTCCTGCTGCGGTAACGTCACCTATGTCAGTCTTCCTCGCTACAAAACGACTCGGGACATGAAAGGATTTGCCTTTGTTGAATATGAGACCGAAGAGGCAGCTGAGAAGGCGTGTCAGGTTTGACTTTTTAACATTATTTATTATACCTTACAGTATTGCAGCAACATGTTTATTTTATTAATTTATAAAGCAAATTTTTCTCTATCCTCTTTTATTCTAAGTAAGGATTAGAAACGAGATGATGTCTTCCCTGGTTGTTGAAGGTGGTTTGGATTTTAGCAGATGAAAAAAAAATTGTATTCTTTCTTTGCAGATAATCTTTCTTTAACCATTCAATACATGGTTGATTATTTTTTCCTGCAAATCCTTGGAATTCCAAATTTTTCTCAAAAAAAATTATTCAATTAAAATCTAAGAAAAACTTTTAAAAGTAGAATTTTTTCTTTCAAGTTCCTGAAATGGCTTTCTGATTGACCGCCACTTCGATTGGTTTGCAGTAAGGACAGAGCGGCGAGCACCTGCTCTCTGTGATTTTTGCGCAGAATTAGTGCAGAAAAATTAAACGTGGTATGGAGGAAATCGCAATGGCGATGCTTTCTTGATAATTTCATTCCGAAGTTGTCTGATATTGTTAGCTGGAATGACTGACAGTTCCACAATTTGTGACTGGTGTTCAGCTTTTGGAGTCAGTTTTGTTTTAGATATTTCTGAAGCTGGGGAAAAAATTGCTGGGTGGCATTTAGTGTTTGATGATTTATTGTTAGCAGCAAGGTCTGGGTATTTGTTGATTACAGAGTATTTTGAATTTGCCGATTCTGATACTTTTCTATTGAAAGGTTTGCATTGATTCTAGCTTTTAATTTAAATCATCTCTAAGTTAGATAAAAATTCAATATTCATGGATCTGGCTGCATAGAATCTCATGTGTCACTAGTAGAATGCACCAATTAAGTTTATAAACCAAAAGGGGTTTGTGTAAATGTAAGGGGCTAGGTAGGATCCTGAAATCCATACATCACAGCAGTTCACGATCTATTCTCCTGTTCAAACCTATTGTTGTTGGTTTTTTTCTGTTTTTTGTCAATTAGGGAACAACGATGCTGTGGTTTCCTGTATCTGTTTTAATGTCAAAGAAACTACTTTGTTGTTCAATAGCTTTCACTTGGCATTTTCACCGCAGGTCCTCAACAACCCGCCGCCAGAAGCCGGTCATGTGAAGCCAGGAAAGTTTCCCAAAACCAACAAAAACCTAATGATGTTAAAGAGAAAAGCCCAGATACCAGCAGGTGGGTGGGTGTTAGAGTCAGTCGTCTCTGCAGCTAAAGGAAACAGTTAGGAAAGAAAAAAGATATTGCATTTAGTTGCTGTGAAAAAAGAAAGAATGAATTATATCAGATTAATGAGAGTATGGACTAGGTTAGAATTAAATTTCCAAAAATCAAATGGATTTGATTTTCTGTACACTGACTCATTTTGATTGAACATTTGTAAAGGTAATGTAGGAAAGCTGTGTTGAACAAATCATTTAATCTGGATGCCATGTAGTTTGACAAATAATTTCTATTTAACAGAAATGCTCAATGCTGGTGATGAGAAGTTTGAACCATTGGTGGGAGGGGAAGATGGTGCAGAGAACAAATGCACACGAAATAAGCGGAAACGCCAGGCAAGTGGGAACAGCACAGATGGGAAGGAGGAAATGGAACTGAGTAAGAGAAGAAAGATGGAGAGCACAGAAGAAGGTGACTGCAAGCATACTGCCAAGCTGCCTGGTGAGCCCATCTCAGAAGGGTTGAAGTTGGATGAGGAGGGAAAATGTTGTTCCAAGAAGAGAAAGCATCGTCAGCAGAGGCTGGAGACAAGCCGGTCACAAGACGAGGAGTCAGAAGTGTCTCTGGTGAAGGAAAGCGAGAAGGGGGAGAAGGTAAGGAGCAAGCGCAAGAGGAAGCTGGAGAGCAGAAGCAGCGCAGGAAGCGAGGCAGAGATAAAGTGTGGACGAGTTGATACGGGCGAGAGTGGCAGTGAGACAGCTCAGGCCACAGCTGACGACAGTGTGGATAAGGAAAATGGCAAAAGGAAGAAAAAGTGGAGGAAGAAAAAATCTAGAGAAAAAGACTACCCACAGCTCAGAGTCATATCCAAGTGAGTCAGACTTTATTCTTTTTAATGAAATGTGTCACTGCAGTTTCTGTACTCTACCTATAAATATCCCTGTTTTGTTTGATTTAGATTTTATTCTTGACAACTTAAGGATGATGAAAATTTATATAAGTTTGCAATTTAAAACAAATGGCAGCTGTAAGACAGAAACTTTACAATGACCAGAAACAAAAATCAACAAATGAAATTAATAAAGCTAAAAAGAACCATTAACTGAACATTTGCAACATAGGAGAGATAACCACGTTGCTTCTGTGAATTAGCTAGTTATCTCCCCATAAACAAAAGAAAAATGATTTTTTTAAAAAAATCATTAACTTAGAAAATCACAAGGCAGATGTACTGTACAATAACAACATACTAGGGGTGTTCAGATGAGATCTGTCTGAAATATCATCATCATAATGGTATCTGACTGGATTTCATTTAAACATCCCTGCTATTTATTCTGATGAAAACAAACTCAGTACATCAAAAACAGGCTAAAGATGTGAATTCTTTCAAGAACTAAATAATAAATGTTAAAAAGAAAACAGTTTAGATTAATGAGTACCGGTTTTCCTAACAGAAATAAAATACGCTTTGGAGAGAAGAATACAGCAGCACGTAGTGTTTGTTAGCCCATCATTGACCAAAAATGTGATAAATTTGGCAATTGTTACTAAAGGAAGTCAGGATGATTTAGAGAGAGAGCGTATCACTTGGTTGCAGCAAAGAAAATCTTAGTAGTTTGCCACAAGTCCTTCTGAATTACTTTCTTGGTGTTAGTGGTAGCTGACCACAATCCTTTTCAGATTACTACAACTACCAATCTGGCAGTCCTTGCTTCTTCCTACTGGGATGGATAAAGATTCTGGAGAGAAAGATTAGTGAATTTTTGGCTCAGAAGCTGACTGATGTTAGTACTCATCAGTGGAAGACGTTTTTCTACACTAAAGTTAGTTTTCTCTTCTAGCTGACAGGTGCGTTGTCTCATTTGTGTTCAAAGTTCTTTTGGTACACTTGAAGGAACCTGTACAAGTTATCTTCTGACTGCAAACTAAGATGAAAATTTCTCTCTGGTCTTGACATCAACCAAGGATGCCACCAAAAACATTTCTACAATGGACCAGAAAGGGGGGAATGGGAAAAAAAGAAAAAGTCACAACTTCCCTTGAAAGGGGAAAAGAAGAAGAAAAATTTTTTCATCTGAATCTTCTGAGAACTTTACAAGATTGTGTCAAAGTGTAAAGACACAAAGGAAAATACCCGAGGTGGATAATCAATCAGTAATCAGTTTTGCTGCAAATTTTAATTTTGTTAATTTAGTCATTTATTGGTAGATACACTGGCAGCGTAAATAATTATTGCGTCCCAGTCTCTGTGTCAATTCACCAAGTTACTGGTGGCCAACAGCCCCTCCTTACATCAATGTACGATGTTGTGTTTGTGCTTTACTTCTAACCTGTCAGGAAGATCATAGACAAGTTTGTACCATGCAGAGTTGTGGGTGTGGGCCATAAGAAGTAAGAAAAAAACAAGACTGTGCTCTCTGAATCGGTTTACTTAATTTGTAATGTACAATTAGTAATCTTAGAACTAAACCACAGGCAGTAGTGCTGTATTCTAAGACATTTCAGGCTTCAGTAGCCAAAATAATTCTGTTTTTTTTTGTTGTTGTTGTTGTTGTTGTTGTAGCATAATTATACTGCAGTTGATGTGATGTTTAAGTATCTGTTTTATTTTTGGTTTATCGTCTAAGCAGTTCTTTTGTTAAAATGAGACTCCTTAGCAAAAACCATATTATACTGCACTTTTATTAGTTCACTACTTTATTACTCTATGGTTGGATCTCCACAATCGGTCTTATGGATATCAAAGCCAAGGTTTGGTTGGCTTCGTTTTGTCAAAAAGTACATTTTCACGTGGTAACGTGCTTGCAAGGGACGGGGTGGCGCAATAATTTTGGCTAACCCTGTGAGTGGTATGGGGATTAATTGCTACAACCGATTAGTAAATTAGGTTAGACTGACAACTGAATGAATGTGCCCTGAGAGAGAGAGAGAGAGTTTTTCTGTATGGAGCCTTGTAAATAGTCATCACTGGTTTTTCGCCTCGTCCTCCCTCCAGCTGCTTTGTGTTTTTGCAGAAAGCAGTGGTGCGAGCTAAAGAACGAATACCTGTCTTTACAAAAGGCAAATATGTCATTGTTGAAGAAAAGTTTGGCTAAAATCAAAACAGCTGAAGGTGGGTATTGTATCTCTGTTCTGTTATTTTTGCTTTACTAGGATTTTTTTAAAAAAAAAGTTATTAAATTAGAAATTCACATTGAAAACTGAAGGTTATTCACAACATCATTTCTTTTTAAAATTCATCCACAAGTATGGTAGCACAGACAGTTCCTTCATAGTCTTCTAAAAGTACATTTTTATGTGCAGCAGTTCTTGTTCAAACCTCCACAAAATTTAGCAATTCTCTGTCTGTTTGATTATGTGGATTCTACTTTCTGCAGCTACTGGTGTTGGCGAAGGTGTGTTGCCTTTAATGGAACCACTTGACTTGTTTGTATGGGATCCACAGTTCTACAAACTATTTCTTTAAACATTCATTTTGATAGACCTTTATCAAAATCTTCATGGGAAGCAGCTAAGTTACTTCGATTATCTTATTTACTACATTAATTTTTGTTCAGAAGTTGTAAAGAAGTTTGTTTTTTTTTTTTTTGGCATTTTCCCTTAGTTTTTGATTTTAAGCACCTGTCCAACCAAACGAGTCACATAAGATATACATTTTTCATTTCATCGGCTGTTCCTCACCTCACCGGATACTTTAATATGCAAACCAAGTTTTCAAAGAATACCCAGATACGTTATTTTGTATCCATGGTTTGCAGATAGTTTTTTTCTTGCATGCAGTAATAGACTTAGGACCATCTAAATTTTCAACAAAATTAAAGATGATGGAAAATACTATTTTTTTGGCTTTTAAATTTTAAAAAAAAAAAACAAACAAATTAAGTAACTTACATGGGGCTACCACATGCATTCTGTTTTCTTTTTTTCCAGTATTAAATCTCAGAATAGCCCTAATATTTATATTTGTAAATATGTACACACACACACACAGATTAGTGCCATAATAATTTTAACACCCTCTGAAAAAAGGTGTCTTTGCACATAAGTTGTGTGTCTGACCATTGTCCCCAACACAAAATGCACTAGGCAGACTGGTTTACCTAGAAGCTCTGATATCCCTGAGCCCACCCCAGGACTGGGTAATCAGCCAAGCTCCATATTGCTGCTAGTCTGGTGATGTGTAAACAGAGGCGGCTGCCTCGTACAACGTGCAATGGTGGTCTCTGGTCTTCAGGGGAGTTTTGCACTCACCTGGAAGAGGTTTGTTGGGTCTTTTTGATCGTTAGTGCTCACCAGGGTGATGAATCTCGAACAGCGGTGCGGGCTGTCGTTTGTTGGGAGATATCTAAATTCTAAGGCAGGGGTTCTCAACCAGGAGGGAACAGAGGGGGGGGTAATTGGGACCAGTGTTTCCTCTAAGCTGCGCACAAGAAAAAATTATGCCGCGCACAAATATTTAAAGTTTCAGATAAAGAAAAAAGGTTCAATAATAAAACTGTGGCCGAACATGCAATCATCATATCGCTCTTGCTCTAAGTATCATCATTTGATTGCAGGTTTATGCAAAGATTATAATGTGTACAAATTGGTGCATAAATTCTGTCACTAGGCTGTCCACCAAGAATTTGTCATCACGCGCTAACTTCAGCACAGGGTAAAAAATTACCCTGCGTCCAATACGCCAGTATCACTGATGGGAGGCCGAGCACCAAAGGTGTAAGTTTTGTCTCCCATGGCAGGCTGCATCACAGGCCTCTGCGGTAACTCACACTTGCATCATCAGCCCCCTGTGGCTTCCTGTCACTTTGCCACCCTCATAGAAACACGGACATTACACCCTGGCAACAAAGGCCAGAACTCGAACTGTTACCACAGTAGGACTGACTCAATCAAGCTGCGCTCCCATTGACTAATGCCATTTGGGCCTGCAGCTAAAAGACTCTGACCACGACACCTGGGGCAGAGCACGCCACAAGGACTGGACTGGGACTTCGGCCAGACGGACACTAGGAAGCTCGATTTTAGGCAAACTTGGGCACCAATACGACATCAGACAGCTGTTCTGATCAGAGGTAAAGTTCACTAATACCAGTAGATTTCTGTTCCCCGAAAAATCACTAAAATAATTCTCAATAAATGTATGATGAGATGTACTAAAACTCTCTTTCAGAAAAATGTCCTTGTAAAACAGCGGTGCGTCTTATAGGCAGGCAAATACGGTAGATAGGATTTTCTGACCATCTATTTACATTCCCTTGATTTGTAGTATTCATAGGGATTTTTATGTGCAATTATTAACTTTTACTGTCATTCATTGAAAAAGATGCTAAATAAAATAAATAAATATTTCAAAAAAGGACAAATTTCCCATTAAAAAAAAATTGTTGTAACTAAATAAAATGATAATACATTTAATAAAATTAGATTTTTTTATCATCATACTCGCCGTTCCTGCAGGGTGGTGCCCAGACACCTGGTTATATAATATAATATGCTCTAATTGTAGGTATTTACGTATAACAAAGTACTGCTCACTTCACTAACTGAGAATGGACCTCACATGAGACGGTACATGGTAGTTGATCGCATGGCTAAAAACTATGATTGAAGATGGTAGGAATTATATTGACGTTCCTAACTAACTTTGTAACTGGCTAAGGTTAATCAGATTTTATCAAAATAATTTTTATTAATCTAACTTTGTTGAATAAACTTTAGACAAAAAATCAATGATCGTCTCAAAAGTAAAAATATTTTCTGCACACACCATTTCTTCAGTTGCTCACAGGCTTTTTGGTTCCGCGCAGGCCATGAAAAAATTAGAGGGAACTCCGATTGGGACCACAGATTGTCAGGTTCAAACTGTTGGAGTATTGATCTTTTTTTACAAACTACAATTCTACATATTGTACATAGCCTACAGGACATCACGCTTTATCGAATGCCACCTCTAAATTAAAAATAAAGATAAATATTTCACTTTTTATCTATGGAAATATTCCATTTATACTTATTCTTGACTTTTCCTGTTTTTATTCACAGAATTTAGATCCCATCATGTGTCAAAAAAAGAAGGTATGATGATTCATATATAAAATATGGATTCACATACATCATCATCAATGGAGAATAAAGGCCTCAGTGTGTTATTTGTAGCAAAACTTTGTCAAACGATTCTATGAAACCAACATAGTTGAAGCAACATTTGCAGAATGTTCATCCTCAACACAAGGACAAGAGCTTTTTTGAACATCATGGAAATGTTCTCAAAAAGATGAAGCTGGATATAAGAGGAGTATTCCAAGAGATGAACCAAAAGGTTACTGAAGCCTCTTATGCTGTAGCACTGGAGATAGCAAAGCAGAAAAAAAACACATACTATTGGGAAAACTTTGATCAAACCTTGCCCTCTCAAAATGGTGGAAATTGTGCTGGGAAATGGATTGGAGAAAAAACGTGCAGCAGTTTCACTATCAAACAGTACTGTTCAAGGGAGGATCAGTAGTGATATGGCTATTGACATCAAGAATCAAGTTGTGCAGGAGATCGAGTCTGCAGCATTTGGCTTATTTTCAATTCAACTTGATGAATCGACTGATGTGGCATCGTGTTCCCAGTTGCTGGTGTTTGCAAGATATGTTCACTCAGGTTCATTTAAAGAGGAATTTCTCTTTTGTTCTCCTCTTGAAACAACTACCAAGGACTTAGATATTTTGGAAAAGGTTTCAGCTTTCTTTGAATCAGAAAATCTTTTGTGGGATAATGTCTGTGGGTGCTGTACAGATGGAGCACCAGCTATGTTAGGGACAAAAATCTGGATTTCAAGTTTGTGTGAAAAAGCGAGCTCCAAAAGTGAAAGGCATTCATTGTACGATCCATCATCAGGTGCTGGCCTCAAAAACACCTCCATCTCCACCAGGGAAGGTTTTGGATCAAACAATTCAAATTGTGAATTTTGTCAAAGGAGGAACTCTCAACTCACGACTTTTCAAGCAGTTATGTACTGACATGTATGCATGTCATCATCTGCTTCTTTTCCACACTAATGTTCAATGGCTTTCAAGAGGAAATGTAACTGAGCGAGTATTTGAGCTTAGAGATGAGCTTGAATTGTTTTTTGAAGTTCAGGGTAAGATGACCTTCTTTTCTTGGCTGGATGATAAGGAATGGAATGGATCATGCGCCTTGCCTTTTTGGTTGACATTTTTGAGCAGCTGAATAAACTGAATCTTCAGATGCAAGGAAGGAATACAAGCATCATAAAATTCATGGATTCCTTGAAAACTTTCATGAGCAAGTTGGAAAACTAGAAGAGAAAGGCCAAGATTGAGAATGTTGCAGTGTTTGAGAAACTGTCATCAATTCTTGTTGCTTGCTGGTGGTGAAGTGAAGACCAAGCCCTTCCATAATTTGCAAAAAATGAAATTTTGGAGCATTTGACAGCACTGGAAAATGAATTCAGCTGATATTTTCCTGAACTCAGTGATGAGGAGTTGGATTTAGTGCGAAATCCATCCAAATTGTCAGTTGAAAAAGTTACTGATGATTGTCAGGATGAATTTCTAGAGCTAAAGACTGATTCGGGAGCGAGAGCTATATTTGATGAGAAATCAATCATAGAATTGTGGTCCTTGATGTGCAATTCCTATCCAAAAGTGGCAGAGAGAGCTATCCGTGCACTGCTTCCATTTGTGTCGACATATCTCAGTGAGTCAGGCTTTTCAGTTCTGTTGCAAATGAAAACGAAGCAACGAAATAGATTGGAGGTTGAAAGTGATCTGTTTTCAAGCTCTCCTCCGCATATCCAATAATTGGCAAAGAAAAAAAACAATTGCAGGCTTCTCATTGACTGTTATCTTCATAAGAATAAAATGAATTATAATACCCTGGCATTCTTCTGAATTTTCTGTTGACTTAAGTATGCTTCAGTTTATCGGTTAAGTAATTAGTTATGAATATAAAAAAACTACTTTTATTCAAGTTTTAAAATTAAATAATCCATCAACATTTTATTGCCATTAAATTTGTAACCCCCCACTATAAGTTATCCAAGCAGATGTATATGTACTAATATAGAAAAAATAAAAGATTTTCAATATTATATGCATAAATAAAATAGTACATAAAATAAATATTACTTGGAATGCACCTTTTAAGTCAGACGATCTTGGGAAGGGGAGAATGACACTGGCATATGGTGAAAAGGGTGCATGGAGCAAAAAAGGTTGAGAACCATTGTTCTAAGGGATCCTCATCTAGAACTATTATATTGGAAGATGCAAACTGGGTTCATAGAGCCCAGATACGAACTTCACTGAGCATCTTAATAGACAACCGAAGTCCAAATGACTAGATGCAGTGTCACAGCAGCAGTTGATGGAAGATACCTACAGACTTTGTGGGACACTTGGAGTGACTCACCATTCGTTGTAAAGATACTGACTTTACTGTGCATACATCGGTAATCAATCATAAAAGTGGACTCACCAATAAAATACTTGTTTATGCTTTAGAAGATATCTTGACAAAGTGTTGTGTGAGAATAGTTTAAAATAAACCTTTTTTTTTATAATGTGTGGATTTTCTATTGTATGCACATGAACCAATAAATATGTTTAGGTATGAAAGATGCTATATTTCATTGCTGAATCAATGATAAAGGTCACAGATTAAATGTACCTATGCAAAATGTATGGTAATCTAGATATTATGACAGGTATCTGCTCCTAATAACATTTTGATTTAGTGCCCAGTTTTGACAATAAATTGAATATAGAAATTAACTGTGAAGATTTCTAAAGATCTGAGTAAACAAAGTGTATTACTATATGTATGTACATGTATGTTCATGAAGTGTAACAGATATTTTCTGTAACTTAAAAATTAAAAACAGGATATTTTTTAAAAATCTGTGTTGTTGAATATTAAGTACTACAATAGCAAGCATGAGTTTTTAAATGAGAGTTTGCTAGATCTGATTCAGTGACATTACCTAGAAACAGATAACCAATGTGAAATGTGAACATGGACTACACCAGTGCAGGGTTATAAATTAGGCTGGCATGGTTATGTCCCCTTTTACTTCAACTCCTGTAGTGCATGCTTAGCAAATATGGTTAGAAGATCATAATTCGTCATATTCAGCAGTAACCAAAAAATATAGAATTTCCATTGATACAAGGTAGGCAATATTTTTTTTAAGATAACCATAAATACATTTGTTAACAGAAAAAGTAAAATTTAGATAAATTTTGTTTTAGAAAATGAATTTTTATTTTTTCCTCTTTTTTTTAGCTGATCTGTTGAAGAAGAAGCTAAAAGCTAGCTATGAATTTACACCTGGTGTGATTGTTAAGGTGTTGTCCGATGGGCCCATGTCTCGAAAACAACTCTCAGTACGTACATATTCCACCTTATTGTGGATAAACTGTACTTCATATCACCTTGTTTATTACACTATTTTATTGAAAGAAATTTCTGACCAGGGTAACTTCAATTCATATTTGAAATAGCAGGATGGTTCTGGAAACATATGCAAGCATATGGTGACTGTATGAGATGGAGATGCAGGTGAAGGGCTCACTGCATGAGAACTTTTAATCACGCAGACAGGAAGGGAGAGAGGGAGATAGAGAGTTAGCTAGCACAGGGCCAATAGAGCAGAGGCAGAGGCAGATCAATAATTGTGGCAGCCAAGATCTTATAAAGTCTATCACCAGTTTAGTAGCATATGAGGTCTGTCGAAAAAGTATCCGACCTTAGACTGGAAAAAAAAAATTACGTACTTGGGGTTCAATTGCTAATCCCCTTCTAAGTAGGCCCCTTGTGCCTCCACACACTTAGCCCAGCAATCCTTCCACTGTTCGGAGCACATCTGGAATGCTTCCGGAATGGCTCTCAGCTCCGCCGTCACATTCCGCATGATGTCCTCTTGGCTCTCAAAGCGGGAGCCTTTCAGTGGCATCTTCATTTTTGGGAACAACCAGAAGTCAGAAGGAGCCATGTCAAGAGAGTAGGGAGCCTAGTGAATGAGCGAAATGCCTTTGCCAAGAAACTTTGGATCAGCTGCGATGAATGAGCCGGGGCGTTGTCATGATGCAGCTGCCAGTTTTGCGAGACCCACAGATCCGGTCTCTTGCGCCGAAATGCATCACAAAGACGTCAGGACTTCTTGATAGTACTCCTTTGTAACTGTTTGTCCTTCTGGTGCGTATTCGTGATGCACAATGCCTCGGTAGTCGAAGAAAACAGTCAGCATCACCTTGGCGACATTGGGTGCTTCCACTGTGATGACTGAGCTTTGGTTTCAGGGTCGTAACTGTACACCCACATCTCATCTCCAGTTATCACGGTATTCTGGAACTCAGGATCCCTGTTGGCAGTATCCAGCAGGTCCTGCGCAACCTCAAGACGAAGTTGTTGTTGTTCCTAAGAAAGCAGCTTGGGCACAAATTTCGGTGCCACTCTGCACAAGCCCAAATCCTCCTTTAAAATTGCATGTGCAGAATCTTTACTGATCCCAACCTCATCACCAATTTCCCGCACCGTCAAACGACGATCCTCCATTATCAAGGTCCGCACTTTCTCGATAACATCTGCATTGCAGCTTGTTGATGGCCTCCCTCCCGGAACGCTGGTCACTCTCCACCGATGTGCGGCCATCTTTGAACCTGTTGTACCATTCTTTTATTTTGGTAACACCCATGGCATTGTCACCAAAAGCCTGTTGAATTTTGCGAATTGTTTCCTCTTGGGCATCTCCAAGATTTTGGCAAAACTTGATGCAAGATCGTTGCTCCACACATTCCGTCATCCTGGGCGAAATGAAAATGTGATGAGTAAGTAGTACAGCACCTCACACGATGGCTGCCTGACAGCGACTGGCACATGAAGACATGCAGCTCCCCTATGCACACATTTGCCTCCCTGACGTCATTACTTCCCACGGGAAAAAAATAAGGTCGGATACTTTTTAGACAGACCTCGTATTTTCACTTCGTTAAATAGAAGGAAATTCAGAATTGGCCACACTGAATTTCAACCTGAATATGAATAATATTTTTTTTTAAGAGGGAGTTGCTGCTTAACTGAATACTGTTCATATATCGACTGTCTGTCTGTCTGTGGATCTTATAACGAAGTAGTAAGCTTAGTTTTGTTTGGCTTTCAGCTAAATCACATTGAAAACCAACAACAATTCTCCACTTGATAACATCCAGTTTGTTAATTTAATATTGTCATTGTTTTTCAGGATGCTTTAGCACACCTTGGTGACATAGCTTACATTGATGTGAAGGAGGCAGACACACAAGCTTTTGTACGCTGCCGAAACAGAGAGAGTGCAACAAAGATTGCAGAATCATCACTTGAAGCATACTCCCTTTCTCTGCTGTCAGGTATGTGTTGCATCTGCTATCTATGCCTGACTTTCATAATGGACATAGTTGGTGGCCAGTCGTACATTTTAACCTTATTGTGTAAGTGAGTATCTTACCAAACAGATCATCAAGAAGGGCAGGGAGTTTTTAAAAATTGTCAAAAGATTGTGCATATAGGTTATCTTCTCACATTCTGCTTCCATTTAGCGGTGAAGAAGCACTGCTGTCTAGTCACGAGTGTGCTTTATTTTCCTCATACTTGTAGCATGTCAAACTAGGGGACACATCACCCAAGTAAACCAGCTTTGAGCCTTATCCAGAATGTTTAGATCCTTGCCTGAACTGATGCTGGTAGACTACTGGAGTTCCTGGTTGTAACCAGGTTTTCTTCATCAACTGGCTGTACGAGTTTCCTACCACATAAACAGTTCTAGTAGGGGTTTCCCAGTCAAGATCTGGAGCAGCAAGCAGGATTGGCAACACTTCTTAGGAAGCATACTGATGTGGTTGTCTGCTAACTCGGGTTGCCTTCCTTGTAAGCATTAGAATGTGGGGAAGGTTGTTTTTAGCCACTTCATCTTAAAAAGTGGTCAAATTGACAATTTAGAACTTATGAGATTTTACTATTTATTGTAAGAAGCCTAAATCATCATCATCCTGCGTAATTCAGTCTAATCTGTTCAAGGATGAGAAATCTAATAGTTCTGTGTAAGCAGGGATAGCCAATGAATACATGTTCATAGTTTGTTTACTGTCGACAGTTTTCTCTATTCTCCATATTTAACTGTGTTAACACCAGACAGATCTCCATTATGTTTAGTTTTGCTTCTCGTGCTAAAACTTGGGGAGCCACCCAAACACGAGCAAGAAAGTAGGAGGAGATTCCACAGGTGAGTTTTTAAGCTTATGGCTAATTGGAGTGGTCTATACCAGTGATTGTTTGGTTGGATTTCAGGAGAGGCGGACAGAGCTTACTGGGAAAAGCTTTCTGCAGACAGAGAAATGAAGCTCGCTTCTAAGCGCCAGAAAAAGAGGGGCAGTCAAAAGGTATGCAATCTGTTTAACACTGCCAAGTAGACATAAATGTCCCGTTAGTAGGGCCACCGGAAAATTCATGAATTTAGTATTTTAATTTTGCATCAGTCCTCACTCTCCCCATTTATTTGGTAAATTTTCATATAACAAAAATGCTACAGTTTTGGTCTCTGAGATCAACATCAGGTACGTGAATTTCGTTACTAAAGCAACAGCCCACTCGGCAATTGCGATCCCTGGTTTCACTACAAGGCTTACAAGTACCTTGCTGCTGAAAGTGGACTGAAATACACTTCTACCTGTCAGTACCACCAAACTCAGATGCAGAATGGGCAATATTTGCCTGTGGGCAGGTGTTCATTTGGCAGACCCAAACAATGAGTTCTGAGACTGAATTAAAATCTATGTAACTATTTTCAGGGCATTTATATGAATATAGTTTATTAATTAACAGGTTAGAAAGAGCTGCATATATCTTCAAATTGTACAGAGTTTAATAAAAAAGCTTTTTGATCTTTATGTAATATCATTACCAACTGCATCTCTAGTGTTTGATATTTTGTGATCAGTTTTAAAATGTTTTACTTTAACATCTGTTGTAAAATATTATTTTAACTTATTTTACTTCTGTATCCAAAGTGAGTCCTTTTAAAGCAATTATTCACATTTAAAAAGATAGTTGAGATTGCAATTTCCACATTACTACATTCATTTGGAACTTGCAGGGTCAGGTGTTAAAACGTTTCAGTTCTGAACGTGCCCTTTAGCTATTTAAAAATATTAAGTAACTTTGATTTCAAATGTTACCATGACATTCCATGAATTTTCTTGGGGCCATACCCACGAGACTTAGAATACTATGAAATTTCATTTAACTTGCCAGAAATGGGGACGGACAGTTAAATAAATTTTGAATGTTAAGCAGACGTGAGATTGTTCCACAGCAGGAACAGCTTGAAACTCGATTGGCTGGTAGTAGGGATGCTGAAGTTGGCAGTGCAGGACTTTCTAGCAGCTAACCATGGCACTATGCTCCCTTATTAGGGTTGTGTAGAGAGGTTATTGCTATTGTAAAGACTGGTGTATAACAACAACAATTCTCTTAGAATTGCTGCGAAAATCCATGGTGATTATAAGAAACCAGCTACAGAGGAAATAATGCTGAAGATATCTGGCTTCTCAAGAATCTCATTAACAGGTTCTGCATTAAATGTTTTTATTTCATTATTTAGAGGGTTAGTGGTATGCTTTATCACTAAAAATTTCCTTTAGATGGCACGAAATAAAGCTGAGAACGTAGGAATTCAGTACATTACATTGATTAGTCTTTATCTTCCATCAATTTCAAGCCATAATAAAATATTCTGTGGGAGAATATTTGTAGTAGTATCAAGAAATGCTTATAAGCTAATTTGATTTATTTATCTTTTTTTTTAAAAATAAAATGTATGGTACAAAGGCTGTTCATTTAATTTTAACATTGTAGCATTAATTGCATAAAAATGCAAAAATTTATCTCTATGCTTGCCATAGCTATTTATAATTCCCAAACCATTGAGGTGGCAATATTTGCCGGTCTGTAGGTGATTTGGTTCATCTGGAGCCCAAAGAATTTCCATGAACTTAATCTTTCTTCTTTTTTTTTTCTTTCAGTTGATTGACCGGGCACAAAAAATAAATGATCTCAAGATAGAAAGGAAGCACATTATATTTACTGATGACTGAGGGAAAGATGAATTTATCAGAACATTGCAGCATTTGTAAGTTTTAAATAAATGTCCTGATGTTTGGTTTGTTAAAGGAACTAAATTCAACTTGGTATTTTATAGTGTGACTTTTCATTTATGGAAGAGCTCCAGTGCAAGATGGAGAGAGGCTGTTTGGAAATTATACTTGTTAGGTAAAACAAAACTTCAATGATTTGTTTATAAAATTTACTAATTTTTTCACAAAATCAATCAATGAACAAAAACGCTTTGTGTAACAATAAAACAAGTGTGAAATAGTCCCCTGCTGCTTATTTCTACGCCATTGGGGAAGACAAGCAGTGTCGATGACTGAAAAAGTCACATTAAATATGCACGAGTAGGTTTTCTATATTTAAAATGTATGTATTGAGATCTGCATCCACTGAGACCCACAAAACAGCTAACACCTGCATGTCTCCTCCGCTAGCAGTAGGCTCTCTCTGCCTAGACTTCTGTTCCAGGAATTTTGCCTGCATTTTTGGAGAGTTCATTGATGTTCTTTATTTTCACAAGTGTGTTAACTCTCTTTATCTCCACACTTTGGTTGATTTTCCTGTCTCTGATACACTTATTTCTTTCATAGTTTACAGAATTCTGCTGGGCTATTTCCAAGTTAGACTTCTTAGGCTGTTTGCTTCCTTTCCTCCTCCTCCTCTGTCCAAGACACACTATCAGGCAGCACACTGTCAGGGCAGCCAGACACACACACGCCACTGGTAACATCACAATCATCACATCATCTGGAACAATCTCAACCTCAAGGGCACCAAAGTATGTTGAATTGAGCTGCAGGTGTTTGATGTTGGTTCCATTTCTTCCAGTAAGGTAGGATTTCTCTGCACTCTCTATTCTGACAGATCTTTGAAACCTCATGGGCCTGTTTGCTGGTCCAATTGCATACAGCACCTGCAGATACCACTGGTGTCCTGAATCCACCTGGAAAAAAAACCATTACATTAAATTAGAATATTACATGCACTGGTCCTCGGGCTAGCTTAGGTCTGATGCTGTATAAGTGTGGTTTAAAATGAACAGAGAGAAGGATACATAGAAGTTATGTTTAGGTTTTCGCACACTTGTTAGCACCATACATACCTTGTAAAGTGGATCCACATCCATCACAAAGCCATCCACACCAGCCAGGCTTCTCATTGCACTAAATTTGGGGTCATCTCTCACAAATCTGGCACCAAATTTTATTTGATTGAAAGCTTTTTGTGCTGCTTCTGGGTTTTCTTGATCCTGTATAAATATTTGGAAACCATTTTTTAATAGCATGTACAAAACTACTATCTTTGTTTCAATGATGCCGCAGGCAAAACTTTCTAAGTAAACTTCTCCCCTTTCACACATTGACACAACAAACTTTTATTAGGTGTTTTCAGGTAGGACCGCTGCAATTCTCGACCTTGAGGAGGATGTGATCTAAAGCAAGATGCCTGACTGGTTCTCCTAATAGATTTGATGCAGTAATAAGAGAGCACTCATGAGAAAAATGTTGTTTATAAGTCTAAGTTAGGGATTTTTGTGAGTAAACAAGCAGCTTGTACAGCAGGGCAAATCAAAATTCTGAATTAGAACAAAGATCAGCATTCTGCCCTAGGTTCTGGTAGCAAGAAAAGTAAATCCATCTCACAAGATGACCTGATGTCTGAGTACTGTGGATGGTACATTCTCAAAATGGAACTCAGTGGTAACAATTGGCCAGATCCAAACACCAGTGAGGAATCACATCCCAGAGAAGCTCCCACTGATGGAAAGGGTTTTCTGGAGATAACCCAAAAAAAAAGGTGAGAGCCAAGTTTTCAAGTGGACTATCATTTTTATTTTCATTGTGTTAGGTGCTTGAATTTTTATCTCAGCAGGTGAAACTGAAGCCTTTCCAATTCCTTCCCAGATGAGTTATATGAAGCAGCTCATTGCTAAATTCAAAGTGATTCTTCAGTTGACTTAGTTCATCTAAACGTTTTTGCTTTGAGAACATCGCTCTTATACTTTTCAACCTATTTGAAGCCACTGACATACATCTCAGAATCCCCAGAGATGTCACAAGCATTTTAAAGGGGCCGAGTAGGCTGAATTCTATTTTAAGATAGGTCCACAAGGAGATCCCATTGGGTTTCTCCTGAAAACATTCTGCTAATAGCTGTATGGTAGAATTTTGACAACTACTACTTGGGGTAGAAGGGTATCACTGTCCATGTCATGACAGATCTTAACATTTGTAGGGATTGATAATAAGATGATGTCAAAGAGAAGGCAATAGATATCTCCCCAGTGGCTAGAGCAGCATGCAAGAGGGAACCTACAATCTAATTATTGCTAGAATGTGATGGTTCAAATGAATTAAAGATGGATACTAAACTTATTCTGGGTCTAAAGAACCCACATACTCTGCACTGGTAATCATGGGGGCAGAAAAGTGAAAAACATGATACACAAATGGTCATGCAATTGTAGTTGAGTCAGTACTTTTGAAAACAAACCTGGGAAGTTAGGGTTGTCAAGGTCCAAAGATATGAGACTTGTGAATCAGATACCTGCAACTCCTATCTTCTTGAGCTTAAAATTGTTCTTCCATTGTCTCTAGATTGAGGATTATAGAAAGAGCTGTCTACAGTGAACAGCACAACAAATACGAGGGCTGTTGAAAAAGTATCCGACCTTAGGCTGGGAAAAAAAAATTACGTATTTGGTGGGGTTCAATTGCTAATCCCCCTCCACTGTTCGAAGCACATCTGTAATGCTTCTTCCAGAATGGCTCTCAGTTCTGCTGTCACATTGAGCCGAGAGGACATCATGCGGAAAGTGGGAGCCTTTCAGTGGCATCTTCATTTTTGGGAGCAACCAGAAGTCAGGAGCCGTGTCTGGAGAGTAGGGAGCCTGACGAATGAGCCGGGGTGTTGTCATGATGCAGTTGCCAGTTTTGCGAGACCCACAGATCTGGTTTCTTGTGCCAAACTGCATCACAAAGACATCGGAGAACTTCCTGATAGCACTCCTTTATAACTGTTTGTCCTTCTGGTGCGTATTCGTGATGCACAACACCTCAGTAGTCGAAGAAAACAGTCAGCATCACCTTGGCGACATTGGGTGCTTTGGGTTCCGGGTAGTAACTGTACACCCACATCTCATCTCCAGTTATCATGGTATTCTGGAACTCAGGATCCCTGCTGGCAGTATCCAGCAGGTCCTGCGCAACCTCAAGACAAAGTTGTTGTTGTTGTTCCTGAGAAAGCAGCTTGGGCACAAATTTCGGTGCCACTCTGCGCAAGCCCAAATCCTCCTCTAAAATTGCATGTGCAGCATCTTTACCAATCCCAACCTCATCACCAATTTCCCGCTCTGTCAAACGACAATCCTCCATTATCAAGGTCTGCACTTTCTCGATAACAACTGCATTGCGGCTTGTTGACGGCCTCCTGGAATGCTGGTCACTCTCCACCAGTGCAGCCATCTTTGAACCTGTTGTACCATTCTTTTATTTTGGTAACACCCATGGCATTGTCACCAAAAGCCTGTTGAATTTTGCAAATTGTTTCCGTTTGGGTATCTCCAAGCTTGTTGCTCCACACGTTCCGTTATCACGGGCGAAATGAAAATGCGACAAGTAGTACAGCACCTCACACATCCAGAAAGCCCGCCAAAAACCGTGCATGAAGGCATGAGGCTCCACTATGCACACTTTTGCCTCCCTAACGTCATTACTTCCAATGGGAAAAAATAAAGTCGGATACTTTTTCAACAGACCTCATAAGTGGGATAGGTCAACTTGTGCTACATCTCCCCTTTTAATGTATAATAGTTCTTAAACTGTGGAAACTATTACACCCAAACATTACAGACATAGTCTTTGAGGTGGTTTTACTGTTCAACTGGATCTAGTAACTATAGCAGCTTTTTAAGGGGTTTGTTCTGTTAGACCTTGCCCATGTCATCATCCAGTGTGTCAATTTATTACTTGAATTGTTGGCTGGCTCTTTCTCCCTTGTGCACCAGTGTTTGTCAGCTTCTTCCGATTAATGTTCCCAGGTCAGTCATTGCATAATATGACCTAGGATTTGTGGGTTGGTCATTGACTAAATTTTGGTGGATTAGGGATGGTAAAACAACTGTGTGGTGACATCTGTTGTAACTGTCAGTTGCTTATTCTCTTTGGATGGCACAACATTGAGCTGACTAGGATACAATCCATTTTTGGAGTGGTGTCTATCTGTAAGCCAGGAATCTGAGGTATTAGTTTTTGGAGGTTTTCTCAGCTTCACTTATTCGATTGTGGATATAGTGGGGAGGAGGTTGTGTGAGAGAATCCACGAAAACAGTTAGATGAATATTATCAGAGACCAAAATATCCAGAATAGCACATACACTAAATATGAATTTAATAGCATTCACCACACTTCTATCTATTGTGAATAGTATTCAACCACTTTTTAAACTCTAATAGATCCATACACATTCAGGCAGGGAAGATTTTATGAGAGAAGACCCTTTTTTGCAAGGGAGAGGCTACTAAATTTATGTAACTGATCCAACACTGCTAGTCATAGGGCACATAGTATATGGTTGTAAAAGAAGTTATAGTGGCATATATGCTGGCCAGCCATTTTTGCAGTATTCACCTTTGTTGCTGGTGCTAGAAGCATTCTTCTTGACTACTTCAACCAGTGACACATCTAAATAATTTGACTTACTGAGGCCATCGACCTTTTCCAACTTGATGGAAGAAGAAACAGTATAATTTGTTTAACATACTGGTCTTCTAAGTGACAGCTGATACATTGTCTAAATCGTTTTAGCATACATCTGGTGTGACTATGGTATGCCAGTATGTGTGTCTGTGGAAGCCAGTTTATTCTTAAATGTTTTGGAGGTGGCTTGTCCTAAATCCATATCTGACATTGATGTTCCACAGACCTGGAATGAATTTAGCCAATTGGTTTTCCATCCCATTGAACCTCTGTGATATTTGAAAGAGGGAATTCACACAGCTTTTGTCTTAGCTGGGTCTGCCAGGATTTCTTTAGGGGTGATTACATGCCCTAAGAATAAGTCCTGCTTCCCTTTGTGACCATGAATGGGGATGCCATCCAAGTTTTTTAAGAGGGTTTTACATTGTTCTCTGGAAAGTTTTCTGACCTGAGCTGAGCTGATATAGAGTTGGAGGCAGAACCTGACAAAGGATCAGCTGTTTGTCTGTCTGGATTCTACTAAAAACCTGAGTTAGTGCAGGTTTTCATTTGGTGAATTGCTCTGAGGATTACCTCATTTAGGAGAGTGAGGTCAAACCTGCCTGAACGCCAGGAAGTTGTTTTGTTGACGAATATTTTGTTTCTTCATGGCAGATCATTCTTTCTCATTGCTGTTTTAGGAGTGGATGTAGCACCTTTCTTGTCATGTAACATGTAAATGTGGTGCTCTGTTTTGAGATCTCTCAACTCTGAAATCTGGTAAAGACTGGTGTTCTGCACTGTAGACCTCTGCTGATAACCTGTTCAACAAGTTAAGGCCCTTGCAGGCTGTTTTGCTGAGATTTTTTTCTGGGCAATTACATCCCCTATTGTGTGGCTCACATTTTTGTGATCTGATCTAACATCCGATCAATCAGGGCAACACCGCCTGGTCCTCTGAAGCGTTTCTTGGCCCACTATCTGCCCCAGTTCTGCTGTCTAGCTTAAATATGGTCTGCCTGCCTCCCATTGAATTTGATGTCCAGAGATGTACTGACTTTGCCAACAAATGGAGCTTCTACATAATCTAGGTCTTTTGTGTCTACAAACTGCAGAAAAGTTACTTTTTTGGCAGGTGTGGGCTGGTGATTGTCTGGGATATCCTTTATTCCTAGCTCCATAGATTGCTTGCGATTATTCAGTCTCAAAAAGCTCATTAAGGGCACCAAATTCACAGAAAGCTGCGAGTTGTCTCAGCCAGACACGAAGCTCTTGCTTGAGGAGAATTTGTTCAGATCAATTTCCATTAATGTGAGCAGACCGTTCATGATTTTTAAGCACTTGGTCCCATTACTGAGTAGAGCGCTGCAGCAACTTCAATTTCTCCACTGGAATCAGGAGTGCCGTACCATTCATTATCGGAGTGGAACCATAGCTTTAGTGCAGGTAATGGTGACACAAACATTTACTGAAATGTGCTCATCCATACTCAACACCTACCAAAGTCCAGAATGAAATGTAAGTGTCATGCTATTTACTTTATCTCCTTTCAGCTCCAGCCTTTGACGCTGACCCTTTGTATAAATTGATCTCACTGCTGCTGCCATATAGAAAAGGCTGTGAATGGTGATATAAGAAATGCAAATAAATGAGGGTAGTTAGCTTAAGCATCATCCATATAATCTGGGATTAGTGCTGGAACAAGGCAGAATGGCTGCAGAGCCAAATACTCTTTGGGACAAATCTCATGAACTTGTTAGATTTTGTACAAAAAGGCTACTTTACTAATGTAACACAGTGGAAGCATAGGGCAAGTAAATAATAGGTGAGGTATTAAACAGTTATCAGAAATCATCCTTTTTACCAGGCCAACTCAATACCATGATGGCAGGTGGGAAAAGTGATTAAGCATTGATCTTGCTGGGTTGCTGGGATTAGACCAACAATCACTCAGTACAGAGAAAAAAAAAAATTTCATTACCAGTATCAAAAACCTGTATTTCAAATTTGGATTTGGTTGTATGCAGCCATACTGTGGCCCTTCCTTAGAAACATCTCCTGTTGGGTCAAAGGTTGGTATGTACCCATCTTTCCCTACCAGAAAAAAAAGTAACAGATTGTTACCTGAATGCCAGTTCAATGAATCTTCAAAGGGCCTACCACTTTCTTTAAAGTTAAAAGTTATTATTAACTGATTTACTTGGTATAGTGTAATGTTGATCTAAAATCCACAATACCATCATCTTTATGTTGCAAGCACTGTTTCACCAAGTTAGTTTATGCTTTAGATTATCACAGAATTTTAATTCAGGTTATCCAAGGTTACTGTTGGTTTTCTGCTGTCTCACAACAAACAAATAATTCAGTCGCTTAATCTTGGTTTCATATCCTAACAAAATAAAATAAGTAATTGTTTGTTTGGTGACTTCACAATGGTGTACATGTAAAACATATTTAAGAAACCATTACCATCATTTGAATTTACTGTACCTACTATTTAATCATATTTTTTTAAACAATAAGACTGATCACCATTCAATTACAGAAATTTGAAGCAGAAAAAAAAAGGCGATCTTCAATTACTTACCTGTACAGAGGTAAACTTTATCTATAGACAGTCGATAGGCAGCTTTAAGATCCTGATCTGGGCTCCATATCACACGACCATAAATTTTCTGTCCTGTGTGTATAAAAATTTCCTATTTTAAATTGAATTAAACAAGTCTCTGTTTTAAGGGAGGTAATCACTTAACTTCTCAGTGCAGTACCTTTACAGTTAGTTACTAAAAATCAAAGAAAATGGTCAATACCTTTAGAAAAGGCCCCATTGTAATCCAACTCCTCAACAGGTATTTCTGCATTCTTTGGATCCATCAAAAAAAGCTTCTCATTGTTGGTCAGCTGGAACCGTGTGTTGAGTGTATACTGAACCGGAACAGGCCGGTTAGTTTGCTGGAATGATATGGGCACCTGAAACCTGCAGCAACATTGTTAATTAGTTAACAGGATAAAGATTTGTGGGCACAGCTAATCTTACATGTTTTACCATTAAAATGTATCAGAATGTGGAGCCAACCTTATCTCTGTGTTGAGTTTTACTACAAAAGGATAACTGTTTATATCTTTTTGGAAGACAACTAAAATTGGTCCTTTACGAAATCTTGATGATGTGGTAAAATTCCATGACAGAGAGAAAGCAGAAATCCTAAATATTTATTTTTCCTTAGAAGACATTTACAGGTCCTTGTATAAGTTATGGTGGCTCCCTTTCTCCAATAATTACTAAGGAGAAGAACATATGATTTGTTCAGTAGTTACGAGGAGGCTGGGAGACAACAAGGGCCATCAATACTATTAACTATACTTGCCAGTGACTTATAATGCATTAGCAGTTCTATTACTAAAAATAAAAAAATTAGATTGTTACCCTTAATATAGTAGTAACTGTACATAGCCAAAATAATTTCTACCTGTCCATGCTCAGATCCTCTAAAATGAGGACTGGTAGATCCAATATTTGTGATCATTTATCATATTCTAGATACTTAATATTGGGTGAAATTCTAGTAGATCTGACTCCATGGCATAATTCAAGATGTGGATGAACCAAAACTAGTGGGACTGCAGCAGAAAAGAATAATATAGCAACATCAGAATGCCTTACTTATCTATGAGTTGAAGAATGGCCCTGCTTGGTCATGTAATCAACACGATGGGATCGGTGTAAAAAAATCTTAGATCGAAAACAGCATAACCTTACATAAGGCCCGAGAGTCATGATTTCTAACTAGCAGTGTGACCATCATCAAAGTCTAAATTAATTAAGGTTATTCTCACCAATGACAGTGGCACAAAAAATTCATAACAACAGATGTAGTTTTAAAATTTGAAAAAAACCCTCTGTATGCCACCTGGGTTGAATATGCACACCACTACCATTTAAATCTTTATTACTTAGCACAAGATGAACCACAGGGGCTATGACACACACAGTACCTTCTTGGTTAACATACATACCCCTTTGTAATGACAAAACTGTTACAACTGCTGACTAAGTATATAACCAGTTCAACACAAATACTTGGGTGATATACAGATGGCTGATGTATTTTCATTTTGAAATTTGATCAAGATGTGGCCAGTTTGTTGACATCATTTAAATTAAAGTCAAATTTCCTCTACCAAACAAATGTGCTGCAGATTCATCCACCTGACGGACTGATGTTTAATCACTGTAAAACAGTATGCAGTTTATCTGCAATGAGAATTTGACCCTTAGACATAAACATGGGTACAGGTGAAAGAAAAAAAATCAGATTCTTGAATGGACATAAATAAAATTCTAAGGAAGGGATATTTCAAAAAGATACTTTACTTAAGTAATAGTTTGAAGAGTCAATGACTAGGCCAGACTACTGGACTGCCGCCAAAGAATCTTAGTGCGATACCCAGTTGGCATACCTTTCCAATATGGTTTCTTCTTACCACGCCTCACAAGCTGACCACATGGCTTCTTCCCACACATAATAAGTGAAGAGTTCTTGTAGGAATTTCCCTGGTGAAGTCAAAAATGTTGGGCCCCATGCAGCAAAAGATTGGCAATGCCTAGCAGACAACTGGGGTACTACACACCATCACCAAGGTTGTCTCCCTTCGAGGCATCAGTGTACAAAGCAAGATAAAGACTAGTGTGGAAGGATGTCGAAAGAACAGACATTCTGATCTGTACATAAAAATTAAAATCATTTTTATGCGCATCAAAACAGTTTTTGTGCCGTGCTTGTTTATTTTATGTTGAGGATGTATCCAGATAAGTGAAAGAATAGTAATACTAAAATCCTACCTTTGTGGGCTGTGGGCTGTACAAGGAATTGTGGCTTGAGACACCAGGAATTTCTGGGTTGGTTTCACTGAGCACGGAATCAGTTCTACCACATACTGACCAGTGTAGTCCTACAACAAAGTAAATAAACCTCTTCTGTTTGTTTTATTTCAAGATCAACCTTTTTTTCTTTTCTATCTCTCTCAGCCTTAAAAGGTGTAATTACAGCCATTAATAGCAAACTGCGCTTGTTGTCCCCTTTGAGTGAGTGATTTAAGGAAAAGTTAACAAAATAACATGAAAATAGAGAAATGTGTTTTTCTGTTACTATTTAAAAGACTCAAATGAAAATCCTAAAGTGAAGACAGCTCTCAGCTGACATATGTCTTTCCCTTCATTGTCTAAATGAATCCAAATTTAATTCAATATGAAATTTCCTGTCATTAGTACACAATCTTGGTGGTGGTGCTGGGTTGCAGATGCACAGTTTTTCTGTTTATTTGATACAAAAAGATAGCAGTGTTTGGTTAACAGCAGCTCCATTCAGTACCTTCAAGTTATACTGGCTGGTGGCTCTCCAGAGCTGTCTTGGGCCATCAAATGTCTGCTCTGTCCACAATATGTCAAGGTCAAATGATACTGACATGTCATCTGGGGGCTGGATTTGACTTTCTATCCCAGGCTTGGTGTGATGCTTAAGCACAAATAGACCTGGAAGACAAGATGCAGAAAGTACTTTCTTAACAATATGGGAACTAATGACATACATATGTAGTATATGGTAAATGAAGCAATTAACAGTTCTGCTGAACAATAGGAAGATTTTCTTACCTCTAAACTTAGCTTGTGTCTGAAAGTCAATAACCAATCTTCCATCTTCCCCAATGAGAATTCTAAACACCTGTAACCTGCCTCCAAGATTGCCTTCTGTTTCCAAGCCAGATTTCCACAGCACTGTGTTGTAGAAAAAGGAGAATTCCATCTCAGTGTGATGTTCAAGTGAGCTCCAGCCAGCAGGAGCTGATGTATACACATAAGATGCGTACAATGGAACCCTGACTGTGAGGAACGTCTTCCCAGAGTCTTGAACCTGGAAATTGGTGAGAATCTCCCCTCCACAAAGATCCACCAGCTCGGTCATGTGGTACCATGCATCAAACTTCCATATGCAGCTCTTCAAGTTCAGGTGTTTGTAAAGAAGCAATGTTTGTTTGCCACGCAGGTTCTCATCAAACTGGAAGGGTAGGCTGAAGCTGGGTGTGTGGTGGTTGCTGTCCAACTGCTCATCATTGAGGAAGCCTTGGTCAATTATAGGGGCTCGTTCTTCATGGGTGATGATATTTGAACAGATGTGCTGCTGACGGTAAATTGGATCAGACAGGAGAAACTTTACATTGTGGAGGGGAAAGGTTGAAATCACTGGAAGCATCCCATCCTGGTGAGGTACCGTCACTGATATATGAATGGTGTTAGGATGGCTTGAGCTGCTGGCCTGGATATACTCTAGGTTTGCTAAGAATGACTGAGCCTGATATCCATATGGATTTCCAGCGTAGACAGGAGAGCGGCAGATACTGTCATCATGACTAATCTTCACTGACTGACTTTTCAATGGGATACCCAGGTTTCTGTTGTCCTGAAAGGGCTGGGCCACACAGCGAACAAAGAAGCTTGGACGGAAATGAATGCTATCCAAAACCTTCCCGTTTACATTTGTAAAAAGTGTATCATCAAGAATTTCAACAAATGGGGGATGGGAGCTATCTTCCTCACTCGGCATGGCAGATTCCCAATGGTAATGTATGCTGGATTGGTTGATCTGGGATTCCTTGCACAGGTCTTTTGTCGTTGAGTAAATTGGGTAATGTGGATCACAGGGCTGAAAGTGAGACCATGTGTGGTTTTGATACTATACTATAAACAAAATACTGAAGATTCTACTAAAGTGTTTTATATGGTGAAATGTATTATATCCTAAACACATTCCACCTGGGTATGGGCAGAGGGAACTAAATATATATACGAGTAAGAGAGAGAGAGAGAGTCTATTTTATTGGCTGTAATAATTTATAGTGTATGGTTTTAAAAAATGCAATCTAAATACAGAAAACTCCTTTATGCAATAAGTGCATGGGGCTGAAGACCTGACACTGCTATTCTTTTTGTCATCATAGCCACCCAGAAAACTATGGTTCATATTTCTTTAAAAATCATTCTTTTTTTGTTGTTGCATTAAAAAAGATGCTTTTTTGACAGCATAAGGAGAACAAAACAAGATCAATCAGTAAGTAGAGTAAACAATGGCTGTGGTCATGCGTGCTACCAAACAAAGCCTGGCGCACATATTCTGAGGTCTAGGCAATGGTCAAGTGTGCCCAGCAGGTGTCCCATCCACCTTACAATCGGTCTTGACCTTGCACTGTCTGACTTTCACTTTTTCAGACAGGATTCCAACAGACAGATTTCCCGATAACATTGCTATATAGGCAGTGGCATGTGAAATTGGTTATGTCAGCAACTGAAAGATTTTATGAGCTCCTGTACCAGTGGTTTATCTTAATATTAATATTAATGCTGAGCTTTTTTTTTGCATGAGGAAGAAACCAGGTGAATATTTACGTGTGCATGTAGGCATACACGTTAGTAGTAGTAATAATGGCTTTCATTGCTTACAAGGGTGAGAAGCTAGTAAGGCTGTAGGCATGAAAATCCTGCAGACCCACCATCTGCTAAATTAGCTGATACTTTAGCTCTCATAACCCTATAGCAACAACAGTTAGCATGAAATTGGAGAGTTTAAAAGGTAAGTAATACTTAGTTCACCAGTAAAATGTTCATTGAATCTCGATAAACAAAACATTATGACTACAGATTATCCCCAAAAAAAGAGTTGGATTCACACTCACAGACACACAGATGAGGGGGTAGCCAGCTGTCGGGTCAGTCTTCAACCCTTCTTTCACATTACCGTAGTGAAGTAACGACACAACCTATGTATGTAAAAGAAAATTATAATACAGATGCAGTATTTTGTCACAATTTAAGGGAAAATTTACTGTAAACAATTCAACCCTTTTAACTGTTACTAATAAACACCCTGAATTAGTAGTGTAATTATATTCCTGCAGTATAATAATGATTCAAAAACACATCTGACCTGTCAGGGTATTTGCAAGGTAAAGAAATACGTTGTACCCTGAATGTGATGGCGGTCCTGCCAAGACCAAGTCATACTTGTGAATTGTGTGCTCTTCATTATGTACTGTAGTTTTGGTGTAACTGGCTACAATTGCTACATTGTGGCTCTATGTAGTAACTATCGTTGTTCTACCATCTTAAGAAGCCTGCTGGCTGAAAGGAGTGTTAATTATGTTAGTGTCAACTGTGGAAGTTTGACAGCGAGACAAAAAAAAACATGAACCCTCTAACTACAATACTTAAGCATTGGGAAATCATGACTTTCATGCATTTGGTGGCAGAAGTAAAAATGAGCCAGCCCCTGATGAGCAGTCACATGGTCTGTTCACAGCACCATTTTGAAGAGAGTTTTCGCTTGAAAAAACTGGCTGAGTGCATTTGGCTTAATATTTAGATGGTAGACACATGATGAGAACACAGATTTTGTGGGGTTTTTTTTATTTCCCGAATCTTTCCTATTCAGCTCACCACCTGTGACTTCACTTTCATTCCTGGCCTCTTAAGAGGATAGTAGTAAACTGAAAATCAAAGCTGATTTCTTGCATGTTGTTTCACTAGCACACAAGCCAGAGACTTTTAAAAGCTGCCAGGTTTTCTTTTCTTTTCTTCTTCCCCTCGGTTTGAAATAGGGCATTTTGCTCACACGATATAAAACTGAAAATGTTAGCAGCATCGCATTACACAACTGCACTCTGAGTGTATTGTCACAGAGTTTACAGAAACGAACGGCACAGCTGAAGTGGAAGACATCATGCACCCAATCACTGCCAGGATTCTCTTGCTGACATCATCATGAGCCACAGGTAAAAACCTGTCCATTGGAAATAAAATACTTCTAAAGGTCTTTCTATTGCAGTAAAAAGTGTCCAAGTTATGATATGGCACCTGTATAACTACTACAGATGTAGTATATTTTAGTAAAATGCTCAGTACAGAGTGGATTTTTGTCTTGTGAGAGTTTAGCCTATTTCAGGTCCCACTTGCATCAAAGAAAGTATCTTTGGAATGTCTACCCACATTTTAATTCTGAAAAGAAAACTGTTTCAGATTGCATGAATGTAGATGCACAGAGTTCATATAGAATGGTCTTCAATTTGAAAAGATTTACCAATGATTAAAAATTACCATAATTCCCAGTAAGCCTACAATATTAGAGTGGTTGAGCGTTTGATCAACTTGTACTTGTCATAGGTGCAAACAAACATACCGTGGTGCAGCTGAGAGGCAGCCTTCAAGGAGCCATTGGTAGAGTTGCCAGTTATCAGTCAGTGCAACACCTTTCTTGAGTAGTTCCAGAAATCAAGTGTACAAGGAAAACAATACACCACCAGCAAAAATTCTATGTAAGTTTTCACCTTAGCAATACAGTAAACCCTCATTAATCCAGACTAATGGGAGATGGTGTCCAGATTATCTGATATATAGTAAAATAGTATTTTTTTTTAACTTTTCTGCAATCATTATGGACATTTCCTTTTCTATCTTTGGGCCCATTTTAAACACTTTACAGGGTGCTAAGTGTTTGTGAGACATTTCCTCAGACTTCTGCACTGCTCTGTGGGTTCCATGTGGTCCCTCCAGGCTGGATCCTGTCCGGATTAGTGAGGCTTTACTGTACTTCTAAAGCAGCCAGTTCGATCCAAGATAGATGGAAGCAATTTGTTTTTTTAATTATTTTCACAGATATAAGTTAACAAATTACTGTTGTCATAAACTACGTGCAGCATCTTTCCTTTTCTTTTTGAAATTTCACAAAATAAATTTTATAAAAATTAAAAACAAGTTTTCCTGCCTCCTATTTCAATATTTGTGGACTTTTTGATGAAAAGGAAATCAATCAAATGTTTTTCTAAGGCATCAAAGAGAGATGAAACTTTTTCTCTCCATGCTGGATAGCAGGTAAAGAATAACACTCACCAAAGGGGGTGCAGGTAGAACAATACTTCCAGAAACCTCATTGTCCAAGACAGTCACAGTGGTAGACGTGATTGTTCCCAAAACAGCCCCTTCTGGTTCCTCTGGTCCAAGCAGGATGGTGAAAGATTCATGCCACTCAATATCATCATTGTATAGCACATCCACCGGAAACCCAGCTGAGCTGACTCCTGTGAAAATGAAAAAGTCAAACAATAAGATTATTATACAGGTTTGATGGATTATCACCTAGATAATGATGACTTGCCTCCATCAATGCAATTTTTATTGCTACATTATGGAAAGCTTATTCTCTTGGCATCTTCAGATGCATTTTCAGTATCTATTAATGATATTGTTTGCACATGGCACTGGTGGGATTCAAACTGAAACAGCTCAGTCACTGGATTCATACCTAAGAGGGTCCTGCTTTGAATCCCACCAGTGATGTAAGCAAATAGTGTCGTCAATAGATACTTAATATGTGTTTGAAGACAGGTATCATTAACTAAATAAAACACATAACTCTACCATGGGTTATTTTTATCAGACTAATCCAAGACAAATTTCCTCAAATTGTCCATTTGGTCTTTCTGGTAAAAACCTCTACAAATTTTGTTTTTCACAAATGCACTGAAAATATAGTAATGTAATATAAAGGTGTTACCATAATCTTGGAGCATGTCAAATACTGGAAATAATTTTAAAACAAACAAGATTTTTTTTTTTTTAAATTATGTAGCTGCTCGTATATATTTCGGAGAATACATGCTTAAAGATCAGCTATTTTCACAAATGAGTAGGAGAAAGGAGATGATTGGTGTAGGGTACATTAGCATGTTGCAGTT
This sequence comes from Nautilus pompilius, assembly GCA_018389105.1. Taxonomy (NCBI): domain Eukaryota; kingdom Metazoa; phylum Mollusca; class Cephalopoda; order Nautilida; family Nautilidae; genus Nautilus; species Nautilus pompilius. Next base: position 631,292 of record JACATO010000065.1, on the reverse strand, counting down.
ATACTTGTAAACTGCACCAAAGATGTTCAAGAGAAAAATGGAGCTCCTCCTAAGATAAAAAGTTTTACTATTAGAATGTAAAGGCAGGGTTAGGGTTAATGCAGTGAAATAATAACAAACCTGGCAGAAAGTTTAGGATCAAGCTCTTGGGATGATAGTCAACTCCAGACACGGCTGACCCATCTCGAGTGCTGCAACGGACGCTTGATGTCTGGTTGGTATCTCCGCCCCTGACCACAGTGACCGTGATGCTGGCTGTCTGGCTGGGCTCGGCGATACTGTAAGCTGCCTTTTCAAACTGAACAGTCGGCACTGAAAGGCACAACAGGGCCAGTGGTCAGCATTAGGCAAAGTTTTTTGTCTCTTTACAAATTTCTGTTTTATTGAAAAAGCTAATTTATCTAAACACATCTCTCACCTTTTCCCTTTGTTTCACAAGACATTTTCTGATCCATGCCTGGGACAGGAGAGACTGAAGTAGTTGTTTAAAACTTCCTCCCCCAATGGCCATCTATAGAATCTCAATTCTCAGGTGCCCCCCAAATGATGCAATACCCCCTGCTTTCTCAAAAAGTCAGTTATTAATGCAGTTGTGGTGCATGAACTCTAGCAGTCTGTCAGCTCCCAGAGTCACACCCTGGAAAATTTTTTCAACTGTTAGCAGACAGAAACATGCTTGAGATTCTATAAACCTGCATCAAGTAAAAAAAGCCTTGAGAATTATTTAACTCTGATGAAAACCACTTTAGTTTCCTTGTTGTTTTGGGTTAGGCATAGCTTATCAGATCAGTTTTCTTCCAACTCCCTTTGAAGAACTAAAATAGCAAAGTATGTATCTATTATTGTTTATCAATTTTCCTGAAGTCTCAAAATATATATAAATATGACAGATCTGATACTGGAAAGCTGCTTCCAGTCATAAGTAAAGTTCACATTCAGATACAACAAATATGCGGGTACTGTGTTTTTTCAATCTATCTTACACATCCAAATCCAACAGGTCTGCTGATACAATGACACATGACATCAGATCTCCAGAAGCGCAGAAAAATTTCCTTAAATGCCATAAAAAGAAATACTTATACACATTATTATACTCAGAATTTTATTCAGTAGATAGATATTTTAACAGTCAGGAAACTGACACTTGTTTTGTAATCTCTTGATAAATAAATGATGTGTACACACACACACACACACACACACACAATTTTTGTCTCACTGTCAAACTTACAGTTGACACTAACATAATTAACACTCCTTTCAGCCCAGCAGGCTTCTTTGGATGGTAGAACAATCATACAGTTACTACATACAGTCACAATGTAGTAATTATAGCCAGTTACATGGTAAAATAGTACACTAATTGGTTGTCATGCAAGCGATCAGAAAATGTTACAGCTGCAGAAGGACTATAGCATAGACAGTGGTATGACATTGTAGCATGGAGAATACTATGGCTCCTAGGAAGGAAGTGTCACTCGACAAGCTATTGAAGGCTACTCAGTGTGGCAGACTGCACCCCGACTTCATTTTCCAGGAGCTGTATGCAGATTCTGAAGAGGAACTGCTGACAATAGATGTAGTCAGGGAAGAATGCCTAAAGTCTCCAAATGTACCTCAGAGTGTTTTCTACATGATAGATGACCACCAGCAGACATCCTGCATGTACAGGTGTTATCATTTTCTTCAAGAACAGTAACATACACATCAGCACAAAGTGGTCTCAGTGGATGTGTCACTGCCCGAAAACCTTTGCTTGGGAAAGGAAACCAAACAGTGAGATGACCTAACCCGGAAGGTTCTCTTTATAGATGAGTTTGAGTCTGAAGTGTCTGGCAATATTCACTAGCAGTTTGTATGAAGGCAGGCAGGGAATCAGTACAACAGCTACAGTAAACCTTTCCCTCAAGAACAACTCATTTGGTGAGGATTCATCTTCCAGCGGGTGAGTGAAACCAAGCATATATCCAATGTGGTGAAAAACTCTTGGATTGTCAACCAGCTGATGGAACACTCACAAAAATGTCTTGCACAAAGTCCTGATCTTTATATCAGGAGGCTGTATGAAGTTATATGGCTTCTGAGAAAGTCAAATGATGATTGAACACCTTGAATGAATTGTAGAAAGTGCTACAGGATAATAGAGGCAAAATTCCACAGTCATACATTGACAACCTGCATAGAAACAATGCGTCAGGCTCTATATGAAGCAAAGGGCTTGCGTACTAAATGCTAGTGCACTTTTCTGTTATAATTCATTGTGTATGTACCACATACATCTCTCAGTTGTAATCACTCATTATTTAAGTTTCCATAATTATTTCCAATACTTTCTGTTTTTGTGGGTGAAGGATTAATAATTTTTAATTCAGATTTGGAAACAACCCAACAACCTACCATTTTTTAAAAATAAAAATAAAAAATTCCATTTTTAAGATGGACAATTTCTAACAATCTGAAAATATTTGGGTGTATTTAAAGATAAATTAGTGACAGTTTCTATCTTTTAGTGGTTTTGAATGCTAGAAACCATAGCATCACAATAAAACTATAATATAGCCATTCTTAGCAGAAGTAAAATTAGCATACCATCATCCTCATTGGTGATAACTATGGTGGCGTTATCGCTGTCTCCAAGTATGGCTTTGGACAGCATGGTTCCTTGAGCACCAGTCAGAATTAGGAAGAAGACTTCATGAGGCTCAAACTTTGAGTCATCAACAATTTCAATGGTACAGTTCTTCACCTAAACAGAAAATCAGGATTGTAAACAAACAGGTACAACCATGCAGATCTTCAAAAAAAAAGATTTTTACTTTAGTGAAGCATATTTTACAAACTTACCATTTCACCTGGATAGAAAGTGATTCTGGAACTCTCTGACAGTGGCCGTTCTGTGTAGTCATCACCAACCTGGGCTGTATTTTGCTGGGTATGACAGATGACAGATGACTGATAGTTAAGGTCTCCGCTCCTTGTGATGGGAATGTCGACTGAGCCATTCTTCTCGCCAACGTGATGCTTGCTATGTTTGAACTGCATCATGGGAACTGAAGAATAAAAGTGACAACCATTTAGTAAAGGAAATAACTTGATCTAATAATAAGCAAGCTCTGTATAATCCTAAGTTTTGGGAACTTAGGCAAAAGCTACTTTTTCCCCTCTTTTATTTTCCTTCATAAACTTTAGTGAAAATATTTTTCAGAAAACATTTTGAGCAGAAAGCAACTTCTTCCATGGCGATGTTTCTTATTTAAACACTTACAAAAAATTTTTTTTAATTCAAAAATCAATTTCCAAAGGCTGCTAGTAATCTTTCTTCAAATCTACCTGCCAACCTTGGCACCGTCCACCAAAGGAAACCCTTGTGGCCAGTGTATGCCAAACCGAGCAGGATTCGAACCTGGCTAAACCACAATACTTCGTCTAAATAAGACCAGTAGTGTCTATGGGATATCTGATTTGTTTTAATGGATGCCTTATTTTTTTTAAAAAAAAAAAAGACTGGCTGATGGATACAGAACTTTTAGCCAATTTCATTTATTTATTTGACATTTAAACATCAATTTACGGGTAAAATTTGAGGTGGTCATTTGTCTATGGAAAGACTTACTGTCCAGGTCAGTATCGTTGATGACCACTGTGGAAACATGAGGCTCAGTCAAACTGCTGCCCACGGCTGAACTCAGAAACACAATAAGTGTCTCATTACCCTCCAGTCTCGGGTCCACATCGTCATCCAAAATGATCAGCTGACATCGCTGAAATATACAATACACTAATGTAATTAAAAACTGTTTGGTTTACTGCACAAGCTACACTATACCTTAAATAAATCCACTCAAAATTCAAATTGTGGATTTAGGTACAGAACTGGAAATAATTATAGAAACAGAGAAAAACTGATACAAAATGCAAGCAACACAAGAGAATCACATCAAATGTGTAACATTGAAATGCTCCATGGTATGGGCATGTGTCTATGTAGACTGTGACTGGTTGTCATGCAAGCAACCAGAAAGTGTCACACTTGCAGAAAGGCAAATACTGTAGCTCCTAGAAAAAATATCACATGACAAGGATATGGAAATGTGAAAGCTACTCCATGTTCCAGATGAAGCTGTATGCAAGACTGATACTGTTGACAATAGATGCAGTTAAGGAAGAAACCTCAAATTCACCAGAGGTTATGTTAAGTACCTCAGATTATGTTCCCTACAACATACACAGTGAACGAGTAGAGATCTGGTGAATGACCCAGCTGCAAGTACAGGTGTTAACATTTCTTCAAGAATAGTAACATACACATTAGGTCTCAGTGGACCTGTAGCTGCCCAAAAACTTTTGATGAGGAAAGGCAACCAAACAGCAAGGCTCAAATGAGAACTGACAGTGGGGTAACAAAACCTGGAAGGTTCTCTTTACAGATGAGTCCAAATTTGAACTGTTTGATAATAATCAATGGCTGTTTGTACGAAGGCAGACTGGGGATCAGTATAACAGTGAGTGTACAACAGCTACAGTGAAGTATGGAGATGGATCAATGCAGGTGTGGAGCTGCCTATCAGTTGAGAGTGCTAGGATTTACATCAAATTGAAGATATGCTGAGTGCCGACAGGTAAAGACAAGTCCTCCATTCCCTCGGGAAGACATCTCCAAGCATACAGCCCATGTGGTGAAAAACTGTCTGGAATGTGAAGTGTCTGATGGACCACTCACAAAGAGCCATTGGCCTGCACAAAGTCCTGATATAAGCATAGCTGAAGCCACACAAGATTATACGGCTACTGAAAAAGTCAACAGCAACCAAACTGAAGAGAAAAGTACTACAGGATCTTTGGAACAACATCCCCCAGCCATATGCTGATAACCTGTATGGGAGCACAGAGACAAGGCATCAGGCTCATTTTTTTAGCAGGAATAGGTTCACAGATCCACCTCAGGTTGGTTAAAGGCCACTTTTAAAACAAACTGCATACTATCCATCCATACTGAGGGCCTCCTACAATATAATTTTATTTTGTTCTTTGAATCTGTGTTCAATAAACAACTGAGAATAGCTGCATGGTTACCACCCTAAATAAAATAAATTCCAATAATCAATTTTCATAAAGTTTTATTGCTTATGAGAAAAAAATTAATGAATATATTTTTCATATTAATTTAAATTGTTTGGTATTTTTAACATTATGCTAAAAAAATACAGAATGCAATTGAATTTTAGTTCTGGGATGCATAATGTATGTGTTAGTGTTTTTTGTTTTTCCATTGTTTTTATTTCTTTAAAAAAGGTTCTCTTCCCACACTTCCATAGCATCTGATAAACTGAAAATGTTTTTGACATACATTTTCATACACAGGTTTCCATGGGTGATACTGAATCAGGTCTTCAGTTCCTAATTGTACTCCTAGTCTCAAGTGCATGGCAGTACAATAACATAACATACACAGGCCCTGCCTGTCTCTCAGTTATTGTGTGATGAATGTCAGTCACTACATCATTGGTCATTTCCAGAGGATATTCTTCCTTGTAAGTGTATGTTTGAGCAAAGACTTCTATAATTATTCTACCAATGTTTCCTTTGTTTTTGATGTTGCAATAGTGCACTGTGATAGGTTTATTTCAAGAGGAGGAAGAAAAATTCACACATTTGTGAAAGTTTTCAAAATTAGCACAGTCTATCATTACTGTCATCAAGGCAGCCATAGATTACCTGTTTTATTACACCAGGGTGGGCAAAATATGGCCCACCAACTAATTTCATGAAACCCACTACCCGTTTCTAGGATAAGGAAAAAACATATTACACAATATAGTTACTACACATACAAATAAAACCCGTCTGATACAGTATTTGTGCATTGTACAGGCCTCACGGGTTCAATTATGTTGAGGTGACTATATCAGAGTGCTGCCAGGTCTGACTAGGAAAATTGCTCAACTGGTCTTTCAAGTTCAATCCCCTCTAGCAGCAGTGGCAAAGTTTGTGCTGTAAGTCGAACACTTTCATTCTGTTTTCCAAACACCGATAAGCAGACATCCAGAAAAGGTTATGCTGTTCAACTTCTGTAAAATTCTGTGGCACAATATATACTGGTGATGAAATGGGTCATTACCTGTCAGCTTTATGAAAGTTTTAACTAGACAGAAACAATGAGGTGTGTTCTCACTCTTTACAGTGGGTGCTTTTGTCATACTTTCCATCTTTTTCAAAATTATATTAGAAAATGAAATAGTCTTCGCTTCAGAATATCTGACATTTCACATTTCAATTTATCTCTGATAACCACAAAATACACCAATAGCATTTAATCTCAGGCTGAGAAGTGATGTGGGCGTGAACAACATAGATCAACTGCTGCAATCTGTCATTCCATTATCTATCTTAGAGCAAAGCGAGTTCCAATGGAAATATATAATTTGTAACATTTTATTTCAAATGAAACTCACATGATATGTAATCCAATTTCTATAGGAGTTTATATTAAATTCCGAAACAAGCACAGAAAATCCCTAAAGATAAAAGCAATCAAACTTGACATTAAAAATGCCAAGTAACTCTAAAAAAACCCACCCTAATAATACGCAGACCTGGATACACTGTCAGGTGTTGTGGTGGTTAAGCATTTTGGAGCACAAAATTGTGATATTTATATCACCCTAACCAAAATATGGGAATGAGCTCATTGAAGAGCAAAACCAAATATTTAACAAAGAAAGAACTTCTAAATGTCTTTTTTTTTACTGGCAAAGATAGTGAGGCAGTGTTCAAAGAATGCAATTTGAAAGCAAATATGCATCCAAATGAAAACTCATCTGATGAACGAAAGGCAGGCATATGTTGCTCATATGCAAAAAATCTTTATCACAAGTGGCACAGAATGGAATTACAAGGATGCATTATGTGACTGTGCATGAAGTTGCCAAGAATAGCAAACCGTTCTCCGAGGGAAAATCTATAAAGGAATGTATGGTTGACTCCATCACAATTTTGTGCCCAGAGATGAAAAAGCGGTTAGAGAACATTAGTTCGTCGAGGTGAACTACTGCAAGATGTGATGAGAATCTCTCTAAGAACCTGGACTTGCAGCTGAAAAGTAAGGTAAACAATCAAAGAGAACTGTGATGTCAGAGAGACACTTTCAGTGATGACCACCTTGCATGATGCGGACTCCAATTCTGATTAATGCACATCAATGGCTTCATTCTTCTTATTAAGTCAATCTTTTTGTTTTTCAATATACAAGACTATATTTTGAGCTTTTATGCCATTGCTTCTATACAAACTGTAAAAAAAAAAAAAAAGGCAAAAGTTAATTTCTTTTAATAAAATCAAAATATCCTGTAGCAGATGTTCAATTTTAGTATATGATTTGTTGCTAGCCTGTCATTGTTAAAGGGGCTGCTTAACCTTTGAACAAACTGTATTGTGTTTGTTAGCACGAAGGGTCTTTATACAATAAATGTCATGACAAACTTTAACTAGCAGCTTGGTAGGCGGCCCTCCAGCCCAAATAACCACCCATCCCTGCTCTAGATCAGAGGTGAACAATTTGTTGTTTAACATTTACACACAAATAATGGATAACTTTTAAAAAGTGAAACCTTTGACCTTTTTTAGCATTTCCACAAATCTTGAATCTTCCTCTTCTGTAATCCGAGCAAAGCAAAACAAAAAAAGGGGGTGGGGGGGACACAAGTAGACCAACAGCAGTTGTTGGTAGCTGACAAGAGACATGTTCATCAAGTCCCGCATTTTCTGGTATTTCCACCCTGCATCAGCCGGTTCAACAAACAAAAGCCCATTTTTCTTTCCAACTGCAGTAACCTATGGAGATTTGTTCCATCAAAACACACACAAGCAAAACAAAGCCCAACAGGGTACTAGGAGGAGTTCAGCAAAGCAAACTCTCTTGAAACGGTAACCTACGCCCTCTGTTGGGAAGCAGGGGTGGCCACAGGATCGTGTCGATCTAGACTATGGTTTCCTTCCCGCTGCCCAGGGTTGCTGAATACTGGCCAGCCACGCTTTATGCAATCCAAGGACTGGAAGTCAATTGGCCCTTTTTTCACAAAATAAAACTACAAAAAGAAACCCGCAGAGACCGTAAACTGCAGTTCACATATGAAATTTCTCTTTTCTTATGAAAAAAAGAAAGAGCCGTCCCATAAATAATTATCGAACTGATCAAAACATGCTGTTAATCCAAGATGACCCAAGTTACCCAAAAACTGATCATCTCCACTGCTTAAAGCAAAAGATTTGAGTTCCTACTGAGTATTTCCAAGGCCGATCCCAACTATCCATTCCTGCTAAATACCAGCTTTAGCCCAGAAGAAAAATTGCAGCATAATTTCTAGGAGAAAAAATGTTAAAAAATAGAATAATGCACTGGCTGGCTACCTGAACTCTTTCACCAGGTCCAAAGGTTATCTGACTAGAGCTGGGAATGTAGTCGTGACCCGGAGTAGCAGGCGGTGACAGTGGTTCGGTCAGTCGTGTTGCACACCATACAAGAGAGCTGTGGCTGAGGTCAGAACCATCTCGCATAACTTCAATGTCCACGACTCCACTGTCCTCATCAAAGTGATACTCGGACTGGGACAGATGAATCAGTGATTCTGGACAAATAGAAAAAAAGGGGGTCATCAAGAGAGATTTACTAGATTCCTCTGTTTTATAGGGCTTATGTAATTTTCTTTTTAAAATTTATTTTAAAATAATTTTAACTTGGCTTTGAGGCACACAGTTGAGAGCATATGGGTTCAAACCCTGGCTGTGGTTGACTCAGTTTGGGGTACCTCCTTGGCATATGGTTTCTTCCCACAGGGAAAGTCTGAGCCTGGCCCCTTGTGGCGTATAACAAGCCACGCTCTCTAGCGAACAAACCGTAGTAGTACACACTCACATCAGGTAGATCTCTCTGATGTAGAGGGGTTATCTCCATCACTGAGGCTGGTGTAGAACTTGTACAATCAAATGGATTATGGCTACAGTACGCACCTCCTAGCCAGCAGACCTTAACCTCTCAGGTGAATCACTAAGGTTGGGGGGACAATACAAATTTTATTTCAAAACTGGAGTCATGAATCTACTCACCATCTGGATTCAGAGTTAGAATTAGAAACAATAGGAATAACTGTTTCAATTTTTAATTAATTTAAATGATCGAGACAATAGGTCTCACATCTAACTTTCTTCTATTTAATTTATTTTCCAAAAAAAAATAAATAAAGTTTGTATTAAAACTTTTTTTTAAAAATAAGTGAGACAACAAGAATTCTAACTTCATAGAGCTAATAACGTCCACATATATATATACAGTTCATTCAGTACATCCGTACTATAAATGCTGTCAGTGAATGTGTGTTGCATGTATGCAGCTCAGGGTACCATCTGGCTGGAACCATACAGATCTGAACCAACATGTACTTGATTTAGCATCCAGCAGAATGAAGAGTCAGGGGTGATGATAAGTACTCCTCTGGTAATTGTCAGTAGCTTCTTTGATGGCTATCTTATTGATTATTCTTTAACCTAGGAAAGTAAGATTTGATACTATACATCTTTGTTTGTACTAACCATCATTTGGACCCTGGATTACAACTGTGGCTTCACTGATTGGCCCCAGCTGTGCTGTCCTTGATGGATGTTTTAGCCGGAGTTCAAACTGTTCAGCACTTTCGTATTCGCTGTCATCTATAATCTAAATAATGAAATGATGATATATTAGGTAGGTAATGGCTGGAAACAAGACCTGGCTTAAGCCATTCAAAAGATCTCTCCCATAAACCAATCTTGCTCTAAATGAATGAATTAATTCATTTAAAGCCAAGAATGGAAGAGTCCTGGGAATCCTCCAATGTCAACTGGGTGGTAATATGCTCATATTTTTCAATTCACATAGGTGAAAATCTGTTCAGAAATCTAAACATGTGAATGTAGTTATGACAGGTTTGGCTAATATGTGCTTACCTTCACATCACAGGTGGCTTCAGTGATCCCAGGGAGGAAGACTACCTGATTGGAGGTTGAAGTCTGCCTGGAGATGTAATCAGACCCAGACTCCAGCCAGCTGCTTCCACTTCCTGTTGCTGTCATGGATATAGTGTAACAGATAACAGACACCAAACTGCTTAAGTCACCTGAAATAAGATTGTCCATGTGTTTGTGTACAAATATTGATGTGGCTTCTCTTTCCACTGATTCAGAAGAAAAACATCTATTTAAGAAGCTGCTGAAAACTAAACAAAGATCACAAACAAAACGATAAATTTAAAAAAAAAACAAAAGGCCGTAATTTTGTGGTTTTAAATGACAAAAGTCTCTTCTTTGTTATCCTTTACATCATAGATGAACACATTATTCGGAGAAAACCCCTCTACGAAGTAGTATTGGATCTTTTGTAATGTGGGACTGCAGGAACAGAAAACGGTCAGGCTGCTGATAATAAAATGGTACTAAAACAGACTGAAGACCAATGACCATTTTTAAATGAAAATTTAGCATTTCTGGATCTGGAAATCTGAGTAAATCTACTTACTTTTCTTAATAATGCAGCAATGACTACAAGATCTAACTAAAAAGAAAATTACATTCAGTACCTGTTCTGACAAGTTTTGCCAGCAGCTGCCCATCCGTCTCATTAACATGGTAAACATCCTGATCAAACTGGACCACCGGCTCTGCAGATATGGATAAAAACATTTCATCACTTCGTCAATCCGGGTTAGTAACCAGACTCAAATGGAAGGGAGCATTTCAAAATTCCTGTCTAAACTAGATTTTTTTTTCTCATCTTTTTTGGTTTGTTTCAGCTTAACCTTTATCAACTGTGAATACCAGTGTGAGATAATACAGTTTCAATATCCAGTCTTAGGTGCAATAAATCAAGCTTAATGGTTAAAAAAAATATATTTATTTTCTGATCAGTGAATACACATGCCCTGACCTTCAGGTACACTCAAGGCACTTCTGATAGACACCTGAGTTTTGCATCATCCTTCAAAGGGTTCTGGCCCCAGATTCTTCAGGATAGTGAGCCTAACTGATGGGGGATGGCACCATCAGCTTAGCTCGGTGCTCCACACTGCATGATGTACTAACTTCTAAGCCATAGCCACCTTGAGGTGCTCTCACTCAGACACTCTGATACTGATTTTCCACTCTCTAGACCGGAAGCCACAGTTTTCAGCATTTTCCCACCAATCTTCCCAGTAGCCCTCTACTTCCAATGGGAAAAACTGCACTTTCCGTTCTTTCACTGCCATTTCTTTGTTTCTCTCTTCTCTTCTGTCTTCCCATGAGACTGATGATATCAGGTCCCAGCTATACCTACATCTTGGGAATACTAATTTCCATCCCATAAATAATGTTGAGGGCAAAAAAAATAAATAAAGATTTTAAACAAATATTTCTTTGCTTTGTTTTTTAGATTATTATTATTAGCTTCTTAATATTGTATTGTTTAAAAAACAGCAAAAACACTTAGTTTTCTCTTCGTTCTTTAATAGCCTATCCGAGTAAATAAAGAAAACTTCTGTAATTCTTTACCATATCATTGTCTTACTAAAGGAACAACATTTTTATTATCTAAAAGAAAATGTCTGTGCCCAAGTTCTAAATTCTTTCACGCACACCAAGAGTTAATCTGCTATATACAAATCTCTTTTAGTGACGAGTTGACTCTTAAGTCATATCACTCCCTTTTGAGTAGAGAAGTTAAAAGTTATTTACAGAATGCTGCAGAGATGCTAATGAGCATGAAAACTAACCATCTTCTTCATCATGAATAGTAATAGTGGCCTTTGCTGGATTTGTTATCAGTGCATATGTAGGATGGCTAAGTTCCACGTAGAATGTCTCCGGTCCTTCAAAGATGGAATCATCATTGATGATGATTGTACAGCTCTTTGTATCCTGCCATTCATCAAACTGCACCTGATGAAATAAAAACTTATTCATTTAAATAATGAAATTAAAAACCATTTTTAGCAAAGATTACATGAGTATAGCATGAACTAATAACGATGTTTTTCATGGGTTGATGATACCAAAAACCTATTACTAGCTAATAGTGTTGTTCAAAGATGCTTCTTCTTGTATAATAATAATTAAAGTAACTGTGATTATTTCTTAGTGTTTTTATAAATATAGCTTGCGCTGTTATAATAGTTAAACAGTTAATGACAATGACAAATCCTGTTAATTTACATTCAAACAACTTTAAAAACATTTCTGAAAAGCTATCAAAATTGTGACAAGCCTTTGTTTGCGAACACATGCTGATCTTTATGACAGAGTGGCTGATGGTTAGACCACTGGAATGCCAGGGTTAAGTGCCTCCCTAACTTGGTTTCTTCTTGTTTTTATTTGGTTTTTTCCTACATCTAAAAATGAAGAGTTCTAGTACAAATTTTCCAAGTAGATATGGTAAAAGTTCCATGGATAAACCCTGACTGGCTTACAACTTGATGACGGTTCAAGAGCCCTCAACCATATCCAGGTAACTACTCAATTGTCACCAAGGCTAATACCCCATACTTGTCCCCCTTTCCAGCTCTCTGCTGTGAGATGTCCTTGAACCTCAACAGACAGGACAAAGCTTTGACAGGAAAAAAAATCTTTTTTGACTAAAATCCACATTATTTACCTGAACCAAATTTAATTCATACAAATTTTTCAGAGAAACTCTAGTTCAAATAAGAAGTACAGAGTTTATTACATATATAACTATTATAATATTTCTTAGAACAATGAAGTTCCTGGCTTAACAGTATGTCTTAATTGACTTGAATTGTAATGGTATACGCATATGCATTGTTTAAGGATGAGGTTAAAGAGCTGCCAACATATGTGTTTTCTTTTGTTATTTCTCCATCAATATGATGTCAACAACAACAGCTGTTTAATGTGACCAATAAAAACACAGCTTACTTGTCCAGTCTGTTCAACAAAGTCGTATGTCCCAGGTTTGGTTTTGATTTTGGTAGTAACTGCACTTCCTGGTGTTGTGTGACATGTCACGATGGTATACTAAGAAAATGTAAAAGGAAATATCTTTCGCTTGCTTAAACCATCCAACATTTTCATTATTCTCCCTTACTTATACATCCCTCCCAAGTCAGCTAACTTCAGCAAGTACATTACCAAACCCAATCCCACAGCCAGCTGAGAACTGCTGTGCACCACAAACTATAATTCTATGCACAAACCATAATGTGATCATGAAGAACATGCCGGATACACAACATTAATTAAGAGTCATAATGATAATAATAAAAGGAAAAACAATACAGCATTTTTGTACAAACAATAAAGAACCAACAAATAAAACACTATCATGAAACAACGTGTAGAAACAAGTTTTGCTGGCAGGGTTTGTGAACTCAACAATGTAATAACTGATGGATGAATTCAACCGTTTAAAACAACTTAATAGAGAGTAACAAAGCTGTTTTAAGTAGATACCAGTGAATAGTGTGAAGCGGGTTCTAACAAAATAATATTTAGTCACTGTAGCTATTGTATCTTCTTTCCTCAAATGGCACGTGAGCGAGCTGCTGCAGCAATAATGAGACATTGCATCAATGCTCTCTTGACCAAAATGGTCACAGTATCCCCAACTCTAATTTCAGCTTACTACAGGGGCTGTATTTTTTTTTTTTTTTCTCTTTAAGTATTCCGGAAATCTTTAAAAAGATGGTGGGGAGGAGAAAACTTTTGAAATTCATACCTGTTTCAGATTTCCTCTCCGTACCACTGGGATGTGGATGACACCAGATGTCTCAGTAAAGTTGAACTCTGGCTGTTCGAAGCTGATGACTGACCAAGAGATGTGGAACACGTTGTTCGGGATGATGGTGGGTTTACTGTCCTTCAGGTCAAACACAAAATGGTCCTTACCCTGGCTTACATTACCTGTTAGCACGTACCGGATTATGCCTTTGTTGATGTTGGCTGTTGGATGAATAAAAGATAAAGGTAAACGTTATTAACAAAAACAAAACTTCCACCATAATAAAGAAATATAATAGTTTCTATTTGAATATTGTAATAAAAAAACTCTTTACTTAAAGGTGTTGTTTTGTGTACTCCCTATACATGTAATTCTTGAAAACCCCTATTTTAGAATAGCACAACAATATAGCGTTATGTTCCAGATGGTGGTAAAGCATTAAAATTTAAAGGTCAGTGATTAACCAGAGCTACCGTCTTCTCACCCATGAGACCTTGTCTCTTCACTTCCCACCCTCTCTCCATAAGCAAATACTGCATCTAACAGAATAACTTACTGACCTTGAGTAAAAGAGTTGATGGACAATCCTGGATCAGCCAAATTCTCCAAATGCCCACGTTCGGGTGGGTCTGTGATGATGTACACAAGGTCAGTATCAGCTGTGTCTGGATCTGACGATTTCAGTTCTCGGGATGAGATGATGTTAAATGCCTTAAATTAAATATCATCTCAATGTGACTGACAACCTCCATACACCACTGAACTAATAATGGCCACAGCTGATCTCACACAATGAAAAATTATTATATTAGACTTTTTTTTTCCAACAGCAACAAAGATGACAAAAAAAAAAGAGAAAGAAGAAGTTATGTCTAAGGAACATGAAAGGTAAATATAAGATCCTCTAGTGCACTGTAATAATTTTAACAGCTACAAAATGTGTACAATATATTCAATCACTGTTCAAAAGTTTGCAGAGCTTGTCAATGCCTGGGTAGGGCATCTTATCAGATTATAATGATGGCCTGGTCAAGGTTTCATCACAAAGTTTATAGATATTCCATCAGTTGCTGCTGTTGGGATGGTCTGTCATTTGATCCTTAGCTGTCTGTCTAGATGCTCTCATAGGTGCACAAATGCGGTTCATATCCAGGCTCTATGGGGGCCCAGAGAAGCAACTATACTACATAACATCCAAGCCTCATATTTCTGTAGGATGTGCTTATTTTGGTCAAGGATCCAACAGTAGAGTATTCCAAATGATGCATACATAACTGCCAAACATCAGATGCCATCAGTGAACATGAGATCTATTTTACCCATCTCTACCAAATGCCTACCCACAGCATTGCTCTCTGCTTCACTCCTGGTTATAGATGCACTGGGTCAAAACCCTTACCACCCTATCCCCAGACCCTGGACCCATCCAGAGAATTGAGTGTTCAAAGGAGAATGTTGTCAGATAGCAGCAGCATGTACAGAACAATCTACTGGTTCAATCCCCCCAAGCAGATTGGCAGCAATGTTTCAGACTGGTTAATTATCTTACCTGGAAAAATGGGGAAATATCTTAGCTACCTGGCAATTTCATTATCACACTTTCTAGAAAAATAAGTCTGTCTGTTCAGCTTTGTGGCCCATTTAAAAGAGGTGATGATGGCAGGATGTTTAAACTGACCGATTAAACATTCATCCTTGAATTTTTCTGCCATTATATTAGAAAAAGCAATAACAAGACAAACCTAAAAAGAGGGATCATGCTATGGCATTTTATACTAGTTAACTTAATTCTGTGTAAATAAGAACCTTATACAAATTGTAAACTTCTCCCCCATTTGCACTAACATTATGTCATTGGTGAGACTGTACCTTGAAATTGGTGTACTCCAGAAACTGAAGCCCAAGGTTTGTCTCCAGAACTGGACTGCCATCATCCATGGGAAGAATTTCTATATTAAAAGTCTGAAACAAAAGTATCATACAAATTTTTAATGACATATTCATAAATGGCTATAAGAAATACACACAAATTTAGTTTGTTATTCTGATATAAAATAATTTCTTTACGCTCTGCATTATTGAATAGTAAAATGCTACAAGTAAGTAAATGCTTCAGCTCCTCATAGATAATCTAGACAAGAAAGAGCGACAATGTATCACTACTATCTGACTCTAGTTAATTTAAGCTCATTTTAACCTATGTGATTGATCAACAGCTGACTTATTCTCTTTCAAACATAAAGTCTTATGAATTTCACTTTAAAAGCTACAAATGACATTTCTTTAAAACACTTATCACAAAATATCACCACATTTCATCAGTGTTTAACTGTTTTTGAGAGACAGCATTAGATACAAATCTTTGAAGCTCCAGGTGAAGCAGTAATCTTTCTATAATTAAAATGTTTTTTTGTTTCAAACTCTTTACAGCTGCACCAATGATGTTATTCATCTTCTGACAAAATTTCCCAATATTTGTGAGCTGATAGTAACTGAATTTGATAAAATTCCTAGTCACTTTCAACAAGATCCATACTGGATTTCAATAAGTTTTAACACTGCCTACCAGTACTCACTCACAGGTTTAGCATCAATTTCCACTAAGCTTCCTACTGTTTTTTTTTTAAGTGAGAATTTCAAAAGTAGGAATTCGACAAGAGAAACAATGTCAGAATTTCAATTAGTATCCAGCTGAAATAACAACAAGAAATCTGAAGTTGTCAGCTTTTCGCCATTCTATTGTAAAATGGCTAAAATAGGTGAAAAGTTTAATTTTCCCACCTCCAAAAACAAAATCTCCATCTACCAAGCAAGTGCTTCACAAACCTGGGGCCTAGAATCAGGGGCTGTAGTGTCATGTTCCTCCTGTAGGGAAAACAGGTGATTGGTTCCATCATTGACAGTGAAGGTGAAGCTGTCTCTCAGAGTTTCAGTTCCATCATGCTGATAACTGATTCTGTTCTCATAGATATCTTCCATCGAGAACATCTTAGCAGCATCATGCACACCATCTGTTCTCTTTACATCCAATGAACCATGAACAGGTGGCCGGATCACGTGAAAGATGATAAATTCTTCCTAGAAATACATAATGTGAGAACTTCCTTAGAGAGAAATTTGGCTTTAAAAAGGAAAGCATAGCAGGAGTGGTAAAATCTTGCACCTTTACTAGATGTAGATGATAATGGATGGTAGATACTGCTAGGATCCTGAATTTCAAATACTCTTTGAACATAAAGCTATGTTTTTTAAAGCCCAGAATTTATGAGTATTTTTACTTACAAAAGCATGAACTGACTTTATGCTAAGTATCTTAAAGATATTTATCAAATATAAAACCAAATAACTTGAGCTTTACTTTCAATTTTACAAAGGTCATGTACGCAAACCCACCCCTATCTAATTAGTTACAGGTGAACAGTTCATGAGAGCATGAAGTTTCTCAAACTTCTCTTTCACATTTTCTAGTTACTACATTTATCTTCTGTAGTCCTGAAGGTATTCAATTTGGTAAATGACCTCGTGCACCCAAATCAGAATTCAGAGACTTTTTTTATGATAGATATTTGAATACGAGTATTTAACCAGAAACTTTTATGTTGACATATTTACATTTCCACCATTTTTAGCACATTAGTCAGCAGAGATAATTTAGTATATCATTTGCAAGGCTACATTTGGCAGCACACAAGTACTGCCTGTATAAAAGACAAGCATTTATTGTGGACCTTCAATAATGATGGGTACAAAGGGGGCAAGTTGAGGGTAAAATTAAATGAAATTAAACAAAATAGTCAGCTGCTGGTGTTTGTTCAGTAAAAACATGTGCTATTGCTATTGTCAGCTCACTATTAGAGGTCAGTAAAGAAAGTGGATTTCTTTCCAGCATCTCACACAAACATAAAAGGTAGAGAAGTTTCAGTGTGACATACCTGGGAAGATTCTACCTGACTTGAGTGGCAGTACAGCATCATAGCTCATTTTTTTTTAACTTAAGAAATAGACTCCTGTAGTCTATTTTTTCTCTCAACACATACCTGTGTATCTAAGTCAACAGCTTTTAAATCGAATTCAGTGATGAGTTTTCGGACACCTTCTTGAACACGTAGACCACTGCTGGTCACAAGGGGAATGGAGTCATCTACAGGTGTGATGGCTAGGGAAAACATTTGGACAATCTAAAAAAATTAAACAAAGATAAAAAAAATAAATAATGCACGTAGTTTACATAAAAAGAACGGATTTCAACTAAGTTAAATATATATGTCTCATTGCTGCAGGTGTATGTCAATAGGTGCACAACACATATGTATCAGAAAGAGAGAGATGGAAAGAGAAAGAAATGGAGAGAAGAGCTGTTTTACAAATGATATCACATCTGCATCACTTAAATCAGCTGTTGCACACTATCTTTGTATATTACAGTATACAGTGTCTTAGTATATCAATCAGTACTGGTTAAGAATGCTGACAATCAGCCAGCACTAAGAAACACCACCAACCTCATTTTTCCCATCTGATAGAGAGAACTTGAACTTGTCTGCGTATGTTTCCGCAGTGCTTGTGTGAACATAGGCAATCATATTTGCAGCCAACTCTGACTGTGTGAACTGAGTTATAGGCACATCTGGAATTACAGGAAGAATAGAGACTGTAGAAGCTGTGCATACCAATGTTTGGAATCCTTAAAACAGGCATCAATCATAAATAATTAAGTTGCACGTTGTTTTCATACTGATTACACTTAAACAAATTTTAAAAAACCCAACCTATTAATAAGTAATGAGTTTGCTTTTGTTATTCTTTGCTCTGGGATATTGCATTGATGATTCCAAAAAAAAGTGTTATGCGACTGAAAGCTATAAGGAGTTTCCTATCTTTTGTGCGCATATCTACATCTAAAAGAAATTTACTGATAAGAAGATAAAATGTAATGCAATCAGCTAAATATTCCTCTCAGTACAGTTCCAATGAATTCCTCATTCCAAAGGATCCTGAGTCCAGGAAAATAGCCAAGAGTTTTATATATAGATACGGATGCATTACATACTTATTATACCTCATCATTTCTGTTATCAGTCTGTAAGCTACACCTTAACAACCAAATTCTTGAAAATACAGTAACATGAGTTTTCTTGCAGCTTTTACTTACGTACCCTTTGGTTAAACTTGGCCATTTGTGATTACTTTTTCTCAGCCCTTATTTCTTGTGGATATTTTGAAAAAATACTGAACACGATACCCAAAATATATGCAGCAGTTGGTCATTTTGATGAAGACAACTTGAAGTGACAGTACCACCAATGTAAACAGCTTACATGTTCTGATACATTGTTTATCTCTGTTTATCCATCTTTTTTACTGGAATAATTCATTCTATTTATCTATAAAGGTTTAAAAAGGAGGTAACAATGTTTTCATATAGTGCACTCATAATTTTGAATGCTTGTATATATATATATACACACATACATACATATATCAAGTCTATTTAAAAAACAATCTATAAATCATTTGCATACCATGTACTACCAACAGATTAACAAATTCTAATAATCAGTCAGCATGCTAAGAGTCAGTTCAACTGCAGACCAAGTACTTATTTCTTGGAGAGCTTTTAATCCATTATTTATTCCAGGTGATGGCTTAGATGAGTTGAGTATGCACTGTTTTCCCTCTTTGTTTAGCCATTTACAATAAGAGAAGAACAGAACAACCAAGAAATGTTGTTAATCCAATCTCCCTTCAGATGAAACTCTGTATCTACTGTAAATATAAAATTAAGAATTTGAAATTTAGAGAAAAAAAAGAAAAAATGGAGAAGTCCTCAATTTAACAGAATGAGGGGCCAGCAGCCATTGATTCAGTGATGGACTACTGTCTTGCCATGGTTGAGGGCCAGAGTCCAAATCCCAGGTGAAACTGACTTGGTTTGGCATATTTTCATCTTGCTTTTCTTCACCCGCCAGCCATATGGGATTTTTCCAGCACTCTGGATTTCTCCCACATCTTAAAATAAAAAGTTCTAGTAGGGTTTTCAAGGATAAACGTGGTGGAAATTCTGCAGGTGACTCTTGACTGGCTCACAACTTGACTACTGCACAAGAGCATCCAACCATACCTAGGTAACTACTCACTTAGTACCAATGCCTTTGCCTTCTGGCTCACTGCTGAGAGATGTCCTTAGACTTTGCCAGTAAGGTAAAGGATTTGTCAAGAAGAGCGACAACAAAATAAGCAAATTGGAGAAACCTGTATAATTCATGGAAAAGGAAATGGATTTCTGCTTAGTTGGTTCAAATTATTCATATTAAAAAAACAGAGGAACCTGTTTAAAACCTGAATTATCAAAAGCAGCTATTTCATCCTTTTCTTTTTCTGATGCCATCATGCACCAAAGGAAAAACTAAAGTGCTCTGTTTATTTATTTTAAGTTTATTTTGAAAACCTAATGACTCCAATGTAGCACATTATTGTTATGCAATCAAATCTTCTGAAGCAGCCAATCAGTAGCTAAATTAGTCTGCCAAGTTTCTAAGATAATAAGATTTCTATGTCTTTGAAGAATTTTCTTTTTCTCTCTTCCTTTTAATCGATGGAATGATGCAAAGCAATAGACTACTGTGTCTTCTTGATCCCTTCTTGCGCATCTAGAATATCAGCATCCGTCGAGTGTTTTAATGAGTTAGCACTTCGATAGGCCAAAGAGAGCAGTTGAGAAGTTGTGATGGAGTCTGCTGCCGCTGCTTTCTTATGATGTAATGTGCATCTCACAAAATCAACTCAACACTGTATTTTGAAAATTTTTTTAGGTTAAATGTATCAACTCTTTTCGACTAAGGGAACTTTGCTCGGTGTAGAGACTGAATATTAAAAAAAAGCAGATATGGGAAAAGAAAGAGTTTTACCTGGCTGATACACCTGTTCCACGTGTCCAAGTTTGGGGGAAGAAAGAATGGTATACTGCAGGCGGTCAGTGTCCGAGTCTATGTCCATGGCTGACAAGTATTCTGTGGTGATCTTAGCTTGCTCCCCTTCGGCCAGAACCAGCTCCCTGTTTACTGTGATGCTTGGCGGGAATCGGTCTTCTGCAAAAGGCAGAATTGGCATGGTCAGGTGTCTGCTGGTGGATAAACATGAGTTTACTACATGATGCACGGTGGGCAAGAAGGAATTTTGAAAATACTCTGAAGGGGGAGAGAAGTGAAGCACAGGGAGAACTGAGCTTTTGCCAGATTTACTATGAACATTCATATAAAACCCAGCCAGATAACCATTACAGCGATTCTACTTCAGCTGGGTTTCACATAAATGTCCCTTTTACTTTCAGCTTAGCCAGAGAACATCATTCCACAACAAGATATTAAAAGATCAGTTTTCACCTTTTCAATGTAACAACTTGATTAACAAAAGTACTGATTGGTGAACCAACATTAACGTTATTCTGGTAAAAGGGACACCACAAAGAATTATTTCAAAATTTAATTCTTTTTTTTCTTTTTCCAGTAATATCAAATTTTCTTCTCCCTCTCTTTCTTTTCCAGGTGGCTGTGTTCAGCTTTAACAGGAATGCACAGTGGGAAAACATCTTTAATGTTTCTTTCATGTGATATCCATTTTCCTTCAATGAGTAAAAACGACATTAATATTAAAGTTTTCAGTTTCCTTCTTTCATGTGATATCCATTTTCCTTCAATGAGTAAAAACGACATTAATATTAAAGTTTTCAGTTTCCTTTTGTATTACATTCTTAAATACAAGATAAGTACAAAGTCCCATACCAATGACAGTGATGTAAAATGACTGATCGATGAGAGAATTTCCTTCAGGATCAGAGATGCGGAATTTAAAAACAATATTTCCAGGTTTGTCATTAGTTCCATGCTTGTACACCACATGACCTGGGCACAAAAGAAAAACAAAATATCTTCAATGTTGTTGGCATGTAGAGATTCCATGGCCAGAGAGAGTTTGTTAGCGGGGGGCAGTAATAAGGATAAAGTAAAGACAATCGCACTTACAAATGTACATATACACAAATACACACAATCTCTCACACAGAGAAACAGACAAAGATGCACACACACAGACAAAAAGACAGATAAATTACGACACAGAGTGAGCAGAGACTTGCACACAGGGGCACATACATATGCACACTCACAGAGAGAAAACAAAACACACACACACAGAAACAGAGAGCAAAAGATACACACAGAGACAGACAGACAGACAGACATAGAAACAAAAAAGGGCACTTCTCTATTATTTTTTAATGGGTTTTATGAACACTCAGATTGCTCTTAAAATGAATTTAAAGAAAAAATCAGAACCACGATGATATAGGGACTGAAAAGAAAAGGGGAACAAAAAGCAATATTTTTCTCAAATAATTTTAAAATTCTAAATTTCACTTTTTGTTTCTGGTTTTTATAATATTTGGGTTTGCTATGTTACTTAGTATTGTTGTATTCATTTTAATTTGTTCGTTAAAGGTTTAGTGTGATGATGAAAACCACAACAACATTGATTTCAAGTATTATTTTCTTCACTGCTTAAAAATAAGTCTCTACATTATACACGAATGTACACAAATAGATGCCTGGCTTGCTTTCATTTTTAACCACTACATTACCGATATGTTGTTGAAAATATCTTAATGGATGATGCTAGAGAAAGCACTCAAGAATGACAGTTTCCTTGATGCGTTCTTCATTAAGAGTTTTTATTACCTTTATTAATGTCATCCTGTGTAAACTGAGTAACTGGGCCATCAGCCTCCAGTGTGCTAATCACTCCATGTTTATTCAGATAGAGCATGCCATCCAAGGCATCTTCAGTCAAAGTGTAGATAATTTTGGAGTCTTCTGAATCAACATCCACTGCTCTTAGGACAAATGAGTTTATTGGCTTTGTGGATCCTGAAATGATTTAAGTAAAATCCATCTTTCACAAAGACCTGGGTAATGTTGTAGTACAACTTTTGCTTCTCCAGACCAAAAGGATTTCAATATGTAAAATACACATAGAAGGACACAGAATAAAGAAAACTCTTGTCACTTTTAACAATTTGAAACATAGTTTTTTCTGAATGGAAATTGCTTTGTGGACCACAATTAAATTCCAGCCTCACACCGATGATGCCCCATGGCAGTCAGTACAGATCTGACTATTTGATTTCCATGTTCTTAATATTGCCATATTGTTTCAACTGTCATTGTAATCTAAATATTTTTCAGAGTTGCCACCATTAACTAAAGTCAACAAGGTAGACAGGCATCCATGCTTTTAAAACCAAAATGGATGCACATTTCATGTTCAGTGGAATTTTAAACACCCTACTCTTCTGATTCATGTATCTACCTGTTTGTACATACACCTAATCACAATTACAACAGTGACCTGGCATGCAGTCTTTACTTGGCTGGGTTACATCAGTAACTTAAGGCCTTGTTCATTTTGGAAGCATTTCAATTTCAACGTCTACACTGCTAATCAAAAGAGCTCTGTTAATTAGCAGACTTAATTAACTCCATATCTGAAAGCAGTTTTTGCAATAACTCAGACTATTAACTTCAAGAGAATTTAGTCAGTTTATTAAACTTTTTAATGTATGGACAACACCTCTGCTCTTCTATCAAGAAAAGCACAAAGTTTGTCATAGTTGTGTATAGTGCTGTATCCCATTCAGTTAAGTGTCATAGTTGTGAAAGATGGGTAGCTGCATCACTGCACAAGTGTGACATCACTACTATTATTATTTTCATTTCAAGAGAGCTTTAAAAGCACAAGGCAGCAGCAGTCTCTAATGCCATTATGGAAATATTTAAATAACTATTTCTTACATGCATTTGTTGATTCACAATTAATAATCTTAGTAGTAAAACTAAATCCTGGTTAATAGTCGAAATACAATTCTTGATATTTGCATAGCATAACCTAAAAAGGTCGAGAATTTTAAACAAAAGATAAAAGTAAAGCATACTCCAGAAAATGAACAATGGAGAAGAGAAACCAAAGTAAACAAAACTCAAAAAAGAAAATCCAAGCTTTATTGTTTTTTTCCTAAGAAGATAAATCTAAACCAATGAATACCTTCTCGTAACCGCAGTCCCCTGTTAATTGACAGCCTTGGTGTCTCAAAACTGATGAGGCCAATAACAACATTCATTGTCTGTGTACTGTTAAATTCTCCATCAGAAACAATGAGTGTGAAGGAATCACTTCTCTCTTTCTCTCCACTATGTTGGTACAGCATCAAGCCACTCAAGACATCCTGTGAACATGAATTGACAAACCCATTTTCTAACCTATCAGCTTTTTTTTAAAAACGTTTCATGCTTCACTGATTTTATAGTTTAGCTTTACTGGACTAGCTAGAATTAACTGCAAAACAGCTTGAGGTTTTGTTGTTTCTGACTCTTGAGTATCACTGTAAGATCTCATCAACCTTTGGAATACAACTAGCTCTTCTCTTTATCAGCATGTACAGACATTGGTGTACCTAACAAATGTTTATACTATAGTAAACTGATAATAATGAGACTGCTGAGAGGGACCAAGTAAGAACTATTTGATAATGCAAATTGAAATCATATATAAAACAGAAATTTTGGCAAAACAGTGGAAATTGATTATAAGTTATAACAAAGTGTTGGTTTTCTGTCATAAAATATAGATTCCTGGTGTTTTGTAGATGAGGTGCATTCTTGTGAACAGTCAACTAATCTGCTGTTAGCACAACAAAAAGTATTCATAAAGCGATGTAAGTGGTTTCCCCTATATTCAGACATTAAAGATCCAAACAGCCTCAGCCCTCACCCTTCCCTTGAAAAACAAGTTTACTTACCTCATAAGAAAAGGTGTCTTTTTCTCGAAGTTCAGATAAAGCAACTGAAGGTTCTCCAAGAAAGTTCTTTCTCAAAAGGACACCTGATCAAAATGCAAAAAAACTAATTTAACCCCTTTACTGTTGCTTCCAAAGGCTTTGACGCACCACAAAGGGAAAAAGTTTCTTCACTGCAAAACTGCCTATAGCTAGAAAACCTCACCGGCTGACAACAATGGACAATGGGTACCACAGTGATTGCAGAGAGTATATTTATTTTAATAGTCAGAGAAAACCAAAAACCAAATTGTATAGTTAAATTATAAAAATGACAAAATCTTACTACCAAAATAAATTAGCTGCTAATGTAGGCACTAAAAACTAATGAGAGCCTACAACATCCCAAAATTTGACTGTGAATGTTAGCCTTGCAAAATTGTAAAATGAGGAAATATTAACAATAATTCAGATTTTGTGGTATTTTTTCACTATCTTTTGTTTAGTATCACCATATTAGCCACACACACACACACACACCACACACACACACACGGTTGGCTGCTATGTTTTGCATAGTAGACTTCAGGACAAAAGTAGTGGACATAAAAAATTTTTTTTAAAATTGTAAGGGTTTAAACAACACAAGATGCACCTTTTGAGTTTCCAGGAATGGAGCCTAGATGATTCCATGTTTTAAATTGTATTATAAATCAAATTTGCAAACATTTTTAATAAATAAAACTTTATGGGAAGGATCCCTGCCATGGCTCCTTCTCGTTATTTTTCGCTAACTTGCTGCTTGAGTTCTGCCAAAATGCTCTGCTTTCTACCCACATCTAATAACAAAGAGTTCCGGCAGAACTTTCCAGGTAGTGAGCTTTCTGATCTTCTCAGATATTCTTTGACAACAGGTTAAGTTACTGCTCTTACTTTTATTAATAAACTATCAGAGTCAATCTCAAAAACAAATCAAAATTCAGCAGTGAAGTTTTTCACTTACCGTAGACTGGTGCTGTGATCAGAGTGAAGATTATATCCTCTGGCTGGCTGTCAATATCAATAACATAGATGGAAGTATTGGTTAGTGTGATAAACTCTCCCTCCTTCACAAAGAGATGGTCGCTCACAATCTCAGGGATTTCATCATTTACTAACTGCAAATTAAAAGTGAGCATTTACCATATATAGCCTAGCTAATAGCATTAAGCTACCCAGTATCTGCTCCCTATTTTAGTTTTTACTATATAAGGCTCTAGACATGTTGATTCAGACAGGTATACGCTAGCAACAAGATAAGTAGTAATCTAGAAAAATACCAAGTTATAACTGACTTTGCCCTGATGTACCATAGAAGTATTCAATATGAAACAGTGTTTGCTTGTTTTTCAGAATCCCTGTTCTGACTGTGTGGACATCTCACAGCAGTGAGCCAAAAGGAGAAAGGTGTGGAGTTAGCAGCCTTGATAACCAAGTCAAGTTACCTGGGTATGGCTTAAGTCTTCTGAGCAGTGGTCAGTGCATGAGCCAATCCACAGATACCTGTGGCCTCCATCATGTGTACCCATAAAATCTGTAAAAATTCTTAATTTTCAGATGTGGGAGGAAACAAAAGTACCCAACAGAAGGCACTTGGTTGATTAATGAAGAAGGGTAAGAAGAAACCATGTTAGGGTAGGAGATATGCCAAAATGAACTGGTACCAACCAGGATTCAAACTCAGGGCACTCAATCTCAGCAATCCAATAGCCTCCTACCACCCTGATCACCTGATAAAACATTTACAATCTGGTGTTATCAGAATTTATTAAACAAATTTTTTTTTTATACTGTTTAAAATCAAGATACTGTAGATACAAAAATTGTTTTTGGCCCTTGGAAATTAAGCACAGCACACGTAAAGGTTAATAAAATAAAATTTAAAAAAAAAAAAACAAGTAAACCAACTTTACCAGTATTGAAATATTTAAATATTTTGATGGAGATATATTTGGACCATCAGTGACATAAAACTGAAATCCATCCTTGGCTTCTTCTTTTCCTTTGTGATCACTCTGCACATAGGAAACGTAGCCCT
The DNA here is from genome assembly GCA_018389105.1 of Nautilus pompilius. Taxonomy (NCBI): domain Eukaryota; kingdom Metazoa; phylum Mollusca; class Cephalopoda; order Nautilida; family Nautilidae; genus Nautilus; species Nautilus pompilius. Next base: position 604,646 of record JACATO010000065.1, on the reverse strand, counting down.
GGAGAAGATCTGTCACGGAAAACACAAGTGCTCCCTGCCGCTCATCATTAACTGTGAAGAGAGAGTTACAGCAACAACATACATACATTGTCCTACTTGTTATATTTTTTGTACACAATCTTTCCCTCTAAGTCTATGAAGTAGTGATTAGTACATTGCAACTATTGTCAATTTTGCTTATCTAGTGTATATACTGACAAAACAATGCTTCTTTAAACTAGTTACTTTTTTTCCTTAATGTACTTATTTTGATATCTGAGTGCAATACCCATTTTTAAAAGGAAAATTTTAACTAAAGATCACACAAATCCATGGTAAACCAAGAATTTCTTTCTGATCCTTTTGTTTATACTGTCACAAACACAGACACGGGGAAACGTAGACACATTACATATTTTCATAGTCATCTTAAAATAGATTTGCATACAAAGTACTCCCACATGTACAATATTAATTATTCTTGCATATGATAAAATTCATTGTCATTATTCTATATTCCATCAAATCAGCAAAGGCAGAAGAGTTCCCAAATTATCTGCTGTGCTAGATAGTGTATGCGACACGCAGAGACTCTGGTAATCCACTTAATCTGACTAGTTTAGTTTACAGATGTTTGAGAAAAGAATAAACTGGAATTTAACCCTCCATACCACATTAGTTTTTACCTCCCTTACTTAGACCATTTAGGGTACCCAAACTGAATAGTGCCAGTTATTACGTGCTTAACTGGCTTTATATGTAGTCAACACACCTGTAATGCAAAATACATGGGGTTGAAGCGATATATGAATTTGCTGTTACAAAGTGTTAATATTGATGAGAAAGGTGGTACACTGTGTTGTGGCCCTTATGGCTTAGCCTGCAATGATTAATACAGATATGGAGGATAGTTGAGTGCAAATGCAACCCAGGTAGTAAACAGAGAATTTAAATTACCAGGAACTCAGAACAAAACAAAAAAAAACCCTTTCAGGTATTAGAAAATACAATATTTCTTTAGTTTGTATGCACGAGTGAAGATTAAATCCTTTGACTGGTTCAGTGTCAACAACATACATGGACACCCTGGTCAATATAACAATTTCTCCCTCCTTTAATTAACAGAAACAGGCTCAAAAGCTGTATTGGTATAGATTTCTTCACACACTGTGAGCACTGTATCAGCCATAATGACTTCCTGTCTCTTTGCATTAATCAAAACTAAGATGAACTTTAAAAAAAAATTTTTTTTTAAATCACAAACCATGTTTTGTGTCCTGAAGCTTTCCAAATCTGGGTGGTTGGTTGATTACAATGGTGAGGTGTGATACTGTTGTATCCTCATCAGTGATGCTTATTTCATCTCCACTAATGGCTACCTCACTCCCCTCTTTGACCTAACAGGAGAGAGAAAGCTGTTTGTGGAAACGGGACTAGAAGTGTGGGGGCCATTCTCAGAAGGCTCCAAGTTTTTATTTTTTTTTTAAATTAAATTCTGTGAACCATTCATTTAAATTGCAGGGCATTTACTCAACTACTAACGAGGCATAAGTAGAATTTCAAACTGAAACAGACAAGAAATTATCTGCTTTTCTTTAGAAAGTGTGATACAGTAACCCCCTTTTAAAATAAAACAAAATTTAAAAAAAAAAATATATATATATATATATATATAACATTGACTCTTGACATTTACATTTATTTAAGGAATATACAAAGCTACATTTCAATTTAGAACAAAATGGATTGGAGGATAACAATTATTACTCATTCAATACATGAAATTAGTCAAGAGTAAAACAGATGAAAACCATGTTCTCTTGTGTATCAGCTCCTGCTGCTGTGTCACACCCAACAACAGAGGTAACCTCTCTATACACTAAAGACAACAAATCTGGCCAGCAAAGTTCCATGATCATCCATTTGAGAGACTGGCTTTCCCTGTGACACAAGTGGGTCCAGTCCTTCCAGCCTCAGCAGGGAAAACCCTCACTGGAAGAACTCTCTGTTTTTAGATGTGAGAGAAAACCCACATGACCGTCTAGTGGAGGAGGAGGAGGGGAAATTCTGCTTAGGAGGTATAGGAAACTGAGGATCAAACTTGGGGCCCTCAGCTTTGGAGAAACTCCAGAGATTTTCTTGATCTGTAACCATAGGGCTGTCAATGGGTTAGGGTCAGTGCTCTGTCAGCTGTGCCATGAGTTTAAAGAACTGGGAGCCCGTGCAAATAAGAGCACTGATTTCCAAGAATGACAATCAATGCTGCTGAATAAAACACAAAGTTTTCATTAGCAAAGAAAATTAATGAGTGTGATTGTCAGTTGTCCCCCTCCTCTTTTTTTTTTCATTTCCACATTTTCTTCATCACTAAATATCAGGAACACAGTCTGTTAACTTCAACAAACATAACTAGATTTTAGGGTAGGTTTTATTCCCACCATAAGAAAGTCCTAAACATAAGAAGAATTCAATGTTGCTTAAACAAAAAAAAAACACAAAACAAAAAACCAGAAGTTAAAGAAAATTTTTATTCTTGTAATTCGCTATATCATTGTGATTTAAGATTTAAAAAACGTTATAAGTGCAACAAGATTAAATAGTCCTCATGTACATTACAGGTAAGCAGGTGAGGTGTTGGAATACTTACTGTGAGGCTGGATTTCACAGCAACTGTGGGTGGCTGGTTATTGACGGGCATAATAAGAATGGTCAACAGCTGGTTAGGGAGAACATTGTGGCTACTGTCACTGACATTGAAGACCAACACATCGGCTATGGTACGGCTGCCAATCTCCTTGTCCGTAGCGTAGCTGAAGATACATTTTAACTGCCAAGTTGACTGCTTAGTCAATAAGAGACTGGCTCTAATTATTGCTTGTTTCCTCCAAATCTGTTGGCTGTTCATGCAGGACTTACGAAATATTTGCTGCTTGGTAAGGAAGTTATAATTATCAGTGAAGTCAGAGTATCTGAACATTTCTGCCTTAAAAAGGTCAACGTAAAGTCACCACACTCAGGTAAGAATAGCAAAGGCAACTAAATAAGTTTCAGTACAATGAGACTATATTTATTTAAATATGATTAAAACAACCACTAGAAACCCACTCACCTATGAGGTCAATCTTTAGTAGTGGCTGCAAAGTTAGAACAGTCACAAAGCATCTCATAGATAGCCAGGTGCATTTTCACAGCTGTCAAGGTGTCACTATCAAAGCCTGCTGGCTTATGGGGTTAAGGAAGCGAGATATCCCCACAGAGCCAGAAGCAGCATCCAGGAAAATTTTTCTGCTTTCTAAATATGAACTTGGTGGATGTTATTAACATCTGTTTTCAGGGGAGAAACAACATCTGAAGGAAGACTCCTTCTAACCAAGAAATGGTGAGATACACCTTATCTCTAGTCAATGAGACAATGGCACACAGATTGTACAGCAGCTACAGGAAGTTTACTTCTCTCTCTCTGGACATCCTAGTAAAATGTGTAGAACTTGAGGTCTGCATTAATTTTTGGCTTTGATATTTTTAGGAATAAATGAATAAGCAAAGTACACATCAACTGATGCTTCATCACAGAGTGCACACTTATGATTTAGTATATTAGAAAAAACATCCTTTTCTGGTGCCCTGAAGATACAAAGCCTGGGCATATCATTGCTGAATATTTGCCAAATAGTAAAAACCCTGACGAACTGAGATTCCTGCAAATGGGAAATGACCTGGTGTTTAAAAATAATTTTTCTTTTGAAATTTTGCGCTAAAAGTAGAAGAAGAGCAAAGTGCTTTTACCTGAGAGCGCCACTGTTAATGTCAGCCTGGGTAAAGCTGCTGTTTTTCTTCAACAATCGAGGTAGCTGCCCCTTCAAAACCAGCTGGCCTTTTTCAGGTGATGATGCTACTGTGATAAGTATTCTTTCAGGTGGATCCTCCTTGTCTGTAAAACCAAGGCTGTCGTTCCCTAACTTGACAACTCCACCTATAAGAAACATACAATTAATCTGCAAAAAACACTCAGATAAAACCCGGCTGAAATAGCGAGCATTGTGTAATGGTGGAGTTCAGGTGGTTTTAATTTAAGCAAATATGTAGTTACTGCAGATAGGCATAACTATGGCAAACAGTTCAGAGGGGAAAAAAAGAAGCATTGATGTTGTCATTTTAAATGAAGTTACCTTCAGACACATTGGCTTTTTGTGAAGCTGTAGGCAAGAGAATAGGTGCTGCCCTGTCTGCTGCAATCATCTTGACCAATACCTTGGCTGTGGTCTGGTGTACACCATCAGTGATGGCAATCCAGAAGCTGTCATGGTCATCTGTGTTAGACCCACTGTGAGCATACCTGAATGAGCTGCTCATGAGCTCCTCATAAGGAAACTCATTACCTGCAAAAGACAAGTCGTTTTGCTGTCACACCTGTTCCCCATTTTGTAGTGTCCCTTCACCCACCCAAAGTTTACTGCCAGCACCAGGTCAAAATTCAACAACTACATTTGTGCTGAATTCCCTTTGGTGCAAAAATTTCAGTGTAGACAATATCCAATAAGTTGCTTAGCTTGCACCCTGTGAGTATTATAATAAACATGATTCTCCATATATATATATATATATACAGAGAGAAGAAGAGAGAGAGAGAGAGATGATGATGATGATGATGATGGTGATGGCGCCAGTATATATAGAGAGATGATGTCAGTATACTCACAGAGAGCGAGATATGACGTAATATATAGAGAGAGAGAGGATGGAGAAAAAGAGAGAGAGAAGAGAGAGAGAGAGAGATGATGATGATGATGATGATGATGATTATGATGATGATGAGAGGAGAGAGAGAGATTGATTAACAAAAAGAAACAATTTCAGTGCAGTGTCAACATGATTCCTGCATCATTTACCACTGAACATGCTATTTACAAAATAAAAAGTTTTTGTTAATATTTCTCTGGATTACAAACACTAACAAAATCAGCAACAATAACTTTCTTCTAAGAAACTGGCTATAACTTACCTTTTCTCAAACGAATTTTTCTGCCGTTTTCGTACTTTTCCAGTCTCCCATGCCTCGGTTCTTCAATGATCTTGATTGTTAGCTCAGACATTTCTGTGTCTGGGTCGTGGATGGTGATCACGTTTGCACCAACGGGAGCTGTGCCAGATTTTGCAACAACAAGCTGTAGGGAAGAGTTCTGCAGTTTAGGTGCTGTGCTATTTGCAGGTATGATACGAATCTGGTACTCCTCCTCTGGCTGCCTCCTCCCGTTCACAGCATTTAAGGCTGAAAACAGCACAGCAAAGTTAAATTAGATCAACCACAATAAATCAATGATTCCATCAAAAATCAGCTAATCCATAATGGTTAAAAGTCAAAAGTATATATATATATATATATATATATATTTTTTTTTTAAAAAAAGAAACTCTATAAGAATTCGCAGGGTTTGAACCTAGTTTCATCATCAGATGATACATTATTATCCTTCCTTTTTTAACAATAAATATGGATACATCAAAATCAGTGGGGTTGGGATATTTTAAAACATTTTTTAATTCCAGTTTGACTAAAAAAAAGTGCACAACTGGTTCATTGTTGAGAATATTCATGCTCTCTGTTTTCACTAACTGGTTTGGTCAATTGTATGATGTGCCACCAATGTTAAGAACCTATTTACCTTTATACACACCTTTCCAGAAAAGACTTTAAAACTTCAATCCTCTATAAATTAGATTTTTTTTCCTTCACATGCCTATGCCTACAAGGTGGGGCAGGGGAACAACCCCAGTGATAAAGCAGTGCTGTAGTTATCTCCTAAGTCATTGCCAGTCTTGCACTATGTGGTTGGGGGGTGGGGCTCAGCACTTTTGACTTTGGCCAAGAAATCCCTACTAGAAGTACTTCATTTTTTTAGATGTGGGAGGAAACCCATGTGGCTGGCTGGCTGGCTGAAGAAGGGTGAGAAGAAACTGTGGTTCAGGCCTAGTCTGCCACCAGACCATTGCACTCTCCAGCATATATTTATTACCACTATTCCCCTTGGTAAATCTTCTTTCATCATTTGCATAAGTTATCTGTGAAATTAGTGGAATCCATGCGTAAACTGCATATGTACTCTAAATAAAGCCTAACAATTTATACAGAAACCAAAACGGCACAGAATACATCAGGTAAACAACCCTCAGCTGATCGGCTTTTTTAAGAAAAATATTGTACTTTTATTATAAAATAAAACATTTTTTTTGTAGTAGGCATTACTATTAATTACAAAGTTAAAGAATTAAAGTAAAATAAACAGCTAGTACTGGCTGAGTATTTTTATTCATTTTACATGAATATAAAGTGCTGCACAAAAGAAATAAAATGAAAACAGAACATCCAACACATCGTTCTTCTGGAAATCACAGCCCCTGCATACATTGCAACTGATATTCAGTTTTATCCCAGCTTGTGTGTGTGCAGCCAGTCAGCTTCCCTCAGGGGATTTTCTGTTTTTTTACTAACCATACTACTTCAGTGAAAGTTGAGGCTTACTTGCAAATTTAAAACCCACATTCCTCTCTTTGGAATGAAGGTTTCCAGCAGGGGGTCTGAAGATTATTTTTTTGTTGTTGATTTCCTTTTGAGTGAAGACAGTGAGAGGTTGAAAGGGCCTGTCCACATGTTCGAGAGATCCCTCATTCTTCCCCAAGGGTGTGGTAACTGTGTACGCTGTGTCATCACCGTCTGCCCCAGAAAATCGAAGCTTCAGTGGAGACAAATGATTTTCCAAAACCTGTAATTACATTCTTTTTTAAATTATTTAAAGACTGCAATGCTAAACAAATTCTGAAATTCTTCAAACTCGACTTAAGATACTCAAAACCTCAAATAAACTCAATCGAGCATGAAGGTGCAGAAAAGCCTTTAGAAAACAAAATCCTGCAGATGGACTTTGGAGAGCAAAGAGAAGGAAGGGGGTTAAGTTAACCTAGACTTCCATTGACCACTGTAATAACTTACTGTCATGCTATAGTGTAGATCAGGAGACAGAATTTCTGCTGAGCCTTCGTCAGTTGTCCCAGAAACAGCAATGTGAAATTCCTGGTCTCGTAGAATGTTTGGCGGTGTGCTGCTATCGGCAACCTGAATAAAAACAGTGTGAAAGCCATGAAGAGATAAGAAAACTCTTCATCTAGGTTCAGAAAGCACTTCAATTTCTTATGGAGGCTGTCTAAATAAAGGTCACTGATAGCCACGTGTATTGGAAAATTTCCAGTATTAATACTTTAATCATCACCAACCTGTGTACTATATATTTCTTTTAGTTAACAAGCATAAAAATATATCTGAATTCTATTCCTTCCCAGTAAATCCTTTTTTTCTCAACATGAGCAAGTTTGTTTGTTTTTCTTAAATACACCATAGAATATCTGAACATTTGTTAGGGTATTCATAAGTTACACCCCTGAGAAACCTTTATTTGTGCATGTTCTACCTTTAAACAGATCATGTGATGAATCAAAACAAATAAATATCAAATTTTAATATTTAAATAAATGTCCTCATGTTCTGAGAATAACTGAGAAACTTTTTGCATTCTTTGTTGGTTCTGGTTTTCCTCAGAGCAGACTGCAGACATTTGTCAGTCAGATTACATTTTCACAGGTATACTTGCTACCGTGCTATGAAAACATAATAAAACAAAGAAATGATAACGCCAAAAAATCTTTAGAGATTCTGAACAATACATTATATTGAAAATATACATTTAAATCAATATCTGTCAGTCTCTGTATGAACACTATAACAAGTTTATGTTGTCTCTCAAACTATTTGATTCCTATCGGTCAAATAGTGAATATCTGACAGCTTTTTAGCTTCTGGGTGCACGACAATTGAACAGCTTCAGTATACGCACAGTGAAAGTATTTTGACAGTTCATCTTCAGAATATGTCACCGCTTTTATAGGCAAGAAAACAGAGAGAAACATTAACGGCCTAACTATATTGGCATAATCTATCTGTATGTTTGAAAAATGTTTTTTTTTTTTAGAGAAAAAGAAAACTTTCATCCCAGACAACTACATCTTTAAAGAAATAATATAACAAATATAGAGAAAACCAACAACAACAACAAAAATACCTGAACGGACTTCTTGTGATGAATGTTCTTTAAAAAAGTTAAAAGATATATATATATATATATGAGAGAGAGAGAGAAGAGAGAGAGAGAGAGAGAGGAATAAATACCTGAAAAGTGAACATGTCAGACTTGCTTTTCCCACCATTGTGTTTGTACCAAATTCTTCCATCGTTGATGTCTTGCTGTAAAAACCTTAGCATCCCAAATGCCATTTGACCGTTCCCTAGTGTCTTCCAGCCTCTTCTCGGACCAGTCTCTGGTACAGCAACAATCATCATTATCTCACCTGAATGCAAAAATGCTAAACTAGTTATCCCAACAGGGCAATGAACCAAGAATATCAATTTTGATAATTTAATCATTTCCAAGGATTTATGAGAAAGATAGTGAAATTAAATGGAGGTGAATCAATAGAAATGTTTGCTAGGATAATTAACCCTCCATATACCATGCCAGTTTTTACCTTGCACTCCAGCCAAAAGCACTAGTTAATATCTCTGGCTGAATATTTGATCCAATATGGTCATCATGAAAAAGATGAGAGGTTGGAGCAATAGGTATTATATTAATAAGAAAGATACTATGTATCATAGCTCTATGGCTCAATCTGTACTGAATGGTACAAATATGAAGGGTAGTGGGGTTCTAAATGCACCCCAGGTGGTATACAGAGGGTAAAAGAACACAAGAAATTTCTAAATAAACAAAATGCAAAACAAAGCAAATTAACAATACTAATTTTTGAATTGTAAGAAGAAGAAAAAAGGAGCATAACTTTAGCTCTTTCACTATCTCTCTTGATAGGAGTTAGCTATGGAAATGATGAACAGTTCAGATGCCATTTGCAGCTTCCACTATGATATTCTTGCATTGCAAGATTTGGAAAAAAAAAACAAACAATGGTTTAAACAGTACCAAAGATTATTTATCTTACAGAATAGGGTCCAGTGAAGGTAACAATTTATACAAGTATTAAGGAAGATGATGCCACCTGGGGATACAGTTTGCATTGATGTGCATCAGAAAAATACTGAACTTTCTTGAAAAAAATAACTTAATTTATTCTTTCTTAAATATTAATTTTATTTCAAATCCTCATAATGGGATTTTAACATTTGCTCCCTAAACCTAAAACTTATATTTCTGTAAATTTAATTTTACGTGTATTATGCATAAAAGGTTAAGACTCTCCCTTATTCAATAAAGGAAATGTCACTATTAATATTATCCATATTTTATAATTTAAAATACATTTTTTTAATTCAAATTACATAACATACTTGGTAAACTTTCCAAATATTCTTTGCATCATCTTTTTATCTACTAAACATGATAGTTTCATTGGTAAAAATTACATTTAATTTTAACATCTAATTAATTAACGTGTAATGATGACAACAGAAGAGAATGAGCCAGCGATGGAGAGAGAGTTTATTTATAAGTAAACTCCGATTTTAAGTGAAATCTGTTTGTTAATCTTTAGATGCTTGCTATTAATTAAAGTGCATCAAAGTAAAAAGGATGAATAAAGTAACTGTGATCTGTTGTTCCTGCAAGGGGAAACAACCCAGATTGATTTGTGACTTTTTTCACCATTTGGGTTGCAATAAATTCTATAAATATCATGAGAATTTTTATGCCAATTTAAAAACAAACAAACAAACAAGCAAGTATTTGGACATATATTTCAAATAATTAAAAATCTTTTATTTACAGTCTATAAGACGAGCCAGGCAAGCTTGCTCCCAAGTAAAAATAAATTAATAAATGAATTTCTGGCTGATATTGAATAAGTACAACTTGCCTTCTTTAGGATTACTCTGTGGAGGCTGCAGAGTAAAGATAACATCATCTCTCTTAGTTTTCTTCTTGTTCATGGATACAGCCTTCAACAGATTATTTGTTATCTGCAACATTCCACCTGACTCCACATGGGCCACCCTATTAATCAGCACCATTGGTAACTTGCTGTTCTGAAAGGAATTTATATTTTCTTACCATCAGTTAAACTGCACAGCACAAATAACATTTACATCATGAACTAGGATGGGAGGAGAGAGAGAGAGAGAGAGAGAAGTATTCTGAAAAAAAAAAAAACAACAAATAGATAAATAAATAAAATGGCATTATTTTTAGTAGGTGGTGTAATGGCTTACAGAATTGATTAATTAAGGGGCTGATTACTGTAGAATTGAAGAATTTATTGATTACGGACTGGATATTGTAGGTTGAATAATTCATTAGTTGAGAAACTGATTACTGTAGAATTGGGGAAATGATTGGTTAAGTGGCTGGTTGGTTTAGGTTACAGAATTGATAACTAATAATTCTAGTTAAACACCAGCTTAAATGAAAACAAAGATTTACTGGAAGAAACCAAAACTTTCCTCGACTAGAACAATATTCATATTTGCACATGCAATGGATAATACTGATAATGGCAACAAGAAAAGATGTGACAAACAGATTTGGTTATTAGTTCTAAAAACAAGTTAGTAAGTTAGTGGGAAAAGTCTAACTCCTTACTCTCAAGAAGTAACACATGGCTGAAGTAAAAGCTTGATGCATAATTCAATGACTAAGCAAGGAGGCTCTCTTTTTTTTAATTCTGTAAAATTTCACCTGTGTAAATTTTCTCCAGGTACTTCATTCTAATAAACAAAACCCAACTTCAGCAATAGCCACAAACCGACGGAATCAGTCCGTTTCTCAACATAAAAGAAAAAAATACATGAAACCTACCTTTGATCTGAGTATGATGTCTAAAATGACATTAAGGATGTTGTACCCATCAGAAGCCTGGATCAAGACCATGTCAGATTTCTCTCCAGATCTGGATGATTTATTGTGCTGATATCCTATCTGATCAGACTGAAGTTTAGCCAATGGGAAACTCTGGACTGGAGATTTGTGAGAGAGATAAACAACCTGACCATAGTGGGGACCTTAAATAACAGAAATAAAACAAAGAAGGGACAAAAATTTTACTGATGCTTATACTGTGAAACTCATTTTTAGCTTCAGTCTCAACAAACAAGAGGATTAAATAGTGGTAAAGAAAACTCAGAATTCATACTTAATTTTAAAAACTTATTTCTATCTAAAGACAATAAAAGATGCATAATTAAAACAACTAAAGACTAACAAAAGAAACCTGTTTTACAGCATATACACAAAAAGAAAAAAATACACATACACTTATTTTCAATGCATTAGAATATTTGTTTTTTGATTATAGGAAAGGATGCTGCTGAACTTTTGATTATATACAGTAAGCTAAAAAAAAGCTCAGCTAAACTTTGCTCCTAAGAGCAATTTCAAAAGTACCTTCAAGCACATTAAGCATCACATTTCCACTGGTGGCAGATGTAAAGTTCAGCACACTTGGTTTGATTGGAGTTGTCTCCCCAGTATGAGCCAACAGATCTTTGTTCTTCACCAGATAGAGAGATCCTTGGGAAACAGCCACAATTTCAACTTCTTCTGCTTTACTGAACAACTGTCGGTCACTGGCCTTCAACACAATTGAATCTGAAAAAAAAAAGAATTGTGCCAAAAAAAAAGGGGGTCCTTTAGCTAATTGTTCGGGAAGTGTATTTGTGGAAGGTATACAGTAGCTTACCAAACTCAATCAAAGTTGCCAATAATCTAAGGAAGCAATTATCTAATGAGAGAAGAAAATTCTCAACCAATCAGACGCCATTAACAGTAGCCATGAGAGCAATCATCCACGGCTGCTGCTTCTTGGAAAACCCTTGTTTTGACATCCAAGATTTTACCTAGGTACAATTACAAGCCATTCAAGAATTAAATATGAAACCTCCACCTTAGATGTGGAAGGAAACTCATGCAGCAGGCTAGTAGAGTGAGAAAAAAATCACTAAGGGGAGGTAACCCAAACCAAGCTGGCTGCCCATCTATACTTAAAATGACACTAAACTGACAAAAGACTTGTTGTTGGTAAATGGATGCTGGTGCAAGAATTTTTAAATCATGAAGAATTATTACTCCAGCCAGCCAGCCAAGAAACCATTAGTATCATGAATTTGGAAGTTGAGTTGTTTTACAGATCAGAGGCTATACAAGTAGAACATAATCAGAAAGCTTGCTAATGTAAACAATAAATAAATAAAAACAAAGAGAAGTCATCAAGAGGTGTAACGAAAGAAAATTAATGAATAAATTCAGTTCCTAAGAGTCAAGAAGTAAACAAATGCACAAAAATTAAAAGGAAAGAAACAAAACAATGATGACAACAGAACTTGCTAAGTGTTTAACTACATACATAAACTTTCACCAGATTCCAGGTAAACTCACCTTTGCTTTGTGTGTGTGAATGAGGAGAGTAATAGACTTTACCAGCCTTCAGATCTGTCCAGGTAAAGCTCTCCTCCTGGTGAAGTACCTGGTCAATGGTGTCAACAATTCTCACCAGCCGTCCGTTATTTGGCGGCTTGATCAGGTAAATCTCAAGCTTTTCGTCAGCTGTATCTGGATCAGTCAGATAGATTACATCCTGGAGGGAGGTCAACACCAGACCATCTGTTAAGTGTACCTGCCCAACAACCTGAAGCACTGGTGCAAAAGTGTTTTCTGAAAAGGACCCATTAAAAATCAGGTTTACCGAAAGGAAATAATTATAATAAAAAAAATATTTAAAAAAAAGATTTCTAGAAAATAATTCAATACAATTTTCCTCTTAATTTAAAAAGATAGTAAACACAAAGTAAAGTTCCTGACCAAGAATGATATAATGGTAGCACCTGACTGTTTCTACATTATCTGGGTTTTTTCAAATGTGCAAGGTCTGGCTTACAAGGTTCTTCAGTGGTGAACAAGGCTGTAAATCAAAATCAGCCAAAGATCTTTCAAGTTACCAAAACTGTTTGAATGAAGATTGAGAGACTGTGGATCAGTCTTCAAGACCTCTCAGCGAGTTTGATGTAGGTCCTGTGGGTAATGAATCGCCTCAGTTCTTTACTAAAGTTTTTCCATGCTGGATGGATGGATGGATGCAGACAGAGAGAGTGGGCATGTTTCCCCCTCCACCACATATGTCTCTTATTCATTGTTATACATCCCCATTCTCACAGGTGCTGCCAGAAAAAATTTCAAATTTATTTTCTTACAAGATATTTCTTATCTCACTCCCTTGTTTTGTACCAAACTGTAAATTTTCTTTTTCACCTTCCTTCCCACAGCTTCATTGCCTGATGTCTCCCTCTCTGGCTGCCTTTTTTACTTCGGTCTAACAGTAAAGGGCATCTTCCTTTGTTCAATTAACTACACAGTTGCTATTACCTTGAGACTGAATATCCAGGTATCCAGACAATTGTGTCAATTCATTTCACATAAAGTAGAACATCCATACTGCTCATGATGAGAACAATATTAATTATTCAGAATTCATTATGTCATTATTATTAAGTACAGTAGAGAATCATATTTATATAAATTAACAAGATTTTAATGCCTGTTTTTTAAAAACATAAAAATTAAAAGGATTTTAAAATATCTACAAAAATGAATGAATGAAGGATGTTGTTACCGAAAATAAAAAGTATGCAACGTTTCCACTTGGCAAATAAAAATCTTACCCTCACACTTTCTGTTGAGTCTATCCACAAAGTACCCATAACCACAGGTCCTAACACAAACATCGTTCTTCAGGTACATCCCTCGGATACAAGCTGTGCACGTCTCTTTATTGCTGCACTGGATGCAACCAGAACCACATTCTGTAAACCCAGTTTTGCAAAATAAAGATGAAATTTAATAATAAAATAAAAGTTTATTCACGTAAAGACACACGCCTGATTAATCTATAGAGGCCTTTGAGGTTGAATGATTAAAAGGTACTGACTGCTTCTTAGTTTCAGGCTGCTGTGGAAGATTAGTCGGCAATAAGGAACAGATTTCTCTACAAAAAGGGGTTCATTGTATGGCAACTTGTATTTACAAAGGAGCCGTGTAATAGAACTGTTGTTGGTTTTACCCCAGGGGACGACAGCTGTTGTCATCTTACTCTTCTAGAGAGTTGAACAGCAGCTTCAGCCAACAATATAACTGATGGCAGTGGCTAGGTTTGATGGTTTGTGCATTTAAAACTTTAAAAAAATTATTATTATTATTATTACAATCCTTTCCTTTCAGTAGAACGTTATGATGATGATGATACAATTATGTAAATAAAGCCAATTAGTCAACACAATAATCATACAACTTATTTTCCTGAGGAAAAAAAAAAAAATCTAAGTGTTTTTGAAAGGAGTTCCATTACCCTTAATTACTGAAACTATGGAAATATCTTAAACTGTTCCTCCAGGAAGTTAATTTTTAAATATATAAAGAACGTTCAAATAAAACCCGGCTGAATAACCATTAAGACAATATTATTTCAGCCAGGTTTCATTTGAACATTCTCAGTATTTGGGGAGTCATAGAGTGAATAGCTATGCATTTATATGCATGCATTGAGGTATGGCGACCATTTATTTATACCTTGGTACCTTGTTGGGAGTGGGCAGGGAAATGGTTTGGTAAACTGGACCAATTCCTTCAGCAAACACTGCTATACATAAACATATATACTCACCCTTGCAGACGGCATCAGCACCAGCATACTTTCCTGGACCACATTCTAGCAGACAGAGCCCATCTGATAGCAGCAGAGGTAATCTGCATCGGGTGCAGGATGCTGGATCGCTGCATGCAAGGCAGGACGGCCCGCAGCCTGTGGTCAGAAAAAGGAAGATACTGATCATGTGTTGATCGATTACCAGCATCAATACAGCCAATTGACAAACGAATCTGTTTTTGTAGGGTTCACTCCTGAGGAGAAGAGACTGTTCTGGTGTGGAAAACTTATTTCTGCAACTGGTCTTTCTTTACTTGGTCGTGAACCCTAACCCACCATGTACCATGTCAGTTTTTACCTTACTTACACCACCCAACTCCAGTCAGTACGCCCACAGTGCAAAACATAGGACTGGAAAGTGGTACATGGATTTGTCTGTCACTACAAAGGGCCAAACTAAGATGGTGGTGTGTGCCACGACCCCAATGGCTCAACCTGTGCTGAATAATAGAGAAATAGAGTAGTGGAATGCAAATGCACCCTTTCCCAGGTGGCATACAGATAGAGGGGTTGTGTCGCTGCTAGTGGAGCACTTTGTCCAGCTGATGTGGTGATTACAGCGCACAATGAAATGTATTAAGATCATTCAAATGAAACCCAGCTAAAATATCAGCACCATAATGATGCAAAACTTTTGAAAGCCAATTCCCCTCCCCTCAAAAGTCCCCATTTGGCTGTAATAAATACATGAAAGTAAGTAACAGGTTTGACATCCGAGTGACTACACCCAAGCCACATAAGTGTCCTTTGCCAGACTGAACTGAACAGAGACTTGTGCAAAAGAGGGTCCATCCCCATCACCTAAGCATCATTTCAGATAGTGATGCTGGTTCAACAGCTAAACAGTTACTTTGGATGCAACACTTTAATTTTGATCAGTCAATGGACAAAATTAATGTTGTTTGAAGGATTTTATCTCCCTCTTGTATACACAAGTTAATCAAAAGACACAGGAATTAAAGATCCTTAAGTTTTATATATATATATATATCCATATTTTTAAAATCCCTGGGCTTCCATCCCTATTCTTTCTAAGCGTTTACTCTTCAACTGTGTTTTCTATGTGAAATGTTCCCTCAAAAACCAAACACCAAGTCTAAAAAATTGGGGGATAACAAGTCTGCTAACTCTCTCTTTTTTTGCTTTAAAGGAAGAAAAAAATCTAATGAGCCCAGAATGAAATTTCTTTAATACAAGAAAAATATTTTACTTCCATCAATGAAGCCAAAGAAAAAACCACCTCTCAAGTTCTCAGCTAAATCCTCATATTTCACGTTTTCCTTATGCTGAGGAAAGCAGAGCATCTGTGTTCATAGATAAGATAAGTAAACAAGCCCCCACAAACACCTTTTTCTGTATAGCCGGTTATTAGTAGACTTTAACTCTGGGCCTACTGTACAAACAAGATTCCCCTAACACATTCTCTTTTTTCTTCAAGAAAACTAACTTTGTACCCTTTTCTGTTTTGGACACTTTAATAGAGGGATAAATTATTCAACTTTATCTGAAGTTGTTGCTGCAACAAGGTTAGCTGACTGCACCTATTCAGGTTCATACAGATTTGATGATGCAAAACTCAAGGTTGCTTCCATTTCAAAAACCCTTACTCACATTGCACATCAAATCCATAAACATTTATTATTTGGCCTGTATCATTAAAACAAAAAAGTGGGGAAAATGGCTTATTGATTTTTATCCTATGCATGACATTTTAAAATTATTTGAAAACAGGAAATTCATTGAGTTTCTAAGCTTCTAAAACATTGTGAATACTGTAATTAAGTAATTGTACTGTCTTGCTGAAAAACTACTTTCAAATATCTTACTACATAAAAGAAAATATCCAGATTACTAAAGCAAAAATCCCTTACCTTTATAAACTTCCAATTCTTATTACTATTACCAATAGTAGTGGTATTATGAAAGACTAAGCACCCAACTCGGTTTGGCCTAGCTCATTTCATGGTTTCTTCTCCTCCCTCATGAGGTATTTGCATGAGTTTCTTCCCACATTTAAGAAATAAAGAGTTTATACCCAGCATGAAAAGATTAAGAGAGCCCACAATGTGAGTGAAGGTTCTCTGTAGTCTATCTTAGATCATGGATGATGACAACTTTAAGTGATATTGTTTTGCTTGTAGGAAAGATACACAATGCGATCCAAATTCAGCACAATTCCAACAGTGCAGTGTCTGGTAGTAATTCTCACCATGCAGTAATTGGTTTCCACTTTCTCTCTTTTCAGAAAATGCCTCCCATCAAAAAACAAAAAAAATTAGGCACTGAAATTTCACTTTTGACGTCAACTTATTTTTCCACAAATGAAAATAAAGGGTATAGAACTCAGCCAAATTAACTACACCTTTAAAAAGAAAACTGATAATGAAAATTACCATTTTAAAAAGGCATTGACTTTATGAATAACAAATATTTTTTTTATGCAACAATATTATTTTACTTTTTACATTAATTCTGCATTGGTGCCACCTTAGCACTAACCAGAAAAGGGAGAGGTAAAGAACAAAATTACTTTGATAGGTATACAAGCTGCTTGTTATATTTTAAAAGTCTAGAAGGATTGTGCTCATGTAAGAGATGGCTCACAGTTTGTTCCACAAGCAAACCAAGCATGTCTATTTAGTAACTTCCATGTCTATGGATATCCAGAAGCTGTGTGTCAAAGGTCATTGATGCAAGTAGATTTTCCCCTCCTCCTCTCCCAGTCAGTGTGATTCAGGCTCATGCCATCTTGTGCAATATTTCTAAACAACACATAGGCCAGGGTCCTTGTAAGTAATTTCCATCCACTTCATAAGCTTCATAAGGCCACCCTTCACTAGCTATATAAAGCACCCTGAATGACCATGCAGCAACAGCAGAGTATATTCCCAAAAAGTACACATCTTTTCTTCTCAACAAAAGTGGTTCCAGACCCCTGACAGACATGCAGTCCTACCTCAATGAGTCAGATATTGCTTACCACGAGGTTGCTATAAGAAAACATTTGTCTGAGACTTTAAAAAATTTTCTTGCATTATCATGGGCATTCAGCACTGCACACATAATATGCAGAAATCCGGCCCACAGCTCTAAATGCAACATTGGTTTGTGCATAATAAACTCAATAGTCGTGTTCTGCTGCTGACATTTCCTGTATGAATCTCCGAAAAAAACTCTTGTTCAAATCTAGCTACCCTATTTAAATAAAGATTATTGTAGCGATCAATAGGAAAGAATCAATTTAAATCACTGCTCAGTGTATAATAAAAGCAAAGTCTGTAAGCAGTTAATATACTAATTCTACTGTAATCATTAATTGTAGATTTCATTCTTCCCCTTATCGATAACTTATTAATGAGACATAATTAATTACAACTCAAGCAGAGAATTACTCAATCAACTAACTAAATAATTAGTAAAAGTATTTATCATTCTCATTTTATTGTCATGCATTAGTTATTCCTATGCAGTTTTCTAACACTATTAGCTCATTTCATATTGTGCTAATTACTATATAGGTGCTGTGAGATTGCATTTCAGGAATGGTCTACACATGGGTTGGATCCCTTGGAACTTTTTATCTTACACCAGCCTACATTTTCATGCCATAACCTCCTGACCTCAGTTTTGCTTACACTCAATGAGAAGAAATTTTAATTTGTTTACACTTAGCATCTGCATTAATTCCTGTAAATCCAAGTTGGTTCATTTTAACGGAACCTGTGATCTTTTGATTGCCAGTCCCTTTCTATCGCTTCCCTTGTTGGGAGTTACCCTCTGACTCAAACCAGCATTTGTACAGTGGGTTAATGACCAACATGATTCATAACCTTCTATATAGCACCTGGATGCATTTACAAATCTGTATTGCTCCTGTGACACACACACATATACTAACTTCCTCATTAATATAACCCTTGTGATGACAAACTTGTATCACTCTAACCCATGTTTTGCATTATGAGTATATTGACTAAATATCAGTCAATTCAACAGAAACACTAACTGGTGTTTCTAGGCTTGAGTGAAGCATAGAAGCTAAAACTGACATGGTATACATAAGATTATGGTACTGAAATTCAAAAACCAACAGGTAGCTTATGAACATACTTGTGGCTAGTTTGTCTCCATGTTATTGCTTTCTGTGACATCATCATTTCTGTTTCCTAGATATAACTGGACTTAACCTTATTTAGATTCCACATATTGCAGTAACTTTTTGTTGACCTTTTATTGTACTATTCTGATTAAGGCTCTACTTTGTTTTTTTTTTCAGATATAGGAGAAAAAGCACACACGCACACACACACTCAGCAGCATCATCATCATCCATCATCATCTCTCTCTCTCTCTCTCTAGCTGAGATACCTGGCACTGCATAGGAAAGAATGGCTTTAGGCCAACGTGTGGTAGCTTAAGGAAAAAAAACTATTTGCAGTATGTCTTACATTCACAAGTGAGTTGCGCATTTTTCCAACATCCAGTGATGCTTTCTTGATAAACTCTAATTCAAAAGGGTTAGTGCTCACCTCTGCATATGTTGTCCTGCAGATATTTCCCAGGACCACAGGTATATAGACACTGATGTCCTGAAGGATATTTCTTTGGATTAGAGCACTCAAAGCAGACGGGTGTGTGGCTGTCAGCACTGATATGACAAGATCTGCAGCCAGCCTCACAATCTGTTGTAAAATCAAGATGTTCTCACTGTTAATAAGAAGTGTAATACACATAATGTTCATAATCGAGGTTCTAAACACCACCACCCCCTTAAGAATTTGATTTCTTCCAAAAAGCCTTTACACATTAAAAGAAGTCATGCTGGCAAATCTTCATTTACTCCTGGTGGAAGGATTACACTCGTTCTGGTTCTCAGAAAATTCTTTAAGATAATTCATCTGCAAGTATATCATGTTGTAATTATAATGAAAAAAAAAAAAGAAAGAACCAGCCAAAACAACATTTTTCAATAAATAATTTTAAAAAATCAAAGTTAAGAAATAAATATAATTAGTTAAAAATCAAGTTTCAAAATATGGGAAGTAAATAAAAGGGGGTTTGTTCATGTTCAGGCTAAAATGAGCTTGTGTGAAGGTGTGAGAGCCATCAAAGCTGAGACTGGGTTTCTACACATAATCCCAGAAACCTTTGACACTTACAATACTTCCATCAGCAGGCAGGATTTACTCACCTCGGCAATTTCCATCAGGCTGTATGTACTGTCCTGGGGGACAAGGCATCATGCAGTGGCCATTCATCACCATGGCTCCACCATGGCATGACCTACATTCATCCTTGGACCCACCAGTGCAGGAGAAGCAACTGGGGTGGCAAGCTGTAATTGGTGAAAGCAAAAAAAGCATTGTGTATGCCACCTAATGGAAGATGTGTACCAACTTGGTCACGTAAGCCCCAAACTTTCGTGTGAATCTGATGCCCTTTCCTCAATGTCTGATCAAATTAGGCATATTCTGTAGTATAGAAAACTCCCCCATTCAAAGATATAAAAGAAAGTTCCTATGGTTAAGACCAGAACCAATATTTCCAAGGTATCCCAGTAACAAGAGTGTAAATACACATTTACTATTTTTTTAAAATATCCACTTGACAAAAACAAAAAACAACACTGAATTTTTTACACCAGGTTGAAACATTATTCACCATTGAGAATTTTTAGTTTGGAAGTGCCAATCATAAGCCTATCCACTTTATTTCTGAATAAGGTGGTTTTTCAATACTCCCTGGGCTTATCACATGCCCAACAATATGGTTCTAGACTTGCACAGTAACTAGTGTGCACACACGAGTCAACAATGAAATGTTCCTGACACCTGCGCAGGTAGTGAGCCAAGAATGGACACAGTTCAGGTAGCATGGCCGTCCAGCTGTTAGTCTGCAGAGATCAAGAACCAAGGATCCAAGTTTGACGTAGCTTCCTGGCATCCTGTTTTCTCTTTCTTCTCACTCTTCTTCACCGGCTCATGGGTTTTCTCTGGTTTTCTCCCTTTTCTAAAAAAAAAAAATTAAGATTTCTAGTAGGGACTTCCCTGCCAAAGTCAGAAATGCTGGCCTCCTCTCCCATGTGTCACAGGATTGGCAAAGCATCTTAGCAGCCAGCTGTGGCAGTGTGCTCTCCTTTAGGCATCAATGTACAAAAAAAAAACCATCTGTGAAACAAGAAGTTTCTTAAGACCAAAAGCCAAATGACCCTTCTTGGTGATTTTTTATGACTTTCATTGCATCAGCAACCTGAAGCCTTTTAAAACTGCACATGTTGTTAATATAAGAGAATGAGAGTGGGCACTATAATACTACTTACCAAAGCAGACACCAGTATTAACATAAAAGCCATTTGGGCAAGCAGCCAGGCACTGGCCAGCATGAAGGATATAGCCCGTCTCACAAGCCGCACAGGTTTTACCCCTACCGGCACACACCCTACAGTTCCTTGGACATGCTGCAACCAAAAATTAAAAAAAAAATAATAAATAAAATGAATGTGTAAGCACCTAAACTGTTTGTGTTTTTTCCGTTGTTTGCTGACAGGTGGTTTGAGGACAAGTATGAACAAACCCCTGGCACAGCAACAGCAGCCTGCAATATCCATTTTAGAAAGCTAAGTTACAGCATCAAAGTGGAATTACTGTATTTCTCCACAGCCTCCATGTTACTAAAAATCTTATATGCATTTACTGGTTTGGAAAAGATAAAATACTAGAAACCATAGGATTTTTTCCAGGGGGTGTGGAGAGATATTCGCAGGGTAAATTACAGAAGCGGGGACAAACTGACTAAATAATATCGAGTGCGGGGAATGCGCCTAGTGATGAAAGCATACTAATGTCAAAAAAGACACTAATTTGTTTTTTCTATCAAAGGTATTTGATTTTAATAAATTTGATTTTAATAATTTTTTTATACTTACAAATATTTCTTGTAATTCATTTAGAATTTTTTAAAAATTAAATACATTTTTTTGATGTTAGTCTGCTTCCCTTGATACTGCGCTGTCCAATCTGAGCTCACAATAACAAAAGACACATCTTTATGCAATATTACTCTATCACCATCAACTTTCCACCCCTTGCAGGCACCCATGCTAGGGGCATTCAAATGAAACCTGGTCAATGCTATTTCATCTGAATTTCATTTGAACATTCCCAGTAATTGCTGGTAGTCCATAGGAAACTTATCCACTGCACTCTTGTCAGAATGACAGTATCCTCCCACTCATCTAACTAGAAAGACGTTATGAGTAACTCCTAACTCTCCAGGTGGTATGGCTGTGCACCTGTAATACAAGCCAAATTTGCAGTATAAAGCTTTAAGCATTCAAACAATCTACTCGCATTGTTTTACAACAACAATGGAATAGCTTGCAGTTCCTGAGCAGAAATCAGATTTGTAAAGTAAATGAATACTAAAAAATAATTATTTACTGACAACAAACTAATACAAAGCTGTGATTAGAAAGATAAACTCAACAGGTTATGTAAAAAATATAGATATGCAGCAGACTCTCAATAACTCATCAAAACAACACAAATATACCATTTAACTCAAAGTGACATGAAGGTCCCACTGCCTAACTCTCCCATTATAGAAACTATGGCTAACTTGACCTTGCTCAAAGTTTAAAATTCAGAGAAGTTGAGACATTATTTTAGTCATTTGAAGAGCAATTACATGCTAATTTCTCTTTATAACTAGAAGTCTGTCAGTTGACTTTAGGTGATTGATTTTGAATGCAATTTGTTGTACATTTGTTAAGAAACTGTGAATTACCTTTCATAAGTCAATAATTTTTGTCATGTAATGAAAGGGTGTTTACCGTAATATTTAACAAGTTGTGAATGTTTGATAAATAAGAAATCAGTTTATTCTTCTATCTATAAAAAGATGCCCAACTTCCTCCTTGTACCACTTTGTCTTTTGACATGCTGCTATAGCAACAAATCATCAGTAACAACTTTCACATCAATATGGCTTCACAAAAATGCAAACTGTGGACTCAAAATTCACACAAAATACCAGGCAATTCTAAAAGTTGAAAAGGGACTAGAAAGTAAAACAGGGAAAGGAAAGTAGACCAACATTCCACCAAATACTCTTTCCATATGGTCTTAAAATACTGGTAAGACCAAAGATGCTCACCTTAACAACGAAAAATGCAAGGAATTAAAACCAGTAACTTAGATTTTTAAAAAAGTCAACTCAAACTTTGTGATAAATTGAAATATTTTGAAAAGTCTCTGCAACTTTGAATTATTGAGAGTACACTGTGTGTGTCTAAATATACCATACTGGAAGTATCAGCAAATATATTATATGCATTTTATGCCAAATAACTATAAAAATGTTACCAAGTGGTGTGCCACAACCCTGAGATATAGAATAGTGCTGTACAGGGTATGCATCATCTTAAATCCCATGAAGTCCTGAAAAACTTGGATAAGGGCCAATTAATCATCATGAAGCATCCAGACCCAATCTTGAGTGGGGGGGGGGGTGCCTTACTTTGGGACTATTTCCTTTTTCTGAGCCCCACTTTAATGGCTAAATGTAAATATATATACATATATACACATATACAGGGGCCAGGCTGGTACTGGCACTCAAACCGTTCTAGTGAGATTTTTAAAAATAAAAAATAGTAAGGTAGTATTTCCAGGCAGACTGTCAGTCAAAACAAATTACAGCTGATAGATTGTCTGCCTATTGGTAGGGGGGGGTATGGTGGAGTGACAGGTCAGGGTTAAGGTCATGTGGCTGCTCTGCTGGCAGATGTGAGACTAACTGATGGTACAAACTGTGTTCAGTATTTCAGAAATGTCTAGATATACTGTTACTTGATTGATTACTGGTTTGTTCACAATCATCTTAAAATAGCCAGAACTTACCTTGTTTTGCTGGAAAATAAAGAAAAAACTGTTGTTGTTTTTTTTTACTGATTCAAATTTTGCCGCTGATGTATTTATTTTCATAAAAATTTTCAGTAGGTTAGGTGCCACAGCTGCAATCTACACTTACTTTTTTCCTTTCTTTTGAGAGGGAGGGTTAAGGTTCACAGTCTGGCAACAAGGGCCCAGTAAATAATAAATCCTAGGGTCCACCAGCACTGTTCACATACATGCATGCATGCACACAAACATGTGTAGAGACTTACACTGGGAAAACACACATACTGAAACCTACCTTTATTGAACCTACAAAGAGTATAACATGACATAAGGATCTAAAAAGACAATGCACATCTGCATATATAATCTGCAATTTTTCATCCACCAATGAGAAATACTATTTAATAAAAATATCCGTGAATATTAAAACTCTCTATCTGCTCTACGGCTTTGCATACCAGGGCACTCAGCAGTACCTGCTGTAGCTATGCCAGTGACATACTTAGTGGTAAAGATGATCAGATCCCTTAACATTATTTCAACCAATAGAAGTTTTCCCAACTTAATCATGGTTGGATAATCTATCATCTGCTTACCACACCCTCTCCCCGCCTCACCCATCATCCGTTAAACGTTTAACAATAAAAACACTAAAATGATATTTCAGTGTACAGCTTATCCACAGATACAATCCAAACATTAAAACAGCAACACAGCTTTTAACTACAGAAAAGTTCTTGCTCAAAGATTAACAGCCACCAGTAGAATCCCAGTCTAAGACAAGATTGATATCAAAGATGTTCCATCAATTATTGCATACTATACCATGACATATCCCTGCATTACTGTAATATTTGGGTCCGCAGTTGTCCACACATCGTCCAAATTTTACCACCTGAAAATTGAGCTCACAAGCAGTACACATGTCCCTCTCTTTTCCAGTGCAGCTGCTACAGCTTGAGTGACATCCTACAAGAAAACAGAATTAATACAGAACACCTGCCTACAAAAGACATTGGTATACCTCCATTTAGCTTGATTACTCACTTTTTTAACATGTAATTTTGATGGCTCTGAAGTTCAAATCATGTTCACATGTGGAGAGAAATTTAATTGGCAGTTTATGATATTAGATACAGGCACAAATCTTTCCACCTGACTACAACCTTTTTCTATGCAGGTGTCATGTATACAGTGTACTAGGGATCTTCAAATGAAACCCACCTGGATGCTATTACGGTGCTGCTATTTCAGCTGAGTTTCATCTGAACATCCCTAGTATATTCTTAGTAGTTTTATTTACCCAAATATGTATATGTCTCAATGTCAGTTGGTATCTTCTAATTATCTGCACATATATACAAGTATATATTAGCTTATGCTCATCATTCTTCTTACTATTACAAGGGGAATTAGTATGGTTTCTTTTCATTTTGTAAATTATAGTGCAATGATGAAAACATTACTACTGCATGTGATTGCAGCTGCTGCACACAGATTCTACATCATTCCAGTCTTGGGATTTTAAATAGAAACAGAACAAACAGAAACTTCTATATCTACCACGTCATTAACACCAGGAACATCTGGCTGAAAATAAATCACCTTAATCACATCCAGTTGAGTTC
This sequence comes from Nautilus pompilius, assembly GCA_018389105.1. Classification (NCBI taxonomy): domain Eukaryota; kingdom Metazoa; phylum Mollusca; class Cephalopoda; order Nautilida; family Nautilidae; genus Nautilus; species Nautilus pompilius. The sequence goes on along the minus strand of JACATO010000065.1, from coordinate 579,391 downwards.
TATTTGAATGTACTCTCTATTGGTAAAAGTTGCAAACCTACACACACAATTATATTTCACTGTGTAGTATTTGAGAAGCGAGTTTAAAAAAATCCATTATCTACAGAGTTTGTTGGCTGAGCTCCAAAATACAAAGATACACTTCGTGCTACACTGTTAAACAGCTTACAGAAACATAAGGCAACACTTACTGAGACACTGTCTGTTGAAAAAGTAGTGCCCAAGCGCACACCTAGCAACACATTTCCCATGCTGCAAATAAGTACTGGGCTTACAAGAGGAACAGTGGTGGTCTGTCTCTTCCACACACGTCAAACAGCTTTTGTGGCAAGCTAGAAACAAGAAAAGGCCTGGGTGAAAATCTAATCTTCAAACATCTAAAAACAGCCAAATATATTATGATCCACAGTGTATTTTTTTAAAAGTTAATATTCTTGTGCAAAAGATCTACATGAGTACTTTTCACTACATTCTGGAACAAAGGCACCACAGCATCTTTGTTGTTTTTTCGTCTTGTTTCAAGTTCTTATGCAGAGCATCTGTTCACATATACTGGATAATTCAGAGTTTTCTTAGATCCAAGGGCTGTGCTCAAGAAAGATTGCTTCCAAAATACTGAGGCACATTTCTTTCCCCACTGTTCAATAGATCTGACAATGTGCACAAATAAAGTCACAGAACTAAGAATTGGTAGCAGAGAACTTTACCAACGTGCACACATCTATACGTACATGCTTAATATGCATCTGCATTATATAAAACAGTAAACATCTCTAGGTGTACCTGGGATTTTAGGGTAGGTTAAAAGGTATACAGTGGTTTTGAAAATTCCTGATGTTGGCAACTTAGGTTTCAGTGATTGATTTTAAGAAAAGTTTAAGCTATGGTGAGGACTGCCTGAAATGACAGTGTTAAAAAGATTGATGGACTTCTTCAGAGAAAAAAGCCACAGGAAGAAAACGATAATAAAGATTTCACAGTTAAATAAGCAGAGTCAAAACTTTACATCTGTATGTAGTTCGTGTACCAACCAGCATATTTGTGGGTCTTAACCCTAAGAATAATAGAAATAAAAGCTCCACTGACTAATGCTGTTCATCTTAGAGGACTCAAGTACCTTATGTCCAGTACTTATGTACCAGCTACCTCCACCTTTTGTTCAATTATCACTTGTTTTCAATGATGATAATAAGCAGCAGCAGCAGCAAGAAGGCTTAGCAGTCACTAAGTATCACTTACTTCGGCAAACATTTGCCTTAGATGAGTAATGGCCTGGAGGGCAGCTGTCTACACACTGCCCTCTCCCGCCTCCTCCATAAACAAACTTTCTCTTGTCCTCACATGTGCTGCAATGACCATCAGAGGCACACTCGCCACATTCCTGGGGACAGTCAACTGGAAGCAGACAAAGACAGTGTTTAAACTATAGCAGTGGTCGTAGGCAGCAATTTCTTCTGCTGGCACTCTAAGAATTTAAACCAGAGAAGTTCTAGAAGAAAGAGAAGAAAATATATCCATGGAGGCTTCTTTTTGTAAATTTAAACCTTGAGATATATATATAATAATAGCTGAGTCGATATCTCTCTTCCTTAAAGAGCAGTAAGTTCAGGTGGTCAGTCTGTCTCCCTCTCTCTCTCTTAAAGCTTAGTAAGGAGTTCATGGTGGTCTCTCTCTCTCTTAAAGCTTACTAAGGAGTTCATGGTGGTCTCTCTCTCTCTCTCTCTCTCTCTCTCTCAGACAGACAGACAGACAGAGAAGGAGAATATGGATATTGGCACCAAAAGTATGAAAGAGCAGTGATGTATATGTTCTAAAAACCATAGAAATGTACAGTTCTCAAAAATGAATTTCCAAAATAAACAAATGTTTTTGCAGTCAATTAAAAGATATCATCATATTTTAATGATATTTTTATATTGTTTATATAAGAGGCAAATCAAACTGTAAAATGTGTTTTCAGTGAAATGCTACCAAGTGAAAATTGATAGTAAATCAACAGCAAATTCAGTAGCAAAAGGAAGTAACAGTTGATCTTTATCGGTGCCAGTCCCCATGAGTTAACAGTGTCAAATCTGCCAACACATAAGTACTACTAATCTCTCACAGGGGAAAGGGTAGACCTGTTGGGCAAAGAAGGGAAGGGGGGGTCCCATCAGAGCTTGATATTAGATTCCACACAATTCAATTAGACATCAGCAACATGCACAACTTGATTTAAACAGAATATCTGTCAGCTAGGTCATCAACTGCTCTCTTTCTCTGCCACCCTGGCTCCCTATACAGAAAACACTGGAATGTATTCCCTAGCAAACTCTGTAAATAGATGGAATGTTTTCTAGCTCAGGGTGCCAAATAAAAGCAAGCCCTTCCACCCAGAAAAAAGCAACAAGGTTCTGTCTCTTACTACTTCCAGCACCTCACACATGATTATCAATTTAAATTTTAAAATGTGTCAAAATGTCTCTTTCACGATATCAAAAAAGAAAAACAAAAACAGTAAAGACAGAAATATATTTTGCATGTGCTGGAGTAATCAAAATATCAGAATCAGTGAAAGGAATTCTAGATCATATGACTGGAGAAGTTAGAACTATGATGCTTGGTACTAAACCCAAAGAGAGGACTAAGCAAGTAATTAAAGGTGTCCCCAAGGAAAGACAAACTGATCTTCTGTGATGTCTACTTTTACTACCAAGAACTTGGGGTAGATCCTTAGACCAAAAACAAAAAAAAAAAAAAAATAGACTGTTCTGTGACAACACAACTGCCATTTTCAGCACCCAAACCAGCAGAAGCTCAACAGCGATGGAAACTTAGATGAGTGGATCAGTTTAGAATGTGAGTGCTATTTGGAAAAACCAGATACAATTAAAGAGATAAATTTTAAATAACTAAAACAAGAAGACGGTTTGAGCTGTGCAGAGTTTCAGTCACTTACTTGGTTTACACTGGCCACAGCACTCTGAGGTCATTCTGACTGGACGACTGCCAGCTGGACATATCGGACAATTCTTCTGGTAACAAATGACTTCACCTTTCTTACAATTACATACAGAGCAAGCATCTGGATGCCATGTTTGTCCATCCTGGCAAATAAACAATCCATTTATTTGACTTATTTTAATTTTTTCAAATTTCTTAAAAACCTTATTCACTATTTCAATAGCCAAATCTGATAGGTAACATTTTGCAATAAGGGAAATAGGACCCAAAAATTTTGGTATAGAAAGTATTTGCAAGTGATTAGAAGCCTCTGACCAAGCTCTGGGTTAAAAATGCTTGAAGCATTCTGGGAAACAACCTTCCTTCAGAAGGTCATCTCATAAAACAAGTCCCTCCCCATTTATCCCTGAACTCTGCCCTTCTACCCACAATGGTTGAACTTTTCCTTTCTTAACAAGTGACGGCATTTCAGGAAAGTGGAATTTTCTGTAAGCATCTTCATTTAGTCTATCTTCAGGAAAAGCTGATGATGACTGTGCATCTCTATGGTAAACCCAGGCCCTCGCTCTTTTCAAAACCTGTGGAAACCATCTTCTTTTGTTCCTTTTTTTTTTTTTGAGGGCGGTCTGTGCTCTCAGGTGAGTGACCAACCAGAATAGCATTTTCAAGGAAACACAATTGCATACTCAAGTAAAATTCTCATAATTAATATACAACTGAAGAATGTAAATATTAGGAGACAGTTTCCAAAATGAGAATAAAAACTTCTTTACTGCCAACTGTTTAATGAAATAAAATCTCAAAATAAAAGTTATTAAAAGGCAGCAAAATATGCAACTAAAAAAAAAACAAAAACACTACAGTGTTTTAAATAAGGATAGTTATCAGAAATTCTGTTATTGGTCAAATAAATCTAGAAATAATGGCGACACATCTGTTGTCTATGTTTTTAACAGGTGGGGTAACCGTAAGGACATTTGCACAATACATTTCAGAGTTCTGCACATCCTCTATCATTACCTACATGATGCTGGAACCAGTTTTCAAATACCATGAAATCATCCTCTAGTCAAGGTGCTGCTTATCTTGTGTTAAGTTCTTCCCTTAAGCTTCTCCAAATTGGGGGAAGGGGGGTATGTTTGAATATGCTTTGGATTTAAATTTTCCCCAATGAGGGAAGTCTATAGGTGTTAGTCAGATGGTCAGGGAGTCCATGCATCTAGTCTGTTTGTCTGGAAAAGTCTTACTGAGGTAAGCGTGAACTTTCATGACATAATGGGGTGAAGCCTGTCTATATCTTTCTTGAAAATGTCTCTGCACAGTTATCTCAAATTCAAACTTAGATAGCCAAGTACACACGGGTCTTTCTCCTCTACCATCAGGTGCCATTCTGAATAACAATGTGTAAGTTGTAATGTCACTGCATGCATTAGTGGTGCCACCTATTTTGTATGTTTACTCTAATTAATAAACATTAAATGTTATCTGTCCTGTTATTATTCCTAAATGTATTAAACTCTGAAATAGCAACAGTACTTCTACATCCTGTATGGTGACTTCATATTATTAAAAAGAAACATCTTGTTTTAGACTAATTTACTTTTGGATTATCAGTTTTCTATAAAATGCTTTGTAGTCCACACCTGTGTTGCACACCAAAGTCCAACAAATGCAGTTATGTCGAAAGAAAGCTTTCCTTTGAATCTCTCTTTTCTTTTATTCCTCATGTTTTGCATAAGATTCAGTTATAAATGGACATAAATGAGTTAAATATGCCAAACAAGTGTGATAATTCTCATCATGAAACTGTATTATATACAATCTACTAAAGATCTCGCCTGACAATGTTGTTTTAAGCCAGCTATATGATGGACAAAATTATTGCACTACCCAAAATAATTCTGGTGTTTTTTTTTTGTTGTTTATTTAAGCATAACCATGCCACAGTGATCCGACTGGGACCGGCTTTATTTAGCAGCATAGCTCTGCAACAGTTTCTTCTCATTCTTCTTCACCAGCCAGCTGCATGGGTTTCCTTCCACATCTATAAATGAAAAGGTGTAGTACAGATTTTTGCTCTTGGCCTCCCACACTGAGAAGAAATTATACAGATTTCCCTTCCATTTAATTTAACCACATGGTGTTGGAACTCTCTTGTTTTGAAAACAGAATCTTTTACCATAATCTTGTAGCTGCTCTGATAATCAAGAAAACTGTAACTGAAATCATTAACCATAAGATTATGCACAAGAGAAAGTTCTAGACACAACAAAAAGTCCAGAGAACTGCATGTGCAAGATAATGGAAAGTCTTCAAAAAACAAACATGCAGAGCAGTAAGAAACATGATGGCAATCCTGAGGTCTTAGGAAGATGCACAAAATTACTGTTGGAGTCTATCCTAGGCTGCAATAAAACACAACAATTTAATACCATATGTTAATAAAAATGCTGTAGAGCCTAAGGTAAATGTGAACTTCAACTTCTTCATCAAAACCTGAAGAGCCACAAGAACTCACCTCATAGGAAATACCTGAAAAGTTACATCTGGGCTTCAGTATGCATTCTGGACAACACTTCCCATCTAGATGTACCAAAACTTCGAACTTAAAAAAGAAAAGTGAAGCAATACCTATCAGTACATGATTATAGGGAAGGAGTGGCTCCTTTCTGATCCCCCGTCCTGGCATTTGGCTTATGGACGGACATCTTTCAGTCACTGATAACTAGACATTTCACCAAAAGGTGTCGTGTATTTTTGGAGAAAGGTTTCCCCACACCTCTTTTTTTACTGTGATTATGATAGTGAGGATGTTCTATCAAGACATGGTCTACTGATTTCTTCACTACCACATCTTCATGGGCAGTACAGCAGAGTATCTGAAAGTCCTTTTCTGTCTGCCTCATGATTAACTTAATCATCACAGAAGTGACTCAAAATTACATAAACCATTGCCACTTGCCCATTCTTTTTCAGTAGCAATTAAAAAAACAATACAATATCAAGTTTGTTTTTTTATTTATATATATATACAAGAATTTGAATGTTAAGTTATCTGAAAACCTCTGTGCGGTATGGAAGAGTTTCCATGCCAGCAAAACAAGTCTCCTGATGTTTGCTTGTTTTTCAGAAAGTCGCAAACAAAAGCCATACTCTGTTCCACTTTGGCTGACTCACTACCTTGACACCATTTGCATTATTAAACATATTAAAAATAATATTTGTTCACATTCCATAAATCCACATTTTTTAAAACTTTCAAGAAAGCCATATTTCCTTTAAATGGCTCCATTCTATATCTGACTCAATTAACCACCATATTTATCTTATCCTATGCTTTATATTTTTGGCTATTCAAACAATAAATACTAAATCAAATACAGTGAAATTCGTTTTTTCTTTCCCCTCCTTTTCTATAAATTATTAAATCAATCAGCATTAACATACATTTTGTCTTCATCTTTAAAAAGTATATTTTAACAATTTCTGTATGTCCTAATCTTTTATGAATGTTGTTCATAAATGTAAAAGTGTATATTTATCATCAATATTGAGGATACTACTTGTGATCATTATACATGTATCATCATCAATTAAATTTCAGGTTGTTTGGGTGCAGTTTGCATTTGAAAGTCAGGATTACAAACATACCTCTTTACAAACAGCTTGGCCACAGTGGGCAGTGTGACACTGGACTCTCCCATCTTCACAAAAACAGAATCCGCAGGTAGAAATGTTCCAGATATCTCCAGAAAATCTTTTAGGAAGTTCCATGGTACATGGAGCTACAAGTTCAAATAACACAACGGATCTCAAAACACTATCTTTAATGAAATCAAGAAAGCAAAAAAATAAACTCTGTGAACTTGTGTGGAACCCACTGGGAGGCCTCAAGAACGCTGGACCCACAAGAAAAAAAAAAACTAAATAAAAACAAGAAAACAGAGTTCAGTCCACATGACATTGTACTGTTCTGATTCAAACTCACTGAAAACAAACTTCTTGGCATCGTTTAAAGGTCCAGTGCTAGAAATCAAGATGGAGGAGCACACAGGTAAATGAAGCCTGTTTTCTTGAACATATACAAAATAAAAGGTATCTTTTAATATTTAAAACTCACTTTTTTGTAGTTGTGCATGCTAAGTGTTCATTAGTGCTCTTCCCCAGCAGACAAGCTGTTTGATGGTCATTAAAATGTAATCTAACCTGCCTAATTAGTGTGATAAGATAATCTGATATATCAAATATTAAACTGGCAGATGGGGTGGTACCAAAGAGCAGAGATTTAAAAACCAGCATACACTGACAGCTAACTGATGAAGATAGCAGGTTACCTTGCCATTTGTGCAGATGTGTGCTAATATAATAAAATTTACTTACCACCCCTCCCCCCTCAATAACATAAATTCCTAAAATTTTCACATCTAGGCAGCCGATCAGTTTACTTAACTTGTCACCTGAAAATGTTTCCTAAAACAAACAGCAGACTGTAAGCTAAGAAATGAAAAATGCAACTGCAGGTTCCTAAACAAGGTAATCATCTCAGAGTTTCTTATGGTATTAACCTATAAATCAATTTTAGGGCTACTCCATTCCTTGAGATTTTTTTTGTTTTCTTCAACCCTCAATTAAAATTGTACATAAGGTGATAATAATAATAATAATAATAATTTATAAGTTCACTTAACCTAATATTAAATGATACTACAATTTTTCTGGTGATTAAAGTCAGTTTTGATTGCTGTCATTTGATGTTTTGGCTTAACAGTTTCAGAGTTATTAGGGTGGAATCACAAAAATACAATTAACCCTTTTAGCACCAGCACTGGAAAAAAAAGAAAAAAATAAACAGTAGTTTCAGCTTGGAAGCTGGAAACATCCTAGGATTTCTCTTGCAACTTGTTGTTGATAGTGTACTGCTAGAGAAGAACTGGTGAAATACACATACTATGTCACATGATATGTTAGCAGATTACAAAAGTCCATGGTGTATGGTAACAACTTATAACAAAGAATGCACACTTTATTAACTTTTGCTTGGACACATCGCCAAGTTTTCACCAAGAGTAACAAGATTAGGTACTTTTATTTATATCGAACGAAAAACGACATATGGAAACTTTTCTAAGCATCAGAATAATGAACCACAACAATCAAAGAAGTGTTTGGAATGAGAAGTAAGTTTCAAGTTATCTTCTCTCTCTCTTTGTCCACTAGAATCGCTAGATGTCTGTGCCATTTACCAGATTAGGTGAAGGCTCACATAAATGCTTTCTATGTTTTCCATTAAAGGTTTTCCCCAATACAATGAGTTACACAAAAGAAAAAAAGGAGGGGTGTTTGTTTTAGGCAAAATTCTTCTGTCCTTGAAATTTTCTTTTACGTATTTACAAAGAAAAATGTTAAGGAGTTAAAGAAAAAAGATAGGAGAGAAACAAACAAAAAAAATATCAACTTTGGGCAATTTTAAAATAGGAGTAATGATTTTTAACAGTTTAGCCTTTCTCTGAGGAATTAAAAATAGCTGGCCCCTTTACCCACTTTCTTTAAACCCTGCATACAACATATACATCCCAGCAACAAGTTGCCATTTGCCTTAAATCACCAGACTAAGAAAAAAAATGAGAGAGAAAGAAGAAAAACGACTGAGAAAGTTTGGCTCAAAGCAGGAATTCTTTGTTGCTGATCTGTTGTTACTAATTCAGGGGGGAATGAAAGAAACACAAATTGGTGTAAGTTGGGTGAAGAAACAAAACCCAGATGTTCAGGGGCCAGATATAAATCTACACAGGTCAGCAATGGAGCAGAAATAGGCTAACTGTGTGAAACAGTAAAACACTTTCTGCTTTCCACACTTTAGTTTACTATACATAATTAATACTTGCCTGAGGTATTAACTTCCAGCACATTTCCAAATGCCAAGAAATTCTAAGTATATTAAAAACAAACTGAGGCAGTTAGAATTCACAATAAACATTAGCTTGCGTGTGTGTGTGTGTGTAAATGAAGTCACATTCTAGGTAATTTAAGGTATTTGACAAACTGAACCAGAAATCATTTCAAAGGAGAAACCAAACATTCACGCCACATTATCTGTATCATTAAGATTCTTGGTTAGGTGCACAAAGGACAGAAACGATGTAACTGGGTTTTTGTAGGCATACTGCCTACTTTCATGTACTGTGCACATTTTTTATAGAAAGTTATCGCCATAGTAACCATACATAAACACAAAATTCCAACATATTAAAAATCAAAAAAAAATTGATTTTATAGAATGGTGGCTTGTCTGATTATTGGAAACCATTTTATAAAATAATGATTAATATTTAAATTTTTAGATATTGATATCACATATTTTTTAAACTTTTATCAGATTAGATAAATTAATATTTAAAGATATAGAAAACAACTGAAATAAAAGTGGCAATCAGATTTCTAAAATAAAAGAATGACAAAGGTTATTAGTTTTTTGCTTTTTTAAATTAAAAATCGCCAGTAGATACTAGTTTCAGTTTCCTTAGTAGATAATGATGGGTGAGAAAGTTTCTATGGTACTAGGGATGTTCAAAAGATACTCAGGGGCCAGGTACAACAAATGCTATTCAGCCAGGTTCCATTCTAATGTACAATAAAATATTATTAAATTTAATCTGAAAAAAAAATGTATATAAAAGATGCAAAAAGACAGTACTTCTCTCAAAGTAAGGTTTGATGAATATTTCAATAAAGTGCAAGGGACACGAGTACACTATAAATGACGAGATACATATATCCTGTCTATTGACATTTAATTTATGATCTTCTTGGTAACTCAGTTTGTTTATAAATATCAATGGCTTTTCCCACTCAATGAGTCATTACCACTTGAAATGACTTTTTACAGTAATGTATAACTACTATAGTTACTCTTCATCCTTTCAAAGAGAGCATGTATCTTCTTTATTGCTTATTTATCTCCTTCAAGAGCTCTGTTTTTATCACCAAAAGTTATAGCATGATTCCTAATGCTTCATGTCATTTCTTTTTTATTAGGGTGAGAGTGGTAAGGGTTAGTAAGAACACGTGTGTGCTTAGCATCAGTTTCACTTGGCAAAGCAAACCATTTGTGACATATCAGGTGGTTTATTTACTGGAAACATAAAAGGGGCTGCTGTGTTCTGCTGCCACAATACAAAATCCACTGTAATTCTCCCTTTTTTTTTCCTAAACATATTTTAACTGTAATATTAATGGCTACCCCTTGTAACTGAAGATGGCCATGCAAAAGTTACTTGCAAACACTTGAGTGTACAATTTCATTTGTGGTCTAAGGGGCAGCAGCTGGTTGCATAGCAACTGCAGTCTTAGGTAGTGGCACTTGGTATCAAGGAATATCCATGAAGCCCAAACATTCCACTATTGGCAATTTTAACCATAATCCTACTATAAACCAGAAGCAGCTATACACAGTTGCTCTTCAGACCTGAAGGCAATAACCAGGCCACAAATGGAGACTGTTCATTTGGATTCACCCGATTTGCTCCATCTACCACGAAGTAAAATATTTAAAAGAATAATTATACCACAGTAAGCTGAAAAGAATTAGTTGTTACTAAATGACCATGACCTGACAACTGCTGATGGCTCCAGCCAGACTAAAAAACTCTGAAATTTATATCTGACATGCAAATTCCCAAAATCCAGTCATTTATTTACCAACATCATCAGAAGCATTTTTCAATAAGTACAAAGACATACATTTTAAAACTCACCTCATCTTGACCCACATGGTACATTCTATTTTTTTTAAAATTCAATAACTATTAATTACCAAAAATAAAATTCTACTAAGTGATCCTTCACTTGACTTTTTCTTCCATATTTTCACACATAAGTACAATTATTGCTGACTCTGTCTTCTTCACCATCATAATTATTTCCATCTTAATGTAAACTCTTGAAAACACATTTTTAATTGCACAGCATGATGTTACAATACACAATTTCTAAATTTTCATACAAAAAATTCATATTCCATTAATCTTAATAATAAAATAAAAAAATATTGTGATTAAGAGGAAGGAAGGAAATAGTACAATATCCAAAGTGGAATGCTTCATAACCAAAATATACCATGTTTGAATCTGAACAATTCATTCATCACCATTATAAGAACTGAATTTGTCCTTTAAAAAAATTTTTAATTTCTTAATTTCTGTTTCAAAGTTATAGCACATGGTGACACCTTGCAGTATAAGTTTTATAATGCAGCAGCCACATATATCCACTCACCCTAAATATATATATACATTTTATCCTATGTTGAATTCAAAGGCAATTTCTCAATGGATTATGTATGTTCCACTCTCGGATCCAAAAATATCAGCTTTGGCAGTGTATGAGGTATATACAATATCTCTTGGCACAAAAAATTATTTATATCTGCATCCAGATAAACAAAAATCTCCTTTACACCACACAAATGTGTTGAAATCTACCTGTGACTGAAGATTTCCCCCAAAGTGCAGAGAATTATCTCAAAATTTATGAAAGTATTACCATCCCTTAAATTATATTTCATTTATGTTCCTTCCAGAATTGCTGATCTCGGTTACAGCTGCTTATCTACATGGTATCAGCAGTTCAGATGAAAGACATGACTATATTTTAAGGTTGCATATATATATATATATATGTATGTATAAAATAAAATAATAAAAATATCTCTTCATGGCAGAAAGTGCTGGCTCATATAAAAAAGACTGATGAACTCCATTTAGAAGTTAGTATGTAATATCTCAGTTATGAAATTCTAATTTTGTACTAAAGTTTTGGAATATGGAATCTTTTTCAGCTTCAAAAAAAGCTTGCCCATAAACTAACAATGAATTAGATTTTAGAATCAAATAACCAATAAATAAAGTAATTTTCAAACCATAGGAGGATCAACACTGAGCAGTACATCTGTATATTTATTGGATGAAGTATTGGTCCTATGTATATTTATGGGATTACTGTGTCAGGATCGATACCCAGCCCCTGTAAATATACGAATGTGGTCCTCAAAAGGTAAATACAAATGTATGGGTGCCATAAATCTATAATCAACACCAAGGCTGGTGGACACTTTAACAGCATTCATTTATCATCAATTTTTTTTCTTAAATCATCTTCTGAAGTCTAAATAGATAAAAAGTAAATAAAATAATTTCTCTACTTTCCGTATTTTTAATGTTGTGTGACAATCTGCATTTTGCTACACTTGGTAAGCTAGGAAACTGAAGATTAGCTACATGTGAGTTTCTATAGGTTAACTGTCAGAAATATGATATGCATCATTCTCAGTGCAAGAATATTCAAAAAAGCACATGTGCACACACACACACGTTCATTCTATGGTTAATTAAACACAAAATTAGTTTGAAAAAAAAAAACCCAACTAAATATTAGAAAGATGCTGCCAGTGTAGAAGCCAGCTAATTTAACATAGGTCATTAATCAAACTATTAAAAGGCTCATACAGATTTAGATAAAACCAACAATACTGAATTTGGCATTCGTCTGAATGTCATGCTCATATATTTTAAAAAAGGTGTAAAGATAATAAAACAAATCCTCTTGATTTTCAAAAAAAAATCTTTGACAGACATTCCACAAATTTTTGAGAGCAAAATGCAGTTTTAATGTGAACTTTTGTCTAAAAAAGAAAAAGAAGATCAACGATTACATTGACAGATTCCATCTAGACAGTTATCTTCCTTTAGCAATAACTTAGTGCAACCTAGTTTTGTCAAGTAGAAATAACTTTCTTTAACATTACTGCAACAGTGACAGGTTCACCACACGGCTGAACCAGAAACATTTTTTTCCTATTTCTATGCACACTAACAAAGCCTTCTCCCTGTCTTACAATAATCAGCAATCTAGTACACCAAACAACTTCACTTGATCAGGTTTCTTATTTCAAATGTCATAGATTCACCACAGCACCAAATCTCAATGGATACTCCCAGAGTTTTGACACTCCTACAATGTCTGGTAAAGGTCATAGGTAGAAGTCATTGCATTTTATATCAGGTTACAAGGTAACTCAAAAGTGCAGGAAGTTAGATTACAGGGTGACCGATTTGTTCAAAGTTTTGAAGAACTACAGGTTTCTAAATTAAAGACTTCATAATGCTAGCATTTTGGGAGCAAATTTGATGTTTTGTTTTCTATCTTACTTTTTTTTTTTAAAATTCTTAATAACTATTTAAAATTTAAAAACAAGAAAATAATAAAATCCATTCCTCTATGTCACAATGTATATATGTACATAAGAAATTAAAAACAATCATTCACCCACACATTACTTTCTTATTTCACTTACCATTCCTTGGCACACATTCTGGACAACAATTTCCTGAGCGCAAAACTTCAATTTCACGCTGAAAGAGAACATGTAAAGACATACATTGAAACTGACAGGAAGACAAAGCTCAACAGCATGGAAATGTTCATTTATAAATAGATTTTGGTGAGAGAACATTATTCACAACATACAGACAACATTCCTTGAAAGAGACATTCATAGCAGAAGTTCAAAAGTATCAACAAAAGAAAAAAAATGCGTACATTATGAAAAGCATTTTATAATACACTACATTCATAAATGAAACACCCAGTCTTTGTACCATGAATTTCAATTTGCACAAAATTTTTTATTAGGTGCACATCAATGAGCAAGCTACCAATGGCATACCTGTAAATCCTATCACACCACTTAGGGAATTTCATAGTTACATAGATTTTTTCTTTTGTTTTTCCACCTAAAAGAAACAACAAGCTGGTTCAATACCTCCTCTGAATCAGTGACTCATTTACCTGCTACTCTACATCACATAATCTATTGTGGTGTATTAAATAAATCTCTTCAGAGTTTAGTTGCCTCATGCAGATGATATATTTACTATTTCCATTAAGCAGGTAAGTCAATCTTTAAACATTTTCCTTTTTTAAAAAAGTAAATATTCACATCGGATAACTATCACTAAATCACTAATTTCATCTTTCAAATCATAGTTACTTTAATATGGATTTTCTCTTTCAATGAATGAAAAGTTAATCATGGCATAAGTTCAGGGAGTTTCTTTCCCCCTGATTGCCCAAACTAGTATGGGTGGTATGCAGATCAGATTAGCAGAACATCTGTTTTTGAAATAGTTTGGCATTACATTGTGCTGTATTTCTCCTTAAGTTTGCTGATGCCTTAAAAACAGGAGGGTGTGACTACAACTAGCCATAAAGGGAAAAAGAAGCTAAGTGTATGAGTCTTTCTTGCCAGTACATAGTCTTCTCAAATGCTCTCTTTGGCAACATACACACACACCTACCTACCTACCTACCTTACAATGGTCTACATTTATCCCTGCTGATTTGTCTTTTGAAATATAGATTAAGGAAGGCAACCCTTACAATAGACAGGTACTGTCAGAGCTGGTATTCTGAGGTGGTGGCAAGAATACTTTGATAAACTACCCAGTGGCAAATCTAATAATCTAATAATGAGAAAGTTCTAAACTTTGTAAAACAGTAGCCCATTGCACCTAACTCTGGGCAAATGAACCACCCACTATGGATAAGGTAAACAAAGTAATTAAGATTAAGCAGGTCAGGTAAAGCAGCCAGTCCAGATGGGGTGCAAAATGAAATTTATAAATGTGGGTGCTAGTAACTAAATAAAAGATTTCTCCAAACGTTCTGTAAAACTTGGAAAACAGGTGAAGTTCTGCAGGACTTTAAAGCTGTCACCATAATTATATTATACAAACAGAAAGATAAGAAGAGCAATTGCAAAGCCTACACAGGAGTTTCACTCCTGTCAGTGCCAGGCACTTTGGCAATAGTGCTCCTAAACCAAATAGTGAGAAACTCCTCAGTCCTTCCTAAATCTTGATGTGGGTTCTGTGCTAATAAAAACACCGGTGATTATGTTCATTCCTAGAAAAATCCAGGAATAGTGCATAAAGCAAAATCAACATCTGCTTGATATAGTTATAGACTTCAGAACAATTTCACATATGGTCAGAAAACCAGGTCTGCAGAAGCTCCTACCACATTTTGGCTGTCTTGGTAGATTCATCACCATTGTCAGATAGTTGAATGTTAGTGTGCTAAGCAAAGTAACTGCTGACAGAAATAAATCTGCACCATTTGGGGGGGTCACAGTAGAGTAAAGCAAGGTTACATCCTTGCCTCTAGTCTGCTTGGTTTTTCTTGCCAAGATAAAGTTCAGAACCTCTGGTAAAATATTCACTCTAAGTTGTTTCAGAGCACCAACAAGGGTTATAAAAGTCGCCACATGTGAACTGTTCTTCACAGACCAAGTGCCAACGGTAAAGAAATTACAAAGCAATTTGCAACAGCAGTAGTTGCTCAGATTTATAGTTTAACAGTCAGCTTAAAGAAAACTAGTTCACCAGGAACATCTACAGAAACACCAACTACCCACATCAACAAAGTCTCCAAGTTCACGTACTCGGGCAGTATTATCTCATGCAACAACTGAGGCAAAGAAATCGCCTACAGCAGGGGTCCTCAAACTTTGCAATACCACGAGCCCCACCTAAAATGATAAATGAATTTTTGTGACTCCTTCCCGTGAATAAAACTAGTGATTTCATCAGGGTTAGGGTTCAGCAAGAAAGAGATACACAGGCAGAAGCAGTGGTTAAAAAGAAATTTTATTTTTTTTACTAATTCAATTACATTTCGTGAACATTTGGGCAAATCGCCTGCATTCAATATTTTTCTCTGTTGTTGTATTAACAACAGAGTAAATGAACCAAAATCAAATTTATTTACAAAGGCTTATTAAGCTTATTAACCCTATTAAGCTTTTTTCTGCCGTAAATCCAGAATGTTTTTTCAACAAATCTCTCGGTCTGGAAAAGTGATAATTCTGAATATACCACTAACTTCTGATGGGAAAGATGAGCTCGCTTACTTTTGCATAATTCCTGAAATCTGGGTGTTATCTACGAGACAGCCATTCTCATTTCTCGTTCCATGATTATTTTTGATCGTATTTGTTTTTTTATTGCAGCAACTGTATAAAACCCCAACTTGCACAAATAGGATGCTACAAAACGGAATCAGTATTCTCAGAGCCTTCCAGCTTAATTCATTATTCCCATTTTGTCCACTGATCCAAAATTCAGAGAGACACATTGTCAGAAATTTCATTTTCAAGTAGTGTCAGCAGAGACACTAATTAATTGCTCCTCCTCGGTAGTAGTGAGTATACCAGCTATCAGTTTAGCATCAAATGGATTCCTTATCCAGACAAATGTTTCTATTTCTGCATCTGGGAAATAGTTCTGAAAGTGAAATTTTAAAGAAGAAAACTGACTTAAAATACAAATTTTCACATCTTCACTAATGATTGTTTTACCGCTCTCAATAAATTGTTTTAAAGTAGGAAAAATGTCTAAATTTGCATTTTCCATTTTACTCTGCCACAGTACAACTTTCCTAATAAACAATTTTAATTTTTCATTGAGTTGAAGAATATCATCACCACCTTGCAGTTAGGTATTAAGAATGTTCAGCTTATGAAATACATCACTTAAATATGCTAAATGCATATTGATCACTGTCAATAAGCACATGTGCACTACTATGCCTTTCCTCAGTTAAATACTGATAAATTTCATGTCTCAGTTCGAAAAGATGGCTCAAAACATTTCCCCAAGACAGCCATCTTGACTCTCAGTAAAACAGTAAAAGGTGTTCAGCACCCATCTCTTCACAAAACCTTGCAAACATCCTCACCTTTACAGGCCTGGTTTTTAAATAGTTCACAACATTTATAGTTGTTTGTAGAACCTTCTCCAATGCCGGGCTCAAATCTTGAAGCAAAAAAGCTTGCCTATGAATCATACAGAGAGTCCAAACAGAACTACAAGATTTTCAGCGTATTAAAGCCGTCAATAATACTGAAAAGGTCTTCAGCTTTATTTGTCCTTGTAATTTCTTCACAGAAGAATAAATCCTCATTTATTTTTCCCTCATCAATGAATGTAACGTATGTTATCAAATGAGCATCCTTAACGCTATCTGTGGCCTCATCTATCTGAATGGCAAGTGCTTTGTTTCTTATCTTTTTAATCAGTTGCTCATTTAGGTCCTCTGCTATATCTGCAATTTGGCAGGAAACTGTCAGTAGACAGAGGGATGCTTAAGAGCTGTTGGCACTAGACTCCAACAACATAGTTGTAACTATATCAATAAATGCTGGAAGAGTTCAATTTTCTCCAATTGTGTGGAACTTTTTTGCACTGGACGATTCTGTATGCAACTTGATAAGTAGCTGAAAGTGATTTCAAAGGGTCGGTTATATATTTAATTAGACTCACGTTTTTCTGCTTCATTTCATCTCTTCTTCGAATGAAAAAATCTTGAGGTTTGTTAACTAAGTCTGCATGACTTGTTTTCAGGTGTCGTTTTAGTTTGCTTGGCTCCATACTCTCAGCAGGCACCATTTTATGGCAAATAACACTCTGAGGTTGTTCTTCTCCAGTAACACAATCACCAGTGAAACCAAAAGATATGAAACTTTCATCATACTTTCTTGGCTTAGGCTGGCTGTTATCAGCACTACTGGTAGATTGGTTATCTTTAGCTTTTCTCTTAATACCCAACAAAATCTTTTCCATTTTGAAAGGTTAAAATTAAAAATAACAGATAAAAATACTGAACTTTATTAATATGTGCACTTCTACAGACATTCTAAAGACTACGGATATAGTATTACATGCCACACCGGAAGAGACATCGAAGATGCACTAATATTTCTGAGAGAAGTCTAACCTGACTATCGGAGTTCAGTGTCAATCGATCTCCAATATTCGATAATAGTTTGTCACATGATCAATAGGTGTTAGTTGCCCATTCTAATTGCATTAAAAACCCAAATCTACGCTTACAACAAAGAAAATTACAAAACTTTATCAATGTTTTTGACATAACAATGGACTTTCGGCTGATGACTGGGATGTAAGTGAAATCAGAAAATTTCCCGAAGCCACTGCCGGTGACGTTGGAAAGTGAAATTAATAAAAAAAATGAAAGAAATAAACTGAAAGTAATATATTCATATTTATGTGTCTATATTTCATATATTGCAAAGAAAATCTGAAACAACAACAATAATTATTATTAAACAAACATATGTTTGGAAACTGGAACCAGTGGAAAATTCTAAAGACAAGGACGGTGCACAACATGCAGGGATCTCAAGAGGACTTAATAGATTCATATCTGGTCGCATTCTTGTGGAGATCCAGGCTGCATCCTGAAAACCTCTTCGATAAATTTGTAGAGTATATTGATCTGGCCTCTCAGCACTAACCAATAAACTGGTGAATGGAAAACAAGGGCATAACTTCCATCTTTCAAATATTTGCAGCAGAAACTCATGTTGTTTAATAATAATCACTGTTTGTTTAATAATAAAATATCTTTACCAACTTTTCTAGAAATATGAATACATTACTTTAAGTTTATTTCTTTCACTTTTTTGTTAATTTCATTTTACAATGACAGTAGCATCATCGGAGAATGTGAGTATAATAAAAGTTCATTCCAAAATAATGTTCTATAAAATAAATAATAATGTAAAGAATACAATATTGTTGGCAGTTTATAGAACCCTTGTGCCTCTGCTAAGAAAAGGAAGCAGGTAGAAAACCGATTCATAAGCTTGAGGGGAGGCACAAATTTTTTTTTAAATATTCCTCCTGCATGATAGTCGGTCACGACCCACGGTTTGAGAACCACTGGCCTACAGAATAAAAACATTATATTCATTCAGTAGACTTCAGCCAAGAGTATAAACAGCAAAACATTAAACTGAACATCAAGTCTACAAAACTGTTGAGCTAACAGTACTTCTATACATGTGCGACATCATCTCAAACAGTTTGAGTGGCTCCAACAATGTCGCCTACACCTATACTCAAAGTGTCCAATGTCTGCTTACTTAAACATTGCAACCAACCAGTCTTGCATTCAATCCTATATATTTAAAACTTCAATGTGCTAGACTGGTCATCTAATTAGAATAGATGGCTCTAGAATACCAAAGCAAGTGTTCTATGTGAACTAGCTGTAGGCAGAAATGAATGAGGCAGTAAAAGAGATACAAAAGTAATGTGGACAATATGTTTAAAAGTATGTAAGAAATACGCTGAGACCAAAGAATCACTAGTGAGAGACGGGAAAGTATGAAGGTCCAAATGGCATTATTATATTTTGTGTAAAGATGCCAACTTGTTTTGGTTGATTGATCAGTATGAATAATGCTGGGACAAACACAGCTGTTGGTTGCTGAATATCAAAAGTGAAAGGATAGGAAAGAACTATAACTACTTACTGGTGCACAGGACAGAGACTGAGGACAAAGTTTTCTTTCACAAACAACTTTTCCACTGATGCACCCACATGTTGTACAGGCATCTCTCTTCCACTGAACTCCTTCCTGCAGGCATAAAAAATCAAGCCATTAAAGGTCACCATGAAAAACATAGCAAAGACCAAGGTAAAAATGCAAGAAGT
This sequence comes from Nautilus pompilius, assembly GCA_018389105.1. Classification (NCBI taxonomy): domain Eukaryota; kingdom Metazoa; phylum Mollusca; class Cephalopoda; order Nautilida; family Nautilidae; genus Nautilus; species Nautilus pompilius. Next base: position 559,870 of record JACATO010000065.1, on the reverse strand, counting down.
TCTGTAATGCAAAACATCTTTAAAAATAGTTTACGCACCTGGTATTTTTGCCCATCCTCTATGCACTGGGAACTAACACACCTGGTACAACATCCCTGCATTGTTCTTTCATGTCTTTGTCCCTAAAAATGTAAATTATTATAATAATATATTATTACACTTTAAAAAAAAAACATAAATAGTTAGTTTGAAATTAACTTGCCATACATACCACAGATATTTCCACAAATTTTGTTTTTGAAATATATTTTAATTCAGACAGAAGGATCAGTCAGTCAGTCAATGTCTCTCCCTCCTTTCCCCTGCTTACAAAACTGGCAAAGTAAATATAACCCAGTATATTTATTATGGCTTAACACTTATTGAAGAAAGTAGTCATATCTCATACTTAATGGTGATGCTTGATAATACAGCTTTCAGAGTTATTGATGTAGATAAAACTCTAGAAAAATCCATACAAAATGTTAAAGTACTAAGGGTATTCAAATGAAGACTGGTCAGACAGAGCAGTGGTATTTTATCCAGGTTTCATTTGAACAGTGCTAGTAACTTAATTAGCATAATACATAGGCATAATGAACTAGAAAGAGACAAAACTAGACATATTTTTACAAAACATACAATTGATGTAATACATGTTACCTCCCCTTGTTAGTTTTATCTAGACTTTTCTTCAACTTCATGTAGAAAATGGTTCAGATGTCTTCAATTTAAAATAAAATGAAACAATACTGAAAATAATTAACAAGTTATAATCAAATCATTTTAGTAAGAGTTGTGGTGGTTTTACTGAATTACTAATAAGATCATTTTTTCAAAGTTGCAAGAAATTAGAGACATATCCAACTGCTTCCTTTACATACACCTGCCATCAATGGAAATACATTCTAATAGCTCCAAACTCTTTATCAGATTAAAGGTTCACAATCCTAGCAGGAAGCTGGCTCAGTCACCAATGTTAACAAGGCTTGTTGTGAATAGTTTATAAAAGCTGTGTGTAGTGGTTTTGAGCAAAAACTTTCTCTATCACAGCAAATAAGTTGCAATTAGATTTTACAGAAGGTAAAATTAGAGATGGTGGTCTAAAAGCCAACATAGCAAAACTTTCACTCTAACCATCCATCTGCCAAAATAATCTACTAATTTTCTGTACATAAAAAGTTTAACCCTCAAAGCCAAGTCAAGAGTGTTCCAAAACTTCATAATTCAGAGTTATACATCTTTTTTCTGTTAAGTTCAGTTTTACATTGTTTTTTTATTCAGATATTTCTTTGTAGACTTATGTGCAATAGATTATCAAACCACTGTCTGTGAAGCAAACAGACATTTCATTGTTGCATTCTTTCATTTATAACATTATACTTTTCCACTGGTAAGATCAGATGTTACAAATTTAACTCTTTCACTGCTGGGCTAATGGCCATGCTGTGCCCAGATTAATTACAGAATTCACCTCTTGTTTTCGAATAATGGCTACACTAAGCATCTGGTAAAATTTTTATTTGAAAAGATATCAATTGAATAAATATCTAAAATTTAATGGTTATTTGAATATGAATAAAACTAAAATTTACCTTTATCATCAGTTAATCCAAAGATAAAACCACAAGATTTATTTAACAAACATAGAAATGGCATCTCGCTATAGCAGTATGTATTTAGCACAATATAACCAAAGTAACATGCAAATAGCGGTAATTGAACTTCCACAACTCATGAAGTCATTTTGAAAAAGTTCACACATTGTTTTTCAACAACAGTGAATTCGTGCTGACAGTCATTTACACAATTTTAACAATAATCTGGGTTTCTATCCCACTTAAATTCCCAAGACAAAATAAGTTCTCTGTGAATGATATTTCTCAAAGCATTCCTTAGGGTGGAGATGTGGATGCCCAGTACAGCTCGAACAAATGGAACTTGTTGCCTTCGATGGCTGTTCAGCAATTGTTTATGAACTGCACCTTCAATAATCATAGTAATTAAACCGTCCATCATCACATCACCTGCCAATAGTTCGAATATAATCCAAGGCTGATGAATTTTCGTCTAAACTACCATTTACACCAGGTCTGTTTCTGGGCTGAAAGTTGAATGAAAACTTTTCAGAATCATTTTCTTTATTTATCACATCTCCATTTATCTTGATCAGGGACTTGTTGCATCAGCATGCCTCTTCCTCTGACATTTTCCCTCCACTCATCCTCACTGGTGATTTTTTCAACACATGGTCATTTCAAGTTTGCTGTTCTACTACCTGCTTCTTCAGAGCTAGAATCTGTACTATTTTTTAAAATTCTGGTTCAGTGGATTGTACAAAATCATCTTCGTCGTCAGCAGCCCATTTTGATATTAATCTTTCAGCCTCTTGTGCCGATAAACGAGGTTTTGAACTTCATCAACGGCCTTCACACTTTCTAAAATAACTCTGAACAGAGGAGTTTTCCGCCACGTCATCTAGTTAAAAATGCCTGGACCTACTTCTGATAAATGTATCTGATTGGTTGTCATTACCAATTGATACTTGTATAGCTGATCAGCTGTTATCCTCTGTGATGACGACGATGCAAGGTGGGTGAGAATGGCTAACAGTAGTAAATGAGTTAACGCCTACCTTGTTACAAGCAGACATCTACTTGGTCAATTAAATTTGGTCCCAGTGCGAGAGGGTCACCTGGAAAAATTACTAATTAATGTTTATTACAGTGTAGATTTTTTTCCCCAATATTATTAATGAACCAGGCTGGAAAAAAGCCAAGTAAGTAAGCGGTAATTAAATGGCACCTGAATTCCCTTCACCTAGCACAAATCCTACTAAAAGAGTGTGTCCTAAATTTTATCACTATCAACAATTCACCATCTGGTAACCAGGGTATGCTTCAGCTTTTCTTTTCTACAAAGGTGCAGGGGTTTATAGTGTCACCAGTACAGCTGTAAAACTGGCTGAGCAGATGGAAGCAATGAAGCAGAGAATGCAAGGAAGTCTCCTAGGGCATTCCAGTGAAGAAATTGATTGGAAACATAAACAAAAGTCAGGCCTCTCTCTCTCTCTCAGTGGAGCTAGACATTTTTTTTAAAATATAAGGCCAGCCAAGATTCAGTCAAGCTATTAAGATCTCCTTAGTGACTGGAACAAAAGTGGCCAGATGGGCACCACCATGGGCATGCCACTGTCAAAGGTACAGAGATGGTCTGTATATCAGATGAATGACAAAAAGTGGGCCAAGTTGTACTATATAAACAGGATTTTTTGCTGCTATATTACATCTATTGAAAACTTAACTTTATACTACAATACAGCTATCACTCCTGCTAAATCCTGTATTTCAGACTTGCAACTAGCACAAGTAAACTATACCCATTTCAGATATATCAAGAATTCTTCACACTGCAGGAGTCAATCAATTAATACCATACCTCACTCTCTCCCCCCTCAAATATCAATAAGTTATATAGTACAAAAATACTGAAGATCTAAATAACATGCTGCCAATACAATACCATCTCCATTGAACATCAAACAGCACATTTTTCCCATTAAAATATACATACAAATATATATAAGATTTTGTAAACTGTATTTTTATATACACCTTTTTCTATTTTTCCAAACTCTTTAAATGCTGTATAGCAGAGGTACACACAAACACAGCATCCTTGTCCTCGAAGACCACCCACTCACTACTGCAGGCCTAAAGTATTCTTACAAACAAACAAACGAAGGAAAGAAGATGGATTGTATTTGCCCACTTCACATAATCTTTAAAGAAACATTTTTTAAATGTTTTAACTCAATACTTAGAACTAATTGCTGTAGTTAAAAGTGTGCTTTCTTCTAAAATCTACTGAAGTCTTCTGCAGTGTAGCCCATGCTGTTTGAACAATGGTGTGGATTGCCCAGACTGCCCCTTTCCTCAGTACAATTTTCTGGGTCCTATGGATGGATAAGATATTAATTGATCTGGCTACCTAATTAGGATTGACCTGCTCTAGTTCAGGTAGCTTTGAGTGGCTTGGATACTGAAGGTTGTCAAGTAGCTCTGCCAGGAAACCTCTGTTAGCAACTGATCTTTTCTTTGCAACCAAGTAACTCTCCTAATTTCTGTTGTAAATGGTAATATATACATTTTACACACACACACACACACACACCCCACTGTCTGGTCTAGCAGGATATCTGGGTCAATCACAGTAGTGCTGGTTCAGGAGTTGCTGCCTTGTTGTTCAGTTTTAATAAGTGATTGATATGTGGCTACAGTCTCAGGCATCATGATCTGGGGCGCACAGCTAAATAAAAGTAAATTAGCTAGATGGTAAAAGGGTAAAAGACTGTGAACTCTGCAAGCAACATGAACTGATTCGTGTTATCTCAAAACACTTTAACGAAATCAAAAAAAGAGGAGAGCTGAGGTTATCTATTATAGGTGGAGAAGTTCATGGAAGAAAATGACTATCATTATCTACAACTTTAGACATATTTGATGAGGTTACATAGTGCCATGGTTAGTATGTACTAACAAGCAGTTTTCTACTCTCCCTTTCTCTCCTACCTGTGCCTCATGAGGCTGGTGTAGAAATGGAAAGTTTCTACTAAAATTCCTCTGTAGGAACAAGCTGCAGTGCTTGAAGAAAACTCATGTTGATGGACTGGTACAGAAGAATGAGAGACAACCATGCTATGGAAGGCTTGCCAAACCAAATCTGTCTCCATTGGAGCTCAAACTCTGGCCCTCTTCAACACTATGTACTTGGCCATCTGCCACCCTACAGGGTGGAAATGAAACAAGTTTTGTCTTCTTGAGTCCTCTATGTATATAAAATATAACCATTCTGGTTTTATTTATCACACGGGAGTGCCAGGTTTCCTGTCAACATGTACAGATCAAGACATAGGGAAGTCTCCCTGAACACAATACAAATGACTGTACAGGGAAGTGGATTTCAGGACCATTCCCTGTATAATTTTAAAGGAAGTCAAGTATCAAAGGGTTAAAAAATAAGGAAAAATACTTAATTTAATAAATAATCTAGTTAGTATGCATGCAAGATATCTGCCAATGATATAACACAAAGATTTACCACACTCTTTCCGCAGGAAATTGGATACTAAATTAGTTTCAATTCTGTTATTTGGTAAATGAGATTATTTCATTATTTCTCATCTTTAAACTTTTGCAATTAGATGTAGGTGAACTGATTAGCAAGCACCAGTAGCATCTAGAGGGAGCCTTCAACTGAAACCAGAGTGGCTGGATACCATTAGGGCAATGCTGTTTCCTCATTCGAATGCCCTCCCCCTTAGCAGTCGTGTCTATGAATCACCCCTATTGTCTCTAGCCTAATGAGAAATTGCACTAATCAACAAAAAAAAAAGCCTGACCTAGTAATTAGTAACATGGTGCGCATGTTAGTGGTGCTAAACAAAACCACCCACTAACCCCAAAGTTGTCTAAACACTGCCATTACTAATGTAATATAATGGAAGATCAGTTGTTCAATTACGACCTGTCAAGCCGAGTCACAAGAATATGAAAAATGCCAAAAAAAAAAAAAAGAACTCTGACTAGATTGAATCTCCTATGCCAACAGAGCTACAGTCTCTAGATAACAGAGGTGTGCCATCAGTAAGCACATGAGCAGCAACTTAAAATCTGTAAAAGTAGATCTGAAAATATCTTGTGTCCAAACTGGTAAACTAGATGATAAATGAATTTCTGTGTATCATCTCTAGGAAAGAATCAATTCATCTCAGATGGGAGAGAGCAGGTATAGAAAGAGCTGATAACATCACTTCTCTTCCAGATGGTAACTTTCAAGAAATAAACACTTCTCTTTTAAAAAAAATATGATGACTGATGATACACATCTCATTTTATTTGTTTGTCTGCATTTTTTTCTTTCTTTGTGAACCCATGTCTTTGAAGTCTTGAAGATGTCTGATAGAAGTGAGCCAGAAGATGTAAGATGTAGGTCACCAGCCTTGGTGACCAAATGAGTAGATTACCTAGTATAGTTGGTCAGCACAAACACAAACAGCATTCTTAGGATAGCAGGTGGTTATGAATCAACACAGAAGAATTGGTAAAAGATTTGTGTCATCTGATAGCTGTTTTAACTCTTTTCCAATGTACAATTATTTCTGTCATATGTCAACACAACTATATAAGCAGAAATCGACTGATGTGGAAGTATTTCTACAGTCCATGATGAATGTAAGAAAGTATAAGTATAACAAATGGTCATCATCTGGAATCAATATGAGAGCAAGAACTGTGTCAATGTAAGGGAAAGAATTTTAAAGCCTACAGCATCCCAAAAAACCTCTAAATTATTTTGTAAGCTAACTCTTTCCTGTACAATAAAATGGTGCTTAATTAACACATTACAGATCAAATTCTTTAAATACTGAGTGGTTATGAAATATACTCCATCATTCCCCATCCACAGAAACAAACCCTTTCACACTGTATCCAGGTAAATAAAATACTGATCAATCAAATTTTTTTTAATAATTTGAGAATTTTTTAAAAAAACCAAAAACTATCTATTAAAAATTTGCTGTTCACACAATATTTTGTGCCCTTGTGAAACAAATTTCTTTTTTTAAACTGAAGATAACTGTGGTGGTGATGATAATGCCAGCTGATATACTCCTGTCAGATAGAAATACAGCAATTTATTTTTTAAACATACATAAAAAATTCATTACTTAAAATCTGTAGAGGATATGGACCAGAATCCTCGTCATCCAAAAAAAAAAAAAAAAATGTATATTTATATATAGTGTCAGAAGAATTTGAGTTTAAAGAGCAGAACAGTTCCTTCCTGACACATGCAGCGGTATATCTTCCACATACACATTGGTTGGTTTTACCAATACAACAAGCTCTACAAGACTGACATCTGATATAACAAACTACATGCACAGTGACTGGAATTCTGCCCATAACTGGCAGCATTCACCCAATTGAATCTGTGTTTGTTAAAAGAAATTTTGAGATCAACAGTAAGGAAATATTTTGATAAGTTAATAAGATACTGCTTAAGCTGCATGAAATGAAGACCCAGATGTGAGGTAACTAGATAAATATTTTTTTTATAAGTACAGTGTGTAAAGAAAATCGTCAGGGCCATAAACACAAAATCTCGTGAATGCAGGACTGGAAATGAGAAAGAAGAAAACAAGCCCATAACAACAATTTAGCAATAAACTCAAACTCGGAATAAAAGTCATCATATAAGTGCTAAGTATGTAAGAAGAAAGAGGTGGACCTACTCTCTGCTTCATGGTTAAACCAGTAAATGTAGATTTCCTAAAAATGGGCGTATTTACATCATCAATATTCTTGTCAACAAGTCTAGAAAAGAATGTTGGCCAGCCTTTATTTCAAAAGTAAATTTTTAATTAGGATGTTAACTTACATCGATCCAAGAAAATTTCTGACAGATTCCCAGTAATGTAGAAAGTATTATTCACATAGCAACAGGATAAATGTGGAACCTGTCTAATATATAAATTAAATGTTTCTTCTACAGAACAACAACAAAAAAGCTAGCAAAAACAGGGGCCCAAGAGAGAAAACAATGGCACCAATGTGAAGTTGAAAATATTATTTGCTATCAAATAATATACAAACATCTGTTGTGGTAAAAGTAGTTTACGTGATGCAGTTTCAGGTGATGTTGAAGGAAGCACAGACCCATGGTACAAAGTGTTCATTCGCATAATGAGAGTAAATCATAGCAGTACTGGTAAAGAGAAAAAGAGAAGTGGCATCAAAGCTACACATTTCTTTATATCCAAAAATTACAAAGCTAAATTAAAGACAAAATATGATATGTATTTTTAAAAGTATATTGACTGGCAGAGAAAAGTTGGCTTCTTGCTATGGCTGCCACTGTACAGGCTGACTTCATTTTAAGTCCAAAGGACAATAAAATAGGCAGATTGGGACCTTTTTGCAAACACTAGGGTGTAGTGAACCAATTGTACATGCTTTGTTATACACAGAATAAGACAGAAATAATTTTGTACCAGTTTTCTTAAGAAAGATGGAAGATGCCTTTGAAGCATCTTTCAAGATGTTTTGTGAGTGCACATGGATACTTAGAAGTTCATTTACACAGATTTATTCAAAATGACAATGTCACCCACACCTTTTTCAAGGTGAATGGTCAACTTTGGAATGATCATATGAAGTATTAGACTATTAATATATTTAATTTTTGCTTCTTTGTCTGTTTAATTTATTGCTAAAAAATGTGAAGTGGACCAATACCTAGCAATTAACAGTAGTAAACTGCTGGAACAGTATCATAATTGCCAGATGAAGGCTTTGTTTGTAGACATAAATATTTTTTAACTTTAAGAAGAAAACCATCTCCAAAAAGATTTTGTTTAGTAGCGTACAAAGAACTGGTGGCCCAGTGGTCAGTTAGCCTACCAGACTGCTAGGGCTGAGAGTGTAAGTTTGATTCCTGGTCAGAGTCAGCCTGCCTCTTCTGGCTCTTCTTCACCAGCCACTGCCTGATTTCCTCCCATATCCAAAAACAATGTTTCTTTCAGTGGGGATTTCCCTACCAAAGTCAGAAAAATCCAGGCCCCTTCAAGGCGTTGAATAGGCAACAAACACTCTGTTAGATAGCCATGGCACTATGCACACCCCCCAACCAGTGTGGTTATTGCCGCTGTTAAGAGTGGTGTGTGATACAGTAGCAACCTTGGACAGTTGTGCCACTGAGTGTTTTAGTGACAGTAGAGTAGCACTGGTTTTGCTTTCTTTCAGTTTCTAAAAAAATAGATGGAAATTATCATTATTATTTTCATTGTCAACTGAAGCAGCAAAACAACATTTCCTAGTGACTTCCATGTTACGCATGGCTGGCAGTGTGATGTGTACCATAAGGAAATTAAACAGATGCTCACAAAGAAATTAAATAAGTGATTCCTCTCATCTCAAGGCTGGCTAGTTACCTTTACCACACTAGAGACCAATGGCTGCACCCTGAAACAACTGTAAAGCACCCAGTTCTGTCTGTCTGGTAGCAAACATGATTGATTTAACAGCTTCATTAGTTTCTCTTGTGTTACATTAGGAAGCAACCAGAGCCCTCAAGTCAACATTTAATAGTAAATAAATCAGAACGTGTTCTTATATTCTTATTATTTTATTAGAGTTTTGGTTCTCAGAGAATGGAAACAGAGCTGGAAGCCCTGAGTGCTGAGTGAGTCAGTAAGGCCCATGATCCAATATCAAATTGCTCGTGTCACTGTTAGTATCTGACTACCGTGTGGAAGTAGATATCATCACGCCTGTGGAAAATAAATTGCTTGTGTCACTGTTAGTATCTCACTACCATGTGGAAATCAAATTGTTCGTGTAGTATCTGACTACCGTGTGGAAGTAGATATCATCACGCCTGTGGTAAACATATGATAATGTTATTTTTGTTTTTTTAAGGATTCACCAAATGAATTATAAGAAACAATTGTCTGCCTATTTAATTTTATGTACCAAATGAAAAAAAAAAAAATCAAAAATAATTTTAAAATAAAAGAAGAAATGACTCCACACACTGACCCAGGTGTAGCAATAATTTTTTATGCTTTAACTGGCAGTCACTCTACAGTTGCTGTGTTGTACACTGGCATCTTCAAGAGAAACAACCTTAGTGTGGGAATGCAGTGCTGCAGTTGCTGCTAGGAAGCATTACCAATACTGCATCACAAGGGAGCTGCCCGCCACTTCAGACTTGGCAAGAAAAGCCCTAGTAAGACTCAAACTTATATGGCCAGCTGGTGAAGCAAAGAATAAGCCATTCCAGAAAGGTGTAACGCCAAACCAAGCTGGTCCCACTCGAGGTTCAAATGCAGCCCCCCCCCTTCCCCGACCTTAGCAGTCCAGTAAACTCATCACTGGATCCACTTTACAGCTTTCTGAACCCTCTTACTTCAGATGCTGCTGTACGACCTGATCTCAAGTTACTTTATGATCAAACCTACCGTTTGCTAAAAACCCACCCTGACTAACATACACACAAGATTTCCTCCCCCCCCCCACTTTTTAAAATTTTTTTTTTACACTTTTCATTTAAGAATGATTCTAAATGCACTCATTGATCTTTAAAATAGAAAACACCACAAATAGGGAGTCCAACTGCTAACAGAGAAAGAAAGGAATCCAATCCTCATCCTTCAGTGGTGATGTCTGGCCAGATGTACTTGCTGGAGAGAAAAGAAAAAAAAAAATCCAAGAACTCCTTACAACTTGCTGAAAGATGACATATTGATGGTTTCTAAGCCAGAGTTAAAACATGCCTCATTACTTCCTGGGATTCTGAAGACCACAGGCAATAGCTATTACACCTGTACGTGTGCTACAATCACAACTGTTTTAAAGCCTCTGGGTAACAACAAAAGCACACGAATGGTTCAGACCTTTTACTGTGCCACTTTACAGAGGACACAAAACACAAAACAAATATTAGATAAGATTTAGGGATGATGACTGGGAAAGATCACTGAAACGAAATAGCAGTATTAATACTAATAAGGTGATGAGAAAGTCTGAAGCAGCTCTCTAATGTCCATAGGTGTCTGCTATGCACACAACAAACACAGGCAGGCTAAGTCAAAAACTAGACCAGGTAGTCAATTCTGACCATTTAATTTTGATCCTTTTTTGTCCCTATAATGATAGTTTTTGCTGTCATAAAACCATCTCTTAAAGAATAAAAGAAGGCTAAAAACCCATCCACACCTGAAGAGGTTTCACACTCCAATGTAAGGCCTGAAACAGAGCGATGCTTTAAAAAAATGGCCAAGTTTAGATTAGAATTTAAGCCTGCTTTTTCTTAATATTACACCTTGATAACAAAAGGACTGTTTGAGGTAAAACAAAACAAACAATGAAGACAAAGAGAAACTAAATGTCATGCTGATCACAAACGACAAATAGTCATTTCTCATCTCTATTACACTACATTTCTTGCAGATGATAACACTGACAGTAGAATCAGGATACAGCAGCTGTTTCTGAACCTTGACAGACTGCCAAGTATATCCACAGCAATCTGGATAATTTATGATTTGATTAGATGGCAAAAGGCTAATGGAAAACCTTAAAATGTCCAGGAAGCTGATTGCAATATGAGACTAAGCTGTATGTAACACTCCAGTGAAAAACAGATAAGCAAAGTGTGTGTGTTGTGTGTGTGTGTGTGTTTGTGTGTCTTTGTCTGTGTTGTGTGTTTGTTGTCTCTTGTCTCGACCTGTGAACCAGAGAACCAGAGAAGCAAACCTGACTGATGTAGTCCTGAGATTTCATCAAACACTGTGCAATATTTTAGTTAAACGTTGGTTTGGAGCAGTGTGCACCGAAAACAAACTTTACCTTCATTTTCAAGGTCAGAGGAATAAAAACACCTAATGTAATAAGTATAAACTATCTAGGCTATATTCCTGGGCACTGCTCAAACAATAAATGCGAACTGTTACAAGTGACAATGTTTTGCAGCCAATCCCTTTCTAAATTCTTTAAATTTTAATATCAGGGGTTAATAGAATCGCTATTTTGTTACATGAACAACAGAAAAAAGACAGCAAGCACATAATAACATTAATCTAGCTGACTGAGGAGAGAAAAAGCAGCTCCTAAAACAAAAAATGTTATCTTCCTGAAGAGAGAGATGCAGCTATTGATCGCAGACTGAAACACTCACAGAAATCACTAAAGATGAGAATTTTGGTAGCACAATACTTCTCGGTAATTAACCCTTTTAATGGGGTTTCTTAATACCCACCTGGCCAATGGAATGAGCTAAGATAAAATATCTAAAAATCACTTTGAGACATTTCCTTACTGTTTAATCATGTACAAGCTTCCAACAGCCTTCAGAACTTTGGAGATGCTTATTTACAGAAGAATTACTCTGTCAGGATCAATACCCACTCCCTGTACATAAACAGACATACTCCTCAAAGGATTAATTTGAACAAAGATGACGCATGCTTGATTTATTCACATACATACTAAATAAATGTGCCGTCTTATTATTAAACACTTGCTTGGATTCCCACAAAACACTGGAAAACCACTTAGCAGAACATTTTCTTTTCAAACACACATAGAGACGGAGGGAGGGAAGGAGGTGGGGGGGTACCTGCATGCCAACAGAGGTGGTCAAGCACAGAAAAGCTACACAATGATATTGTTGATACCGAAACATTTTCGTTTCTTTTTTGGTTTTTGCAAGGAAAACCAAAATGTCTAGAAATCCGCCCACTGTTTATGTGTTTGCCCCAGCTCAACACCCATTAAAATGAAAGGCGTTCAGTAAAATGATAAGTTAACCATCTATTTTAGCCCCCGAGATTATTCTTATTACTGTCTGCTAAATATATGCACAGCCCTCTCTCCCAAGATGGATAATTGTGCACCAAGTACCCAGTGCGTGGCAGAGCAGCCTTCTTGATATCACTCAACAAAAAAAAAGGCCTGGCTCGCTGTCAACAATCTGCTAGAGTAATGAAAAGGATTTGATTTCAAGCAAGAACCCGGCAGAAGCGAAGAACACTGTCCCGATTAACTGTCAGTCATCCGGCTTTTTAAAAAAAATAATAATAAACCTAAGCAAACATAATTTCGCCTGGCAAGTGGTTTGTTTCTCCATGAAAGTTGGAAATAAAGATCTGCACGAAGTGAAATAAAACTGAACAGAAACACATGTAAGGTCCTCTCCTCCAAGCCTGCATCAGTGCAGTACATAAGTGATCACCTAGAATTTTGCATATGTCGAAAATAACATCAATCAAGTTTTTAAATATTAATAAGCAGTGACGTTTCGAAGTGATGGGGGTTGTTCTGTTATAAATGCTTTACAATTGGTGATTGGAGTATCATAAAAGTTATTATTCCATGCAGATTGGAGAGTAAAGAGAGATACTGGAAGATGGGTTTCCTTTAGAGGAATAGGAAATTTAAGACTTCTTGTTGAGTGCTAATGGCTCCCTCATGAGCTTTTAATCTGTTTAACCTGGACCACAGAACAGTTCTTAGCCACACTTGCAAAATAAAATACATCTATAAATCAAAACAAACAAGATTTTTCTGTTATCTAAAAATACTTTAGCTACGGAAGATCTGAACAACTGGTCAGCCCAAAAACAAGACCATATTTAGCCATTACTTATCATAAGGACAAAAATAAAAATGTTATCCTCGAATGAATAAAATGATTGAACAAGCACAGATCACCACATTGGCTGCCAACTAAATGTGGTTTCAACCTCTGAGTTAAACACAAATTCACAGGAAAATGAAGGTGATTTATAACCAAGAAAAATTGCATCTTGATATGGAGAAGGTTCCACATCATGAGCAGTAAAGATAGCTGCTATTTCCTTGTTTTGGCATGCATAACTGCTGTTTTTTTTTTTTTTTTTTTGCATTGGAACTTTGGCATGCATTACAAGAGTTGTCTATCATGGGTGGCACCTCCGTCTGGCTCCCTACCCTAATACTGCAGCACTACATTCACAATCACTCCTTCCCTGAAGCACACAGAATTTGTTGAGAACCAATAACCTGTGACCAACAGCACCCTAACCCTAAAGCCAAAGCAACGATAACTATAAATAATCACCAAATGAAACATCAGCTATCAATTGCACATTTCCCCCCTTTCTATAATATGGTAGACGGTTCTCTTCAAACATCAACAAAAAATAACTGACTAAATAGATTTCAAGACATGATGAAGTTATGGAGTACAATAGTATAAAATCCAAATGTTCCATAAGAAACAAAAATTCTCTGTTTTCTTTTCTTTGTAGGATCATATATTTAAAAAAGAGAAGCAAAAACAAATATTTTAGCAACTGCCCCCAAAATATATATATATGTAATTTTTTTAAAAACTTTTATGTTAATAGAACTTGACAGAAATAAACATCAAAGCAATTACAGGCACACACAGCTTTCCGCTTGACCAGTTGGTTTGGTTGTTACGGGTCAGCAAGAGTTCAGGCCAAGGGTTATTTTGCTTTCAGGTAGAAGTTGTGGATCTTCCACATTAAGTGTAAAATGAGGACAGAGAAAATGGTACAGTGATGGCCACTTGGTTTCTTCACCAGGAAAGGTTGGATCAGGTCATCAGAGAATAAAATGCAATCTGATTTCACTTGCAAGATACCCATGGCCAGAGAAAAATCATTAGCCACAGAACAGTAACCCAGGTAGATATGTTTTAACCATATGCCACGCTGTATCATAGCATCACTCAAATCTGAACCTCTAGTAACCTCATCAGGTTAATCTACCCAACCATATGGCAGACTTCCTCAGAGAAGCAGATGGCTTGGTGCTTTCTTATCCCCCTCCTCTCTTTACTTAAGCATACATGGGCATGGAGATTCTAGTTAAGGTGCCTTACCAAACTATTAACTCGCTATGACCTCTCCAGTGACCAAAGTAGGTGACCAGCCAATTTCTTTTTTTTTTGTAAACACCTTAAACATTTTGATGAACCATGTGGCCCAAACAGGAAGTACAAAATATGGATGAGCAGCTACAAAAAGAATGGCATGAGTTTCTGGATTTACTGACAGCATAACATAGCTTTTAACGAATAAACAAACAAACAGATTTTGTCTTCATTTCTGAGAGTTCATTGGTCACCATTTTTCTCAACAAGTAACCCTTTAGATTAGAACAAATCTGAAAATGTGTCTAACTGAATAAGGTCACCATTAAAGCATTACTATTTTATTAACAAGACACACAAAGAAGATTACAGAGCACAGTTTTCTTTGTTGAAATGTAACATGAAAAGTTGGAAGTAATTTTTAACATCTCTAGAGAGAGAGAGAAGATGAATGCTCATCTGTCTGCAGCTTATGCTGGATAATTCAGTACGACAGACATCATTTTAAAAACCAAGTCAGCTGGTCTATCACAATAGGAATTTTAAAAAAAAATGCTCATTGCCCAACACAGGTCCTTCATTCTTTTTTTTTGTTGTTGTTGTTGCAATGACTGTAAGATGATGACATTTGGTCTATAGTAGAGATATTTAATAGATGCTGGTCACGGTCAGATCTCGGTAGGCTCAAGACTTTCCACATCTGATTGCCACTAAGTTTCTCAACTTTCACAAAAAGTTCTGCAGAATTTAATTTTCCAATCTTTGTCAGATCTGGCAGAAATCTAATTTTCTGTACAATGGCACTAAACATTTCAGACATGGTGACTAGACTAGGGAAAAATAAAAACAACAGCCCAAAATGATATCGTGTATAGGTACTCAATCAAAAAAAATATTAGATACAAAGTAAGAATACATTCAGCCATAAGCATGTACAACTGATAAAAGTCCCTTCAATCATAGAGCTACATGGGTTCTGTATAAGTAATAAGGGTTTCTTGCCTACTTGTACACTGGGCTACTTCATCTTTACATGGCAGAATTTTATTGTATCAGTTTCAAATAACATGGAACATGTGCATTAAGGATCAAAAAAGGCTTTCGATAACTAACACTATCTAAAAGACTACTGTTAAAAAAGCCAATAGCAATATTAACCCCTTGGGGAGTACTCCCAAATATCTATACATACAAAACCTTGGAAATGTATAATTACAAGATTAATACCCACTCCTTCTCATGAATATATGGGGACACTCAAAAAGTTAAAATAAATATATAAATAAGGCAGGTTACAGAAATACTTTCTTTCCTAGGATATAACAAATTACAGAATTCCAAACTGTTCTCACCTTTTTTTTTTTAAAATAAAAAAAGTCATTAGTTTCTGAGGTTAGCACATGAGTATTACTTGGACCTGAAAAGAAACTTACCTGAGGACAAATAAGAGCTGGGCACTGTATTGCATAGCAACTGGACTGACCATCACGACAGATACACTTGGTGCAAGGTAGAGGCTCCCATTCTGTCCCATCCTGATACCTGTGATCTCCATAAGAGCACAATTCTAGAATGAGATGATGTTAATGAACTAATTGGGGACAAAGTCAGTATGAGCCGCAAAAGGGTAAAATCTCAAGTATGAGAGCTGCAGATATGACAACTAAATTACGTAAGAGAGGACTGCAACAAAAGTCACAAAACAGATGGTTCTTCTTCTCCTACCCAACACTTCCAACCAGGGGATGTATCATAGATGAGCTTAAAGGAATAAATCCCTTCCTATCTTTTCACCTAATTCACAAAGGCCTTAAATGATTCAGAGGTGGTGTGTTACATCAGAATCTCAATAAACCAGTATAATCCCCTTTAAGCTCTCTCACTAAGTCTTCAAAACAGTCAGATCGCAACAGTAGAGCTATAAGACATCTCACTAGGTTCCCAGGATGCTTACCTCATTGATAACCGCCCTCTCTCCAGTTTTATCTTCCTAGGAGTAATGACTGCTTATTCAGTATAATCAACATGCTTCACATCTGTAATTTTTTTCATTCACACAGCAACAGTGGGAACTATGAAATGGAAATATCTTCTTTTTCAAAGCAAAAACAAAAAAATATCTTATGCAAAGCTTTGTGTTCTAATAACTTTATCGTTGCATTCTGTGCCTAGTTTAAAAATCAGCAACATTAAAATTGTATCCAAAAAAAATAAAAGTTATACAAATTTAGAAATTTTATTTTAATTTACCAATAATACAATAGACTAGTCTCTCTACTTTCAGTATTCCAGCAGACAGCCGGAAATTGGTGGAAGGCAAGGGAGGCAATGCTGTGCTTACTGAAATATGAAGTACAGCAGTAATTTATTTTAACATTCTTAACTACTGGTCAAATTTATATCTAGTCAGTTTATTTGTTGTCTTCTTCATCATCTACAGTCACAGTCCAACAGCCCTGATAAATGCTTTGCACAGTCCATTGGAATTTCTTCTGGCCAGTGCTAGTTCCTCTGGGTGGGGAAATGTGTTGGCTTATCTCTCCTGTAGTTTATGAAAGCTGTGTATGTCAACCTAGCAGTTACAGCAAGAACTGATCCATTTTTATTTTTCTTAGTGCATGACTTTAATAATGGTACCAGTCTCCTGCATGATTGGATGCTCTCAATGAATGTACTCAGCCACCTTGTTTTTGCCAGGTGATCTGCTGTTCCATTTCTGTCAATATCACAATTTGCAGGGATCCGCTAGATAACTGTCTGTGCCATGTCTCCTCTAAAACAGTCAGGTCCCATGATAATTCTAAGTTTCCATTTTTAAGGGATTTCAGAATGAGCTAGATATCTGAAAGAAAAAAAAACAACAACAATCTATCCTTCTGTCAGTGCTGGAATCTCAACCACTTCTTTGAGAGCTTCGAATTCTGCCTTTTAATTAGTTTTCCAACCACTAAGGTTCCCACCAATCATAGCGGGGATTTTTTTTGGAGATCCATCTACATAGATTTGTATCCACTCTGCTGATGACAAAACAGCTCCAAAGTACTTTTAAATCACCAAGAATCATTGTCTTCAGTTACTTTCTTCTGGGTCCGTAAAGCTATCTGTGCTAATAACTTGTTATGGACTGGGTTATCTTTCGCCTGATATACAAAAAAAAATTAATCCAGTTGTAGTCTTCTACTGGTAGGTTTGAGTAATCTTTGGTTTATAGGCTGGGTTTTTGTTTGCCAAAATCTTTTTGATGGTATAATTAATTTTTTCTTCTTTCCTGCCTTGCAGTGGCTGATAGCCCCTAACCCCAGTTTTTTTGCTTTATGCAGTTTGTCAAAGTGTGAGTTGTTTCAGCTGTTGACAAAGAGGACATTTCATGTTCAAAGGCAACAGAAATTCTTTCCATATAAACTTAAACCATATTTTTTCTTGCTTTAGCTTCTTTTTACTTTTTTTTGTTCTTTTTAATACACCTCCACCATGTTAGATGTTGATCATGTGACACCTAAACAATTGTGTTTGGGTTGCTTTATGAGCCAGCCAGCCATTAATTTGAGCATCTCCATTTTTTTTGTGGACAAGCTGAATACACTTCTCATTTGTTTACTTCCACATTAATATAAATATGCCAGTCAGCTGCCAATGTGTTGACTGCATTCAGTGCTTCTTTCATAGTTTATTTAATGTGGTTGGTTCTTTTTCTCTGTACCAAGGAAACAGATCATCAATATGAAGAACCACTTGGCATCACTGATAAGCAGATATCATGCATGACCAGTCAATTTGACCATTTCTCCTGCTTTTTTCTTGAAAACTTTGAATATGTGCCTTCAATCTGTCAGCATCTTTGTCAAACTATTATTTCTTTGGAAAAATCTTGAGGATAATACTTCACGGCTGTTTCTTTTCAGGTAAATCAATCCAAAAGCAAAAACTCACAGCTTCTCTCAAAACGATTATAATTCAACACCAAGCTGAAAGCTAATGGCTTGACCTTCCATGGAATGTCATAAAAAAAGTCCAGTCAAAATCCGATTCTTCTGCAGGTTGTTTACAGACAACATCATAGCCATCACACCTGCCTAACCAAACTAAATTAACTTCCTCCTCACAGCGGACAAAACCAAAGAGTCTATTTGGACAGGATGACACAGATGTGAGAGAGTTAACTACACAGGAGTCTTCAGATCTGTAACCTGGTGTTGTCTTGTGCTATCCCTGTGCTAGCTCGTGACTTGTTTCTCCTTAAACAGGACTTCTGGCCATAACCTACTGCTCCAAGGTGCCAGCAGAAAGGAGGAAGAATTAAAAACTGCAGCCAGCAGTAGAAAAGTCAGAATAAATTGTAAAATTTTAAAAAAGTAGCAACACTAAATTAAATGTGGAAAAGACATGATTTTATAACCCCTCCCCCCTAGCATAAGATTTTAAACTTTCAATCCATCTCCTAAGATATTAAAAATATTATAAATATCTCAAAATACACCAAGGGAGCTGACAAACACACCAGGTCATTTCTTTAAATGCTGGCAGATATCTTTCCATGTGGAAAGTGCACCAGATTGAAGTAGAACATAAAAAGCGCTAAACACCTACCTCCAGCCGGAACACATTTAGGGCAGCACTGCCCAGGAAGACTGCGGCTAATTTGCCCGGGTTTACACTGGACCTGTGAACAAGTGGTGTTAGAGCACGTCACCACCCCATTCCAGCAGTAACAGTTGACACAGAAGTCTGGACTCCACTTTGTATTGTGCTGTTTGAAAACAAGCAGTCATAATTAGCTTAAAAAACCAGTATCTACATCAAAAAAAAAAATGTCTCTATTGGGATTATTTCCCATTTAGCGAAAGTTTTAACGTTATAAATTGGTTGGATTAAAGAGCTGATAGTATAAATTATCCGCTTACAGAGCAACATCGTTACCATGGAGATTATACACGTCTGTTACAGGAAGTAACTATGCCACTGTATATTACAAAAAGAGGGCAACAGCCCGATACAGTTTTTGTGTTTAAAAAAAAAACCCTTCGTTTAACTTTATAAGATAAATACCAGGTGACCATTTCCCACAGTTGGTCACTTATAACTCCCAAACCCCATAACACACATGCCAACAGAATGTGCGTGCACAGGGGGTCATGGAGAACACCTTTAAATTGATGTGGTCTGTAAAGGAAACGGTAAAGAAATGAGTTACTGACAATTTATAGAAAAGTAACTTTCTTATGCAGAGTCCTTGGGCTACAGGGTCTTGAAGAACATGTCTGTCATGATGGGAAGCGTGAAGAGCCTCGTCTACTTTACCCATATACACTGGTGTAGAAAAACTTTACAAGTGCTACATGATCTTGGAGAGCAGCTCCACTCACAGGAATCTCTGCAGGCAAGAGGACACATCTGGTGTCTGTGATAAAGTTACATACAAAGAGCAAAAAAACCTACAGCAGCCTAGATAGGAGTGGTAAACTCACACCAGTGACAAAATCTGCAAACTCTGAGAATGCATTCTCCGCTATTCCCGTGTGCATGCATTTCCATTAACACGTGCGTTATGCTTTGAAGTTATCAGCAAATGACTGCAGCAAGCAACCGTATGGCAGAGTTTAAGCTAAAATCTTGATGTGTAATTAATAAGTAGATTCCATCAAATTTTAACAGAAAAAAAAAGTTGCCATCGTTGCTGCAGCTAAAAAGTTCAAATGTCTGATTAATTAAGACTTATCATGGACAGAAACCAGTTCTCGGGTTTTCATCTTTCTACAGCAGATCTGAAAAAACAACAAACACTGAGAAGAGATAACTTATATTTTATATTATCCTGCATTTATTTTGTGTCAGCAGTTAAACAGATGAATAAATAGCTGCTGCTGCTGTTGGAAAAAAATCGATGCAAAAGTTACTCGTCTATTGATACTTTAGAAATCAATCAAAAATAACCCTCTGACTTACCGGAACCTTCTGGCCTTTGTAGTCGCAAGGGGAAAGAATTTTTGCACATCTAGGACAACATTCATTTGGAGGAAGATTCAAGTACTCTCCCTAAAAAGCCAAATTAGGAAGCCAAGTGAGAGAAGTATGGTATATAAAAGGCTTCCTTTTCTTTTCCACGTACACATGCAAAATAAATTAAAAATGCAGTTTTTAATCCAAATGTAATCATTTATACAGCATTAGGCTGTACTTTGCTTTCCTGATAATCTGCAGTTATTTTTCATTTAATAGCCTCAAGGTGTTTCTGCATTTAGGAAGAGACGGGAGCAGCAGGACATTATTTTTAAATCTTACCTATCCACCAAGACTCCTCTCAAGCATGATGTATCAACTCCAGTGTTGGATGCTGAGGTTGCTCAGTTTATCTCCCACCCTCTCCCACAAAAAAAAAAAAAAAAGGTTCTGCCAGAAGCTTATATTGCTGGAGAACTTATAAATAAATTTATTATTCAAATGTACCGGGTTCATGGAACCACCAAACTTGGCAAGGAACCGCATTACCTGATGAAAGTTGCACTTTGGATCAATGCAGCCAACCTGGCTCACAAATGCTGACACGGTCATGGCACGTACACAATAGACAAGGGTCAGGTAGCCAAACTGTGTGATTCTGAGAAACAAAGTGTTTCAGCTTCATTACAGCATATAAATACACAACAAGAGCAGAAACAAACAACAATACAAATTTTATCACCTTTTGCCTTTTTCGTGCAAAGCTTCCCACCCCCAAATCTTTAACTATTTAATCACCAGTTTTCCTATGATGGATTTTGTGTGGTAAAAAGTTAGTGCTGTAGTTCAGTTGAGCTAACTCTTACAGCCACCACGTGTAATCCTGAAATTAAAATAGAATAGAATGAAATAGGAAGGAAGAGAGGTGGCTTTTTGATTTAATGGGTAACTGGTTGGAAGTCTTGGTTTTCACACATGTATGTAGCACTATATATACTTTATATCAAATTATTGCTTCCTTATGGTTAATTACCATCAACATATCTGGGGTATAAGAATGATACCATAAAGTAGGATCAGACAAGTTTCTATAATTTATAGGGATATTATCCACACATGCAAATACATTTTTAAATCAAGCAGTAGTGTGATCCCCCACTTTCAATTTTAAATATAAACTGTTGAAAATGTTTTTAAAAGCTTTATAGGGTAGCAAACAACATTCAAGGACACCTTAGATTTTAAGGATCAGCCCTAAGTTGAAATGATTGGAGAAAAAGATTGTCAAGCATAAGAGGCAATTTTGGAATTATAAATAGTCACCGAAAGTTATTGGTGATACTGAAAGGGGAGCCTTCAGGTTCAGATCTGTCTGAGTTTTATTGTGTACAGGGCTGGTGCATGATCACATTTTTGTACAAAATTCCCTTAACGACTTTTCTCCATATCCACCACCAACCCAGAACCACACGCATTACATCATTTTGCCATTTTGTTGCTATTTTCCCAAAATATTCTGAAGTAGCCTTGGCACTGTCAATGGTTAAAGTTGCAGGAATTTTCCCCATGTCAGTTGGAGCTTCACTGAGTAAAAGGTTGGGAAGTGGCCTTTTTTCTTCTACCATGACACACAAATGATGGCAATATACCGAAACCGTGACAGTTCTCTAACCTAAAAGATTTCATTGTTTGTGCATGCACGGGCAGGGTTTGTAAACAGGCAAATAAATAGATAGTACTGGCATAATTTTATTTTTCATAAAATTAGTTTTTATATGTTCATAAAGTGGAGACATTAAAGTTGTTTTACAGCCACATAAAACCGATAACAGATAGCCTCACATGAACTGTCAGTGATGGCAAAGCTCGCCTTGAAAGGTAGAGTCTTTGCACTTACAGCTTCCAAACCCTGCCATCCGTGTATCCCAGAGTGATTACATTGCTACATTTGGCAGCCCATCTGTGACCAGGTTATCAAAAGTCTAATACCAATGGGAAACATGACACTCAACAAAGATAAGAGAACTCCTCACTTATGCAGCTTCAAAGTTGAGTAAAGAAATAGCAGATATGTTATTATATTTATCTCTTTTACAGTTGTTCCTGTGAGATTCCACACATCTCAATCTTGGAAAACTGTTATTATGCTGACTTCAATTCAAAACATCTGTGTTGGTCCACACTTGGTACTAATCAAGTCAGTGCCAAACAATTTTTTTTTTTTCCAACTGTCTCCAACTTTCTTTTCCAAATCTCTCTTCAGCAGCAGTAAGAACTTAATGCTATCTCTAATCTGTGAAGAATGCGAGCTTGCAATGACATATGAACAAGAAATCAGTATTCACAACTGACATTTTATTCCTAATGAGTAGAGAGAGAGAGAGAAAGAGGAAGTGAATGTTTCATTCTCAGAAACTTAGAGAGGGCTGCTAACAACAATTACATTAACCCATCGACAAAAGGAGCCATTTTTTTTTTTGTTTTGTTTGTTTTATCAGATGAAAATAAAAGAAATTATTCATGGCAAAGTCAAGCTTTTGCTGTCATTTCCAGTACCACTGTTATTAAATAAATAGATAGGGGAGATATACCAGTCAGAACAAGAGAAGAATAATATTTATGAAACTTCTAGTCAGGAGTTTCTAAAATGTTTAGTCAGTAAATATCCTGTTTTTACCTGAATTTTAAGCAGAACCCACATCAACCAAAACTTCAATAATAAATTAATAATTTAATAATAATAATAATAATAATAATAAATAATAATAATAATAATAATAAATGTAATGTTAACCTCAATGTTTAATAAAGTTTTAAATATTAGAATAGAAATATTAATTTAAATGAACAACAGATACTTACAGCATACACTTTACCGAATTAAGGCATTCACCTGTAAAAAAATAATAATAATAATAATTTTATTTTAAGATGTAGTCAGTCAACATGAACAGGCAATTTTGTTTAGTAGACCTCTCAGAAATCCTTTTCGCATGTTCCAGTGATCTCAGTCACAGATTCTACTGTGTAACATCTCAGTAGCCATTTATGACCAGGAGCAATAATGGTCAAACGTGGAGCTGGCGGCCCCCTCAATAAATCGGTTCAAAAGCTGTGTGTTGATTGACCCTGTGAACTCGCACGTGCCAAAAAAAACCCCTCCACAACCCTCCCATTAGCCCGATTGCAGGGGTGGGTGGGTGATGTAACCAGTACTATACACAGGCTGTTCCAATAAGGCGTTTGCACACCACTATACAAAGGTGTGTTTTGTCTGTCAACATTAAGACGAGGTTCATCTGGAAGCTCACCGAAGATGGCGCTGTGCAACCTAACGGCTTTAACCCCCCCCCCCCACCCAACCACCGATGTCAATTGTTTTCATTGTGGGGTGGGAATGTACAGCCATTTTGGGGGGGGTGAACACAACTAGAAGGTAGATGGGGGGCAGTGCCGGGTAGTTGAATACCAGCCGCCATGCTCTCCAGGTATTATTTACCTGTAGCTACATTGAGGGACAAGATGTATGTCAGCCACCCACCCGCTAACCCCGACAGAGAATTACTTCGCTCTCGTCGGACAGTGGCGTGGTGCACATACTAAAGAGGCGTTCGAAGGAAGCCCCGGCCGGACGCCATTATGGCACCTACGTAACGCCTTTTGTAATACGCATAGCGGACTGGTGATGGTCATTATAGTAACTATTGGCAGACTGGCTGCTTTGTTATAGACGGACTTTATTATGCTGGTTGTTGGATAATTCGCCGAAAGAAAAAAAAAACAAAAAAAACTCGAATTCCGGATATTTCGCCGACTATTCGTCGCCGCCGCTACCCACCCCCCCCTCGACTACCCACAATTCCTTACGCTCCACGTACAAAATTAGAACGAAAGATGGCGACGAACTGAACGACAGCCGTCCAGCAATTATTCAACATTCAATCCCAAACACTCCATGTCGGGCTCTCGTTCACCGATAGC
This sequence comes from Nautilus pompilius, assembly GCA_018389105.1. Classification (NCBI taxonomy): domain Eukaryota; kingdom Metazoa; phylum Mollusca; class Cephalopoda; order Nautilida; family Nautilidae; genus Nautilus; species Nautilus pompilius. The sequence continues at coordinate 535,528 of JACATO010000065.1, read as the reverse complement.
CCCCATCACCACGTAGTAGTACTCCCTTCTTTTCAAAACTCTTTCGTTCCCCATTATATATCGTTTACTTTAGGATGATAAGCTGTCGTCGCGCGACGTAATCCTTCATATTGTCAAGTATGTTTGACACCTTCAAGTAAAAAAAAATATTATTATTTCCTGTTATAATTTTTAAAAAATCCGCACGAGCAACAAAAAAAAAAAAAGGGAACAAACAAAAATATAAAATCTGATAATAATTTACTCCCAGACAGAAAGAAAAGCAACAACATGGCCGTCTGTTTGTGCTTCGTTTAATCTGAGATGTCGGTAGGCGTGCTGGACTAGGCCGGTGTTGCTTGGCAATGAGCCACCGATTTATTTGTATCATCCGATCGCCCCCCCCCCACCCCCGTTGTTGCCCAAGTTCAGGTCCTGCTCTATCACAGACGGATTAACCGATCTGAAATCGTCCCCCGCCGGTCTCCGCCATCCCATTCTTCTTATTAGTCCCGGCGGCGAGAGTGGGGAAACATCAGTAGACTTTCCCCTCCGACGGATTTACCCGCCGATCCCGGTGGAAAGTTCGCCCCCCCCCCATTAGTTGGGGTGGTGGGGGGGGATGTTTGTCGCCGCCGAGCTGGGTTATTTAAACGGGACCCTGAGAGCAGGCGGAACTCTCCTGAGCTTGGTGACTGATGCGTGACAGGGCCAGGCGCCATAAATTCTCACGACACGTAATTTCGGTTTCGCCATTGACTCCCGGTCCCTTTTACCTTTTGTCGCCCTATTCACCCACCTGAAGCGGCATGCCAATACTCGGAATTTCGCTTTTGTTTCGTTTTGCTCCCCCCCCCCTTTTGACGTATTAGACCCTAAACTTCCCCCCCTGAGAACGCCGTTCAGGGAAACAGACTTTTCTCCTCCTCCTCCCCCCCTTTTTTTTTTGTTTTTACGATTAATTACCTATTTTTTCTCGCTTTAAATAATTTAAACGCAAAATATATATTTGCAACCTAATGGTGTTTATTTATTGTCGCGGTTGGTTGGCTTTAATCTCGGTAATCTTTCGACTTAAGTCTGTGGTTCGAAAGAACCGGACAAGAAGCTGCTCAGATTGAGAACGAATTGGGAGGGATTGGAATGCTATTCACATTGGTCCCTTATTGACCTTTCACTTTCGCTAAATTAGGGCACACCTTTTCGATGACGCGCTAGGGAGCTCAGTAAAGACAACAACTGTTACATATATTTCACGACGAGAGAGAGAGGGGGGATGTGGGAGAAGGGGGCTGTTAATTTGTAAAGGGCAGATTACAATATAAATGGACGACGCTAAACCCGCCCTGAACTTTTAGCGCCATGGACGCGGTAAAACTACTGGATTGAATCGGTTTATACCAAAAGTGCGATTTGATCTAGCGGCTTGCCTACCCGGCCCACCTCGTTCAAGCGGAGGAGACTGACCCCCGACCACAAATTAGAAAAAGGTGCTGAACCGTAGTGGGGTAGGAAAAGGCGCCAGAGGGGAGGGGGGGTCCAGAATAATGATTTGAAGAAAAGCGAAGCTAAGCACCACAAATATCGGAACGAGACATTTCGTTTTTCGGCCAATGCCTGCCATAGCGAGCGGTGTTGTCGCTGTACCGATCATTGCCGCATTTTATAGGAGACTGGGTCCTGCACACACCTCCCCTCTCCCCCCCCCAACCCGATTGATGTAGAGCCAGGGAAGAATGTAAGCGTAAACGATGCTTCAAGAAGCATCTCCGGGTGAAACCTTTAGTTCTCGGGCCATTGTTCGGACGTCCCTGGAATTCGTTTCAGACCGGGAACTGATTTCCTTTTTTTACTGCAAGCGCAAGTGCGACGTTCAAGTCTGATGCGCTACTGATGCATCTTTTTCCTTCGGGTAATACTCCTTGGTCAAAAACGATGGCGCAGACTGCTGCTGCTGCCTCATCACGCTGCAGTTACATCTTCCGCGAGAAATTACTGCATTAAAGATGAAAATTAGCCTGCAGGGGTCAATGCAGTCGTTTTGACTGCCCCTTTATTTGACGAAAAATAACAGTGTAGCTTTAGCTTCAACACGGTTACGGTAAATTGCAGGTCGTGTAGTACGGCCACAATAATTAGTTACCTGTTAAAATGACCAGTACAGGTACAACTCATGCCGCGAGAAGTGACGTCATACACAAGAGCCAAAAACGCCTGAAAATTAAGTTTCGTAGAAAAGGTCCGAAAACCATTCTATATGAGGGAAACATTCCATTCCTATGCCTGCTGCTGCTTGGGGAGGGGTTGGATATCCGAACGGCGACCGTAACTTCAGAAAGACAGCAAACTGAGGACTGGGGGGGGGGAAGGGGGAGAGGAAGCCAGCCATACAAACATCACAAAACTTCTGCATGTGATGGGTAGCTAGCGATAAAGCAGTCAGGGAGAGAGAGCCGGGCCAGTCAGCAGGACGTCTCTCTCCACCTCTCTCTCTCTATCTCCACCCACTCTCTCTCTCTCCCCTCTCCATCTCCGCTCTCTCTCCATCTCCTCTCTCCACCTCTCTCTCTCTCACACACACACGCACGCACGAGAGCACAAACAATGCAGAAGACACGTACCTGCCGAACGCCTCAGTACCAGGGCGACTCCGACTATCAGACCACAAATACAGACGTTGGTCAGCATGGTAGAATCCCGGCGTTACTAGGCGCGGTAATCCGATCGGCCTGCATTACAAATCCATTCCGGAGAAAGCGTCGCCGCGTGTTCAGGTGATGATGACCCCCAGGTAAGAAGTCAAATCTGACCGGCCCGAGACAGTGGACGGCGGACACCACCCGCCTCTCCTACTTTCACTCTTTCCCCTCCGCGCCGTGCATCCAGCCCAGTCATATCTCGCCTTCGCCGGCGATGACGTAAGAGACGGCGCCGCGTCCCAGAAAATATGTTCTTCAGTTATCTCACCGCTTCTCTCCTCTCTCTCTCTCTCTCTCTCTCCCCCTTCTAAAGGGGGCGGTTTGTTGCTTCAAAGGTTTTTTTTTTTCTTCAGAACACAGACAAATTTACCAAAGAAACTTTTCCGTTCGCCAGTTCGTCTGCAGTAGCCGAGGTCTTTGTGTTTATATAGATGTATACCTTTCTGCCGCAGCGGTCATCCGGGCAGAGCCGAGGTGGGGTTGGGAGCCACTGAAGCAGGCGACGGGAAGTAAGAACCGATATCCGAGGTCTGGGTCCTGAAGGGGCAGCCAGCGAACAAGTGGTGGGGAGAGCCAGCTAGAGAGAATCCATCCGCAGCGCGATGCAGCGACTGGGAGGGGAGAAAGGTAAGATTCGCTCTCGCCCGCGCGGTTTACGCAACTGTTCCTTCAGTCAGCTCGATTCCCCGACGACGGAACGGATGCCTTCTTCTCTGAGCCGCCTTCAGAAACGATGCTAATTGAGAGTATTGGTTTTATATCATGTTTCGCGGAACAGAAACTCTACAGAGACTCTCTCCGCTCGAGCTCTCATCTCTCCGCTCTCTCTCTCTCTCTCCTCTATCTCTCTCTCTCTCCATCTTCTCTCTCTCTCTCTCTCTCTCTCTCTACAAAATCTCTCTCTCTCTCTCTCTCTCTCTCTCTCTTTCTCTCTAGCTCTCTCTCTATCTCTCTCTCTCTCTCTCTCTGTGGCGAGGTGACGAATTTCGGTACCTACAAGTACAGTTTTGTCTCTTATACAGTCTACAAAAATAGCAGGAACGGACCCTGTCGACGTATGCATTTTATCTGATATTTCAATGCGCGTCAGGTAATGTGTCGTATAAACTCGAACCTTCGTTTTAACCATTCACGACTCTTCTTTATGGCATAATAAATAAATAAATAAATACATAGATATAAAGCCAAATGGATTAATTCATTTCAAAGCGATCACAGATGTTAATAATCCAGAATTCTGAGCACGCAATAGGTATTTTCGATTTTTCCCTAAACACTTGCTTACCGTCGTAGATTTCGAGTGGATCTTGGGAACAGAGACAAAAGACAGTTGTTTTGTGAGTAGGGTGGTATTTCGAACGGTTTATTAGTAAAATCATAATTATTTCTTTCTTTTAAAGTTCGAAATAACGCTCCTCTTCTTCTTCTTCATGGCAAATCCCTATTCTGACTTCGCGGGTCGGGAGACAGAGAGGGGGAGGTGTGAGTTATCGGCCCTTGGCGTACCCCAGGTATAGTTGAGGGCTCTTGAGCGGTGGGCCAAGCTGCGACCCAGAAAGGAGAGTCACTTATACCAGGCAGGTGCGATGCCGAGCCAAGCCGAACTCGGACCGGGATTCGAACCCGGCCGCTCGAGCACAGAAGTCCCGTAATCGATATAACTCACTTAGGCGGAGCTAGAAAAAGAAACAAATTAACGTTAAATCGAGGAATCGAGTTTCCGAAATATTTTGGAACGAGCGACGGGAGAAATCTTTCCAAAAGAAAAAAATGGTACGGAATTTGGCGGCGAGTGCTTTTTGTTTACTCCTTTTTTATCTACATTTCTGCTGCCACCGTCAAAAGCCAAGATTTGTTCATCAGAGAAAAGGCGAGAAGACTTTTCCAGTGAAGGGGTGTGGCGCCCTCTGACGGCAGAACGAATCAGTTTTATACGCCCGATCCAACCCTGCGCTGTTGGCGGAGCTTGAGTTACTCGCGACGTTCGCCAGACAAACTAGCAGGAGGGTTAGGGTATGGAAACGGACTTTTGCCTCGGGCACCTGCCAGGGTAGCGCTGAAAATCGGAACCCGAACTCCACTCTTTTATTTATTATAATGCCCACCGAAACCTTGAATATAAACCAGCCAATGAGACATCCTAGAAGGGTAATTTGATCAAAGTTTTAACAGACTTAATGTCGCACGTTTTGTTGTGTATATATTTCCTAAGTTAGCAGCATTTCTTAACGTAGACACGAGACGGGTGTGTGCAATGATAAACTGGCTACATGTGACGGATTAAATATTTTATTGGTTAGTCCGCCACAATTATGACTGCCAACGGGTTAGCGTTTTTCGTGTTAATTTCTCTGGCAAAGTATTGATATTGAAAGTAGACAATCGTTTAGCTCTTCTCTCCCTCGAGACTAGCCAGCCGTAATCCCCGGTCTGTGACACTGAGCATTTAAAGATTAAAAAAAAGGGAATCTAATAACAAACTGAAAATTCTACATCCATAAATAAAATGGTTATAAATCGTTCCCAATTTTTAAGGTTTAAATACGTTATTGTCCACGGAACCCTTGGCCCCGGATCTTTAAGGAACCAAACGAACCCAGAAGGATATACGGTGTATTACCCAAGAAATAACGATAACAAAATCTATCTTAAAATCATAACGTGACACTGTAACCGAGAACCCTTTTAAATAGCACTTCTAATCGAGTCACACGTAGCATCGCGGCTTATAGCGGCTTTTCTTCAGAAATCATCCATTTTCCTGTTAGATTTCATATTGTCGGATTTTAAAATGTTGGTAATTTCCCCCATTAAGTGAAAAATAGAGGCTTTTGCGAGGACAGTTCCCCAGTTGTATACGAGGATAAGTCAGTGATAGCCAGTGCGTGCTGCCGCCGCCAGGTTGTATTAGCTGTGTCGTACAGATGTTTCTACCATCGAATCGAAAATTAACCCTCTACATTGAAAACGTCTCTGGTGAAGGGGCGGGGGCGCGTAGTTCCCCGGTTAACCGATAGAGAGCGCGACTTGGGCACGGAAGTCACCTACTAAAATCCTTCATCTTCAGATGTGAGTGGTGAGGGGGCGGGGGCGCGTAGTTCCCCGGTTAACCGATAGAGAGCGCGACTTGGGCACGGAAGTCACCTACTAAAATCCTTCATCTTCAGATGTGAGTGGTGGGGGGGGGGAGCTCACGTCCGGCTGGTAAAGAAGAACCAAAAAAGGAAACGTACATGCGCCAACGACCGGGAGTCGAACCTGGTCCCCAGCCGGCCACCCTACGCGGCCTTAGATTTATTGAAAATCGGTTCTCCATTAACTGAGAAAGGTTCCACGAGAAAGACATTAAGAATAATTACGCAGCTTCACCTTACCTATTCTAGGGACATTCGAATAATGTCCCGCTGGAATAGCATCGCCGTAACGGTATCCGATCACCTCCTGGGTTTCTTTGGAACTTCCCCATCACATTTTTTTTAAAAATAAGGTGGGAAAAAACTACTCCTTTTCCGGCTATCACATTTTGACGTAAGGCCATTTTAAAGCAGCTTAATCTTTCTACAATTGCGTCACTGTTCCTTTCATGAAATTTGATTCCTATTAATTACTCTCTGCTTGTTCTGTAACACGTGGAAGCTATATTCACCCATCATCTTTGATTGATAGCTGCCTCGTCTTTTTATACTGGTATCACGAGCCGTTTTAAAAGGTTAGTGTGGCTCACAGCTAGTTAGCATTGGCTAAAATACTTCGGGGGGGGAATTCGCAATTTCGAAGCGGATGAACAGATCTCGTATTGAACAAGGACATCTGTAATTCTGTTTTGGCGTCCAAGTGCAGATAACTAGTGATATACAGGGTGATCCAGAAGTCATTGCCTACTTAAGCAGTGTTCTGGATGGAAACTTCATTCTTGTGCCATTCTAAATATAATTTTATGCCGCTGTCGTGACAAAGGCTTTCGTTGCTGCTATTGTTCAAAGTGTCACCAAGCAGCAGTTGACTGACAGATGGCCGCTGGGTCCCAAGCTCTCGGCCACAAGCCCCTCACCCCTGCTCTTACCCCGCCCCGTGCGACTTTCTCTCGTAGAGGAGAGCTAAATAACAGAGACCAGGTGAGGTGTCGAGTGATGTGCTACATAATTTTCTTGCTCCGTTCTGTTGGAAATGCGGAGCCTTTGTAGAAATGTGGCTGCAATCAGGATAAATGGCGTGAAATGCCACTAGAGTGAAGCTTTTATACCCATCAGAGCAAATATTACAGCATTTTATAAATATGGAAAGACCTCTTTCCGGCAAGAGACAAAGAAAGTAACGGACAAAATCCCGCAGCCTCAAAAAACCCCTTTTGGCAAAAGGTGCTCGTCTAGAATTTATCACGTGGTAGCATTCCAGGTAGGCGCTATCTGATTACTAAAAGGAAAGATTTTCCCGGTGTCTAATCGAGAATGCTTGTAATTTATCTTAGATGTGCGACCCACATTGGTCTATCTTGAGCCCCTTGAAACGGAGAACCTTCATACATTCCTTCCTGGAACTTCTTCCTTTTGTTCCTTTTTTTTTTCTTCCTCATCCGAGAATTTCAACCCCCCCCCAAATTTTGTAAATGAAACTAGACAAGCAGAAACCCGTTTAGTCTTTCCTGAGATTACGTAGATTAGCATCGTCCAAGTAAATCTTTCGATCTTTTTTTTATCTGGATCCTAAACACAATGTGAGCTCCACGCCTACACCGCAAACTCCCAAAGGGGTCTGTCTAACGGCTCATACACGGGAACCAGAACCGCTAAAGTTTTACTGTTAATATCCCAGCTTAAGACCACACCCTCTACAGCTGTCTTCCCTTCCCGCGGGTTATCTGGACCTAATCTGTGGGAGAGGGGGTCCGTAAAGAAGCACCACGCCACGTTCCTGCCAATTTTATTCTTTCGTTTTGATGTTGGCATGAAACTAGACCTTTCGATTTTGGCCCCGTCATCCGGGATTCTGTAACAAAGTAAATATTTAGCGCGTGTATGTGTGTGTGTGTGTGTGTGTGTGTGTGTGTTGTGTGTAGAGAGAGAGAGAGATATATGTGACGTCAGTACAGAAAGATGGATGACATCAATACAGAGATGTATTGCCCCCATATCTATTCTAATACATTTTAAGAAATAAAACTGCTCCACACGTTCGACATATTCAAGATAAGGTAATACTTTTTCAACCAATTTTGTTTCACGATCCGGCCGACCACTCTTAGCTTCGTCACCAGGCAGATTACATATCGCTCTCCCCATCCAAGACTCTTATTCCCGATGGCGGGCAGGAACCCTAGAGATCGCTGGGATTCTGCTCCCCCCCCCACCCCACACTCCCGTTTCCGGTTCGGATAGCATTGCGTTACTCAGTGTTGGATCCCGTCTTCCATTCGGCTGACAGGCCATCCTAATAGCTCTCTCGCTCAGATGTGTGTGTGGAGGTTATCTCTGTCGTTCTTCACCGGCTGCTCGCACATACGCGCGAATTCGACACCACCCGGTCTTTTACTGGAGCCCCCCTTCCTCCTCCCGCCGGTGGCTCCGACTACAGGCTATTCTAACTTTCCGAAGCGCTCCCAGAAAGTACATCGATAATGAAAAGAAAAACAAACGTGGCTGTGACTGGGGGATAATATTATTTAGACAAAAAAATACTTTAAAAAAAACATAACGAAAAACCTTTCTCTTCTTTTATTGTGTCTTGGTTTATAGCGGAAACCGTCATCGAAAGTCTCGTTATTGATTAGTGGAGCGGATAACAAACAACAACAAACAAAAATGCGGATGCATATTGGCCACGGAAGGGTTAGGGTTTTCGAAACTTTGGGATAGCCTCGGTTTAGAAGGGAGACAACTCTGTAAAAAAAAAAAAAACTAGAAGACCAGCACAAGATGGAGTTTGATCTAAAGCCTAAAATAAAGAGAAATGGAATAAGAAAGGAAGGATATATATATATATATATATATGGGTGCTCTTCTCCAGAGGAGCGACTCATCATCAATCACCTGGGAGTTGGGCAGTTTATCACAATCAGGAGAGGCGGCCCTCATCCTTTTTATTGAAACCAGTTGCGAAGAAACGGTTCGCGGACTGCAGCCCCGTCACGTGATAACTGGGAGAAAATAGATGAATGAATGAATGGATGCTACCCCAGCAAAACGGGACAAGAAAAAACTACTTCCGTCTGGAATCACCGACCAATAAAAGTAGGAATGTGATTTCTTTGTGAAAAAATAAGAAGAAAAAAATAATAACGTTATACCGGCTGGTTGGGGTAGCGACCCCCCCCTCCCTCTGGCTGGCAGAATTATGCCAGGCGTAAAATCTCGTTAACCCTCCACATACACAGCAGTCAGTCTTTACCGTACTCGTTTATATCCCAGCCTGGAAACACCAGTCAGCATTCGTGCTTAGCCGATCGTATATTTAGTCACTGCACTCGTAACGCAAAACACATGTGGTTGGGGATTTGCCATCACAAAGAGTTATTTATATTAACGAAGATGGTACTGTGCGTACCCCCTGTGGCTCACCCTGTGCTGATGGAGGGGTCACTCCCGGTGCTATACAGCGTTAACAATGAATGACTTCTTGGAAATGTTTTCCCGCAGGAAGTACTCTTAATCATTTCCTTATCCCATCTAATAAAAGTACCTCCCCCTTTTTAACCCTATTAACCGTCCAACATGTAAGATCTTATTCCACTAACCATTTTTTTTTTAAATAAGCAGGAGAACATCGCACTAAGTCCGTGCAGTTGTTCCAGGACACTGTAGTGAACTACTGTAGGGCGGACTGCTGCAGTTGAGGGGACCGAGATGCGGCCCTCGCGGGCTGCTTGGGTCCCCCCCTCCACCCGGGAAATTTTTCTGGTTTCCTCCCATATCTAAAAAGAAAGAAGGATCCTAGTAGGGTCTTTCGATCGCTGTGCTGGCAGCCCTTAAATCGTTTTTCCGTTCCGGAAAGACCTGGCTACCCTCACCTACCACCGGAAGAATTGGCCACAGCCCCTCGAGATGATGCGATAGGTCGTCATATGTAAATATATGAAAGGGAAATACAAACGACAACAAATAGAAGAACACCAAGAAGGAGGGAAGTAATCAATCAACAATTATTTATATATATATATATAAGGTATTTGTTGCGTATGAGTCACGTTCAGAAATTTCATTTTATTTGGAGTGTCTAAAATTAGTCTTGTATACATGCATACACCATATGTACATTTCAATGCTTATTTAAAATACGTTTGCCAAAACTCTGGTGTATTACATTACGACACTCGGCAGCGAGTTGGTAGATAGCGAGAATAACTCGCCCTTGTATAAAAGTTCTCACGTTACAACCAAAATGGCGCGGTTTCCAAATAACGAAGTCATCTGATACCTCTCTCTCTCTCGGGGCAGATGTTCAACATCATCACGTGTTCAGAAAGGAAGATCTATATTTGAAATCATTAAGTACCTATCAGATGAGCTGAAGAAATCATCTGACGCACGCGACATCTCGAGGTACACCTGAAACGATGAGAGGGCATCGAACCCAGCGCTATTTTGAAATGCATTCGGTAGCAGTAATCTCAACCCTGTTCCTGTGTGGGGGGGGACCCTGTTTTGATACGAACTGTTTTTATCTGAGAAGAGATGAAAGGAAAATAACACTTAAAATGTGTGTGTATATGTATTAGTCATCAATAGTTAGCTCAAGACAACAATACTAGTAAATCAAGAAAACATAAGATACTCAATTAGTGTAGTAGCAGACTGGGTTATTTAAAAAAAAACAAAGATAAAGCGGGTAGCTGACTAATTTACATAAACAAAAGATCAAATTGTAATATATACATACAGCGTGTCTCAAAAAGAAGTATCGTACGATACCATACAAAGGATATTGTCTCTGAACGTCAAGACATGCTTCATTCGGATGCTACCAAATGATGATGCGGTGCATCTCAGCAGCATACCCCTGACGCCACGTGTTTGGAAAAATGTACTGGTCATCTGATCGGCGCGGACAAATAAGAGCGGTACCAGCAGTTCGAGGGACAGCGTGCATGAACTCACCACCACCACCACCAACAACAACAGGCCTTAGACTGAGAGACAGATTTGAAGTTGTACAGCACACGTGAAAAAGAAGTAAATTTACCAGTGGTCACAGTATGAATGTGCGTTTCTCCCCCTCGATCTTACCGGGCCATTCTTCAGCGACAACCTTCTCGTGAGCTGCTCTATGGTCGACATTGAGGCCAGGTGTGGCGGGCGCTTTCACAACATTTCCGTCGAGATGTACGCACGCCCAGCTACCATCCACGGGGTCCAGCAAGGTGCTATTGGCGCCATGCCCCTGTAAAACACGTGCCGCCGTGTGTCGCTCTGCCATGTCGGCGTAGATGCCGACGGCTGACATTCTGAACACCTACCGTAAGGCGGCCGATATATATTTTAAAAAGTTTATTTGGAAAAATGTTTGTTTGGTGGGCTGCTAACAGTATCCGTATACAGCTTTTGGGGACACCCTGTAAATACAACAAGAAAGAAATGCCCACCTGTTCAATAAATACGGGGCATGCCGGCACCGATATTTACGCGCACGCCAGCTGTCGGGAAAGGGAGATTACTGTATATTTTTCTTGGAATTAAAACAACAACAACAACAACAACAACAACAAAAACCCTCCAAAATGTACGGTTTTAATTTCACGATAAAATCGAAATCACGAAATTCCAAACGCGAACATTTTATGGTTTCTGGTAGTTTCCAGATTTAATCAAACCGCGGTGCCTTGGCGTGAGACCGCCGCCAAGACGGTCGGAGAATTCCTTTCCGACGCGAGATAATACTGTGAAGAGACCAGGCAGGAGAAGATTCCTCCGCAAGGCAGCCACCCGCCTCCCTCCCTTTGCCCCATGCACTATCAGCGAGAGTAACGGCAGGTTCTCCGGCTTGGATGGAATGAAGCTTTAGTTCTCGTCACCTTCTCTGTATCTTGGGTGGCGTGACTCCGAAAATCGCGAGTTACCAATCATTTTGCAAGCGGTTTTGTTCAGGAGTGCACATCGGTAAACAATAGGCAGAAGCTGGAGATCGCGAGTAATAAACGGTTTTGCCAGATCGTCCGGTTGATTAATGTTCGAGAAAAACTCCACCCACACCTGGACCCGTTACTTATAGAAGGGACGAGAGTAGGTCGCAACAGCACCAGCGATTCATAATTAAACGTGTGGATGAGGCTAAAATCGACGTCGCACGCTTTGACCTAACGGCTCATCGATGAATTACTGGTGCTGCGACGACTTACCTCGCCCCGGGGGTACGATAACAATGCGTCTTGACCAACAACCACCATTAATTAGTAGAAGTGGCAGGCGATGGTTGGTCACGGAAGATCGGTAGAGAGCTGAGCAGTTCTCGAAACTCTGTTAATTACTTGCTATAACCATTGGAAGACCTTGTAATACGCTCCCGTATATATTTATATGAATTCCGGCTCACGATTCAACTTTGGTTTTAAATTCTACCGTTTTGTGGTTTCTCTTTATAAAATAAAGTTGCTGAAAATCAAATAAGTCGTAACAACTATGACACGTCCGCATGAGCTGAATTATTATTAATTTAATTATTCTTTATTCCCGGTGTCTCTCCATTAATTAGACAAAACCAGGCGAGGCCGCGAGCACTTACGTCTGGAACCAATAAGCTGTGATAATTCTGCTCCCCCATCCCCGTATAGAAACTAGCAATATACCGAGTTAAAATAGGGGAAGAAATAATTATGTAGGAGGCTGGGGAGCAGAAGCTGGACGGAAGACATCCATCACTGCTTGAGGAAACCTCATGAATCTTTTGATGTTTTATTTCAAGTGGGACTTAAAGAAGAATGTCGCCGTTTTCTAAGTATCAGTGGAGGCTCCATTGCATTGAGTGCCCGGTTTAATCAGTCCAAAAGAAGCTGTGACAACGTCGGCCTGACCATCGCTTGGGTACACGGCAGGTGACCAGAGGCTAAGTTGAAATTTGATGATATCTCCCTCCTTCTCCTCCTCTCTGTGCAACATTCGAACTACCCTTTAAAGGATTACAATTTGGTACAGGTACATCTTTACATCTATTTACTCATGTACTTATTTATTGACCGATCATTCCGAAGTATCCAGAGAGATGGCTTTCGATTGGATGCTTGTTAGGCTCGTTTATTCTGGCTAATTCAGAGCAGAACTTCGACCTTCGACCGCCTGCACCGGAGCATCCAATAATGATATGAAACCATGCAGGCGTGCATTCCCGCTTCGCAGACCCTCGCTCGTCGTGTACGCTTCACGATAACGCACCGCGACTGCGGATCGAGGCCGAGGTTTGGGGAGGGGAATGTAAAGATTTTCCCCGGGGGTTATTATCTAGGAAGCTGGGTTCTTTGCTCTTATTGCTCTCTCTCTCTCTCTCTTCGGAACCGGCCTCCCACGGCCACTCAGAGTTACGAATAAATTAGGTCTGCCTTCTTTTATTTAAATTTTCCTTCCGCGTGTGATTTATCTTTCCCAGTTGAACAAGAACTTCACGGTAGGTCGGAAAAGGGTTAATTTACTCGTCGGTCTGACCAAAACTGTTCCCTTCAAAGACTATCGTATTATTGTTATAAAGTGAAAGTGTTAACGGAGTGACGCCATCTTTAACAAGTTATGTGCATCACAGCAAGATACACACACTATATATATATAACCAACTTTATTCGTACTGGTCCAGAGAAAAATACCATAAAAAACTCTTTTGATTCAACTCTATTAACTTTTCCCTTAAACGCAAGGTCTGTGAGAGGAAGAGACTGTAAAGCGGGCCTGGTTAACTGGGTCCCACCCGACTGAGGGCCAGGGTTCCAATACCCGCTGAGGTCTGACCCGGTTGGGATTCTTCTCTCTCTTCCGCGACAGACTGCCGGCCTGGAAGGTTCCCTCCCGCTCCCGCTCCTCTTAAAAAATCACAGAGCGCTACGAAGAGATCGCCCCTCCACTACAAACGCTAACTTAAATGCGCATGAGCGATGCCATAATCTGAACTTTTCGCAATGTCTGAGCACTGCTCCACAACAAATAGTCGCCACAGAGCTCTGATAACACGAGTGGTTGCTTCTGAGTTGCACTATAGCATATAACCCGTGCCTAGTACCGTTCAGTCTTCTCTCAGAGCTTGGCACAGTTCCGGGATGATCCAAGGGTCACGAGGTCACGATCCAGAGTGCCCAGAGAGCTTATCCCAGATGCCTTATAAGGTTTTGGCTTGGAGAAATGAGTATGCCATGGAACACGTTGGATATGTAACTCCCGAGGGTGGTTCACCACTATTCTTTCAAGATGGGCCCTTGCCTCATCATCCGCGAAGTACCGCGAGTTCGTAAAAGTGTCATAACAACAGGTCTAATGACGTCATCCAGATGGCGCTCACCCATCGAGGAGAAACATCACGGCAGCCCAAACTAGTCTCTGCTACAGTCAGGGTTACGGTGGTTTGTCCTCTCATCCACCAGCAAAGTGAAGGTTAAATTTATTGTCATCAGGGAAGAGAACCCGGCTCCAGCCCGAAACACCGGACCATCAGCCGTGTAGATTGGCAGAACGTAGCCGACCTCGTACAGTCTACTCAGAGATTGGGTCCCGCAGATCCGTTCTGGATGGCAGATTTAGATGGGGCGTCACAGCTGAGGCAGGTAGATCTGTCTGCCGCATCAACATTTGTGACCCGGTTTGACTGAAAATCTGGAATCACGTGACAGCTGTTTGACTTTAGCGAACCTTTCAGGTATTTTGATTTTAATTCCTTTTAGTATCATTAAAGAGCAGGCTTAGTTTAAAGTGTGTGCGCGTGTTAATGACAGACCAGGGTAGATATTTCCCTATAAGAAAGAAAAATGTTCTGGTATTTCTAAATTATTTATTATTTCCCAAATAAAAAGTTCAGTAGTAAACCCGTTTTTTTTTTTTTTTGTTTTGTTTCCGCATTCACTTCAAATATTCTTCTGAAATGTTAAATCAAGATGAGATTAGTTTTGGTATTATTTGGGTACAAAACCCTAGCCCCGCCCCACGGATTATATTGCAACAGAACAATTGGGAAGTAGCAAAACCTGCGAATAATAATAATAATAATAATAATAATAATTTATATAAATTAAATTGGTTACAAAACCTCTGAAATCGGGATTTTTTTTTTTAAAAATAATAAAATTGTTTGTAAACAACATTAGAGTCGAACGATTAACACAAACCTCGACAGTGAGAGGAAGAGTTATCTCCCGGTGACCTCCACTCTCTGTGACAAAAGGCGGATTTGGCGGGTTTGGGGGTCACGTGCCACAGCGTAGTGCTGGCAAAAGGCCCGTATCTGCGGCTGTACGACAGCTGGCCAGCAGAAGTCGTAACGCGAGCATAAGGAGGGCAGACGAATGAATAAACCGGGCGTCTGATGGCGCTGTAGCTACGCCTTGGGCGGGGTGAACTGAACGAGTAGATTGAGCGGCGAACCCCGACCTCACAGGGGTAAGAGAGAGAGAGAGAGAGAGACCCTTTGTCTTTAAACAGAAAAAGAAAAGGTAATTAAAAAAAAAATCCCCCCCCCCCGTTAGCCATCCTTCGCCACAACCTCTCCCGAATACAGAGTGGTGCACAGTCGGTAAAACATTCCAAACAAATATCTTCTGAGTGAAGACGCGTTGGTTGGTTAAAAAAAGAGAGACAAATTTGTTAGCTCGTTCGTTCGCGTGACATCTGCCACCGAACAGAAAGCTTCATCTTTTTTTCTTTTTTTTAAAATTTATTTTCATGTGTGATGGTTGGCAAAGTCTCTTTTTGAGGGACACAAAGCTTAGAGGTACCGAACTTCCCTTAAAGTTAATGATACTAATAAATAAGTTCGTTTGTATTCTAGATGAAGCCTATCTAGCGTATATAATCCAGTGTAGCCCCAACTTATTTCCTAACAATCTCAATGATGCGCACGCTCTCCTGTCAAGAAGGATACAAACACCTCCTTGTGCGTCATGCGCATGCCTTTCGCTTCCGGGTCACATTTGTCTTCCTTATTCGTGCAAGCGATCTTTTACAGGGAGTTCCAGATAACGCGCTATGATTCTGTAAACATAAAACTGGTACCACTATACAGCGGAAAGTTTCGTGTGAGGACAGGTTCAGTATGCCACCATTCTGATTAAGCCCGGCACGTATCTACATGCAGTCGTTGTGTCATCAGGAAACGTTGACGTCGCAGTTCCACAAAGAAAAACGTCTGTGGTATTTCTAAGTACCCATAAAAAAGGAAAGCCTCGTCACTCCGACGCAACAGGCCTGGGGATGAAGCAGCGTTTTAAAAATCTCATGGGAGTTTTCAAGCGCCGCAAAACCTCCCATTCTGTCGGTTAACTTCGCCCCCATAAAGTGAAAGCACGTCTCGTCAGAACACCTTAACACGCAGTGTAATCAACCCATTCTCAACAGAGACTCGTCGCTTTTCTTTACCAACGGAAACATATTTACGGCCTTCCTAATAATTCTCCCGGTTCCTGCTTTTGACAAACCAGTCGCCATTGACAGACAGTGGAACGATTTCTTTCGGGGACTGTCAGTCACCCTACGCGGTTTCCTTGGTACGCACAGTCTGCTGGCGACGTTTGGTTAACTGATAAATGGGCTTACAATTTAAAGCCCTCTTTGGTAGCAAACTCCTTCCTGAACGCTCTTTGACTTAATTAACCACTAAGCAAGTTATGTCTTCTGTTGTACAGTAAGCCCGTGGTGCGCCATGGTTGTCGTTTAAACATCAACTGTCATTCTTATCTACCATTTAAGAGCTAGAATTTTTGAAAGGACTTGTTTGATTGTTTATCACGCAAAAGACAACCAGCTGCCATGCAATTCAGTTAAATCGTAGGCGAATGAGTATAGATTTCTCCTCGACCCACGCTATAGGTTTGTAATTTCCAGATAAGGCTTTACTTTTGATCGTCTACGGAGGATAACGATGAGCATTGATATTTTAGTTATAGGCTAATACCATCAGCCGCTGAATCCTGGTTCCCATATCGTTCAGACAGACGTTGCATAGAAATAGTTTGAATTTCGCAAGTCCAATCTCTGAAACCCAATCATCCAAGTCAAAATTCAAACAAGCGTAAATCAACACTTTTCATCTCATCCATCAATAAACCACAACGGACGCGTCAGAGAAACTGATGGAGAAGACACAGGGAAAAAAAAAAAAAAACAATAAGAGGAAGCCGAGTCAACGAATATATAGCATCCTCATCATTTCCTTCTTCACGACTTGCGCCCCGGATACCACTCCTGTTGAAATAATTAATGAGTGTACCGTTCACAGACACACATAGAGCGCTTCTCCGCTTCTTTACGGTCAATCTAGTTCTCGTCGGTATTTGGGAAAGTGACTAGCTAGCCAGGTCTGGCTACCGGGAACAAACCACGCCCACTCCTTATAATTGGTCACAGCATCTACATTTTACTGCACACTGGCGTATCCTAGGTAGAACTGCAAAATACAGAAATGTAAACAAAACAATTCTTTAGGGGGAACAAAAATACACATCTGCGCTCTTTTGTGTGTGAAAAACAGATGTCTACCTTTACTATCTGTTCCGGTAGATAATGTATATAAACCTCGAATCTCGCAGTTAAAACATCTTAATGGCTAACCAGTACCTTCTGGCAGTGATCTCAAACAGTTCAGGATCTCTCGATGTTTTGTTTACTTTTGTCCTGCTCCATTAGCCGTCATTCGACTTTAACCCACGTCAGTTTACCGTCTCTAGAGGATAGATGGATAGATAAATCATTAAAAGAATTTATACGCTTGAGTGTGGGTTACCATCGGAAAAGAAATCATAAATGGTAATTCTCATCAATGTCCGTATCTTTCAAAAATAGCCGAGCTCATGGAAGAAGACAAGTAATTCTGTAACAACACTAGCATCTTACACGAACATTTACACACAGAGAGACAAGCACAAGCTCAGAAAGTGGAAAGGTGCTACTTATTATTGCAGTCTTGATATTTTCCGCTTATAAGTAGCATTTCCACATCTTATACTCGGCGGATCGACTGCCCGCCATTCCCGGTACAACTGTCTCATCTCTGCAAAGGATCTGAAGTGCGATCGATTTTGTGCATAAATTAGTAAAGGGAATTTTTTTTTTTTTCATGGGCCCCCGTTTGGCTGCTGCAGGCTGGGTCCAGTTCTCCAAGCGGGCGCGTTGTTTCTCCCGCGCCCCCTTAATGGAATCGGCGGATGGAGATATGAACAGATAGGATAACGTTATAACAGAATTACTTATCAGTCTGGTCTGATGTAGTGTTGTTAGCATTTTCCCTCTCGCTGAAAACCCGACCTTAAAGAGTAGCTGGAGTAACTTTTCGAAACACCGGGTGTCATGAAAGGGTTACTCATGACGTTACCGTAGATCGAATGGGCGCGATGACGTCACACCGCCCCGCCTCTTGCGACGTTCAATCGCGCGCCCTCATCTAATGAATCTCGAGAGCAAATTACTTTCCAATGGCCACACTGCTAAAAAAGACCAAATATATACATATCTAGTATATAACTTTATGCATTAGTTTAGGTTAGATTCAGTAATAATTAGAATATTTCCTGTCTGCGCTATGTACCACGTACTTTCAGTTTAATGGTGGTCTGCAGATACGAATATCTCTGACTCTTAGATTCAGGTGAAGGAATTATGGTCCTTTGTATGACGATTTGTGTGTGCGTCGAAGTTTACTGATTTTAACTTTCTTTATCGAAGCCCACAAGTCTTCAAACGACGCAGAAATGGTAGATCTCATAACCACAAATTAGTTTACAGCCCGAAATTCATAACCGCCTGTCGTCGCCAACCAATTCTTTTCGCGGACGTCTTAGCCCCCATACGCGCCAGAAGTCCTTGTTTTTACGGTCTCTCTCGGACCGGACCTGTGTTATTACATAAAATCTTCGAACGAGGAGGCGCTTATCATTCCACTTTCTGTTGAAATACTGTAGAATAAAACAAACTGTTATTGGTAGGAAATAGCTCCAATAAACGTTCTGCGTTCTAAATGTGGATACGTTTATTTATTTATTACTGAAAACGCGATAAAGATCAATCTGTTTCTCCGCAAAGAGGAAGAAGCGTAACCAGAGAAGATTGGAGAGGATGGAGAAGATAAGAAGAAAAAAAACCACTTAATCTGAGGAATGCGGTGTCCCTTCCTCTCAGAGGCCAGTCGATTGGAGTGTATCAGGCTTTAGCCTGCCAGTCTCTTTTTTGAAGTCCGGAACACCACCGACAGCGGCCTGTTATCCGGGATGCCGCGACCTAACAAGTGCTCAGTGCGACAGATAATGGCTTGTTCCCGAGCGCGACTCCTAAGGCTACTCAATTGTGGTGTCCGTGTTTATATTGGACGTACGTTAGTGAAGGGGGCAGAAGTTAACAGCTTCAATATCCGGTACCAGGATTTTCGAAAAAGGTGGTGGTGGTGTGGCACAGTCCATACCGAGCGCCGAATTCCAAAATGACTGGACCAGAAGCAAGCAAACTGCGGCCCTCAGCATCATTTGAAAAGGGAGAAAAAAACGGGATGTCTACACCATGTTCATCTACATCACAAGGCATGTGATCGACGCCGTCCATTCAGAAACCTGTAGGCCTACTTTTTCAGTTTTCATATAAAACAGGGAAATTCCCATGAAGTCGGGCCCAATTTTAGAAATAGAGGAGTCAAAACAAGACTCTGGGTTCCCGCAGATTTATGAGGAATGCGGCCGAGCAGCGATACAACAGGTGCTCTCATCCGGCCTCCATAGACAGTGTTCTCCCACCCCTGGACCACTAAACACAGAACATGCAATTCATTTCAGACAACATCCAGCATCTGTAGTATCGAGTCTTCACGAGAATATTGAACTAACAACAGCATATTTATTTCGTAATAAAATCCATAATATATTTTTATTTCAAGGAAATGCAGTCCAGCTCAGCAAATACATGAAACTGAATTACATGTTCAGATGCTAGATAAAACCAAAAGATACCTGCGAAATGACAGACAAGGAATCGTCGCTGACGTTACAGTCATGTATCATCAAGCCGATTTTGTGATATTTATTCTGTCAGTGGGTCGTCGCCTTTTGCTCTTGCCGCCCAGAAACATGTCTATGATCTTGTTGTAGTCCAGGCGAATGTCCCTGTCGACGAAAAGTAGAAGCAAGGCAGTCAATCGCTTCTCTGTCATTCTAGAACGACAGGGTGGTGTCTTGATTAAACGCAACGATGAATTGGTGCGTTTAGCGCTATCATAGTTGACTGGGTATGTTAGAGCGATCTTTAGTATGGTAGTGATGTTACTAAACTTTTCAGTAATTTCGTCTTCTATTTTACTGAGGGTATCTTCGAAAGTTGAATGGAGATCTTCCTTTGGTTTAGCTGACCAATGGCTTTCCCATGAGCTGACTTCAAGAAAATTTCCGCGAGAGGGGAGATCATCTCGATAACACTCACAATTTTGCTTTTTTTTTCCTCATCGATTTCTGCTAGATATTTAGGGACAAGATACAGCGCTGCTTGGACGTGGCCAGGGAATAGATTCTCTAGTTCAGAAGTCACGTGGTCAACAAAAGGAATACACACGGATCTGCGAAAATATCCTTTCAGATTCTCCTCCTGGTCATTATTTCTCGAAAACTGGCGTCTGATGACACGAGGCTTTGCTAGGTGTGTCAGCGAGTTCTGCCATATCCTTGCATTTCGAAAATAGCTCTGAAAATTCGTTGACATCCTCACGGCGAATTTTTCTCAAATTTTCGATTACATCATGAACTTCAAATACTGTTATGTCTTCTGGAAAGCCCTTTAACTTAGGTGCCAAATCTTTTGAAACGCCAAATATGTAGTGGCAAACAACGAATGAAACTATAAATTTGGAATCCCGAATTTGGGTATTAATGCCTGCTGCTTCATCAATGTCTTTTGGGTCCCATCTGTTTTCATCGTCCCGCTCGATGAAATCGAGGCAATCTAATAAAGGCTCATATAGCTGCTCCAGATCGTCGAATGCAGCCTGCTGCTCCACCCACGTTTTCTTGCACAACAGTTTTACCTTTTCTCTCGCCTCATTTGGATCCTTCCCTGTTTTCTTGCAAACATCTTCAACTGATTTTTCAAGAGCGCGCTGACGGTTTGATGAATACTCGAAAAACAGCCCAAGCTTTTCCATGAGGCAGATCATATGGTAAGCCTCCGGCACCTTTGAAGCTTTTGAGAAGAGATTCAGCTGGTGTGATGCACAGTGGAAATAGGTGGCCTCTTCATTCCCAGGTTCTTCCTTTAACTGATTTTCTGCGCCGTTCTGTTTGCCAGCCGAGTAGCCAGCGTTATAACATATCTGACCCCGACATTTGGATTTGTCAATGCCAGCGTTTGAAATATACTCGACGATTTCCTCATCCGTGATGTTTTCACACTTAACGTAACCCAGTAGCCTCTCAACTGGTGTACATTTATCCTTAAGATATCGAAGTACTATCCATACCCCCTTCGAGTTTTTACTGTCCGTGACCACATTGGCAATTATGCCAAAATAGGATCCATGCTTTTGCTGCTTCACTTCGTCTACGATTTTGTCCTGGATATTCTTCAACATGTACTGCAGAAGATCGTTCTGTGTATTCTTGGAAAGGTACGTAGCATTCTTAGGATATTTCTCTAGGTACTCCTTAAGGTCTTTGTCTTTTCTACTATCACGTTTATTAGCTCTTTAAAATTTCCCATGTTTCTATATTGACCACCATCACCTAAAGGATTACCATCATCACGATGGCCACGAAGACCAATTCCCTGGCGTCCGCAAAATTTCCACACGCCTAATGATAGACTCTAGAATTCGCCTGTTTTGTTCTATGTCTTTTCCTGATTTGTCGCTTTTGATAAATTCTCTGTTCTCTCGAACCGCAGTCGCCCCCTCAATGTTTTGCATCAGTACTCCGGAAGTTGAGGATGCTACGCCTGAAACAAAAATTAAAAATTATGGAAGGCCATACATGCATGTCCATTTTGAATGCTACCTCGTATAAAGCACCATCGGTCTCGCTCGCTTACTCTTACTTCATTACTCGTACCTGACTTCGATTCCACATCCGATTCAGTTGTCTCATCGCCGCTAGCCCTCGGAATCGGTTCACTTTTAATGGGCGACACATCGGCGGTGGAAGAGCCATTATTCTCTTCATTTTGCTCAGCTGAAATTGAAGGGAATGTCTGAGAATATATTTACACACACAACTGGTGAAGCCAAATCACAAAATAATAAATATGGTACATCTATGACCTAGTTACAGCGGTGTGCAAAAGTCTTGTATAAAAATGACTAGACTTAGAAAATGGGTTCTTATTACTTTGTAGAAATTAGTAACTATTGTATGTTTTCTGTTTTAATTGTAAGGTATCGGTAACGATTTATAACATAAGATCTATTTTGTAATTGCACAGTCAAAATTTAAATATTAATAAAATAAGTTGCATGAAATCGGTACGTGCAAAAGTGTTGCATAAACTACAATAAATTAGAATATATATTTTGTGCTATAATAGTTTAGGATAGTAGAATATAAATATGAAAAACTGTCATTTTCCACTATTCTGATTCATTTTTGTTCAATATAGTGATGCCGAGAGCCCGATATTTGACCCCCGAACAGCGGGCCACAATCATTCGCATCAAAGAAGATGGTGAAACTGAGTGGGTCATTGCCGATCATATCGGTTGCAATCAGTCGACGATATCTCGCACCATGAAACTTTGGAAAGCCGATGGGAGCCTTATTTCGAAACGCAGAGCCGGCAGACCGCGGAAAATGAAGGCTCGACAGGATCGTCTGATCGCCCGCATGTCGAACTCGGACCGTTTCCGCACTTCCACCGACATCCAGGCCGTCTTGTCAAGGCACCATGGGATCCAGTTGGCCTCGTGCACCTTCAAACGGCGTTTGATCCACATGGGACTGTTCGGGCGATCGGCACAGAAGCCGTTCATCAGTCTGGACAATCGTCGAAAGCAACTGCAGTGGGCTCGCGACCATCTCCACTGGACCGCGGCCCAGTGGTCCCGAGTGTTGTTTTCCGACGAAAGCAAATTCGTGAAGGTCCACTCGGCGGTACGTTCGGCGATCGGTGTCCGAGAAATACCATCCTAGCTGCACTCGACCGACTCTGCAGGCAGGGGGAGATTTGGCCATGGTTTGGGGCTGTTTTCAATCGTCCGGTGTCGGTTCGTTGCATCACGTGGAGGGTCGAATGAATGCCCATGACTATGCTAAGATAGTCTCGGACATTATCAAACCGTATGTGTGACCACATGCCCCTGACGGCCATCTATCAGCAGGACAACGCCCCCATCCACACAGCTAGGAGTGTCAAGGCCTTGATGGCAGAGTTGCGAATCCCCCTCCTCGACTGGCCGGCTCAAATCCCGGATCTCAATCCCATTGTAAACATTTGGCACTTGATTAAACTCAGCGTTAGTGCCAAAAAAACCGATTTGAAACGGAAAATCGAGGAAGCCTGGTCGGAGTTCAGTAGTGACAATTGCCAGCGTTTGGTAGCCAGAATGCCTCGTCATTGTGAACAAGTTTTCAAGAATTTCGGATATTCTACTCTATTGATAGATCTGATCATTTTCTGCATAATTGGAATTGAATCTGAATTGATTAGACAGCTGTCTAGATTTTATTCAACACTTTTGCACACGTTGATTTGATGCAAATGATTTTCTAAAAATTATAACTTTTCTTACAATGAAACAATATGCTTGATATTATTGGAATAGATGCACAACAGTAATATGGAAATACTTTAACGAACAAGATTTGATAGCAACTGCTTTTGACAAAATGCGAGCTAATTTACAGGAAAAATAATTTTTATGCAAGACTTTTGCACACCGCTGAATGTGGACACCGGTATACACTGCCCGTTCAGAAATTAACCAACCCCACTTCACGCCCTCTCCTTCTCTTGACATCCCTCCCGGCCCCGCCATCATTAGTGCATCGTCCAGTGGCGAAGGGATGAGGGATGGCACAGGGGGGGGGGGGGAAGAATCTCGTGCGAATGTCAGTCCGACAAGGAGTCCATCTCCGGTCAGATGTGATTGGCAATCTTCATCTTGAATCACTCTGATCACTCAGACCGGGCGCCGCGCTGTCTACAGTTTATATGAGCTACCAAACATCGTCACTTTTATTGAATGAGACTATTAGAGGATCAAAACCAGGAAGCCAATTCTCAAGACAGCGTCGTTTTACTAATCTTTCAGCGGAGAACACGGCAATGTGAATGGCCGAGCTGGTCCCAAGAGGTTGAGCAGAGATTCGAAATGCCAGGGATTCTCTTTATGCAGGCCAAGGCGCGGATCCAGAATGTTTGTGAAGAACTGAAAAAAGTCTACACAAAAGGGATTACAGACGCACCGACAGATACGCGGAAACAGCTGAAAAACAACGGCACACGCTGTTTGTCAGCTTATTTTTGCTCATCATGTCTTGTACATTGGTATTTAGTTGATTTGAGGACGCCGGAGATCCTGACCAACCCCTGCAAAAATTCCTGGATCCGTGCCTGGGGTGGCGATTCCACTCGAAATTATGATCTTCTAAGGCAGTCTAAGCCAAGGAGAACGCCACGTGTGGAATCGCCAACGTATCCTTGAGCCTTGAATGTCCCTCACTGGGTTATGAGAGGTAAGACTTTCATTCGAGCACGAGGGACGATCATGTACACTTAATAAGTTACCGTTTATACAAAAAAAAACAGTATTTCTCAGAAACCGACCATTCTTCTGTGTAAAAAGGTCAACCAAGGTCGGCTGTGATCGGTTCATAGTCGCTGTAGTGTCAGTGCAGACTCATCTGATGATGATCAATGTCAGGTGTGCTAGCAGCTGATTATATACTGCGATCCACCCTCACCTGATAGTAAGTCGCCTGACCGATGGGTGTAACGTTTCAAAGTTCAGTTGTTTTGGGATCACAGCAGACCGCACGCAGTGGTTCTCGCTCACCGGGGTCGTGTAGCAGCATTGTTTGGTCCCTTAACCCGGGATACCCCGCCTTGACCATGTGCGCGGATTTCGTGACTGACCATAGTGACGTCAGGTGGCGATGACGGAGCCCGAATTCCGGTCGCCACAAGATGTGGGAGTGTAAATCTTAGCCGTTATGAAGAAAATACAACTTTAAGTTTTTGCGTCTGTCATCGCTGCCAAGTCTGCGATGTGACTCGCGTATAGAATTGTAAATTCTAAATTTCCTTTACAGTTCCGGAAGAAAGGGGTTAACAGTTAAAGCCACTTAGATCTATGGCGTTCTTCGTCCTTGGTTCGGCTGAGCAAATATGTCTAAGAACGAACTTCATTCGTATCCGCAGGGTCTATTAGTTTCGTTTCGAGCCGCCGTCCACACGCAGCAGCCATTAAGGATAATCCCAGTTCTGAACCGGCATAAAGAAAACAAACCAACTAAATGGCGGTTGTTTTGAAATTAGACCGGGTAACAAACACTGTACAAATATCACAGTAGTTAACGAGTTTTGTTTCTTTGTTTTAGAGGCTACGTGCAGCTATGGGAAATATACCGAAAGAAAATACCCACCACGCTCTCTTTTTGGTTCAGCTGCAACAAGAGGGAGAGAAATTACGGTTTATACAAGGCCCCCCCCCTCAGAGGAAAGAAAAGTCTATCAATTCAAATTTTACACCATTGATGACGATTGCCGGCTGATAATTATGACCGTACAGCTGATCGCTCGTCGGTTGGTGCCGACTACTCCAGAATGCAACATTCAAAATATGGCGTACAAAACAGGCTTAGAATAAGAATAAAATAATAATAATAATAATAAATAATAAAGACAAAGGGAAGAAGAGTCCATAGAAAGTTGCCATCTTTCGTCCGAATTCACCTTGGAAACGCTTAGTTAAAAGTCGATTCAATAGATGCAGCTGGGTTGGATTTAAACAAGAGGTGTAACATGGTTTCCTCAACATGTGTAATTACTTAATGACTATCGGTTTATTGTAGAACCTCGATTATCCGAACTGATTAAGACCGGGAAGTATTCTGAAAATTGAAACGTTCGGATTCTCTCTGAAAATGTAAAAAGTTAAGGAGGATCACATCGTATGAGCATAGAGAGAAAGTTATATCAGATACATGGAATTTTAGAAATTGGAAGGAAAAGGTGTTAGCGTTTAAAAGCATGTTGTTGTTTTTTAATTATTGTTATTTATCAGAAGAACTGTGCCAGCGGTGGAAGGTTTGTGACCCTTCGCTGAAGAGTAATTTTTCTCTTTTACGAGTTGCAAGATTACGCATGCACTTCAGCAACAACAGTCGCGCAGTCTCGGCTTCCTGCTGCAGCCGCCCTAACCATTTCAAACATCAGTGAAGCATCTGGCTATCCTTGGAATCACTAGGTACACATCGTTCGGTTCATCACCATCCTCATCTATCCAATCTCCGCCAGTCATCACGTCTGCTTGAATCTTCCAACCCAGATAATAAACATCTTTTTCGGGCCGTTCATTTACTCCACATCAGTCATCGCGCCTGGGAATCTGTTCCAGAGACCTGGAAGACTATCGCTTGCATCATTGGTGGACCGTTACTCTTTAGTTAGTTCATTATTTCAACCAAAACCTTCGCTAGCTGCATTCCAGTAGCCTTCGCTCTTGTCTTTCCTGTGCTTCACTGACCCCGAACGGCGACATCTTTGATTATTTGCAGCCCTCAAAATATTCATAAAAACCGATCTAAATTTATCGAAAAGAATCCATTTCTCTAGCATAATTAAGACTGAATCGTGTATACAGAATGAGTAGGAAAAAAGGTCTTATAAGTACGCATACAGTATTGGAAATAATTATGGAAACGCGCTAGATAAACCCAAATATTAAGTAACACTTATACAAAGTATTATTAATGAAAATATACAAAAACAAAATAAATACATTGTAAAATGCATAAATATTTATCGTAATTGAGTCCTTTGCTTTATAGAGTGCATCACCCCTTGCTTCCATGCTACCGTACAGGTTATCAATCTACGAATGTGGAATGTCCCAAAGGTCCTGTACAACCTTCCACAATCCATCCCAGGTGTTTGGTTGTCGTTTGACTTTCTCAGCAGCCATATGACCCCGTATAGCCTCAGTGGTGCTCATATCAGGACTTTGGGAAGACCAAGGTGTCCTTGTGAGCGGTCCATCAGCCGCTCTACGTTCTTGATAGGTTTTGACCACAGTGACTGTATGCTAGGGGCCATTGTCATGTTGGAAAATGAATACTCCCCACGAGATGTCTTCTTAAGGGAATGGCATAACGGAAGAGAACCTGTCTATACCTGTCGTTAGTCAGTAAGTTATATTTTATGCAAATCCTCGACATTCGCAGCAGACATGCAGCCACACGCCTGTACTGATCCACCTCGAGGCTTCACTGTAGCTCTTGTACACTGACTGTTATACTTATCCCCAGTCTGGCTGTTTGTACGAAGGCAGTGATTATTGCCAAACAGTTTACACTTGAACTCACCTGTCTTCCTGGTTTGGTCACCCTTCACTATTTCGTCTCTGTCCATTTCAGTCTCGTTGCTGTTGTCTCTACCTGGCAGAGGTTTTCAGGCAGCTGCACTGATGTCTGTCTTAACTGTCCAAGAAGAAACATTAACACCTGTACTTGCAAACAAATCGTTCATCAGATCGATACTGACTTACTGTCTACAATCTGCTGCATGAAGCAGCCTTCACTGGATAAGACTGATTTCTATAGCTTTCCATATGATATTAGGAGCCGTGGTATCACCACACTAACATGATAGCACTACCTATATTTTTTAGTCCTAGAGTGTATAACACTAGTGTACTATTTTCCACACATGACTGTACTATGGAGCACTTCATTTTATGTCCGGTTTTCCTAATTATATTATTCAATTTATGTACTTTTAGCAGTGTCGGAGACTGTAAACCCACCGGATCGGTGGCTTTTTTCTTTCAATCAAACTCTTACTTAGAGATTTTGTCATCTGCTGTTTATAGGGGATGAGGTCAAGAAAGGAAGGTCCCAAGAAACAGCACCATCTCACCCACACAGCATCCAGTCCAGTGCAATCCCGACTTCCCCTAACAGACATGAGTGCGAAAACATCCGAGAACTTCGCATGTCCGGATCTCGGTTATCCGGACCGCGCGTGCTAGACAATTTCCAGGAATTTTCCTTTCCCTTAGCTTCGGTTGTATAAGCCGAATGTTGTTGTGTTCACGATCGTCGATCTTGAAAACCAATCGGAGTGATTTGTTCCACGGATTTAACTCGAACCGATAACTTTCGGTCGGTAAAGGGTTAAGCCAGCACTAACGTGGTCTATACTTTCAAAACATTAAAAAAACAAAACAACACGAAATCGTGCTTCTGTTGGGTAGTTTATCAAAATTACTGGATAATAAAAAGTTAATAAAATAAACAAATAATTAAATTTCTGGAAGAACCACATTAAAAAATTCCGCGTATGAACCCACAAAAGGTCAAGAAACTACGAAAATAAATACAGCAGACACAATCCAAGGGAGATAACCTAGTATAACAACCTGGGCACGTATAAAAAAAAAAATAATACAGAAGAATACCGATCCGTCTTTCCTCTGTTACTAGTAATAAGAAATAAGCACAGAAAATAATTTCAACGAGAAATATAAATTAATTTAAAAATTTTTATAAACATGCATTTCATTTTTTAAAATAATTTAGTATACAGAACAATTCTAAGTATTTAACATCAGTAATAAAAGGAGAAAAATCTCAAGGTGTGTCTAACAATCCAAGGTAGATAACCCGAATTCTGGAATATACCAACCCGAGTTATCTCATCTTCTGCCACGTTTAACAAAAATAAAATGGCCGGATAATAAGGTTGAAAAAAAAAAAAAAAAAACATATTACTTTTAAAAAAAAATTTATTTAGTTATTCAATAATTTTGTAACCGGAACAGTTCTCCTGATTGAGCATCGAGTAATAAAAGAAGGAAAAACCTCAAGATTTGTCTAATGATCCAAAGGAAGTAACCAAATTTAAATACAGGTGGTAGTCAGTCAAACCGTGGAATCTGAAGCTGAACGAAAGGTACAGCAGATCCTCGTACACCTGGATCTCTCGGGCATCCGGACAATGTGTAAACTGATTTCCCTTACCTTAGCTTCCGTTATCCACGAGCGGGCTGGCTGGCTGGCGGGCTGGCTAGAAAACCAACCGGAATTACCTGTTCTGCTGATCTAAATCAAATTCGGTTGAATGTGCACTAATCCGAGGGATCGCGAGCGTCTGGTTGTTTCTGTCGAACAAGAAATCGGTGCCGAAACTGCTGCAGATGCAAACGGATTGGACTGATGCAGATGCCACGGATTGGACTGACCGAATGGACAACAGGATGTTGAAGGACTACGTGGCGTTTCCCACAATTCCATGTATTCAGGAAGTGGAGGATAACCCTAGTGGTCGGACTCGAATAAGTAAAGGGACATTATCGATCAGGTTTATGCAAGTGAGGGCCACTCTCCGAAAAAGATATTTATTAATACTTATACTAATAGGAAAAAAAATTGTATTTACTACAGTGGCTAGTGCGAAATTTGAGGTTTTTTGTTTATAACTAATTCTACAAAATCAATTTCTAAGTCAGTT
Organism: Nautilus pompilius; assembly: GCA_018389105.1. Lineage (NCBI taxonomy): Eukaryota > Metazoa > Mollusca > Cephalopoda > Nautilida > Nautilidae > Nautilus > Nautilus pompilius. The sequence continues at coordinate 506,049 of JACATO010000065.1, read as the reverse complement.
AGTGCAACTCTGACACATGAAGCTAGTGCTTCATCATCTAGCTGATTCCTCTCTTTTGACTTTATTTGGTTCATCAGAGAGAAGCTGCTTTCACAAACATAGGTTGAAGAAAACATTGAAAGCATGTGGAGTGCAAAGTTATTTAGTTCAGGATATGATTCTGCATTTACCAGTTTCCAAAATTCTAATGGATTGTCAAGGTTTTGAGAAAGAAGAAAATGATCATCTTTCAGCTCACATAATTCCAACTGCAGTTGAGCAGGTGCCTTATCCACTTCTATAGTAAAGGGATTGCTCAGTATCTTAAGGTTCATCCTGAATTATTTGGAAGTCCTGAAATCTCTTTTCAAATTTAGTAGAAATATCACTAAGTATGGAAACGTAATCTGAAAAGCCAGTTTTCTTTATCAGCAAATACTTCCTTGCAGCTTGGAAAGTTGTGTCAAATTGTTTTCCTTTAATTGTGGAATGAATAGTTTGTTCAACTTCAATTTGAATGCATCAATTTTACCCACAACAGATATCATGATTTATTCCTTGAATTTGTTTGTTCAGAACATTCAGGTGTGAGGTAATGTCAGTCAAAACAGCTAATGCAGATATGAAATCTGGATTTTTCAGGTCATTCTCAAATTGAGTAGTGTTAGCAGATATTTCACTTTCAAAGAAAACAAGAATTTCATTTCTCAATGCAAAGAACCTCTTCAAACAATCTCCAGCACTTAGCCATCTTACATCACAGAAAAGTGACAAATCTGGATAAGCAGCATTTACCTCTTCTAAGAAATTTCTGAATTTTCTGTGAGTTAAAGCTTGAGCACCACCACGAATAAAATTAACCATTTTAGTGATAGACTTCATTACAGGATGCAGTCTGGCAGACTTGGCACAAAGAGCTTCTTGATGAATTATACAGTAAGATATTGTTTTTTCTCAGCTCACCCACAAATCCAGTTTTCTGGCCACACATAGCAGGTGCTCCATCAGTACAGACAGAAGAAAGTTTTCCATATTTAAAATCTTCATTTATAAAATTTCCAACTACCATGTCAAATGATTCAAATATATCTTTTCCTGTAGTTCTTCCAGACATTGATTTCAGATCCAAGAGTTCAGTTGTCACATTAAAATTGTATTCAATAATTTTAATAAAAATAGATAGTTGACATATGTCACAGTTGTCTGTACTTTCATCAAGAGCAGCTGACCAATATGCACAATTAGCTATTTTGTCTTTCAGAGTTTTTTTCCAGTTGTAAGTTAATATCTTGAACTCTGGTAGAAACAGTCTGGTGTGATAGAGAAACGTTTTTAAATTTATCAGCAACTTCCATTTCTCCAAGTGATTTTGCCATTTCTATAGCACATTCTTTAACAATCTCTGCTGTACGAAAGGATTTACCCTTTTTAGCCAATAATAAAGATACACGATAGGAGGCATCCAAATACTGAGCACTAGCAGTAGGAGTTATGATTTTCAAATTCTTAAAATATTCTTCTGTGCTGTAAGTTTATCAGTTAATTGTTGCACAAGCACCAGTCTAGCAACTTTTCCTATCACATTGTCATATTTTTTAGCATGCGTTTTATAATGACGACTCACATTATATTCTTTCGAGCAGCAGATAGTTTGATGACAATCAAGGCATTTAATAATACCATTTTCCTCGATGCATAAATATTTATATGTCCAGTCTGCATTAAACTTACGATGTTCAGAGTCAATTTTTCGCTTTTTGATACATTAGACGCCATGACACGAAAACTGATACTAATTCAAATTAAAATGAGATTTATGAATACGAAAAATGTTTGCGAAAAACCTTCAAAATTAACGGAAATTAATTACTATATATGCGAAAATAATTCATATAAATATAATTTTGTTATAATGTGTAAAAATTTATTTAAAGAAGGAAAAATTTTTTAAATGACCTCGCGGGCCACATTTTAAGGTACTGAGGGCCGCATGTCGACCACCCTGCCCTACACCCACAGTTACCTCACTGGTCACACAATTTTTCTCTCTCTCTCTTTTTTTTTTTAAAAATTGACAAATAATTAGTGAAGATTTTTTCCCCACTCCATCAAGATTAATACCAAACCTAAAATTGCCTGACAGATTTAAATCTGGCTGGTGACTGCTATCAGCATCCAGATCAGACCGTTCAATTATCAACTCCCACGCCATCCGTTACCTGCTCTGTGCACGATGCGCTCTCAACCTGATCGAATGATTTGAATATCACTCTTCATGGTCTACGATTCCCCGCGATTTAATCGAATTTCTCTCGTGGAACATTTTTGCACGTGTAACATCCCCCTTCTCCTGTCTCCATCAATACGATATTTCCAGGCTCCTGAATCACTTTAATTGGACATAAATTGGCGGTTGTTGAAAACTTACTATGCCGAGTTGGCTCCATCAAGACTTTGTCACCTACTTCAATATCCGGCCAATTCTTCCACCGTCATGCGTTTTCACCTTCTTTCTGTTCCTGATCACGGTCACGGGTCTCAAAATCATTTCGGTTATAATCCCCTATTTCTGATGTTTTTGTCCAAATCCTTCTCCCAAAAAATAGTAACTCGGCTGGGCTCACCCCTGTCGTTGAGTGTGGTATTGACCGATACGTAAAGAGACGTGACCCTAACTCCTCATCCCAGTTCCTGAATCCTTTTTATCAAGGAGCGGTTTTCCAGTCCAACTTCACCATTGTCTTGTGGCCATACAGGTATAATCCGTCTGACGTCAGCTACTGGTAAACTGTGGACCATTGTCTGTTGTCGGAAGTCCATGAGTACTAGATGCATGTTTCAAACTTCCAGCAACTACTCTCTCATCTGATATTCATTTGGTTATTGTGACGTCATCCCATCTCGAGTAATGGACAACTAGGACAAAGAAATTGTCACCAGAAGGCAACAGTCCCCCAAAGTCTACTGCAGGATATTGTCACAGTCTCGGTGGTAATCAACTACTTGTCATAGTTCTAGGTTTTTTGATGATTTGGCAACTAATCGACACTCATAACACAATTTACAATGTTTCTATATCTGGGTCCATCGAAGACCACCAGACTTTTAGAAGGAAGTCTCAGCTTCATCAGCACCAAGCATGTGTTCTTCATGTACTAATGTCACAATACGTCCATGAAGTGATCTTGGTACTACCATTCTAGAACATCGTAATATCAATTTACCAATTGCACATAGGTAATCTTTTTACAGCTAGATATTGTTTGCATGGAAACTGACACCAATTACCGACAAGTAGACAGTTTCTAATTTCCTGGACATCTGTATCTCTATCTGACTCTCTTTCTAATTTTTTGGTTGTCATGGCCACAGATGTCAATGTCTCAGCTATGAGATGTACGTAACTTTCCCTTTCATCGGTCATGGAGGACAGTGAAGATGTAGACAGGAGGCGTGAGAGTGGGTCTGCAATGTTCTTGGCTCCAGAAATGTCTGACTGTGTAGGTATATGGTTGTAGCCTTAATGCCCAAAGTTCCGCTCTTGCATAAGGTTCACACTTTTCTGAGAACTGTAAGTCTGCGCTCTGTTCTATATAAAACCACACGCAAACGTTCGCGTGTCCAAACTAATGCCAACCATTTCTTCTTGTCTGCGAGTATCGATATTCTGCATTGGATGACTCCAACACCGTGACCTCGATCCTGTATTAACACAGTTCCCAAGCTGACAGAGCTTGCATCACCGATGACTTTTGTAGTATCTTAATGAATGCGCTGTTGTCGCTTCAATTCCTAGAATGCTATGTTCCAGTCTCTTCTCCACGACTTTCTTTGTTAATCTCCGCATTGGCTAGAAATACTGGCGAGGCTAGGAATGAATCTCGCCTAAAACTGACTGGTGCACAACTCACCCAACATAAATTTGTTGTAGCGATATAACTCTTTGTGGGTCATTAACGTTGTTACCTCTCATTCCAGCTCTATCTGGTAATAAGTCCACTATATCAAGCTGGTAAAACGTTTGCTTTAGTTGAGATCTTGCAGGATCCACTGTAGGTATGGCACTATTTGTTAAGTGCATGAACCGGTTTAACAGTGTCCAGTTCCTGTAGTTCTTCCAGCTTCTCACGTAGATGGTACCGTATTCCACCCACTGGTTGTATTGTCATCAACTGGGATCTTTAATTAATAGTCGTCCAATTTTCCGACCCTCAAAACATTTCGTAAATTTGTTCATAGTCCAAGGGGTGTAATCGACTTTATCTTCAACGAGATTATCTCCCTGGACAATTTACACGGTTTCTGTCGTACATGGTGAATCAAAACTCTCAGATCTATCTATAGCAGTCCTACTTCCCAGTAATGTTTGACCCTTTTTCTCGCTCACAAAGAATTCTGGGGGGGGGGGACACTTTTGTCGTCCATCTCTACCCCAGCAGAAAAACTCCCGATTACAGTCATCGATGTTTTACTACCACAGGTATACAATTCCTGTGTTGTACGTTGAGAATGTGCCCCCAATTCTTTTCAAATGTTTGTCTGTCTACGACGTTAACCCCAGCTCCGAGATCAATAACGATCATTCTTCCATTTAATACATCACTGACAATGACACCAATGTGTGCTTGTTAAACTAGAAATTGCTTAAGGTCTCTTTGTTTGGCAACATCTGAAAAATGTCCCACCTTTTAACATTTGTGGCCCCCTCTGGTCCTTGCTCATCCCTCAAGGTGCACCTCCCCACACAGACTGTAGTTCCAACTCTCTATCTACTGTAATTGTGCTGGCAGGGTTAATCTCTGTTTTCACCTGAGTGCCCTCCACACTCACTAGCCTCTTGGCCATTATTTGTAATTGGCTTAGAGTCAAATCCTTCCCCTGTTCCAAGAGCTTTTTTCTCAAGTTGTGCTGCAGACAATTTTTCTATCACCTGATCCTGATTTCGCTCCTTTACTCTATCTCCAAATTCACAGAAGTCATCTCCCTGGTGATAAATTGGTCAACGGTTCCTGAACTGGTTTGGAATGAATGTTGTTCGCATGGTCCATTAACGTGCGGTGGGGGTGTCAACTATACCTTTTCTCGTTGTGTACAATTCAAAAGATTGTATCCGTGTTCTCCAACATGCATCTATCGTCATGGACGTCAAACGGTGCAGCCCCACTAAATCATGTAACTTTCTTTCCCCGTAGTTGCTTTGCTAACCCTCGTCACCAAACGCCATGGATTGAACTGATCGAATAACCGACCTGCTGTTAAAGGTCTACATAATCTCGTTTCACTTACCCACTCTTATAGGAAGTGGGTAGCTCTACTAATTAACTATTGTCATCTTACCTTGGTACATCATCACAGGAACCTCAGCGACATGAAAAACAAAACAAACTGATGGACTTCAGCTCAAAACTGGAGTAGAGTTCTGAGGGATCTCTGGAAGTATTGAGATTAGCAGCTGACAACCAGCTGGAATTCAACAGTCTAAGCTTTCAAAAGGGGAAATAATTCTGTGCAAACGCTAATGCAGTGGATCATGGTGGGGTTTAAATCGCCTGTAGGAAGTTGTCAGTTATTCCAAAATGAAACTTACGAATGTGAAGGAATAAACTATGTTGGTGGTGTTAGCCACATTGACTCTTGTTGGTGAAAAATTAAAAAAAAAACAACAAAAAACTGCAGATGCGAATAAGAGGCTGGATGTAGAGGAATGTGGCATTGGCTTAGATCTGCTAACAAATGTTGAAATTACTACAGCAATTCAATGTGAGTCTTTAATTGATGATGAATATTATCTAACCAAACCTACAGATCAGTATATGTTATAGCAGATTAAAACTATTTTACATGACATTTACCACCATTCAAACGTAATGTCGTGCAAAAACCATGTAAAGGTAGAGCTGGTTCGTTATGTCAGTCAGCAAAGATGGAATAGAAATTATGGTCATTGAAGCAAGTTATTTTTACGGTTTGTTGTTACATGGGAAGGAAATTTTTTAATGTATAACGGTAACAATTAAACGATTGTGAACAGACTTTCTTAGTACAACTAAAGGATTTAGGTAATGATGGGCTATTATCTCCGTCATTTCAATTTTTACTGCTAGGTTTCAGAAAGTTTTGGAATAGCTCCACCGGTGGCACCCTAACGGCTTCCGGGTCGAATCCGACTACCGATATGTGCAAATCATATCGTCCATTGGTATAATATTACAATATGTTACAAAAAATCAAGCTCGTGCTATAAAACAAGGGAAAAAAAAATAGTATCATAATTTGTCGCTCCTAGATATTTACTTTAAATATGTCGTTAACAGCATTTGTCGTCAGTAATGCAAGGGACATAACTACATAAGTCTTCAATAATATTCTAACTTAAAAAAAAAACATTAAAGTTGAATGATACATAATGGAAATTATTTCCATCATTTCTATGATCAGTCCCGCCTGAAAATTTATATTTATTGTTTTATTTGGTGTTTATTCGTATACATAATTTTAAAAAGAAAGAAAGAAGACACGAAGCGAAATTCCAGAACAGCCAAATAATTGATTGATAAGTCAGATAATGGACTGTTTCAAACCGCCGTGGCAGCCAATGATGAGACTTTGAATGTCTCAGTAGCCAAAAAATTAGATTTAGTATACTAAGGAAATATAGGACACCAGGCGGGACTAAATGTTACAGGGGTAAGTTCTTACAGCGCTAGTACTTCCTAATTGAACTTGTGGACGGGGGCTATAATCGAAGTCATATGCTTTGATCTACTTTGTTGTTTGCACTCATTGTTACATGACATTGTATTTGCACTAACATACCGGTAAAATGGCAGGGTGTTGTCCGCAGAGATTACTGTTTCTATATATATATATATATATATCATCAACTTGCCTATCTTGGCCTCGTCTTTAAATCTTTAGACACGACTGGCTTTTTGAAGCCTCCGTATTCCTCCAATAGCTCGTAGAGTTGGTTATTTCTCAACATCTTTCGTTGAGGTACTGGACTTGAGGGCCAGTCTCCATGGCTCCCTGGTAGCCGGCCACTTTAGTTTCCTCCCACATCTAAAAATAAATGGCTTTCCGTTGCGTATCGGTATTTGAAGGCAACGGGAAACCAACTCAACTCTTCATCTTTCTGCTGCGTCTCTGAGCCATGGACCTGTCTGTAGGCAGACCACTGATGATAACGATAGACGCTGTATATACACTTTTTTCCCTATAGTCCAGTAAACAAAGATGTTGCTAGATAGACACCTCAAACGTGATACACTACAATAGATGCTCACAATGTCCACCACCGACATGACATCCACGTAAAAATCGCAGCCTCGGGTAACAGAGCGATATACGCTTTTTCCACAGGAGCATTTTCTCTGTTGATGTTCGCGAATGGCAGCTGCAGGTTTTGTGGCGTACATCTTGTTCTCCAACACCTCCCACAGGAAGAAATTTGGAAAACCTGGCGGGGCGTCTCATCCACTTTCCAATTAAGGTCTTCATCCAAAAGCGACAGTGAAATTTTTACCGCATGTTGACAACACATGACATCCTATGTATGTTGTTGCACTGCACGGTACCGCCATCTGTGAGCTTCCGAACGAACCACGTTGAGAGACAACATGCTTCTATATAGTAGGATATAAAAGTATGTATACATCTTTTTGAGACACCTGATATGCGTATTAAACGAAAATAAATGTTGCTTACTTAATACGTAAAAATATTTTCTTTTACTTCGCTGTCTGTATAAATGGTAAAATTAATACTTTACACATTTTTAAAGAAAAAAACGTATAGTACTAGTGATGTTCAAATAAAACCCGGCCGCGTACGACTATGGCGATTATTTTTCCAGCCGGGTTTCATTTGAACATCCGTATATCTGATTGAAGTTAAAGATGTCAGTATTCAGTGGACTATCTTGGATCTGGATTTGTTCCCGCTTCTCGTAACAGACAAGAGCCATCGTATCTGCTCTGTTTTTCAGACGTTTTCCAATGAAGCAACGAAAGATCGTATTCAACTCGAGAATCTTGACAAGAAATAGCAAACCAGTCCCCCCCCCTTTGAAGCTGTGCGCCATAAGCATCTAGTTAGGAATACCATTATCAATGCATTCCAGATAACTGGAGATGGCTCGCATACGTCTGGAAACACTTTCCGAAATGGTTGCACATGGTCAGCAGCCGCGTACCCAATGTGAAAAAGTAATTGTGCCGGAAATCGAGGAAATTCTACCAACGATACCGCATCTGAAACTCTTACATTGATTTAATTTGAATTGTTCCACTGAACACAGAGGTCAAGGGGCGAAATGATAAAATGACAGATTTCTGCTGGTCATGAAACTACAACAGACAGGAGTTTTCATTGCAGCGGGATGAAACCATCTTTCGTGACAATAAATCTTCAGCGCGGTAAAATTATATTTTGGGGGAAAACAATATTCCTTTCAAGAAAACAAACGTAACTGCAGCGGCCATTGACGATGTACCAGCATTGGCTGGGCTTAATCGAAGCTTCACCGCATTCACGAAGAACGCAGTTCCCAGCAAGAATGGTGAGAAGTTTGAGCGATTGCTGCAGTATGACAGCTGTCTAGAGGAAACTGTCTGAAGAATGTGTACGGACTCTTCCATGCTATTGTGGAGTTCCTTGATGTGCATGATGCCAGTCAACGGATGAAGGTGAAAGCGGCCAAGCAAAGCATCCTTTATCTTTGTGACATCTCCTAAAAGCTCAGCTGTATCAATCGGCAGCTGCCAAGTAAAGATATTAATTTTATCCACTGCAAGAGTGTGGTATTCTCCTTAATTGACAAGCTACTGCTGCTGTAAAAAACAGAACATTGGTCGTTGTGGATTCAGTAAGTTTCCAACACTCGTTCAGGAAGCAGAATCTCTTCTGGACGACTCTCTGCTGTTGCTTATAGAGATCACCCGCAGCCTCTGCATTTGGGTATGCTTGAACGCTTTTGTGATCTTCCTCAGCTTAAAATTTCAGATTGGGGTTTGGCCCCTACCTCAGATGAAACAGTATCTGTTGAAGTTTGAGCTCATCAACTTAAAAAGTGACGCCCATACTAAAATATTTCAGCAAAGTGGTTATCACTGGTTTCAGTCGAGTAAATAATTTGTTGTCAGAAAACAACAGCCTGAATATCTGTAATGGTAGTGATCATCGTCCCCTTTTTGACAAAGTTCAAGCCCGAAGTTATGCTACAGACATCAGGCGCAGTTCTCCCATTGATATCTATTGGTAGTGTTTATGCTCGATGCTGGTTCGTGTTAACGCATTTGTAGTTTAATGCATAAATGAATGCTCCTAAGAAATGTCTAACCTTTGATTTTCTGTCGGAATTAAGGGGTAATAATTTAACCAGATGAGAATAAAGAAGGATACACTGTAAAAAAAAAAAAAGAGAGAGAGAGAGAGAAAGTTGTTAACCACTTCTGCAGTCGAAAAAAATGAAAGTAATGGGAGGTAACTCTGCCTGACACACGTTTTTATCTGATGACAGTCCGTGTTTTCCTGACACTTCGAAAAAAATTTTTTTTAAATATCTTTTGGTTTGACGATTTATCTGTTCCAGCGACACTGAAGCATCCATTTAAAGTGTCGCTTGGCTCGTTTGTTAAGCAAGAAAACCTTTATAATCTTTCCGAACTTTGCTACCTTTCTGAAACATATTCTCCTCTCTCTCTCTTATGTTTGTTTCTGCCGCTAGGGTCGCATTGTTCCCCCCCCTCGTCCGCCTTGGCGACTCCGCCTCGTTTTCACTGTAAACATGGGTAGCGGAGACTGCGTGTGGGTGGGTGGCTGATCCTGCAGGTATGGCTTGCTCGCTCGCGTTTTTGCTTTAGGAAGAAAGAAAAAAAAAAAGAAGGAAAGAATATACCTGAGAATAATATTACGCAGGTATGGCGTGGATATATATATATATATATATCTCCCCCTCGGCGGCTACACCTCCTTCGACTGGCGCCGGCGGCGCGCGTTCTTCGGCCGGCCGGAGAAGTTAGTGGTGCTCGTGGGGGCCACCGACTGCTGTCCGTCTTCCTGGGGCTGGGGCTGGGGCCGGAGCCGATTCTTCCTCTTCCTCGCTCTTTAGAGCTAGCAGATCTCCATCCATCCATCCATCTGCGGAAAACCGCCTTCACCGCCCGCCCTCTCACTCTAAAGTCTGCGCCTACGCTATTATTATTATTATTATTATTATTATTATTATTATTGTTATTATTATGTAAAGTTTTGTTTATTTTTTCATTGTCCGCTTTCTTATACATGTAATATGATGATGTGGCGGGGCTGTGCTTTTCCTCCTCCTCAGACACCACTATTACTTTCCCCAGCAGCCCGGAACACCGTCCCAGCGCCACCGTCCCCGGCCCCCCACCGCCGCCTAAGGTCGACACCGCGGGAGCCGTATGACTAATAATGCGGGAATGATAATGCGGGAAAATGACAAACAAACAACAATATAATAAACAATAATGTAGCCGAGTGGATCGACGAGTGTGTTGAAGTATCGATTTTTAATGTATTTCTTTAAGTCAGGGAAGCGTGAGATCCGGTATTAAAAAATAGTGGTGATGGATCTCTTGCTTCGTCTCGGTCGGTCTTTAGCTCGCTTCTTTACCGATTTTGTTGTAACTGTCCCTCCCCCTCCCATCCTCTCCCCTCCCTGCGTTTTAATTAATTAAACAAATTTAAAATTAAACGTTATTAATACTCCATTCCTTCCAGCTGGTGGTTACGTAGTCAGGGGTTGCAGCTAAATCGTTAATGTTGGGGTGCTAAAGCTGTCTATAACCTAACCCACCCACCCACTGACTCCGTAGGACTTGTTGCGGGTAGTGTTTGGCTTCCCCCTCCACCCCCCCCCCCCCCCGTCCCGTACATCATCATCTACTCTTGGCCTCTGAGACAGTCACGGATCTTGCGAGTACCGGTAAAAACAAACAAAATCCCTTCAGTGAAGCTAACAGGCTGGCCGTGGGTAGCAACATGGGGCTTACTAGGTGTGTAGCTCTCAGATCTTTTAAATTATATATTACATTAGCTCCGTTTGGTTAATAATGCGACCCTAACTTATCAGACGCTTGTACATTTTATGGTACGCTTTTCCTTTTTGGTCTAAAGTAGCCATATTTTTAAGGATTTTATTATTGTTGATGTGCCACCTGACTTGGGCATGGTTCCCACTTGGACATGCTTCTGGATCCAAGGGTTGGAGATTTTTCGTCTCTCGAGGTTTTTAACCCATCTACTGCTACAACCTTGATATTCTGGGTGGTGTTCTGAAACCTTTCTTGGATTCATCAATGGAATTTCCCACAAAATATCAATCAGAATTTTATACACAAAAGTTCCATGTAGGTAATCACGCAATTAGACCCTCTTTCTTTTTCTGTAGTTTAATTTTGGATTTTTTGTTAGCAGTTTAGTTGAAAGATTTTGCTACTTGCAGATATTTTTTAATTCTAAAAAAGCAGCAAATTACTAAGGGTAATCTCAGATGATATACAGTACCTGGAAACGTAATTAACTTTATTTCATGTCATAACATATTGATTGTTGAAGGCTGAGTAGGTGGAGTGCTTTGTTTAATATTACATCTGACCAGGAGTAGAGGAAAGTGGATTAACTTGTAATCTCAAAATTCTCTATATAGAAACCACTTAAACAGTTTGAAGCTTTGAAGCTGTTAGAATATTTGTGGCAAAATATTGTAAAGATTTCATGGTTAGATTAATGTATATTTTCATCATCTTTTGACCCGGGTTTATTGACAAAGTATGAAATTAAATTAAATCTACAGAATTTTATGGGAGAGATAGGTTGACACTATTTTGAATTACTTATAGGGTTTTGTTTTAAGTTTATGTATCATTTAATTGGAAATTGGAGTTAGCTGAAACCCACAAAAGGTTGACTATTTACTGTGTAATTATGAAAATGGCTTCTCCTACTTACAGATTGATTTGTATTATTGCAGTACTGGAGTTAATACTACTTAACTGTTCAGTCCATAATGGAGACCAACAGAGAAACAATAGATTGGCTGGAGAAAAGATAGCCTGAGTTCAGGTGAAACTATGGATTAATATTCTGGATTATGCAGTTTTTGAGATTAGAACATCAACTTTCTTATTTCAATATTTTATGAATGAAGCAAAACATTTTCCTGCACAATAAAAGGAGATTTTTGTTGAACGAACAACATGGCCTTATATGGAAACTACCTATTTACAGTCTGTTTACAGAAACCTCCAGAACAGAGGACCCAGAAGGTAATTAATTAATTTATTTTAGCTTTTTTTGACAAATCAAGCAGATTGAACTGGTTTTGTATTTCCAGTGTATAGGGTTAAACTGTTAAATAAACCTTGCTATTTAGATCCTTCTACAAACAGTTCAGTATGTCTCTCTTCTGGCTTTAATGCAAATATTCCCCACCTGTAAGAAATTTTTTTCAGGCTCAGAAGTAGTCTACTGTAGGTTAGATTTGTTTTTGCTTTCTTTCAATGACCTACGCTCCCAAAATATCCAATTATCCTCGTATGATAAGCCTACATGTTGATCAACCTTTAATTTAAATCCCTTTGCTCTGAATAAAATGGTTGAAGTTTACCAATGTACAGCTGCTGTTTGTATTTGTCTAAGATGGCCAAATGAAAGCTGGCTGACAAAGACTATTCAGAGTTCCCCCAAAAACAGATTTAAAGATACTGCAAGCTGTTTCCAGAATTAGGAAATTTTCTTAAACACATGGAACATCTGGTTCAATTGTTTCCAAGACTTGCCATTTTCAGCTGGCTATTTATGACTACACACTAATCTTCAACTCTATAAAGGTCATGTGAGGAAAATACTATAAAAATGTGCATTTCTGTCCATTTTCCTTCAAAACAGTTTATCTAGTTGTCTAATTGAAAAATAAATGTGCTATGGAAATAATTGAAAAATAGTATAGAGTTTTCAAATGATTGTGATATTTTGTGGTTTGAACATCTTCAATTCTTAACTTCAATGAATGAATGGTTATTCATGAAATTAAAGAGAGAAAGGGGCAGATTCCCAACAACCTGTGCTTTCGTAGGTTTTTAATTGTGTTGAAATTTTTAATCAATCGTTTACAGTAACAATGATGGGAAAAACTTTTATGTTAATATAATAATAAGAATTGTTGGTGCTTATCCAAAGCAGTTAACTGCATTTGTCCAGTTCAGCGTCATTTTGTTTTGTTGCACAAAACTTCTGTAACTGCCCAAATAATTGCTGTATCTGTGATATTTCAATGCTTGATATTGAGAAACTTGAATCCAGGTAACCTTATATCTATCTTGTCTTGTGAAAGGATTCTCTCTTTTCTCTCATACAAGTGTCATGTTTCATTGTTAGAATCATTGATTCACAGCCATCGACAGACTTTGAACTCTGTTGTTCTCTAAACTAGAAACTTGTTGATTTTCTTTCAAAAATGTTTTACTTTTTTTTTGCATCCAAATGCTTCCGCTAATGGTGGCACTTGATTTATTAACCTTCCTGCTATGAAGTTTTCCAGCCAGACCTATTTCTTTATAGTTATTGTTATTCAAACTGAAACACGTGTGACTGAAGTCCAATGTATATCATCATTCCTCTATGATATGATCAGATCAAGGCATAATCACAGAACAGCTTGGCTCAATCAGTTGGCTTTGCCCTCCATAGTGTAACCATATCATATAACTTGAATATGGAACAACTGGGGCAGTACTTGATTTCAAATATTTTTGATGCTTAATGGCTGATATACCAGAAAAGAAGTGAACTTGTTTGCCATTTATGCGATATGCCAAATGATGTTGCAGAGGACACTAAAGGATAGAGTGAAGCACATATAGACAATTAAGTGTGATGATGCCAGCTCAAGATAGCAAATGAGTTAATGCACAGTAATTTTCGCAATAATTAATTTTTAAAGAAGCATAAACAATGATGCAAGAATTATTTTTTCTCATGTTAAAGATGATCAATTTCTGACAAATTTCTGTGGACACATGAATTTCTTTTGTCAGAAAAACCTGAAGAATTTCAATTGTCAGGCTCTGAGGTCCCCTCTACAAATTTAGTTACTTTACTCATATGCTGACTTGATAACTGAGATACATTCGATTTCAAAAAGAATAATATGATGTTAATAATTACTCTGAATTTTGGCTTTTTTAATGCTAAAAAAAAGTAAAAAAGTAAAAATGGCAAATATTTAATTGTTTTATTATGTGCTAGATTATAGTTGGAATTAGTTTTGTGTGTCAATTTAAAATCAAGCATTTTTGTGAATATTAACTTTTAGGGAAGTAATACATTTTTTATATAGGTTTGGTTTGATGTGGATTGTAACCTAGTTAGTGATGGACTATTACCTCCATCATTGCAATTTTTATTGCTACATATTGGAAAGTTTTTTTTCTTGCGATCTTCAGGTGTGCATTTTGTATCCATTGATGATACTATTCACTGGTGTGATTTTAACTAGGAACCTCTTATTTGTGAATCTGATCTGCTACTGACTTAGCAATGCAACCATTGACAGTAATTCAGTTTATCATTGACTATAATCATATTTTGTTATACAAAATCTAAATGCTAAGAAGCCTAAACATGGGTGACAAATGGCTGAGTGTGTAGCATACCCCCCTGCTTTGGCTAGGGGCCTGAGACTATTCCCTATTAGAGACCAACTTGGTTTGGTAAATATGCATAACATGGCCTTTTCTCACTTTTCTATATTTGTCTATTATTATGGTTTCTTTCTGGACACTTCAGTTTTTCCCCACAGTTAACAAGTTCTAGTAGGGAATTTAGATTTTCTGATAAAGACTACAGTGCCTGCCCCATGAGGCACGAGAATGGCAACACCTGTTAGCAGTAATCATGGCATTGCACAACATCAGGTATTCCACCATTATAGACACACACAATTGTGGAAGACAAAGTCTAAACTATTGAAATCAAATTTCTTCTTGGCTGCTACAACTGAATACTTTTTGGAAGAGTAGCCAAAAATTATTTATTTATAGTTAAACATTTAAATTATTGATATAATACATAATTGTCTTAACATTATACTGATCCAAACTATTTCCAACTTTTTCAACTTTGTTTTTGGTAAAGCAAAACCTAATTTATAAAAAAAATAAACTATAATTTATAACAATATAATGTACTTAAGAAAAGACAACATGGATGTTGTTTTAAGTCTGTATTAATCATAATGTTGAAAGGGTTGGATAGATTGGTTAATAAATGAAACTGTGTGTTGCTTTGGTATAATAACCCTTGTGTATATGAGTATTCCTCTTATTTTACTGAAGAAAGGCACGTAATAAAGGGTTAAATGAAGATGAAAGATAATTTGTTGAAATTTTCTAGAAGCAACAAGGTTCACATTTATTCTATATAGATATGGTATATTTTTTTTGACAGTTTATGAATACAGAGGAAAGAGGAAGATTAATGTGCTACTTTGAACCTATGAAAGAATTTCCTGGATCTTGCTGGTTGTCTTTGAGCATCTTAGGAATGTCTGAACTGTGTAAAGGCAGCTGCTTCATTGGATCCTTAGGGGCTGTGGCTCCCATCATGTAGTTTTTTTTACTAGCACTGTCATGATTTGTTATTGAAGACCTAATAGTTGGAGCACTGTTAGTAGTGTCAAGTTTGTTGACACAGTGTATCAGGGAAGAAAACAGCTTAGCTCTTGTGTACCTTGCCTAGCTTTACCTTCTGTCAGCACCAGTAACACCTGTTGTTGGCTCTGAGTGCTCTGGTTATCAAAGATGGAACTTCATAACTTATTAGTTTTCTACAGAATCATTTATACCCTTCTGAGAAAAAGGTACACAAAAACATACCAAATACAAACAGACAAGTTTTTAAAGTTTTTCATTGTTACATATGGGGTGATAACTCTTAAAATATCACTAAAAACATGCATATCTTTAAAACATTACAGGAAATGTATTTTTAAAAGATCTTAATTTTTGAGCCTTTCACTTGATGTGTTTCAGGTGCTTGATATTGAGAAACCTTTGGTTTGAGGGTGGTTGGATTGAAAATGAAGTTATGGTGATTTTATTGTATGATAGTTTCAGCACTTTTGAAAAGTATTACATGATTTAAGTTGATGCCAGTCCAATGTGAAAAAAATTTTGAAATGGACAAAAAATTTTTTAACTTAATTTGCCTAAATATAATTTTTTTTTAAACAACACGAGTTGATTGAAAATTGTTTTAATATTTGCCAGTTTTGTTAAAAATATTGTCAAAAAAAGGGGGTATGGACATGTTGCCATGCTAATGATCTTCTGTTGACAGAGCACTGATAGTAATAGTCATTTTCTGTCTATAATTGTCATCAGTATCACTCATCAGTTGTTGCTTTAGATTATCGACAGAATGTTACTCATTCACAGGTAAAAGAGCATTTTTACATTAATTAGAATTATGCACTTTGCTACATAATTGTATGAATGCTACATCATACTGTAGCATTATAAATAAGAATCTAGATTGTGATTTATGTCATTTTAAGTATTTGGGCTGAGCCACAACTGATTTGGCTAATTCTCAGGCAGTTTAGCCAAATTATTAAAAAAAAAAAAAATTAACAGTTTAAAACATGTGTACATGAGTATTGCATACAAGGCTTGACATAAAGAGACAGACAAACAGGTTTTAAACAACCTTCCTTCCTCTGGAACCATAAATAGCATTGGAAAAATTGCAAGAGAGCAATGCATTGACACATGGTGGATGAGATCATTTGTCCTGATCGGCAGAATTACATTCAATTCTTGGCACAAAAACTGCATTGTGGTGTTCCAATGAATGTTTAGATTTTTTCAGGAAACAGCTGAGGCTTAACCCATTGCATTGTCAGTTACTTGAATTTATCACTTTTAGATTTATATCAGTATTGAAGTAGTAAACTAAGGTTAATTATAAATTTTTTATAGTCAAAATGTATCTATTACTTTGTATTACATTACCACTACCTGTATACATAGTGTTATTTTAAAAAAAATTTAATGGAAATATATGTTTGTAGTTTGTAACACACAATACACAGCTCACTTTGTGGATGGCAAGGATAAGTCATTGAATATTGGTCTTAAGATCTACAACTTGTGAGTAGTCATGAATTTTTTGGTTATGGGCTATCCAAAAATACACGCGTTCCATGACAATCTGCAGATGATTACTAATCAAAACCAGCATTTAGTAACACATTTTTGCTCTTTGCAATCAGTAGTTGTAGAAAACAGTTGTTTAAATGTCTGGAAGCTATTGTTGAGAAAAGTGCAAAGATTGGGGACACTTTCTGTAATAGGTTAAACCGGTTCAGCAAAATGTTAATAAAATTGTTTCAATAAAAGTGTTGGTGACTCAATTTTTTTTTTTACTGTTTTCTGTCAGTTCCAAGTTACCCTCAGAAGAAACTTATTTTTAAAATTGATATGGTCATTTTTGTGTGGCGGCATACAGCATAAGTTGTGCCCCTCCCATGACTGGAAAAATCTGCAAACTTTGGAAATGCATTTGCCATGACTCCATGGTATGTGCACTTCACCTAGCATGCATAATAATTAGAGAGTTTTAAACAACTGGCTGCAGGAAGTAACTTTACCCATTTTCTCTCTCAAAATTAAAAATTCACTGTACAAAAACAGTTATTTGACTGTTAATAAAATGTCACTGAATAAAGAAAAAAGAACTGGTTATCAAGATTATTCTATAAAACTATAGTACAGTAATTCACAGTGAAATATGGCACATTGACTACCAATTGCAGAGATTTTGATTGCATACCTTTCTAGTTTCTACACATGGCAATTATTTTCTGAAATAATGAATTGCTGTTTAGTAAAAATATATTTACAACCATTGATATATGTCTGGTAGGCTTTCAATTATGTTTCACTTCAGTACTTGACTCCTTTATATTTCATTTGGGGGAACTGCTGTGTACATTGTTGATCATTCTTTGATTAAAGTAAATTGATATTTACGGTTTACTCTCTTGTACTTAAATCTATGCCACTGTAGTTGAATTGACTTCTGTAACAACAAGAAGTTTGCTAAGTAAGATATCCTTGTCTCTAGTATTGACTAAAGAAAAGCAAATGGCTTGCATTAAGACTCCTGAATGAAAATATAGGGTAGAAAAGATTGTATTTGTTTTGTTTTTTAAATTTTTCATTATGAAACTGAAATGTAAAGAGTTGGCTTAAAGACAAATCTTCAAATTGCCCTTTGACCAAATGATATTTAATTAATGGATAGTCAGTCTGTGATTGCAGATGCTATTCATTTGTGTTGAGTAGCCTACATTGTTTGTCGATGGAACAGTTACATTTGTTAAAACCCTGAAGTAATTGTAACAGTTTTTAAAAACTTTGGAGGACTTTACAAACATCAATTAAATAAATGAAATCTTGGCAAAAACTCTGTTTTCACTTTTAACTAGAAAACTGTTTTTTTTGGCCAGTTAGAAATAAAAAGACATTGGTGATCAAATTTGTTAATGTTTGACTTTGTCAGATGTGGACTGGACTCTTGTACTGTGTTTCCCCTGCTGCTGGTGAACATGAAAATAGCCATTATGATGATGATTATATTGCCAAGATGACAATAGCAAAAACAGCGGAATGATACATAGAGAGGTAAATTCCCTAATCCACTGTTGTATACTTCACTTATCATGGTCCACTTAGACTATGTGTAAGCTTTGCACATACTTAGCAAGAGGTTTTCCAGAATTTTTCAACAATTACAAAATTCATTGCTCTCTATCCAAAGTAGCTACCAAAAGAAGAAAATATCAAATTTAAGTGTTTACAATACGAGGCAAGATACAAATTTGAGGGAGAGACAGACAGAAATGGACACACGCGGGCACACAAGCTATAGAGAGTTTCTAGAGTTTTTCAAGTGTTCTACAATGTATTACCATTCTATTCTCAATAGAAAAACTGTACTTGATTGTGCTTTCTTATATGCTAGTAGATGACAAGCATAATCACTTAAGAATTGTGAACATCCAAGTTCTTGTAATTTCTTTAGTCTTTCTATGATGAAAGAGATGAATGAAAACCAAATAGTTAATCATGTTTAAGTGGTACATATTTGGATGGATACATTTATTCATTCTTGTTGATTGTTTACAGGCCATTTACTGACTAATGTTGCAAAGTAGATTCTTCATGACTTAATCTATCTTACAAGCAACATTAACTAACTTCGACAAAAATATAAAGTAAAACCAATAAATTCTCTACTAATGCTAGCTCACTGACCTTTCAAGATGGCCATGAAACAGTGCATCGTAGGATGGCAGCCGTCTGAAAGGCCTCTACAGTCATCAGAAAGCAAACTGATTTTAATGATCGGTATGAAGCTTGAATGTAATTGATCATTCCCTCTTTAAGAAGAACAATCTTCAGGATGATGTAGAAATGTTAGCATTTTGTCAAAATCCGCATGGCGTGAGTCACACAAGCCTTCATGCTAAGGGCCTTAAAGGTGTGTCTTTCTTCCTACAAACCCTACTTTTCTTGCCAGGCAGTGTATAAGATATCACTCCTGCCCTAATAGCAGAACAGAAGATTCAGGAAGTTGCTAGTGACAAATCTGGCATAATCTCACATGATCACCATTCGAAACAACAAGCAAGAGCTCTATCGAGGAACATAAGCAACATGATGACTGGAGAAAAAGCAAAATTGATCTGCGTTTCTCTGAAACCCATCACATGAGTGTGGTAAGTAGGCTGGCTGGTTTAAGGACTGCACCAGTCTTGATGGTATAGTGAATAAAAAGACTAGTACAAAACTACTAAACCAACAGGTCAGGTAATGTGTTCCAATCTAGTCGTGTGCCACCGTTGGAGTTTTATGGATAATAACTTGTTATAAAGTCAGTGTTGGAATGTGTATATCCAGAGAGTTTCTTTGTAGTGATAGAGATCTTAAATACAGAGATTTCCCAATGTGAGGGTAAAATTTCAGCATGGTCACGACAAAACATCTAATAGAGTTGGTACTACTTAACAGAGACTTGGAACAGTTTTCAAGGCTTGGGATAATGACGTCTATGATGATGTAGTCTTGGTTAAGAATGTAAAGTTAAAGGAAGGTGATGCGTTATTCAGCCACTTCTCATTTCATTAGTAGCTACAGAACTAACTGATGAACATACCTTTGGTAATCTTTCCTTTTGCCATTAAAGGTTTAAAGGACCTTTTTACAGAAGACATTTCTATTTTGTATTATACAAGTGGCCTAAGTTGGGCTTGGACCCTCAATTTACTGGTTGCCATTTCTGGTCAACAATGTGCTACCATCAGGTAAAATTTTCATTACTGAAGCCATTTCTAATTATGCTCACGAAGCTCCCTTATGTATAAACTGTGCTCAACCAGTTGCAGCTAACCTGCCCCTACTGGTCTTTGTTGTCCATTACTATCCATCTACTGCAAGTCTACAGTGATTTTCCTTCATTTGTAACATTTGAGTCAGGGTTAGTCTTGTTGGTATAAAGCTCTCATTTTTCTTAAATAAATGCTGGAATTTAAATATCGGTTAGAAGTTCAGAAATAGCTTGATGCCAGATTTTTACAATTTTCTGGATTTGCATCTGCATCATTTGTAGTTTAATTAATTTTTTAAATAATAAATGAGATTATCTTTTAAAAAAAAGGTATTATAATTTCTATCATTGACAGCAGTAAAACAGGTTATAGCTGACATTAACTTTTGAATCAACAGTTAATTTATACTGACATAGGTTAGCATGTTGCAACAGGCTCTGTTTGAGTAGTCATCATATATATGGTGGTTCAAATAAAACCTGGTTCATGAGACCAACTTTGCATGCTTAAGCAATGGTTTCACTATAAAAAAAAACAAAATTAAGCGAGCTTCAGTGTAATATCAACACATGTAGAAGAGAAATCTGTTGGTATGATGGGTTGAAGAATGTCTTCCCCCTTTAAAATTATCCTTTCCTCACATTTGCAACATGTGTTACTATATTTACCTTAAGGTGCTGGTAACTTGCCAGACATTTCACAACTTAACATTTTCCTTTTTGCAACAGGTGTGTCTTTGATGAAGGTAGATAATTGCCTATGTAAAAGCAAATTAGTATTTCAGGTATATGGATAATAATAAATGGTGGTGTGAGAGCTGTCCAAACAAAAATAACACCAACGGTAGATTGGCGTCTCCAGGCCAGTAGTATTCTTAAGCCAGAGTTTGATTGGAAGATATTGTTCATTATCACCATGGGAAGAAAATAGCATGAAAATTTTAATGATTTTCAAATACATGCTGTATTGTAGGTTCCATTCTGTTGTTTTTGAGCTGAGTGATAAATTGCACCAGTGTATAAGCAATGACAGTGGGCTACTTAAAAGGAAAAAAAAAAATGTATATATGTGTGCGATATATATATGAAAGCAGCGATTACCACATTCTCTTGAATTAAGTAATCCCTGTACTGTGTAGATAGGTAAATACTAATGTTGAAAGAAAAGTCATCTAATTTTATTACCTTTATATTGATTAGTAATAGCACATGATGTTAGTGTTATTTTGCTGTTATACAGTACAGTACTATAGGACTCTACATTGTGATTAGAATTTTGTAATAGTGATTACAAATATTAAAAGCACTCATTATTGGCAACTATTTCTGTTTGAATGTAAAAAAAATTATTATGATAGTGTATTGGTTGGTTATGAGTTTTTACTGTAGTCTACTTTTTTTAAAACATGCTTTGGAAAAGAACCTGGATATTCGGTTATACAAATCAAGTTTTTGGCTACAGAAAATGCAGAGACTACTGGAAGATTATATCAGGGCAGGTCAGAGTATATGACCTACTGAATCACCTGTGTTATTAATGCTGCTAAGAAGCACTGTCAAGATTTCAGACAGAGATGGCTAAAGTAATTTTTCCAATTGTGGATTTTTTTGTAGATTAAAATTGGAATTGAATATCTTTTTTAGATTTAAATTTAATTTCAATATTCCTTACGTGAGAAAGATGTTACGGGTTGGTTGTTTTTTGTTTTACAATATCATCTATTTTCTGCTAGAACATGTTCATCGCCGTAATCCAGTGCATGTACCAGTTTAAACGGTAGACCAATTTTTTTAGTTCATGAGAACTGAGAAACGAATGTTAACAGAAAAGTAACTTCAGGTGTGTGGAATTTTGAATTAATGCTGTTTATGGCTTGGCTGACATGACAGGTGATCTATTATTAAAATTAATGTCTGCACAGTCTTTGATTACTTTAAAAGGTGGTGAAGGTTGAAAAAAAAAAAAACATTTGGCAACCATTCAAAAATGATGTTCTGTTTTGTCATGCATTAACTGGCTAATGCCAGACGAGGTTACCTGTCAGGCAGTCATGCTCTGGTGCAGAACTGTACATTGATGACCTTGGCGCAGGGAGATTGCTTTTTGTGCGAACATCACCCTAAATGGCACGTGGATGTTATTTCAGTAAAAAAAAAAATGCTTGCATTCACATTGATGAAAGATGGCCTGTTTGTGACATGCGGAGGAGATGGGTTTCCATTTACTCATACAGGAGTTAGATACCCAAGAGTCTAATTTGATCCTTTGTAATGAAATCCTGGAGAACCAACATTTACGTGAGAACGCCTCTTGTCTGTCAAGTTTTCAATGCTTTCCAAAACTATTTATGGAATGATTAAGGTCATTCAACACTTCCTTACTGGAATTTACTTGTGTATCATGTCTTGTAGGAATGGCAGAACAGTTACATTTTTTTTAAAAAAAAATCCACAAGGATATTAAAATGTTAAGATATCAAAGAAAGTGAATAACTATAACAGCTGTAGTGTTCAGCTTCTGGTACCATGTTTTTTTGATAGACATCTTTCAGATTGGCTTTTATGCATTATGGGAATGTATTTTTTATTTGTACCTAGAAACTGGTTTCAGATTTCATATAACCTCATCTAAAGTTTTCCATTTGATGATTTCAAGACTTACTGTAATTTTTTCTCCAAAGTAATATTTGTAAGAAGACACTATAGAAAGATTCGATGGGTTTACCTCATTTTAAATGTAATTAATGTATGCATATATCTTACAATATTTGAAGAAATACAAAAATGGTCTGGTTTATTTTAAAATTCTTTTAGACAGACAATCATTTTGGTTAATTTTATTATTATTTTTAATTATCTACAGCCATAGCCAAAGGTTTTGCATCACCCTAGAAGTAACAATAACAATCTATTTTTGAATCAAACTGATATAGCGTGACACCACGTCCATAACCGTAGAATTTAACTATTGAATACTTCTAATTGAGTCAGATTTGTTGCCATGATTCATACGGTTGTCGTCTTTTAATTTCCCATTTGGAAAAGCATATATTTGCACATTGGATCTCATATTGTCACTTTTTTCAATTTTGGTCATTTTTTCTTTCAAATATATAGTAAACTACAAAAATGGTATGCACTATGAAACACTAACATAATGCTATTATGCAAATTAAGCAAAATCATGCAATTCCAGGATGATGCAAAATGTCTGACCTTGGCTACACACTGGCTTATTTTAGATTTCCATAAAACTTTTGCTACTTTGTACATTGTAATTTTTTTCTTCAAATTCTATATTTGGCTGGTGCTTATTAAGAAATTGGTAGTATTCTTTTGTGATTGCTAAACCTGAGTATGAGGCAGCTAGATATTATTTTCACCTTTGTTAGGTCACCATTTCTGGATGAATAAATTGAAAAGATCCATTGTACTCCTAAATTATTGATGTAAGAAGAAATTTTCTCGTAAGCAAAATTTGTGATTTCTAGCCCCGAAAAAGAAGAGTAATTTGCATTCTGTATCCTTTGATTAGATAGTTAACTTATAAGGAAGTTGTAATTTATTTATTTCAATATTCAAAGAGACTGAATAAGAATATACATCCAAACTGTGCTTTGTTTGTTTTTTTTTTGGCTTTAGTTTACTGAGTTTTCATTCAGATAATTTTTCAGTTCTTCTACTGCTGCAGCAGAATGAATTATAAATCCAGTCTGCCACATTAATAATAATCAGTTCTCTTTGTTTATCGCAAACACATCACATGCTACAGATAAATTTTTTATTACTGTACTTTTTTGTGTAGAAAAACATGTTGTATAAGTAAGCGGTATGCAATTAGATGGAATATTTGTCTCTTAATAATGCTAATATGGAAATGTTTTTATTGCCAGTTCCTTACATTTGGATGGGTTCCATAGAAATACAGTGGTGACCAAAATTACTACATGACTCAAAATAACTTTTTTTATAAAAAAAGTGTATTTATATAAGGACAAATGCAAAGTTTAAGCATTTGTTTTTCTGTTTTATTATTTATACATTTTTTTTTTGTTAAAATAGCATTCTTTAGTAAAATCCTTATTGAAAAGTATGCATTCATTAATGTTTATTGCTTTATTACTCTGTAACTGCATTTCTGAAAGAAATCACTATATTAAGGATGTTAAAACAATACATAATTGGATTTATGTTACAGATACATTTTTACCTCATGATGCACACAATGAACGTTCATTGTTGTGCTTAAAAGCTTAAATTGCTGCAATAATTTTGTGCTCATGTCTTCTGTCTTGTTTTATAATTGGTTCTAAGTTTTCACTTTTTAGAAATTCCAGCATGGACGAAACAATCTAAAAGAAATGCTTTCTGTTTTGAGTGGTAAAATTGTCAAATGGAATACTATCTGCTCAAAGCTTTGGAACAGTACTTTTCTTTTTATGGACTCTCTCATTTCTTTGAGCCTGCTCTTTTTTAAGTTGACTCTTGCAGTTCTGCTATGGAAAAACATTGGTCAGTCTATTTGTACATATTTTGTTTGACTCCTATTTGCTGAAGCTTAAGTAATAATGCTTCCTTTTATGGAGAATAGCTGGTGGCTCAGTGTTAGCTTACTGGACGACCAAGTCTAAGTGCCCGAGCTTGATCCCAGTCAGGGTTAGCTCAGTTAGGCATAACTCTCTAGTGCAGTTTCTTCTTACTCTTCACCAACTTGTTGAGAGAGCTTCATCCAGGCATTCCTGTTTACTGCCAAATCTAAAAATGAAGAATTCTCATGGGCTTTTCCGTTTAAAATCACAAGTGATGGGCTCTTTGTGGTGCAAGTTAGACAGCTCTCTCTACCTGATAACTGCGGCACTACACTTAGCACTGCTATATGAAAAAAAAATATTATTATTGCTTTTTTAGTGCCTTCTTTGTATATCTATCCAAACTGCTAAAATTTTTATTGGTGCTGAAAGGCATACAGAGTTAAAAGTTCTAACTTGATTGCTGCTCTTATTTGGAAATACACCAGTTTATTGGCCATAAAATTAGTCTATTTGCGAAAATATTTGCACACAGCAGGTGTAACTAATTGGTTGATACCTGGAAGTCTTGGTTTTATCTTTTCCTCTTGAATGAAGTGGAATTATATTTACTTCTGTTCATATCCATTGAATTTCATAATGACACCGATTTCTTGTTTTGTTTTCAGTTAGCTACATCCATTTTTTTCATATCTGTTTTCATAGTCTCTTGAAGTAACAGTTTTAGTTTTGTTTTTTCTTTCATACACTGAGCTATAATTTCTGCCATATTTTCAAATTTTGTATTTATTGCAGATATTTGCTGTTGCTGTTTTTTCTGATGGCTACTCCATTTGAGTATACACTGATTTCTTTCATTTAGCTGTTTCACCAGACTCCAAAGTTTCTTACTTTCTCATTAAGTTGAGGCCAGATGTCTCGTCATACCAATCTTTTTTACTGCATGAAACTCTGAATTTATTGTATAACTTTGGCATGATTAAGCACAGGGTTTCTAATTCTTGGTAGCCCTCTTAGTATAGTTCCTTTCATAGCTTTGTGCATCCATTTGTCCATCCTCTTCATGTACTTATTGGGAGACTGAATGTAGTCTTTAATTATATCTTGCTTTTGGTCTCTGATTTGATGTTCATTCCACTTCATTTGTAAGTACAACTGATGGACAGCCAGCATGACCTACTTGGTCACTTACTCTTCTTGAGTTTTGTAATATTATCATTAGCAAATGCTAAATTTTGATGTTATATGTCATCTCTTGGAGTAATATGTTGTAGGATTGTTTTGTCCGTTAACTAAGATAAAGAAGTTTTCCAATTATCTTCCTCTGTTGATTTCTCGATAGCCAAGCTGGGAGAGTGGCTGCTAAAACCATCTCCTACAGTGAAGTTGTTTTCTGGTGAACAGTCATAGATTATGCACAAAGATCTCTATCCCTCGGGAGTAGACATTGTGAAATTTTAATATTTTACACTTTAAGTTGATTTCTAATCCTAGTATTTTAGTTTTAGTTTCCAGAAATATTGCTTGTTTTTTAATCGTTTTTCATCAGTATCCAGTACTTGCCTCTTTTCTTGTTAACTCTCTCTCTTCAAAACGTCTCACATCATCTACACATCTTCTGCATAGTAGATTTATTGTAGGTAAAAAAATTCCATCTCTTCTTAAAGACGATAGAAAGGAAAGTCTTTCAGATTTGTTTTGCATTCCATTGTAGGATTTTGATTTCTGCATTGGTTATCTTCTATAATCCCCTTGCTTTTAAAATTGGAAAGAAATTCTTCGGGCCCCTGAGGAACTCCATTGGGGTAACACCATGTCTTTTTTTAAATCTATAGACATATTTGATGAGGTTTTGAAGTGCCATGGTTACACTAACGGCAACTTAAGGCTGGCATGTCTGTCCTCAGCAGGAAGGAGCTGCTATTTGCCTGGTCCCTATTCATTGACTCGATGTTTGGCTTGGGAGTTTTAACTTCCATCAGCAAGGTAATTGAGATACACAAGACTCTTTACCACAACAAGGTTATAGCTCAGGAGGAGTTCATTTATGTTCTCAGGGTTTTCTTTGGATTGTCTGTTCTTATACTCTAGTGTCTCTAATTTAAAGCCAAAACCAAAACAGAAATAAATTTTATTTACATCAATGCTGAATAGTTCTGTCAGCACTGTCACATTGTCTGACCTCTTCTGACTTTACAGAGCTGGTAACAGCCTGAGAAAAATGTTTTGCTTAGGGAAAACAGTGAAATTGCTTTGGCTATAGCTAGTATGCACACTACTTGTCAAAATTATCAGATAAATGTAAAAATGTCTAGTTGAGTATCAAAGTGAAAGAGTTGTAAACTCCTTAACTTCCAAAAAGTAAATACATAAATATTTATGGATTATATTTTATCTGTTTACCAGATATCAAGTCGTTATCTCCAAAGATAATTATGTCAAGTGTGGAAACTGAAAATTTATATAATTAAAACCTTTGCAACGAGTGGTCAGTTTGTTGTCTGTTATTGTGAATTACTGCAGTGTGTTTTGGCTTCTGTGTACATTTGAAGTATGTTTGGGGTTTTTCTTTTCTTGATGTGTATAGACCTCTCCAATCATTCTAAGTCCACTGGGGACACATTGGTGAACACGATTACCATAATAGACATTTTTGTCCATTATTCCATTTTATCTTTAGACTTCTGACTGTTAAATAATGGATGCAGTCCATGTATTGATCTTTCCTCCTCCAATGATGGTTGATAGTTTTATTTTAGTTTCTTTTCTGCCCCCTCCTCTGGACAAAAAAATCTATCAGCCTTTTGTCGCCAGACAGTTTAGACTTGCTATCTTTGTGCTGGTAGGTGATTCTTAGTCTGACCTTTCTGGAAATATTCCTCCACCTTACTCCTGGTAGAGACAGACATCTTACTCCACTAATATTCATAGTATAGCACTTTAGTTTGAATGTTAGCAAACAAACTGTTTTTTTTTTTATTTATTTACATAGTCTAACAATTCAAGAAAATAAGTATTGCTTAGTTCTTTGTATTTCAAATTTTGAACTACCAGATATTTTCTGTTATAAAACTTCACAGATATTTCTCATGTTGTCATTTTAATCACAATCTTATCTATGATAAAGTCAGACTATGTTAAACATTATTAAAATTTTGTATTAATATTTTTCAGGGTGGTCAGATAGCATGCATAAACTATGAATTTCCAAATGTATAGTCATATAAGAGAAAGAAAAATAAAGTTTTATGTAAAATTAAAAAAAAAACTTTATATTATTATATTTATTATGCATCTATCATGGCTGAAGGATGGTTAGTGTTAGGTTTATTTTTTTGCAGATACTAGGAGACGAGAACCCTATGTAAGGGTGCTCCCTCCCAGAAGAGAAATGGCTATCAATATAATTCTTAAATCGAATAGTGGTATCACTATTAATTATGCTTGCCATCCTCCAAATCTCTTTACTCAACACAGATTGGGCTGTGACAGAACTTTTCTCATTAGTTTTAACCCTTTGTAACAGCAAATCTATATCAATCCAACCAAATGTTTTGCATTAACAGTGGGTTGACTAAATATACAGCTAACAACCTAGGTGTCAGGCAAAAACTGACATGGTATACAGGGAGCTAGTTACTGCTAATGTGAGTAGACCAATATAGGAAGGAGGAATGAAATTTCTGATGTCTGTCTTTTCCTGGTGCACCGTCATCCAAATATTTGACTGAGCAAGCTTGAATAAATTTTATTAATCTGTGCCTCTGACACTAATTTGGAGGATGAAGTTTACATTTTCGTGGCATTGCTGCTTTTTTGTATTGCAAAGGCAACTTCCCCGAACTAGTACTAGCATCCATCTTGATAACACGGCTTTTAATTTTCAGTAAACTTGACGATATGTTTTTTCAAAAGTGCTTTATCTTTTGTCAGAGTGGTTCTTATACTCTTCATGCAAATTACTATGAACAGCTTATTAAACAAATTATTTAATATATAGTTTTTTAAAACCATATATGCAAGAATAATATCAGTGCATCATAATGCTGTGCATTTGCAGAGTTTTCTTTAAAAACTGCTTCGTCCCTTTTGCAATTGTGCCATCCATTAGTCTGGCTATGGACTTTTGAATATGGATATAAAACCAAGAAAAAGAAGCAAAATTGTAACACTGCATAAACACATGTCAACATCTCAGAGAGCTATAGCAAAGGAATATGGGGTCATTTGAGAGATGGTAAGTAGGCTGATTCATATAAAACAACACTGGTACAATATCCTTGAAATGGAGAGGTGAGCAAAAGTGAAAGACCTCAGCAAAAGATGATATAGTACTACTGAAAAAGAGCAAACTGGATTCTTAGAAGATCAGTGTTGTACTGAAGAAAGAATTGAACATTGCCGGAATTTACCTGGTTTCATTGACTATATAATGATGACTTTTGGAAGGTAGGTGAAAAGCCAGAGAGTCTTTGAAGAAACAATGGTTTATCACCAAAATGAAAGAAATAGGGTGCACAGGTCAAAAGATAAGCATGGACAGAGAAAGTTTTAAGGAAGATGGTATTTTTGACAAAAGTCATTTTGAAATGCAAGGTCAGTGATGCTAGTATGTTTCTTGGACAATTGGAGAAATACCCACCATTGCTCATATTATGAAACAGGGCCATTTCTTTAGCTACAGCACAGGCTGGCTCATTTCATTGGAAGCCTTGATGAACAGGGAGAACTACAAAGTAGTTTCTGAAATGTCCACACTTAATGCAGAGATTAGTGGAGTGTTCAAGTAGGATCTTCCACCCTGCCAAGATCTGTTACGAAGTTTTTCAGACAAAATGGCCTGGAGACTTTCCTGATCATGACCCGATAGAGAATCTGTTGGCAATCTGCAGAGCGAAGCTAAGATAATAGTTTGTGCTATCAAACCAGTCTGATTTTGAAACTCTGAAATAAAAAGAACTCACGAAAATTTGGTTGATGTTATTTCAAAACATGTTACCAAACATAATGAAAGGTGAGCATTTTTTGTACTAAATCTCGTAGCCATTTCACAAAGTATTGGCTACTCACATTAATTTGTTTATAACTATATATATATATATATATATATATGTAGTGTGTATATATACAGCATATTCTTAGTAACTCAAAGTTGCAATGCTGCAATATTAACTATGGTGTTTTAAAGAATTAATTTAACTCATTATTGCTTTGGTGTTTTACTCTTTAGTCCCTTTTCAACTTCAAGACTCACCTGATATTTTGTGTGAATTTTGAGTCCACAGTTTGCATTTGTGTGATGCCATGTTGATGTGCAAGTTGTTGCTGCAGTGGCAATTGAGAAAATGTGATACAAGAAGGGAGTTGTGCATTCAAACACATGGCAAAGTGCAGTCAAAACCAATTATCCAATATCAGCTGACAAACTTCAAGTTACAAAGAACATGTAATTGTACTTCAAGGAATTAAAATGATGCCCCGACTTATCTGGCATTTTGACCTAGAGCAAATTCAAGTTATCCATAATTTTTATAATGGAGATTTAGGCATTTTTCTGGAACCTGCATGTCACTTTTAAGTAAACAATATATCCGAGTTATCGATAGTCTAATTTATACACACTAGGCATGTTCAACTGAAACTTTGGCCAGTTATCATTACTGTGATGCCAATTTAACCTGGTTTATTTTAAACATCTCTATTATACAGTAAATATCTATCTTTCTACATACATATGAGTTAAACATACATTTAGTTTCTTATTTTAATATCTCGTTTAAAGTCTCATGCTAAAAAGTCTAAGAAACTGTTGATAAATGTAGTAATGTTTAAAAAAAAGTTAAATTTGATTTTTTTTATTTTGTTGCTTGATGTAGTTTTCTCTCTCTGCTAAGAGGAGACTGTCTTAGTTTCATCAGGTGTCTAAGTAACAGCCCTGGTTGAATATTAGCACAGGGTCATCAATCATGTTTAGGAGGGGGGAGAGTGTAGGTCAGGCTACCTGTCAAGTTCAATAACAGCTCAGTGTACCTTTTCTTTTGCAGGTGGTAAGATTCATCAGTATAGTTCAAGATTTCTGTCCCCATTCTGGTAGTTGTCTGCCTAGGCAGGGGTCAACTGGGGATGTAGAAGAGTAGGTAGATAGTATGAGGAAAGCTATTGAAATTAGGCATAGAAATAACGAATATTAAGCAGATAAAGTGGTTTACTTTTGTCAATTATTTAGTGAATGTTGTAGAGTTAATTTGAGGATCCATGAATTTAATAGGGATAAAATTCTAAGTTTATAGGGAGGGAAGCGGTGTCAACTTTCGAAAGTAATCACTTAATATGAAGGCAGATATCGACAGTTTGTTTTATGATCTATTTACACTCAAAGATTTGTCTTGTGAAAGAATAATCACAATAATGAAAAGCTAGGAGGGATTTTTTTTTACCTGAATACTCCATATGAACCTCAAGTATAAGCTATTCATGTTTGCATTTGGGATACATGACAACACTTTGAAATTTTAAAGGCTCTTGGTAAATTTGACATTTTTTTAAAATTAGAAAACTAGAATCCAGTGCCTGAGGGTTTTTTTTAAGAGTGGGGAAGGGTTAGTTTCCCATGTTTATTTAGCACCAGATCAGGTCTTTTTACACAGTGGTGGGGAGGCTGTTTACTTTACAGTGGGTCACTGTTTGCTTGAAGGAGCGGCTCAGGTGCTGTGGAGCTTTCCTGTTAATATTACATCACTCTCTTTTTGAGCTGAACCTTACAAGATGAGATAGCTGGTGAACATTTTCAAGGATAAGCTAGTGGCTGTAGATCCACCACAGCTGCTGTTTTGTGGAAAGAGGGCTAAGTACACAGAGGAGCATCCAGAGTGCTATGTTATCCATCTGGGGTTGGCAAACAGTTAATAGCAGGTAATCCACCAGGTGTTCTTCAGGGACAAAAGCAGTTATGGAAATTTTGCATAGATCTAAATCAAGGACCAGGTGTACCTTTTGCCTATAAATGCATTTAAAGAATTAACAAATAAACAGAAATGGCGGTAAGTAACATAGATAGAATACAAGCAGTCAGAAATATTGAAACTACACCTTAAGATACACAAATGAACTGGTACCTTGCAAAATAATAAATTTCATGGTTAATTCAAAATGACAACATGGTTAATAACTGTTGGCAATTCAATAATAAACTATATATATTTTATTTAAAACTGAGACAATCTCATTATTATGCATTGGTATTGTATTGTCATGATCCCAGTTAGTATGCAAATGAATAAAAATCTTATACTATACTAGAGATGCTAAGAATAATTCATATTTTGGAAATTATCCTTTCGGAAAATAAGAAGTAGAAGGGGAATTAAGCAACAAACTATTTTAAGAACTAATATTATTTAAAGTTTTCCTATGGATACCTCTACTTATAACTTATTTTGAAAGTTTAGCTAATCAGGAAAAGTAAAGTTTGTTGATAATTTTGTTTACTTGATTTACAGCTGTTGCTAATCATCTTCTAAAATGTATTTAATCCTTTGCAATAGTTTATTGTCAACTGAAAAAATAAATAAGGTGAAATGTTTATCAGTGTTGCAAATGAAATGTTTGAATTAAAAACAAAAGTTAATTTTTCTATTACTTTGATAAAGCTGAGAATATACATTCAATCCATTTTTCACAAACTTTAGTGTTTTATTCCAGTTGTGAACTCAGATTATTTGCACAAAAACTGTTTGGCAGAGTACACAGAATGTGTATCTATTACTTTGTACATTTTAATTTTATCTAGATATTTAGGATTACTACGTAAGGTATCTCTAGATAGATGACTCTTGATGGGTATCTACCATTTTCAGGCTTTAACAATCTTCAGTTATGATTTTACTTGAGAATAAAACCATTATTTAGGCAATTTTTTTCTTCCACAAGTGAGTTTTAACCTGTAGCTTATCTGTATAATGATGTGAATGGATTAGATTAGACTATGCTGTTTTATCGGACATGATTGATGCCAATGTTTAGCTGACTCTTGATATGTGGCATGTGCCTCAAAAGGATAATATAATTAAAGAAACACTTTTAAGGCAAGAACATTACAGGCTGTAGGTTTGTGGCCAGCTCAAGCTGCTTTAGAAATAGAAATATCTACTACAAAGAACTACTGCGAGATAATAGCATACACAAGAACATTCTTTAGGATGTGGCCCTGATGCCGGTGAAAAGAAAAGATTTCCAAAACACGCTTTTACTATTCAGTTAAGTTTCTGCTAGTGATGGTCATATCTGTTAGTTTGACATATGACATAAGTTGTATGTCCTTTGGTGCTGGTAGACACCAGAGGAGGATCTGCTTGTCAGTCAGGTGTGAAAAAACAGAACTAAAAACAACAGTAGCAGTGAGTAGCGAGAATTCCAACTCGCTTTATGAGTAATTTGCAAATGGTGGAAACACTCCATCTTGTGAAATG
The DNA here is from genome assembly GCA_018389105.1 of Nautilus pompilius. Classification (NCBI taxonomy): domain Eukaryota; kingdom Metazoa; phylum Mollusca; class Cephalopoda; order Nautilida; family Nautilidae; genus Nautilus; species Nautilus pompilius. The sequence continues at coordinate 472,655 of JACATO010000065.1, read as the reverse complement.
CTAAAACGAGAAAGTACATTGATTGTTCAGTGAAATATAAAGGAAGCCCTAGCTAAAGATTGGCTGACTAGCTTTTAATTTAAAGCTGGAACAAAATTTGTTCTGGAAATTTTAATGCTAGAAGAGGATGATGAGAAAGTTCAGAGTGATTATGCCATTTGGGAGGATCCTAATCTTCTCCATGGTGCTTGAATTCTTATATAGGCTTTTATCTATATATGATGCACTGATATATCTACTAGGGGCATTCAAATGAAAATTGGTTGAAATAGTATTGTCTATTGTGTTTGGCCATGCTTCATTTGAACGTCCCTATTACATTGAATAAAATAAAATGAGAGTTAGGCTGGCTTTGTGCTTTTCCATTGTCACATGTCTCTGCTTTGGGCATAGTGTTTTTTTTTTTGGTTATTTTTGGAGGGGTCTTCTCAAACTTTACTCAAGAAAGTGTTTAGCAACAATTTTATGCCACCACCACTTAACAAATGAACTTTTTTTGCATCCTATGATTCTTGCACTCACTCTCTTTCTCTTTCATTTACTTAAAACAAGTATCTACAAAGAAAGAGCTTATGTGCTATCAGCTGATGATGTGCCAATATCTCTGCAGGTATATTAAGTCCTTTTAAAGTAGCATGCATGCTAAGCAGCTTTCATCCATCTACAAGAGCAAAAAAATACTTGATTGAATGCAAAATTATTCTTATTATGTTAGTGTCTACCAAAAACTAGAAAAATATGAAAAAAAACAACAATAAACTGTATGCCTTGTTTTTGTTTTCATTTAGTTTTATTTTAGTCTCAAGTCAGAACAAATGACACAATTTGAAAGTTTATGCTGGTCCGAGTAAAGTTTGAATAAATATCTTGGAATTTTACTGACTCGGTCCTGCCCACTAGATAAAAGAGTTATCTGCATTTGACTGATGTGGAAGTTAAACATTGCTATAGCAGCTTCAGCTGCCAGTTCTCCAAATTGGCTAATCAGCGGCCTTTCTTCAGCAGAATACGGTGCTAGATGAAAACCTCTTCCTGTTTAGCAGGCTTTTGTATATTCATATCCGATTCATGTAGACCTGCTAGTTCTTTTATGACAATCCAGAGTTGGACGTGAACCTTTTAGTATTTTCCATGCCGAGTAGAAAACACTGCTACAGGGATGGCACTGACATTTATGTGATTGTAAGTCCTACAGCAAAAGTTCTCGCCTTGCAAATACAGCCGTCTAGATCGTTTATTGTGACTATAAAAATTCAAAGAAAGATGTGAAAATGCTAGGAAAAGGAATTGATAGAGTGACTTCTCAACTTTACTGTTAGATTTCTGAAAAACAAACACAAATATCAACAATATCCCCCCCCCCCCCACCCCTTACATGACATTGGTCACAGAAAGTGGATGTTTTGGGAATTTCCCAAGTAAACATTGGTGATGGCACCAAAGGAAGGTAGCTGATAGCTAAGTTCATTTACTACTAATAAGGTGGTGGGAAATGTCCAAACTAGGCACTCGCTTTCTATTCTTTTCATGAGATTGACCCTTTATAGCAACCTGTAGCTAATGTTATTACAGTCTTTCAAGATCAAATAGATAGAAAATTAAAGAGTAAATAGATAAAAGTATTTAAAAGTTGTTAATTGCAAAATAACTTAATACAATTATTTTGGAATTACATCAAGTTTATTTTTGCCACAGAAATATCCAAAAAACAATGGGATTTCTTTGTATAGAGGGGGTATTTTGAGGTCCAAAGGTCAGCTTGTGGCCATTGTGATCAAAGCCAGGCAAAAGTCTGTGTCTTTGTGTGAACATATGCAAACACAAAGTTTTTATTTATATCTAACTGGACAGATGGATAACTTTTCAGTTGGGCATTGCCTTGCATATTTAGAAAAACATCTGCATTTTGTAAAGTAATTTCTATCTATAGTTCTTTGAAAGTCCTGGTAAAATTATTATGAAAATTTTAGCATAACTTTGCTAGGGATCCATGTGTGTGTTCAGATGGAATCTTTTAATTATCGGTTTTTGTTGTTTTATTGGTGGGCATATCATGGATGTAAAACAGCCAAAGATAACATTACAAAGTACCAAACCCTGCTTTTCCCCCTTTTTATAGTTCCCAATCTTTCTGGCCTGAGATGCAGCCCTTTCCGATAGCTACTCAGTGAATTAAGCTTTTTTATTAATGTTTACTTGTGACTCTACCATACCAAAGCTAAAGTTTATTTTTTCTGTAATTATTTCTTTAATAATCTCTTTAAAGTTTGTATTCAAATCCCTCTTTCTCTCTCTTTAACTGATCTAATATGACATTATAAAACCTATTTATCAAACATTTTCTTAAACTTAGCATGGTTTTCTAAATACCAGTAGGAAGAATGGGAAAGTGTGGTAGAGAGTTTCTGTTCCTTATACCTGTATCTTGGGATTTCAATCAATAAACAGATACAGAGACATCAGCATAGAACATGGATAATTTGTGCTTTACAAAAGTATGGATTTAGCATTATTCACTTTTTTGTTGTTTTACACAAGCTTTCAGGCGATATTGTACAGAAGTATGAATTTAGTGTTAACACAGTGCATGTTAATTGATACAAAGGCAACAGATTCCTATAAAATGACCCACATTTCTATGAGTCACCTTTGATTGATTGGCAGAGATGACCCTGGCCAATTTAAGTTCAGTGGGCTTCTGTTCGAATTGAAAAACAGACAGCTAAGTAGAAAATCTGTTGCCACAAGCTAAAATACATAATGTAGCTACGATAATTCTAGTTCATCATTTAGTGCACTGTTACTAAAAAATAAATACATAAATAAGAATTTACCGAGAGTGTTCTCAACTTAGCATTATGGTTAAATGTTTTACTTATTTTAGCCAGCCAAAAGGGGGAATAACTAAATATCTGCTTAGCACTTTTATTTAAATAATACTTTTTATCAAAAAAGGGAGGTTAGGGAGGTTGGTTCTCCTTTGCTGTAATCTGTTTTAACATACAAGCCTATCCCTTTCCAAAGCTCAGTGGTCTGATAAATAGCTATAGTTGTTAGTCTGCAACTCTTTCCTCTCAAGTACAGAAAGATAATGGTGTTTTGTTTAAAAAAAAAAACAACAACACAAACTATACATCTTCATTCCTTGTCATTTTTATTAGGTAAGTTGACCAAAATTGAATGCAGCTGTAATCTTTGATCTCGAGAAGTTGTGCAGGTGTTGCCAATGTATTTTTGCACTATGTTATCATCCATAGAATTGATCGTGAAGCTATGTTTCTGCTCTGGGTTAGTGCACTGGCCAATGTTATTCCCATGATTAAGAGTCTACAAGCATCATCTGGCTTTTTTCTGGGAGATCACCACAGTGTCAAAACTCCGTGATCTTTTCCCACAATAACTTCAGTCTTATTTGTCGGCACTAGTCGCATCTCTTGATTTTTCCTGACACCTGCATGAGAGCTGTCCAGGAGTTCCAGTCTGGAGGAACTTGCCTTAAGTGAACAATGACCTACGTCTGAGAGGGGTCAAGTTGAGATTTGGTCTAAAGTCAAGGAAAACTAGGGAATTTTCAGTGAAAGACTCAAGATGCTAAGAAATACGGCTATGGCAATCTTCTGTCATTAAAACTACTGTAATAATACATTTTCTCAAAATGTTCTCATCAGTATTCACCTCAGACTTATATGATCGTTTTATGAAAGAGCATTTTGTTCAGAAACCGTGAAGATTACTTTTTGTGTAAAAGTTGTTATACAAATAAAAATGTCATATTAGCAAATAGATGGTTCTGTGAGAAACCAATGTATACCAAAAAGAGCAGAAGCACCGCAGCATAGGAAAAAGAATGAAAGCTTTTAAATGCACAACTAAGTGTTAGAAAAATAGAGATGCTGGTAGATGAAGCTGATGAACTGTACATCAAAGTGGAAAAGAAGAATAATGTCACTGTTCTCAAAAACAAAAGCACTGAGGAGGGAAAGGAAAAGAAGAATTGGGAGCTAGGCAGAAAATCAAGGACTAAGAATAAACAAACTGCTAAGTGAATGCAAATGTTCTAAGTACTATGGTATTCTGCTTGATAATGCTGTCATTTTATATCAGTGGTAGCTTTCAGTAAACTTGTATTTTTTTTCAGCACCCCCCTCAACAGTATTGTGTTAACTTTTTAAAATATATTTGTTGAATGGGTCTGTCATAATGTTTGTAAAATTTGCCGTACTTGCTCGACGACAATACCATTTTTATGAGCCTGATGTAATCTTCGTATTAATGATGTTGGTTGATGTAAATAGAGTTGCATGCTTCATAGAAACAATTCACCACTATCGTTGGCTATTTGTGTTGTGTAGAACATCAGTAGGTAGTTGCTTCTATAATGCAAATGTGTAAAAAAAAAAAAAAAATCTAATGAAGAAATGGAGGAATAGTCAGATGGCTATAAGGGGAGGTCAGAGGTCAGGGGGAAGTTGTAAAAAATGTGACTTTGTGTCATACATGGTCAGGAAAATTCAAAGTTGGTTCTACCCTCATGCATACAGTTCCTGATAGTTGTCAAAATTAGAATTAAAATTTTTTTAGCGAGTTACTAAGAGCCCTGATAAAAACAGACATTAATATAGATCTGTAGCACATTTTTTGGCAAATTTAATTATGTAAAGTAAAAAAAAAAAAAAAAAAAATTGAATTACTCACTATTTTTCTAAACTATTAATAGCTTATTAATTATCCTGTTCAGAAATTTCTTATCTCCATTACCTATAGATTTACTTTCCTCAAAATGGAGATATCATTTAAATATATAACTAATCAGAATTTTAAAGCTTTAATTTAATTAATCTTTGTGTTTTGCACCCACCCTCTTCATTGATTATATTGGAGCATTTGTAATGATTAGAGTATAAGTACTTTTGAGTTCCTACAGTAAATAACCTACAATATTTATTCTTTCTAGAAAGTTATAGTGTTTGTTTATGCAGACATGATGATGTGCATACTTTAGTATCCTGGCCCCTTGCATAATCTGTAGGCAATTAGTGTAAGCCACTCCAGGAAATTGGAGTGTCTACAGTAAATTCACACAGAACAAGTTAGCATACTAAAGAGTGAGAGAAACCATATCATTGGGCTAGACATTAAACACAGCTTGATCTGTCAGAGAGCAGGCCATGTTCATTACCACAAGAAGCAAGAACGCAGCAGTAACATACAGATATATAAAAATCAGACTATTTATGCTGTTGCCACTCTGTTTTTAGATCACCAGCTTTCACTGCAGACTAATGTGTGATGGAAGAAAAACGTTTTAATTTGAAGAGCATACTACATGGAATCTTGCAAAAGAAAATTTGTCATAATATGAGTGACTTTTGAAGCAAATCAATATATAAACACATGTACACAGGTGATGGCAGTAATTTAAACCTCAGTCTTAAGTAACAGTTGACCTTTATCCATGAAAGTAATCAAATTTTAAAAAAGATGTTTGCTTTTCTGAGAGGTGTGATGTGGAGAAGAGCAGTAAAAGACTAAATTTGATGAATGTCAGTCTCTTGTCAAATGCACATCAACTCAGTGATTTTCTGTCAATTTGGTACCACATTTTTTTAAGATAACTGCTCAGAATGGATGGAATATCTAGATGAAGATATTTATAGGACCTGAAAAGTTTGTTCTGTGATTATTGTTGTATTGTTTTTAAATAACGAAGTATCTCTGCATATTAACCCTTGTTTAGACATTATAGTCATCTAGTTTTACCCTTTAAAACCACAGGCATAAAACAAGGATATGCATAGAATTTTAAGTATTTTTTGTCTGCAGATAATTAACAAAAATCACTATTTTTCAATGCTATGGAAATTGGCAAGCTGCTCTGCAGCCATAGAACTTTCCTGAAAATTGTTTGCTGATGAACATCATAGATTTTATGATGCAGATCATAAATGCAATCAGACAAAACAGATGACTGAGGCCATATATAGTAGGAGAATGAACTTTCATAGCATTGCATTGTGGTAATATTTCATGATTACTGCAAGATAGAAACTTTTTTTTTCTTTTTTGTAAGGTTGTAATTTTACTAAGTTTGGTAAATTAATAGAACTATTAACAACCCCTAGCAAGACTTTTAAGAAATTAAAAAAGATATTACTTTAATATATATAGTTTAATTTTGTATATTTATTAAATAGATTAACTACTAATTTATTTTCTGGAGATATGAAAGCCAACTTCTGTTTCAAGAGAACTGATGCATTAGAACTTTCTTTAGAAGCAGTATCGCTGTTAGCATGGTGAATTCTTTGGGAAAATTAGATTATTCTGACAAATCCAGTAGTGATGAGAGTAGTTTCATGATAGATGCTGGAAACAGATGTATAAGACTTCATAATAACTCCATTGTGCAAAATCAGGGTGACCATTGTAGTAGGAATATGGATTCATCTTATTATTTAATTCTATTGATCTTATCATTTCTTACTTAAAAAAATTTTTTCATGGTTCTCTGGTTTTCTTCCTCGAGTAAGGAATTTTTGTGTTAGGCATGTGGCTAATTGCACCCTGTTATTCTCCACTTGGTTTGGGAAACTGACACCAGGGGGGAGGTTCCTCTGCAGATGCCTTCTGTGGTAAAGTTGGCATTCACATTCAAAGAAAAAAATAATTAAATAGTTTGAACTGTTTTTGATTGGTTTAAAAATTTAGTAGTTGATGCATTAAAAAAAGTAGCAAACTATAAAAAAACTTTTAATCAGATTTTTATCATGTTGGTGAAAAAACTCTAGCTTTATATCACACTGCCTCTCCCTCAAGTATTGCAGAGGTTTGCGCTGTAAGCTAGTTTATTAATTTTAAAATATACATTTAATATGAAGGCTTAATAATGAGTGCTTGCTTTCTTTATTATCAGCATAATAAAAAGCTTTTAAAGTTTTGGCATTTTAAAAACTGTCTAATACTGAATCTGGTGAAGGCCAGCCCATTGATATTTGTATATTTTCGTTATTTCATATAGTGTCAATTGTGAATTTGTTTTTGTTTATATATGGTGAGCCATAAATATTTTGCTCATAAAAATGAAAAAAACAAATTTAAGTAATTTTTATCATTAAAAATATATAAAGGAAAAGCATGAATTGTTTGCTGTTTAGCAGTCCGCTAGGTTTCAGTATCATTTTGTATGATCCTTTCAAGAGATAGTGATTCAGTCATGCACACTAAGCATTAAAGGCCTGTAGTTTGTACACATTAGCTCATACAAATTTTCAAATTTGTGCACCACTTGTATTGATGCATTGTTGGTACCATTCAGTATTGTGTTCACCGTTTTGAATTCACTGACAGAGCATTTTATGACTGGTTACATCGTGTACTTAATAACCTATTGATGATTTCTCACACTGAGAAGTTTACTGATCTTATGTTGGGCAGACATGTAGGCCAATCAGTGGGACCTTACTAACCTATCCATCCATCTTCAAATGTCTGATCTAAAACATGATCAAGTGAGCTGGTGTGCCATCTTGCTAAAGCAACATTTCTGTAAATGATACAAAGTTTACCAGCACTGGTATAACATCTTTCAATAATTTATGGTATGACTACTGGTCTATTACAGTGACATCAAAGAAAAATGGTTCCACAATTCTTTCTTAGAAACATCCGGTACATTGAGTTATTTTCAGAGAAGATATGGGTTACCCATCACATGCAGTTATGGCAGTTGACATCCATTTGTTTTAAACACTACCTCATCAGTTTATAGAATTTTGTCTAAGAACTAGTCCTCACATGGAATCTTAAATGTCTGTCAGGATCATCCTCATTCAAAGCATGGATAAGCCATTGGTGGTAAGGCTTCAGTTTCAATTCATGCTTCATCTGTTGAATGGATGATCCAGATATGCATAATTCCACATCTGACTTGTTTGGTCTGGTGCAAAGCCTTTAGCTATTGCTGCTCATCTGTTTGCTTTAATGACTACTTTTTGGGACATTACTGACAAAACCTGTTGCAGCAAATTTCACATTTAATTTGCAAATACCTTGTTTATAGAGGGCAAATGTTATGAAATTGTGCTTCAAGTATAGCTACCATAGCAGAGGTATTTTCATGCTTCCATCAATGTTTTAATACAAAGATAGTAATTACATGTATATATGTATAATAAAGACATTTGTATGTATATAACATGCAGTATCATACAGTACAGATGATAGGTTCATAGTCCACCTCAGGTCTGTTATCAGTTTGTTTCTACATCCCTAAATTGTACAAAACATAGCTATCATTTATATGATGGGAATCAATAGTACTCACTGACATGTATCTGACTAAAATATTGCATGTTTTTTTTTGTTTTTTTCTAATGCAAAATGAATGCAAGAGTCATATTTCCAAAAAGTGGAAATTCTTTTTAATAATTTGCAAGCAAACAAAAATGTAAAATAAATGCTATTTATAAACCTGTAATTTGTCCTAGCCCAAAACATTTTTGTCCTGAATTTAAAACTTTCAGATGCTAAATATATATATATAAAAGCTGTTAATTTGTACAAAAATTGTTAAATTTTTCAACCATAAAAAACGATAAGTATTGTATTACCAATTATAATTCCGCTTTTCTTTGTTATAACTGTAGTCTGCAAAACATAGACTTCTGTAGCTTATTGTGAGATTTGACATCTGTCTGGGTATTGATGTATTCTGCATAATAATTGAACTTGGTCAATCACTGTTGCTGTTCTGATGGCTGAACACTCACCTACTACTGCTTGTTGATTCTACATTTATATTCAACACTTGGATGGCTCAGTGTTGTTGACATTAGCTGTAGGATATGTTTGGTTTCTGCAGTCTGTTAATTTACCATTAAACTGAATTATACATAATTAATGATATCACTGCACAAACCAGCCAGGCTTATTGAATTCTATGTGAATATTCTTACTCCTTTAAATTTTGACATTTTAAAGCATTTTTTAAATTAAATTTCCACTTTATTCTTTTTTTTTAGATTTACTAAACTAAACATTTCATAAAGCAATGCAAACTATAAATGATTTTAAAATTTACTGGCTTTAGTTATTTAAAGAAAGAATACTCTGCTTTGACAAAAGAAAGAAAACAGAAATTATACATCAACCTCAGTTCTTAATTCTCTTAATAAAAATCCATCATTCTATTGTAGCAAGATTTTAGTTTCCACCAAAGCATTAAAACCACTTTAGAATGTATTCTGAAGAACTATAATAGCCCCACCCCTGTTATTTAATGTGGATGTGATTTTGTTTGTTTTAATGTAATTATAATAAGGAGAGTGTGGAGCCAATATGAACGACTGTGTACAAGACAGGCTCAAAAGAGAAATGTGTATTGGTATCAGTTTTGATTTGAAAGAGTTGATCATCTTGTTATTTCATACTTGAATATGACTTCTATTTATTACTTAGACAGAGGGATACTTTTTATGAATGACAGACATCACTGCTGTTGTTTCTTACTTAAAACCATCAGAATTGTTTGAGTATGTACTAAACTTGAATTTCATCAGTAGTTTGGTTGGATCAATTGCAAAATTACCATTTTGCTTTTTTAATGAACTGCTGAATGAAAATTTAAATAATTGTAGTTTAAGCAAATGAACTTCTTAACTACCAAGTTAGCTTCTCATTAAGGTAAATAAAACATTTTTTCCTCCAAGGCAATCCAGCTATTTTTCACATCTTAAAATGAAGGGTTCTGGTATGGCTTTTTTTTTTTTTTAACCCTAACCCCTACTAGTCATCCTGTGCATGCCTGCCATTTGGCAGCAAGGGAGTGGTGGATTGTGTCATCACCACTATAATTTACGTGAGAGTTCTACCATCGTGGTTGCAATGGACATTAACAACATACAAAACATTTGCTATTACAAGAAATGTTCTGGGATTGTTAAGCGTGTTAAGTAAAGTTCAGGTATATAAAATAAAATGAAAAAAATTTCCCTCTGCTGATAATTTTCCTATTTGTTTTTTCTTGGTTATGTTGAGAAACTTGATACCGGCTCTAATTTCTCTTTTTCTAAAGTTGGTTGGATATTTGTTTATATTTGAAGGTCATTGTCATACTGAGAGTAATGAGCTTAATTAATTGCAAGAAAAACTCACTATTTGGGTTAAGCTAAGTGTTTATTCACTGTATAATACTTCATGGAAATACCAGACAAAACCCAAAAAGTAGTATGTTCAAGCTAGTTCATCTATATGTGTTTCAACATCAAGTATCAACTTGGTAGCCTGTCATTGTTTTCACTGCTAAAATAATATAAAGACAACCATTTCCTACTTGTATAACTGATGCTAGACTTGCCATACACATTCTGAAATCCTCATAGCCTCTTTTGTGAGGAACTCTGGTGTAGTTCTTTATTTCAACGCTATTCATGGTAGACTCAATTCCATTTGTGTTACACCCGTAGAGTAACATTGATGCCAGAGGCAACATTTTCTGTCAATTAAATCAGTTTATCTGAATAGTGGTGATTCCATAATTAATTAAGGCTCATTATTTTAGTATGACCTTTGTGTGTGTGCGTGTGTGCTATGATTGTAGACTTACAAATAATAATACATCAAGCATACAGGAAGACAGTTTGAAAAGTCTTGTGTGACAAATCTAAAAATAAACTTTACATATATGTATTTCCTGTCATTCATATGCATAAGGCCATTATTGTCCTTTGCAACCAAAGATGATGATGCCTATGATGTTCCTTCAATCGCAAAACTCACACATGAATTGTTTATAGTGCTAATGCTTGCTTTGCATCATTTTCCCACTCTCACCTGCTTCTCTTCTTTGCTAAAGTGGCAGGCATGCTCAAGATGACTGACAAATTATGGTACAGACAGGTTTTATTAAAACTCTTCATTTTAAGATGTGGGAGAAAATCTACTTGGCTACTAGTTAAGAACAGCAAAGAGAAACCATGCCAGGGAGATAAGCTGTACTAATCCTTTCTTGTCGGGATTTGACCTTGGGCCCTCAAATTTAGAATTAACCAAATCTGTGCACGGTGAATTGATTTATGCATGAAATATGGGATATTTCATAGGCTAATCCACATTTATGGTTGCCAGTGTAGATGTGTTATTTGTTAAAAGTTTTATGTAATTGTTGCAGATTATCCTGAAGATAACCAACTTGCTGAACTAAACTCTGTTAATATTATTTTTTAAGATTTTAAATATTACACTATGAGGTTTTCTTAATTATTAGTAAACACAAACCTTTTTCAGATTCAGATTGTAGCCTTGACCACAAGCAATATAAAGATTATTCAAAGACAAATTAACCAAAATTAATATTTAAGAAATATATTTGTGCATTCATTAACTTGGAATGGTTATATATACATAAAGTTTACATAATTGTTCAAGAGTTGGTGTATTAAAGATCTTTTGATAAGAGATACAGGAAACCCTTGAATATTTGTGTTCAGGCATTAAGACGTACTATGTCAGCTTCAAACACATTTACCCCTTTATTTTTAAAGAGAGATAACTCATGAAAAATGTTGATTATCTTCCTTTACAGGCAATAACATGTTGAAGAGCAAGTAGATATTAGTATTAGATTGGTTATATTAAAATAAAATGATTTTCATATTAGGTTTTGGGCAACTGGTGGCACAGGAAAAACCTTTATCTATCTGTCTTATCTTATTCGAGATTTGTAAATAGCTCTGTAGAAGAAAAAAAAAGATAGGTTAGGAAAAGTATTTACATGTAGGGATTGATAAGCATTGGGAGATTTCTAATTTTGATTTTGTTAGTGAAAATATCATTTCATTGTTTAAAATTGTATAACCTTTTTTTTTTTTTTAATCATTTTTCACTGTCTAGGATTTGGATATAATCTACTCTTACTTACATGGGATGGAAGCACTGTCGTTACTTCGTGAGCCTGCCTTGAGATCTCTTTGTCGTACAGTAAGGTACGAATACCACGATGCAAATGATATCCTCTACTGGTAAGAATTTAATTTTTTTTTTACAAGGTCTCATTATTTATTAAATTTGTGTCAATATCATGTCTATAATATATACAATTACAAAAGGGCAAAAGCGAGAAAAGTTTGTTGACAGTTTTTAAAAATGTATGATTCAGAAGTTAATTTACAGAAGGTATTACATTAAAATTATTTGTTAGTAAGTGTTTTTTATATGAACTAAAAGAAAAAATGTCATTGCACCAGGAGCATTCAATAAGTAAGTGAAGAATTTCTAAAAGAAAGTAGTATTTTTTTTTTATACTGACTCTGATATTGAATATAATGACTGTTGAACTGTGGAAGATGTCTGGGCAGAACAATGGGCTACTATTGGTTTGTTTTGTGAGTGCAATAGGTTGGCAACCAAAGGATGCATACCAGTAAATATTGTCTGTGTATGCTGACGTATTCCTCTTGAGACAGGCTTTTGCTGTATCTGGTGTAAGAAATTCCGTAGTGGCTAGTTCAACATGATCAATATTCCATCTGGAGCACCCTGCTTCGGCTTTAGCATAATCAGAGGAGTTGATGCAGGGAAAATCAGTATATCACTGAGGTTAAGCATAATCATCTATTGGTTCCCTGTATGTTGCTGTGCATGCTTGGTTAATGCATTTAAAAGCTTGATCCCTGAACATTGGGTATCAGAAATGGGAATGTCACCTTAGTGCTGTTCTGCAGAAGGGAATAACATGATTGACAGGGTTCTGATAGGTGAGAAAAGTTGGTTCCACCATTTCTAAGCAGTGGATGCATGAAGTCATGATTAGTGCTATCCATACTAAGCTTTGTTGTTTGTGCTTTCTGCACCTATCCTGGATCAGTACAAGACAGATTTTTTTTAAAAATTCAAAATTTCAAACAAATTAATATCACTATTAATATTCTAATTATTTTTAAAAAGTTTTTCTCTCCTTATGGTCTTTAGCATAAAAGCAACAACAATTATTATTATTTTAAAAATCCATGATGCTTTGCTTCTGTCGTGCTTGAGAAACTATTTCCATAACAACCTCTCCTCTTGCTGTTCCGGTAAAGCAGTTTATTAATTTTTTCTTGGATAAAATTGATTATTATTTTCGGAGCAATGGCTTAATTTTTAATCTACTGTTTTTCTTTTGTTTAAATTTTTCAAGGAAATTGTCTTCATACATAGCTTTCTTTGACTGCATTAATTCTCAGCAGTTTGAACTCTTGGCTCTGTAAGGTTTCCACTAGATTGAAACTCCTGAATAAGAGTGGAATTTGGAAATGGGAAATTCCAGACTTCAAAAGTGTGTTGAAAACTGATAATTCTTCATTTAAGTATGCAGGAACTCTTCATTCTGGTGGGGCCATATTAGGACCAAGAACTTATTGTACTGATCAAACCGATCAGTGAGTTGTAATCATTGCTCATATTATTATTGAAATTCTATTGAACGGCAGCTCAGCTGGATGCATAAAGAAAAAAAGGGAAGCGGAAGAAAGATGACAAGAAACTAATGCTGCTTTTGATAAAGTAGGAGAAATCAAGGTTAAAAGAAAAACCACAACTGAAACTCTGCAGAAGGTGGCAACTGATGGAAAGCAGAATGAACATGAGAGATGTTCTGCCTGACTAAATCAAATACCATGCTTTCAAGCGCTAAGGAGTGGGAGATAGAATCGGAGATTGGGGGTAACTGCAGGCCCCGAAGAGTTAGAAAATAAGGCATTTGCGTAATTGGATTCTTGCATGAATGCAATTCAAGATTTTCATTATCCATCTTAATATTTGTGAAAAATGAAGTGAAAAACATTTTTTTTTTTATAGATGGAAATTTATTCTAATTGAAAAAAAAAGCAAAAACAACAGCAATTTGGTGATTGCTGTGTAATTTAATATATGATTATTATCAGTGAGAGTTTTGATATCATTTTAATTAATTTGTTTGTATCCCATAGTTTTGTGTTCAAACATTGGTTAGTTAAGTATTTTGATGTGTGGAAGAAGAAAATATAGACTTTATTGTTATGCATCAAGTTTGAATCCATGTAATTACATGAAGATTCTAATGGTGTATTATTTCCTTTCTAGTTATATATTTGGAAAAAATTAATTTTTAAAAATTATTCACGTGAACAACAGTACGAGTCTTATTTATTTTCAAAATGGTGGAAATCTTTTTTTTTTTTATTTCTTATGCTATAAAATGATGATTTTTGCTAGTTAAAATAGTTAAATGCTTGGATCTTATAGCATCTTTGCCCAGCAAGGACAGCATGAGTAAGCTTCACTTAGACATATACGAAGAAACAGCAAAAAATGCTGCAGTTTCAGCTCTGTGAAGCAAGTTCTTTGCCTCATCTAATCATGGAGCAGTGCAGGTCCAGTATCTCAGCCATTCCTTAAAAGTTGGGTGAGAGAGAGAAGTCACAACAGGTGTCTGGATGAAAAGAAAGCAGGGAGGATGGACAGGAGAAGTGGTGTGTTATTAGCTGCCAGAAACAATGTTTACACAAGGATCATGTAAATTTTAAAAAGTATTTTGTTTTTAGACGCTCCAGTGTTTGATCAGTGGCTTATGTTAAAATGTTGAGAAGTTGTGTATTTCTCATTTGTCTTCTGCTCCAGGAAGAGTTTTGATCTTTAGGAATTTTCTTCCAGTCCTTTACAAGTTCCATCAGTTTATTGCATTGTCATTATCTGTAAGCCTGCCATATGAATCAAGATAAATAAACAAGTGTACAGGAAAGTTTAGATAGGCTAGTGTTATGGATTTCTAGTTGCTTTGTCCAAGAAGTTCAAGAAGTATTAGTTCTCTCCAGAAATTAAAACATTTATTTTCTAGACAGAAATTTCTGATTTTATCTGTTAACATCTCATTTTCAGCAGTATAGAGCATTCCATAAGTTAGCTGCACCAAATATATTATTTTTATCATTTTCAATTATAAAGTTAAATTTAAAAAAACAAAAACAAGGTAAAATAAAGGAAATTAATAGATGCTGGATGCTAAATCAGTGATTACAGAAGGCACTCATACTGGTGTCTCCTGTAATCATACATTGTTCTAACTTTTTTCTGAACATTGGCAAATTGTGACATAGAGGTTCCTTAATTTGGAGAAGCCTATTTTTGAGTAACTTTCGAGGTTCTTCATCATTTGAGACTTTGAGGAGTATACTCTAATCTCAATAACCTCCCACACTGAGAAATTATCAGTATCAAGGTTGACTAATTTGTGCATGTGTTTCATAAAGGAAATGAAGTTCAAAATTGTAGCATACATTAGTACTATTTTTCAGTTGTAATGATAAAATTATTACAAATGCATATGATAAATGATTAATAAGTAGGTGAATTTCCTATCAATACTTTGGAGTTACCATCTTACATTTTAGGGATTTTTAAAAAGTGAATGATGGGAAAAAGTACCATAAGAAAACCATGTCATCATGCAGAATTTGTGACACAGATGAATGCCATATAACGCTGTGCTCAATTAAATAACACTATAAGACTTCACATCTATGAGATAAAGCTGAATATCATGGAACAGATAACTGACGTATAACTCTGCTCATTTGAGATACAACTGATCAAAACTGAATGCCATCTATGACTATTCAAAACTTTGAGATAAAGATAAATGTCCTGCAGCTTTGAAAAACTGTGAAACAGAGATAAATGTCATGTAATACAGTGTGAGACATAGATAACTGCTGTGTGATACCGAGTGAGAGACAGATAAATGTCAAGTGATACTGTGTGAGACAGATAAATGCCATGTAGCATTGCACAACTATTCTTTGAGTAAAAGTAAAAGTTAATAAGTGAGAAAAAAAAGCTGCAGAATTAGAGAAAAAAGAAAAGGAACTCCAGAATTAAATAAAGGATCATAAAGAGTGTTTTAAATGAGCTTGATATTCTGAACCTACTGTGGGTCATGATCTGATCCAGCTTCTCAGCAGCATTAGTTAAATTATCAATAGTGGTGAGATGCCGATCAGTCGTCTGAGTGTTGCCCCTTAATGGTCTGTGTAGATATATCCATTTTGCTTTTTTTGTGTAGCTGTGGGAATCACAGCAGAGGCTACAAGGCTTGTAAATCCCTGCTCTGTTCCTCCCAGTTTCTTTTTGCTTATTTGGTGTTCCTGTATCCAGATGCCTCTTGGTGCTCTTTTTGATGGTTTTGTCTACATTTTATTTTATTTGCTATTCATTACCTTTTTCCAGTTAATGCATTCACTGAAATAAAATAAAGATGTGCTGGATGTAAGTTATTGCCATTTCTGAGAATTTAAACGTTCTTGGCTCTTGTTAAGAGAAATTTTAAACTGATTTGCACCAGTGGCAGATCGCGTAAAATGTGTTCGGTTCAAGAGCATTTTTGGAGGCAATAATGAGCTGTTTTCAATGAAAATAGAAAACGATGTGAGTGATTTAGCTGAAAGAATTTAATTTAATATAAACTACTTTTCAGTTTTTGAATCAGAAACTTTTACATCTGTTGCATCCTACTGTTAGTGTAGGCTAGGATCCAGATACTAGCTGAGTGGGGATGAGAGAGCACTTGACATTAGAAACTATGGCCAGAAGTGCCAAATACACACTGTTTGGCCAACCTAAAAATCTTAACAAAAGTCCTTATTGGAACTTTTCATTTTTAGACATGGGAGGAAATCACTGTATCTTGAGGAAACTCATGCAACTGGCTAGGGAGGAAGAGCAAGAAATAAACTATGCTAGATAGATATGTCAAACTGGGCCATTCCCATCTAAGGTCAAAACATTAGCAATCCAGTGAACTACCCACTAGACTACCACACTGCTGAATTCCACTGATACTCTAGCTGAGATGGGTTTTCAAAATTTTAATCACATGGAAATGGGAAAAGGGAGGTAGGGTGTTCTTTTTTTAAAAAGGGTAGATAAGAGATTTAAGTTTATCAAATGTGAAGGAAGGCATCAAAATTGATTTTCCTATGCCACTGCAAGGAGTTTTTATTCAGTTTCTTTATTGGTGGCCTTGTGCATTGAAAGTAGCTTTGATATAGAAGTACACCACAATTTTACAGAGATTTTAAGAAATTATCATTTATTCCTGTGTCTATATATAATATGTATGATGTACACACACACACACACTCCTCCATGGAAGCTTATGAGAGTAAATAATTAATGAAACTGTCTAGCTTTTTGGTTTATCAATATAACTGCTACGAAAATTACAAAAATAGCTGCTCATCCAAAAAGCAGTTTTGCAGTTATGGTGGGTATTTATAACTTCTAGACAAGAGAAATATGCTCAGGTTAATGTCATAAATATCTGTTGTTGCTTTATTTTTTTTAGGATAAGCTAACATCTCCCCCACCCCCTCCTTGCCTGCTTTGTCGTTTAAATCTGAAATCTTGCTCTTCTTACCTACACTCCAAGAGTTTGGCTTGCTATCAGGTATGCATCACCTGTAAGTAATTTTTTCGTGGGTTAAAACAATAAAACAAATTGATTGGCATTTTTCCCAGTTTCTCTGCTCTGGATAGGAGCTGGAAAGTAGTGTGTCATGTCTTGTTAGAGGGAAACTGTATATGAACAATAAAAATCTAAATACACATGATTCTGGCAGACTATTCTGATACTCAGCTGAAAGTAGAGATGGTTATTAAAATGAAATCGTCTTTAGCTAGCCACTGAAGCAAAACATTCAGAATTACGATTGTAACAATATTTTCACATGGCCATGGTCTTAAGATACTTTTCACATGCACTTTCTGTAGTTTTAAATGTAAACCCTTACTTTCAGCTGTGTCTTCCTCATTGGTGAACTCCCTCCTGACTTTCAAGGTCTAAGGACACAACATGACACAGTAGGGAGATGGAAGGGGAAGGTGTGGGATATCAATCTTGGGGACCAGGTGACTGATTACCTGGGAATGATTGAGGTTCTCCAGAAAACTCTTCCAGAACTATTCATTCCTAGATATGGAGAAAACTCACATGGTGGGCTGATGAAGAAGAATGGCAAGAAATCACATGAGGAAGATATGCCAAAGTGAGCCAGTTCCAACTGGGATTCTAACTTTAGCCCTCAACTATGGCACTTTAGTAGCCTAAACACCACCATGTTTGTTCTTTAAAAGTTAAAGATTTTCTCAAAGTTTAGAATAGATTATAGATGTGCCCTTGTATATTCTGTATCAAACATGGACTCCAGGAATTAGCAGTTATCATTTGCCATTGTTTAGCTTATCCCAAATTGGCTAAAGCAATTTGACATAACTGAGGTGATTTCTGGATGTCATACCAGCAGATCAGATTAACCGTCAGAAAGTAGCAAATGTATATTCTCTATTTCATCAATTTTTTGACTTGAATGCTGGAGAAACTAACAGAGATTTGTTAATTAATATAAAAAGAAAATTAGATTTTTGCCAACATATTTCATTTTAAAGGGAAATAACTCACATAAGACTTGGTGCTTAGTCGTCGTATTTTTGTTTCTTTTTCACAATTTTTTAGATCGTAGAATCTTTAAATTTTGCATACAATTTAATGATGGTCTGATTTTTAGGCATTTGAAAAAAACGATGCTTCCATAATGACAGACTTTGTATGCACATTCTTTTTGGTTTCAGCAAAACTATTAATTTTTAACAGTTTTAAGTAAAAAATTTTTTTAAAAAAATAGCATCAGTATGGACTTTAATAGAGTGTTCATGAAATTATCAGTAAAGCTTCCAAAAATATGAAAAAAGAAAACAACAAAAGGCTGTTTTATGTAAAAAAAATAAAATTTGCTGACTAATATCAGGGGTAAATGTTCTTTATCGTTTATGAAATAAGCATGTAAACTTCAATTGTGGAACTTTTGACATCGTCAAAACAGCTTTACATACTTAATGACATCTGGTGCCTTTTGGTAATAGTTAATTTAAAACTGAAACTTTAAGGGGGAATCTGTTTTGCTTGTAAGCTGCTGATGCTGTCAAATGTTGGCAGCACACTGGGAATTTTCTCGAAAATCTGCTGTTTGTTAGCTGAGTTATCGTGACTCAGCTGCTATATGCATTCTCCGAGCTGGTGAATGATATTGATTATTTTGTGCTGGAGAAAATCCACGTCTGTTCGTTTTTTTGTTTTTCTCTTTCTCTTTTTTTTTTTTTCAATTGCAGATGAAATTTTCTATTATCGCCCATCTTTAAAGCTTGATAGGATAATGGCTTTTTTTTTTTTGTTTTCATGGTATAAATGGGGTGTCCCTCAATGTGACTTATTTCAAAGTCGCACTACTGTCTGGGCTCAAACAGGGATTGTAATGTTGTGTTACTGTGTCTGCTCTGAGTATTGGTTAAAACAACTTGTTTAGGGCCATTAGAACTCTTGTGCTCTCGCCCCTCCATGATCTGGTGGCAATTCAGCCTTAGATAGAAACTATAATATCCTTAGTTGGTGTTTCCCTGTGGTTAGAACTGGGATTTGGTCTGGTTGGTTAGACCAGTTAAGTTACCAGGGTGTAGGTGAAGCTCTATTTCGGGAGAGAGGTATGCTAGGACTTACCCTTGTTTCGCTCCATTTTTCTAGCACTGAAGAATAAATATTTAACAAAAAAAATAATAATATTTTCTTTAAAAAATAAAAATTACTCTTAATTATAGCAGTTCATGGGTAATTATTGTTGCTTTATTCTAAAAATAACTGTAAATGTTGCTGCTAAAAAGGCCGTCAAGCCATTGAAGGCTCTTCAAGGGCCACCAGGGAAGGTGAGATGAACACCAGCACAATACCTAAATAGATTACTATAAGAGAAAGGAAAAAAAAAATGATGAGAAATAAATCAATATTTAATTTTTATTCATGATTACTTGAGATGAAAGCAGCATCAAATTGAGGAGCCTCTTTGGTTGTTAAATGGTTAATAGCAGTAGTAGTATTTGTGGCTCTAATGCTAACCCTGAGATACTAGTAATATTACAAACTACTAGACAACCAGATTAATATTAGGTCTACAATTAATAGGAAAACAAAATTTATTATTTACTTTTAAAAATGAAGATTTAAAACGTTTTTATTTTTGAAATCAGAGCCCTGTCTAAACTGCTATAACTGGCACAAGCATTTACTGGCTGAGTTTTCAAAAAAAAAAAACAACAACATCTGCCAAGTACTATCAGGGGTAAATATTTATCGTTTATCAAATAAACAGCTTCAATCCCTCCTGGTTGTCTGGAGGAGCATACTTGGTTATTGTACTATAGAAATCCATTTTACAAGTCTGGGGCGGAAACCAATTTGGACCAGTTGATTCACATTCTTCTTTCTTGAGCGGTTTTCTCCTAAATTAATTTGTTTTTAAATAGCTACACGTTGAAATGAAAATTAGTTTCACAATTTTTCTCTCTAATAAGATTCCGCTTTACATGTTTATATGAGCATTTTTATTATTTCTGTATTTTTTTTCCCCAGCATTCAGCATTATGAAAAAGATGAAGCAGTAGATTAGCTGTATTGCCAGGGGGTGTGGGGGTGTGCTGAGGCTCAAAGGTAGACAACTCAAGGAATTAATACTTGGTGGAGAAACTGTTTAATGAGGAGATAATTATGCTTTCCATCACATAATTAGTAACCGAAAGAAAGTCTTGACATGAATTTAGAGGAATTCACTCCCTTCAATAATAATAGAGTTGTATCAAAGAGAGATGCTTGTTTGGAGCTTGTGTAACAGTACGCAGGTATATGTTAGGTTTAGTACAGGTGTCAGACTTTTTAATTTTTGTTTTAAGTGAATTATTTGGCTTTCAAATGTTTCCCATGGCTCTAACATCAACTTTGATAGTACAGGTACTGTTATCACAAACTACAGAATGGCATTAATATTAACTGAATATTTGATGATAAAACCAAAAATCAACTATTTTTAGATGTATCTCTATTAATAAATTAAGGAAGATCCAAAAGATATTATTTATTTGCATATATTTCTAAAATTAGAATTGCACAGTGGATGACTGGGTGCACAAAGGGGCTGAGTTCCCTAGGATTTGTCAGTGTGTCTGGCTAACAAAGGCATTCTTCTGTGGTTTTTCTTGAGCTCTGCTTCAGTTCCAAGCCCCAGTAACTCACCTAACCATCAGAACGAACAATATCCTCTTAACCTTTGAAGTGTCCACTCCCTTCTAGAGTGGTAGGTGGCTATGGTCTTCAATCAAAGAAAAGGAAAGAAATGAGAATTGTATGGCTTTGAAAAGTTCTACACTCAGAAAAAGTATTCTATCTAGTAAGATGGTAAAACTGTTTTATTTCTTTTTTTTTAATGCTTGGACTTAAAAGGAGAGTCATTCTAAGGATAACCTTTGTTTTTTTTTATCCTATGGTCAATCCAACATATTTTCATCTGAAATTTGCATCTAATACAGCTTCCACAAATGGCATTAATTTAAATTTATTTATTTTGGTCTAAAGTTTCCACATTCTGAGATTGAAGCACTGGGTAACAGAGTAAAATGATGTTTAACATTTTTTTTTCTTAAACTAAAAAATATTTAAAAAAGAAACTAGGTATTCTGTTTGTACAAAATTGCAGCAAACTTAGTTGTTTGATAACTCCCTGTGCTCAATATGGACTCTGCAGTCTTTAATTGCTATCTTGTGTCAAATGTGGCTGCATCATACTTAATTAAAACCAAGCTCACATGTTATACAAAATATAGTTTAAGATTATCAAGCTAATTTGTGATTTTCAGATTTGTGTGTGCATATTGACGTGAGGAATGTTTCTTTCAGCTGTTTTGCTGTGTAGTAGTAAAGGGAGATCATCGTTTCTCTTGTTTAACTTCCACTTCATTCCATCCTCTCTAGTTTTGTATTTATCTATTTAGCAGATGTTATTTTAATAAATTTAACTCTGAAAGCTCTTAGTGGCTACAGTTTATTTTATTATGTTTATTATGTAATTTTTTCAACTATAATGAGACTATGGAAGATTTTTTAAAAAATCTGCTTTGATGAGTTGTGAATCTACAGACTAACACAATTGAAAAAGTCATCTTTTTATTTTAAAATCAGATTTAATATTAAAATGAGAAATAATTTTAAATTACAATAAGTATATTCAGAACTTTTACATATTGAAATTTTTTCCAATTATTCGTTTTCTAGACATCCATTTTGGTTGAATTAAAGTTTTTACACAATTTTTTTTTAATCAAAAGTTAGTTTTTTTGGGAGCCATTTACTGTCTTTGTTTTATCAAGGTGTATCAAATTGCTAAATTTTTAAGATGTTCATTATTATTGGTTTATGTTCAAGGAGAGATAACTAATAACTGAAATGTTATTTAACCGATTATCTCCCTTAGCTTAAATTAAAATAATGCTATTTAAATGATACTATATTGTCCAGTTTTACTCCATTATGAGTCATTCTGCCACCACAAAGAATCACTTTTGTTTCCAAAAATGCAATTTTGTTTCTAGTAAGAACTACATGACTCATAGTAAACTGCTTTTGAAATACAAGCAGTTTTCTTAGTCAAGGAAAAGTGCTTACTACCTCAACTATTCTAATCATTGTATTACATTATATTATATTATATCAGGTGAGTGTCTTGTTTATAAAGAAAATGACCATTTTGAATGGTTTCTTGAAAACTTAATCATAAATAGGTCTTGTTTACTCAATATATTCTTTATTGACAATTTTTAAAATACAGGCTCCTTTATTTTCTACAAAAGAATACCATATTATTTTTAATAGTGTAGAAATGACAAAACCTACATTTTTTTTGGCAGGACCTGTAAGGAGTTTATCAAATTTAACACATTGCAAACATCTCCACTGACTGGATGAGGTGAAACATTTATTTTTTGTACACAACCTAACCATTCTTGCTGAAGCACATCTTTTGTCAGTGGTCATTTCAAATGCCCTTACTGGTTAATCCTTTCTTTCAAGTCCCTTAGCAACAACAATATAAATTTTAGCTTTTGTTCATTTATCTAACCGGGAGAATTGGGTGAATGCATGCAGACGTTTTGACAGTGTTTTTCTCAACTGAAAATTAACCAGAGGTGAACGCATTTGCATATTTTAAGATCAGAACTTTTAAAAAAAATAGAAATACAAGAATGTAAATCATTACTGTAAAAATATATTTTGCTTTTAAAGAATGTGTAAAATTGACTAGTTTGCTCTTTGTAGATGGAATCTAATATGGCATGATACTTTTGCACCAAAATGAAGGGATGAAAAAGTTTGCTGGCTGTTAATTTTTTAAACAATTTTTAAAGATATATGAATAATTATATTTTTTGGCAAAGATGTATTTCTTAGGAAAAAATATTCCATTAAAGGTTCATGCCCAGCTATAGTCTAAATAACACATCAATGTTAGATGCAATCTTTTACTTCTACTTGTTAGGCCACAGTGATTTTGAGTTTCTCAGATAATTTAAGGAATATAACTCTTAAAAAGTTTTGTTTATTTACTGTTGAGACATGATTTCATTTATGAACTTTGTTGTGGTTCACTGTTGTTGATTCTCATAGTATCAATGCAAACAGTCATTGAGATAGCTTACCTGGGTGTTATAACAATACACAGGTGTCATAGATGATAAAATGCTGCTGTTGCTATATTATGTCTAATGTCACACTTCTGTACCTTTTCAGTCAAGGTGAACTGAGCATCTGTTGGTACATTCTTTTATCTGGGTCGGTCTTCATAGAAGGATCCATGTTTTTGCCAAGAAGCAGGTAGGTTTGTTTTGTTCTTTTGTTATTTCCTTTTCTCTTCCTTGATTCTGTTCTGTGTTGTTTGTCGATTTTGTGGCTGAGCTGCTGAAGGTCTGTAAAGCAGGTGAGATGTCAGTGACTTTAGCAAACATACAACATTGCTAATGTTTAGTTCTTCTGAACACCT
This sequence comes from Nautilus pompilius, assembly GCA_018389105.1. NCBI lineage: Eukaryota > Metazoa > Mollusca > Cephalopoda > Nautilida > Nautilidae > Nautilus > Nautilus pompilius. The sequence goes on along the minus strand of JACATO010000065.1, from coordinate 448,734 downwards.
GCATCAACTTAAAATCTGCTGCATATTTGCATAAATCTGCTTATGTGACAAATCTCTGAGGAAAAACCATAACCATAAATAACTGGATTTCTTAAATGCTTAGATCCTTGGTTTCTGAAGTTGCTATTGCTATCACTGACATCCAAGAACAACAGAACTCGTCAGAGAAAGATTGCCTCTACCCATAAATAGGCTCTTGAAAGCAGGTTCTTTTTAGGTGGTACTTCATTTGAAAGTTTTCCTGCGACATTTTAGTCCAAAAGATGTAGTGTTTCATGGTAAAGTTGTAATGCAGCATCTCATCTAAAAACCTGTGGACCATGCCGTAAATTCTTAATAAGTATATGGTTCTGTTTGCGGCTACACAAAATCATTCCACGCCAAGTATAGAGGCTGGATCCTTGGTGAAGGAAGGTTTTCACAAAAGCTGGTAAACCTCATGACTATATGCACTGCTATCACTGGGAACATGAAAAATCAATGTCCCTCTCTTCAGTGAAATGACAGCATTTGTTTTTTTAATCATACAAAACATTATGTATTGCCTACAGAGAGCATAAGAAAACTATATAGTGCACATATTAACAAAACAGGCATGCAGATACAGATATTTACTTTTAGAATATTCAATAATTTGAGACTGGCAAGGTTGTCAAACTTGGGTAGAGATCTTTTAAGGTAAAGATAAATTGGAGAGCATTCAGTATTTGCTGAACAATGATGGAACTTTTCCTTTTTACTGCACGTGTATAAAAATTTATTTGATACTAAAAATGAAAGAGAAGTAACAAATTTGTTATTTCAACTTTATTGATCAACTTGAAGCAGTTATTTTTCAACATCTAATGCATATGGAAGATGTTTGTTGTTACCCTTATCACAAATGACCATTGTAATTTCTTCCTTGGCTGCCATTTTTGTGCAGAGAATTAATTTTATTGCTGGATTCACTGTCAACCCATATGAGATTGTCTTCTGTCCCATCCATTGTACTAAACAGATATTCATTTATTCATTTTTTTGTTGTTCTTGTGATGGTGATATTAGATAAGTCAGTTCATGTGACACTAAATGGTAATTTGCTAATGAATACTAAGTTAGTTCACTTTTCAGCATTATTGCTGTGATTTGGAAGATATCAGGATTTCATTTGACTAATGGCTTGACCTGTATACTTATACACAGAACTCTTATAGACTATGACTATCAAAAGCATAATAAATAGAAATTTCCCAACATAACTTACTATATATCAGCATGTTTAATAATTGATAGATGTAACTTTGGACTACCGATGTTAATAACTTTTGTGTGTTGTTCTTTGGAAACAGGGGGGAGGGTGCAACAAAAAAAGCTCTGTGGTACTGTCATTGAATATTACTTGATTTATAGATGGTGCTACTCTACAATAAAGTCTCAAATACTCAACAAAAGAACTGCAGTTCCAAAACAGGAAGTTCACCATAATATATAGTGCTGAGTGCTAAGTGTGCTATAAGATAACCTAGATGTTTTGAGTAGTTAAAAAGAAAGTGATACATGTTTGTGTTTTTTGAAAAATATCTGTAGTGGAACATGTAGTTAGTTCATCTGAGCCTTTGCGGGGTATACCTGCTTATTTACAGGTAGTGAATATCGATCATGATAGAAGAATCCCACAAATATGCTTCCAAGGTTTTGTGGGCTGTAGGAAACTGTTATCAAGAAACCTTGGAAACATATTTGTGGGATTACTTTGTCAGGATCAATACAGACTCCCTGTAAATATATGGTCAAACTTCTCCAAGGCGTTAAATCAGGCTTGTGGTGATAAATAAACTGATTCCATAAACTTTACTGAGAGTCCATACAGGACCTGGCTAATATTCTTTGTTGTGGGGAACTGGTGCTACTCAGCCAGAACATAGCTTTTATTATTTTTTTTAAATTGTCAAAATAGAGATTTGATTTTATTTTTTAAATTTTGTAAAAATTTGCATGAATTAGTTCAAACATAAATGACATTTATAATATTTCAAATCATTTCTGTAAATATGTTTTTTCAAATGTAGGACTTTAAAAAAATATCTTGTAAAGCAGTTACAATCACAAGGTAAGTTATTTGTGTTTACTTCCCTTCCACAGTCAAATGTAGTAGTCTGTAAAGAAAAATGAAAAGATTGTTAAGCATTTATTTAAACTACATGTACAGATTCATACTTTTAACTGTTTTGTTTACATTTAAGAAGTTTTTTGATGATTTCCTATTGCATGTGCTGAACATGAGATGATTAATCTGATAAAGCATTTACAGTCTTGGAGTAATTTCACCATGCTTATCTCCCCTCAATAGGAAGGAAACTGATAATTTGTTGTTGTCTTTTGTGATCAAAGATGAGGCTGTCAAAAATGTTCCTTTGATGTAGAACTCGCACAAATTGTTTATGGTGGTGATGGTTTGTGTTATGCCTTTCACACACTCACCTGCTACCTTGAGCTCTAATGGCTGTAGAACTAATATAAAGACTTAACTGTGACTTTACATTAAATATATAGAGAACCAGGATTTTCCAACGTTCTGAAAAATGTAGCAGGAAGAAGAGTGAATAAATACTGTGAAAGAAAAGACTTGGTGCTGAGTATATATTTCAATTTGGCTTGCATAATTTTTTTTTTTACTGATGTATATACAAGGTCTATCGAAAAATTATCTGACTTTATTTTTTCCCCATAGGAAGTAATGACATTAGAAAGGCAAAAGTGTGCATTGTGGAGCTGCATGCATTCATGTGTATGCGTGGTTTTGGCAAGCTTGCTGGATGTGTCAGTCGCTGTCAGGCAGCCAGCATGTGAGGTGCTGTACTACTTACTCGTCACATTTTCATTTCGCCTGTGATGACGGAACGTGTGGAGCAACAATCTTGCATCAAGTTTCACCAAAAACTTGGAGATACCTGAGCAGAAACAATTTGCAAAATTCAACAGGCTTTTGGTGACAATGCCATGGGAGTTACCCATATAAAAGAATGGTACAACAGGTTTAAAGATGGCCGCACATCGGTGGAGAGTGACCAGCGTTCCGGGAGGCCATCAACAAGCCACAATGAAGTTGTTATTGACAAAGTGCAGACCTTGATAGTGGAGGATCGTCATTTGATGGTGTGGCAAATTGGTGACGAGGTTGGGATCAGTAAAGATTCTGCACATGCAATTTTAAAGGAGGATTTGGGCTTGCGCAGAGTGGCAGCGAAATTTGTGCCCAAGCTGCTTTCTCAGGAAAACAACAACAACTTTGTCTTGAGGTTGCGCAGGACCTGCTGGATACTGCCAACAGGGATCCTGAGTTCCAGAATACCGTGATAACTGGAGATGAGACGTGGGTGTATGGGTATGATCTGGAAACCAAAGCTCAGTCATCACAGTGGAAACACCCAATGTCGCCAAGGCCCAAAGAACCATGTCAGGTCTGGAGCAAAATCAAGGTGATGTTGACTGTTTTCTTCAACTACTGAGGTATTGTGCATCACGAATATGCACCAGAGGGACAAATAGTTACAAAGGAATACTTTCAGGAAGTTCTCCGACAGCAGTTCATTGCAAGAGACCAGATCAGTGGACCTCGCAAAACTGGCAGCTGCATCATGACAACGCCCCGGCTCATTCGTAGCAGCTGATCCAAGGTTTCTTGGCGAAGAAAGGCATTTCGCTCATTCGCCAGGCTCCCTACTCTCCAGACATGGCTCCTTCTGACTTCTGTTTGTTTCCAAAAATGAAGATGCCACTGAAAGGCTCCCACTTTGAGAGCCGAGGGGACATCATGCAGAATGCGATGGCGGAGCTGAGAGCCATTCAGGAAGAAGCATTCCGGATGTGCTTCGAACAGTGGAAGGATTGCTAGGCTAAGTGTGTGGAGACACAAGGGGCCTACTTCGAAGGGGATTAGCAATTGAACCCCATGAAGTACGTAATTTTTTTTCCCCAGCCTAAGGTCGGATACTTTTTCGACAGACCTCGTATATATTGATAATAGCTGATAAAGATAAAAGATCTTATTGTAGACTACTTACAGAAAAAATTGACTCATGGCCCAGTAAACTGATCATATAATTCCAAGAAACTGTGGGAGCAGCTAGCTACTGATTGAAGCATTACTGCTATTTTTACTTTACAGTGAAATCATCAAGAACTCAAGAGAAACCACATTATTTTTATTTTGTCGGCAAGGTGTCTCACAATAGATATACTGATTGCAGCAGTCCATAAGTTTTGATCAGCTGGAGGTATTCACATTTGCTTGTCTCTATTCAACAGAGAATGTTTTGGCAAAAAAAAACCCCAAAACATAAAACACCATTTTAAGATCATTGCAAAAAAAAAAGAAGTAATCTTGAATGAAACAAACCAGTTGCTCATGGGATTTGCTTTAACTCATTCCATTTCAGATTAAAATGAAAAGGAATTTATCAGAGTAATTCTTTATTGTTAAAAATCTGCAAGAACAACATATCATTTAACTCAAATGTTCAAAATGGCTATTTTCAGCAGCATTGTACTTGTGACAGTGGGTTGGAACAAGGAAAGTTTCATTTGCCTGTCTTGTTTGGGATGGATGGAGCCAGTAGAGAGAAATCTGTTATAGTGTCTTTGGAGAAGCATGTAAATGGGCATCTTGTCAAAATTCTGGAAAAGCCAGGCAAAATCTTGGCGAGCATTTAAATTCAGCGAGCCAATTTCACCAAATGGATGGTCTTATAGTTTGGCATTGCACTAAATTGCAACTGGAAAACAAAGAATCATTTCAAATGATGTTAGGAAGCTAGTGCACAAAGATGGAATCACCAGAAATGTGAGCATATTTTAAAGGAAAGCTTTCTTTTTTTCCAAATACATCCTCATTTTTAAATGAAAAATGGCAGTATCATGAAGCATCCTGTATTTATTTTTTGAGTTTTGGCAAATGTTAATTTGTTTGCTTTTTTTGAACATAGAAAAGCAACACTCATTTCATTAGAAGTGGTCTGGTGTAATGAATAATGGTAGTAGAAAGATATCAATATTTTAAGCAGTTATGTTGTTGGATGGTCAGTAATTAAAGGTAATTTATATAAAATTATTTCTAATTTAGACCAGTTTTGATACCTGAAAGCAGTGGATGATTATTATCTGGATGCAAGCTGTTTGTATTAATAGAACTGAATACAGAATATGAAAGTATTGAAACAACTTTTCTTGGATATGCTGATATGAAATTACTGGTATTTTAAACAGTTATGACTGTCATATGTTTTCTTGACTACTGTACATCCGTGAATATTTCTTTGTCTTCCTAAAGGTACGATAGCTTTATAAATCAAATTTCAGTTTTTATAAGCCATTGTTAGTTTCAAATTATCTCCCTTGTTCCAGATAACTAAGAATTATTATTTCAGTGTGGTTTGTATTGATTTCTTCTCTTTCTCAAACCTTTTCTGGTTTTTTAATAAATGCTTTATATAAACATAGTATTCATTTCTAATTCCCTGAACAGTTTCTGTGGGAATTCCAGTCCATGAAGCTATATTAAATTTTGTACACAAAAAGATATCTTTTACAAAGGTTTTACTATAAAATTTCAAGCAAAATTCTTGAAAGTAGAAAAAATTAATTTTACTGAGATACATTTTGTATCCATTTATTTTTTTTTTTTTTGCATGTTGTTTCAGCAGTATCATCATGAATACACGATAACTTAGGACATTACTTACCTCAGGAAAAGTTGTTTTTTCTGTTTCTTTTTTTTTTTTAAAGAAAAAAACTTCATAACCAAATGTTTTTTGTAATAACTCTTACACAAACATTATCACGGTATTATCTGTCAATTTACTTTTGATACTTTTCAAACATACATAGTGAATTCTGTAACACCTGTCATGAAGACAAAAGCAGCTTTTTGTGTTTCATAATTGTGTAAACTTTGTATATGATGCGTAGTTGTGTGCTGTAGAAGATAGCAGTGTAGTGTATGCTGTTCATTTCTGGGTTGTCGAAGATAGTGCACTGCATGGAGTTTGTAGGAGTTCTAACCACAAATTTTTTCTCCTAGTCCTTCAGAAGAGTTAATTTGAAAAGTATTGATATAAGAATATTAATTATTTCTTATGTGCATCTCATAATATACAGTTAGTAACTTTGGCATGAAACCCAGATTATGAAGACTAATACACTAGAAGCTTGTCATTGTCAACTCTTTGCTGGTCAGCCTCAGTTGACAATAATTGTCAGTTTCCATTAATGAGAATGATATTATGAGGGCCTACACAGAACCATATAATTGTCTTTTATTGATAGATACAACAACACAAGGAATAGAACAATGATTTAAATCATATTGGCTTATAAAAGTTTGTGATATTGTTTTGGTTCTTTGAAGTTATTTTCTTGATGTACATAATGCTTTTCTTGGGTCCTGGGTACATTTTGAACAATCTGAGGAAAGGCCTCTTGTTGTGCTCCGTGAAAGCACATTGTGCAGTGCTTCCAGGAGTTTGGCAGAAATATTGGGAGATAGAAAAGGTTCATCATCATCGTTGTTGCCATCAACTTTACCAGGTTCATCAAAAGAATGGAGCTAATTTGCTTCCTGAATCAACTCTTCATCATCCAGCTTGCTAAAGCTCGCTAATTCATCATTAGCTGAGACCAGCCGCTCAAATTCAGCTCTGAGATGCTTGGTGGAAGGGGAGCATCACTAACTACATCAGCTGAAGTTACCTCAACATCCACAGACCAGCAGCAACCTCCAGTTGTTGGTAATTGTCTGCAACTTCACACTTTGCCGTCTTTAGTGACCATATATGCTATGTCTAGCAGATTGATTATTTTCAAAATGGCATCACTGTTTTTATCTGCATTGAGTGCAGGAATGATCCCGGTGTTAAACCGGGACGACCTGATCCACGGGCTGGACCAGTGCAGTGGTGGTGTTTGGGAGAGGAACTCAGTGGTGATGTTTATTGGGTTCACAAGCTATGTGGTGGACTGAACAATTGTCCAACATCTCTGATTTTGTGGAGGATGTTCCTTATCCAAGCACTGGAGCCACTCAATAAAAATTTCTAGTTTATCATCCAGGCTTTGGAGGAATGTCCGTATGCCAGGGGGAGTTTGTCCAAACCTAGGGAGCACACTAAGGTTGCTTGGATTTCCTAATCATCATCAACAAGGGTCATTGTTTGTACTGTCCATGTTTGCACAGACTTGGATGGTCACCTGTGGCCCTCAGTTGTTTTCCCACCTGAAAGGGTTTCATTCTCCATCCACTGTGTGACCACTGAAAATTAAAAATCTTGATTAATATTTTGTTTCTTGTGCGGTGTCTGTGTTTGTGTGCACATGTTTAGTTCTTTGCCTGCCCCTTTGGTTGCTGTTCCTTATAGGTGGTTTTACCCACCCAAAACCTCCACACCAATTTTCATCATTATGGGAAAAGAAGAGTACCACCTTCCTATTAGTCAACAAAAGGATAAATCTTAAGTTGACCTTAAATGAATCAAATTCAAAGATCTATCTAATTTGTGAACCTCCATATTGTTTCTTTAATGAAGACAGACGGCACTTTCACTGCTATTATAGAAGTCTGACAGGGCATACAACTGTAAAATGATGGTCAACTTCTCAGCCTGCCAACTCTTTGCTCTATTCACTGACAGCAGTTCATTTCTCGCCATGCTCCCTGAAAATTGTGATATGTCAATTTTTCCACCTGATGAGCCATCTGTCAAATGTTTTGAAATTCTTGATCTCCATTTTCTATTCAAGCTAGATGGCTTTTACCTTGAAGGTTGACTCAGATACCCTGGCACCCTATCATAACGTTTGTCTAAAAGTTGAAGTGCATGGGCTAGGTCTGGATCTCTCGAAGCTTTCTCTTCTATGTAACTTTGTTTTCCACCATAGTTATATGGGCATGTGCTCATCTTCACACAGGGCCAGAATGAATTTGAATAATAAAAGCACTGGAGTGGGAGAGTGATGTACCGCAATGTTGTCATTGGAACTTATCTGCAGGATTGTGCTTTGTCATTGGTTTGTGTATGGGCTGCTTCATGCTTATAAGTAATGTATTTAGTTGTTTTACCATATACAATTTTGCTGTTTTTAATTTGGCTCTGCACTGTGCGCAGTTGAAAACTGGGTGGCTGCAGGTAGTGTTCCATGCTCTGACCAGTCAGTACAGCAGGGAAATCACTGGAATTAACTGGCAGAAGTTTTTAGGTGATTGGCAATGCCAACGGTGGGACTATATATTCCTGTTTCTGTTCCCCAGTCTCAGCTGACAATAACAGAAAATTGCCATTACTGGGGTTGATAATTATGAACTTCTACTGTACTATACTAGGTATTTTCAAATGGAACCCAACCTGATACTGTCACAATAATACTATTTTAGCCAGGTTTCATTTGAACACTCATTGTATATTAAAACTGTGGACTTCAATGTTATTTAATAATTTTTAATTCCAAGAGATGTCTGAAGATTTACAAATTGTATTAGTCTTCACATTGACATTATCATTATTTTGGTAAAAGTACTTGCATATCACTAGCATGGATTATTATTTTACTGCTTTTTCTGTGAAGTAAGTGACATCTTTTTGCTATGTTTTGGTGAACTTTGAACATGCTTAATAGTATTCTTGTGCTCCAGGTGTTCTAAATCTTGTATGGTTTGATAGAATACCATTATTTAGCTGAAAGAAACTAAGTAAAATTATATGAATAAAACTTCAGAAGAACGTTTGTAAATTTGTATGAAGTTAAAGTACATTGTATTTGTTATATAATGGTTAAAAATGTCAATAATTTGTTTGTGCTTGAGACATATGAAAGCTGTAAGCTGATATATCTTTGACATCTATACTTGAGACATCTATGCTTGAATTAAGAAAAGAAAAAGTTTTCCTGTTCCATGTTTGATTTGGTTACAAAGTTGTGGCTAGCTATATTTATTTATTTATTTATCTGCTTTCTTAGTATTATCAGCTCTTATATCCTGGTTCCACATTATTTTCTTGTTGCAAACTGGAAGTTGTTCTAGAATGCTGAAGATTGCAATTCCACAAACATGGCAGCTTCAGAACAACTTATTGGTCATCTCATTTTACTATTACCTGGTGGAAAATGCTGAGGGTAATGAATGAAACAAATGGGGATTGAAAATTTGTACGTTAAGCTTTTTAATTTCCAGCTGTTTAGGAAAATGCTAATATTAATTTGAATTAATCCTATTTCAGTCTTAAAACACTATTATGCCCTGCAGTGTACTCAGGTTTAATTGGAAATAATATGTCCATAAAGGGAAATAAAATTAAGGAGCCTTTTTTTGTTTTGCTTTTAAAATCGCAGTGCTCTTATTATCATACTAGAGTGAGCATGAATTTCTTTGTTTGAGTGTGTGTGAGATTGTGAGTGTGGTACCTGCATAAGAAAATAAAACTACTTAATATTTCCAAATTTAAATTAGGTGGCTATGTGAGTTTTGATATCTGGATTGGTTTCATTATCAGCATCTTGGGAAAAAAATGACTTGTATGGGCAGAGTTTTTTCTGTACTGCTGAACATGAATATTGGCTGTACAGTTAGTTTTTTTCAAATTCCAGCAAAAAGATCTGGAGATTTTTTTAAAGGAAATTAAAATAAAAGAGGATTCCAAATCATGCTTCATCAAATTTGTAGTTAAAGCTTTGATTTAATTGCCCAAAATTGATTTGTTTCAAGTACTTCATTGTAATAAACAAGGAACTCATCTAATCATTGTATTCCAGTTATTAATCATTTTGTATATGTGAGACTTTGCTTAGTTCAGTAGTAACATGTAGGCAGAAAGTTGTCATGGCTTACGCAGTTGCTTCTTAGGGAAGAGAAATCACTGTTAGTATAATTCTTAAATTAAGTAATAATTAGCTACACTTGCTGTTAATTTATTTCACTTAACAATTCTCTTACTAACAAATATATATATAACTCTGCTGGAGTCTTAGCTAATTTTTCATTATAATACCCTGGTGTTAGAAGATTACTGAAGAAATTTTTCCATTTTTTTGCACAAAACCCCTGATTAGTTTGAGGTCTCTTCATAAATGTTTAAAATTCACTGACAGTTGAATGCTTCCTGTTATTAATTTACAATTTAGGTCCATTTTTTCTATGTCCATAACTGTATTGTTAGCGAGAAAATCAGTAAAAGCAGTGTTTTGCTAACGGGGCACTGCTAACATAAAATCTTCCATTAGTCCGCACTTGCAGCTTCATTGACCTTACTTGCTCATGCTTTTGTTGACTGCTCGAGAAATTATTAGAAAACTGTCAGCTAGAATCTCATAAGAAGTCTTATTTCTATATTTATTTGTTAATTTATGAATATAATATTAAAAAAGAACATTTTTTTTTTTAAATCTGCAGTTATCTTAGTATGGTCCACAATTTCTCTGTGTGTTGTTTTTCACTTCCACTGCCACAACAATTTTTAACCCTTTCCCTTGCTTAATGTTCTTTCAGAAGCTTGTCATTATTTTGAAACAGCATAGCCATCGTCAAATACTATCTCATATTTCATGTTGTTGTTGGTATCACCTTCAGTTGGTTGTCGCTGTCTTTAAGATATGTTTATGCTTCAACAACCTTTGAGGTGAAACGCTTAGCTGTCATCATTTGGAGGGAATCACACACTGTTGAATGAGCCTTACACATGACAATGGTAATTTGTCTAGTAAAAGTTAACACTTTACTGGCCATGACATGTGTTGCTACTTTCACTTAGCTGAGCATTGGATAGAGGGTTGTTATATTAGGGGATTTCATTAAGGAAAATTGCAGGTATCAAGAGTGTATCCACGTAAGGCTAGGTAGGACCATTTCTTGTTTTAATAAATTGTATAAATACATAACATGCCTTTTCCAGTAATGGCTTAGCTTGGCAGAATTCTGCTGGTTGTGAGAGTTGAGTAAATTAAAAGTTGATTGTGATGCTGCATATTTTTTTCTTAATTCATTTTTGTTTTCTAAATTGATTTCTAAGGATGAATCAAAACAAGCTATTGAATACTGCATGAGGGGAGATGATTAGCAGAAGAACAAGTGTAGTTTTAAGTACAAGTTTGAATGTATGGGAACAACAAATAAATACATTTTGGGATTTATCTGCATTCTAAAGTTCAAGTGACTAGGGACAGCAGCAACAATAATAAAGTGTGATAATTTTAGCTAACATTTGAGTAGTGGAGGAGGGATTGTATTCAATTCCCAGCATAGTTGCCATGACTAATATTGCTTCATTCATGGCCGCTGTACAGTGTCTTATGATCTCCCTATCAAAAAACAAATAACCAGCAAATTAACTATTGAGAAACATTTTATTGCTTAGAAATTACTTTATTTGTTGATTTAATTTTGGTAATAGTTTAAGTTTCCCTCTCCCCAACAATTAACTTACATTATATGAAATTGTTATTTGCTACAGAAGATGATTTCAGTTAATTTTTATTTAACCCTCTGTATACCACCAAGGGTGTATTTGTACCTCACTACGCTTCCCTTTTGTATTAATGAACCCAAGTTGGGCCATAAGGGTTATGCCCTTTCTTCTTAATATAGCCCTTTTTCATGATAAACTCACATTGTTCCAAACCCACGTGTTGACTAAATATACATCCAGTTTTACACAAATACTAACTGGTGCTTCTGGTGGTGTAATTAAGTAAAAACTGACAAGGTAAATGGAGAGTTAACTACTACCAAGCATAAAACAGGAAATCAATAGAAGCAGTAGTGATAAAGACCTCCATTGTTTGCATCTGTAATCATTTAAAGTATTTTATGAATTCACCATGTGTCATAAAATTGTAGTTTACAAATTTTCTTTTTATATTTTCCCCCTACAACTCAAAAGCATTTTTTCTTGACAGTGCTTCTAATACTAAAATTATTTTAAAGAGCATTGTTCACAGAATGCTAAAGAATATATTGAATTAGATCATCAATTTTCAAAATCCTCACTAAACCAAACAGGATACATTTTGTATATTAAAAAGATTATGTACAATAAAACTGCAGTAAATATTCTCATGCTGAGTCCTGTTTGTGATCCTTCAACATTGTTTGTTCACCCTGGGAGCCTTGTTCTGAAGTTCCCCATTTCAGCAACACGAATTTGGTCCATATAGTTAAAAGCTGCAACGGACCATCTGTTACTTTCTGCTAATCATCCTGCTGCTGCTGATTCCTTCAAAGAAAATTTTGACAATATTTTGCAGCAGTGAAGGCTATTCTTTCCAGAAAATGTATGATCTAATTAAAGTGGTTTGAAATACAAAGAGTTGTTGAACAAATCAAATCATTTGCTTGTCAGTGTGAGTTTGAGTCCCCTATGTTCAAAGTAAGCAGAGATTGCAGTATGGCAGTGGTTTGTACTGATGCAGCTTGGAGCTTCATGTTTTCCCTTTTACATTGAATGCATTCACTACCTGTCACCTGCGTGTCCCAGAGAAATGTGCGGGTGGAGTGCCATGTGTTTTAATACTTTTGCCATCAATAAAAGCACACTAAGCCAAGAATGGTCATCCTAAGAAAATTTTACTTTTATTCAATTTCTTCTCAATTATCTAAACAATTAATTTTTCCAGAAACTCATGACCTCTGTCTTCTATGGATAATCAATGTTCTGTTGCATTTAGATTTTTACTTTTCTGATGCTATTATGGTTTAAAATATTTTTTAAAAATATATTTAAGATAACATTTTGAATAACTGATTAATGTTATAACTAAATTTATGTTATTCATGTAAATGAATTTTGAGAAATTAGTTTTGTAAATGTTCTCCTTCAGTAAACAATTTGTTAAAAGTTAAGTAATGGATGAAGACGCAGTTGCTTAGTTACTTTCTGATAGCCTCATCTGCCACTGATTATTTTAGTATACTTACAAGAGTGACTGAAGCAGCTTGTAACTGCATTATTTGAAACAAACGTTGCCAGTTTGATTGACTTCTTTCATCAGTTAATTTTGATGAAGATTTTGCCTCTGGATGTTGCTAGTCTCCTACACACTTTTTAAATACGTGTTACAAACGTCGGATTTTTGGTTTATTTCAGTTTACGGAAAGAATGGAAAAAAAATTTTTTTTTTATTTCGTACACAGAATAAAAACATTTAATTCTTTTTACAATTCTCTCTCCTCCTGATTTTTCAACTGTAAATGATAAGACGGTTTGTCGGCCCAAACCTTGCTTAGACACCGCCACACATCTGTTATAGGCTGAACAGTAGGGTTGATGTAAATGTCTGGTAGCAATCACTCATCTGGCTACCACCACACTTTCTCCTGGACCTGCATGTCTTTTTAATGCAGCACAAACTTATTTATTGCCTCACCTCCTGTGTTTGCCTCTTCCTACTTTTCAGATTGTCGACTCAGCTAAATCATTTGTTTATCCCTTTGTGTATTGCCAAAAGAGAAAAAAAAAATGGCCTAAATGCTTCTTGGATAGAAATTAAACCATCTCTATTGCCATATCTTTTATTTTATTAACTCATATAACACAACAAAGTCCTGTTGATGATCAATTACCCATTTTATTCCATCCTGTTTGACTCATCCGCAGTGATTCCCACAGTTTCTCAACATACTGTGTTGACAGATATTCTGTTCTCTTTTTTTTGCCTCTGCTACTTCATTATTTTCTTTATGGGAGGGGGGGGACAAGTTCTCACAAGAAGTCTAGTTCTTCCCACTTTCAGCTGATTCCCTGAAATTCTATACTTGTCCTCAAATTAGGCAGTATTTGGATTGGCTGCCTTTCCTACAAGCTGGATGCTGCTGTATACTTGGCTAGACACAACATCCATCATCTTTCCCTAGAAAGGTCCACAACTGTTTTTCTTTCTTTTCTTTTTTTTTGTTTGGAAATATCTTTTTTCTGTATTTAAAGAATTTAACAGCACATGAATAATATCTTTCCAGACATTCATTAACGTTTTGCTTTATGTTAGCTGGGATCCAGTGGCTAAAAGATGATTTTTAAGTATTGAGAGATATTGATGGAAGTTTTCAAATAGTGAAATTTTTTTTTTAATTTCAGGACCCTCATGAAATAGATAGGAGAGGTATCACAATTTATCTTCCAAAAACAAAAAAAGCAAACAATATTTTCTGATTTTTGCTTAGGAACAAAACCCAGAAAACTGGGGGGGGGGAGATCTTGAGCAAAATATAAATGTTAACCCTTTCCGTGCCAAGGTTTTTTTTAAGTTTATACCCCTAAAATACCCAACTTTTCAATATTTAAAAACTTTTTATTAGCAGAAATAAACAACCATTCTTGACACAAATGATGATTTTTATTTGTCTTTGATTTTGCACTTTACAATATTTTGGTAATACTTCTTCACAGAATGGTAAATGTCAAAGTATTCCATGTCACAGAGAGGTGCACTGCAACACTCCAGTATCATGACAGAATCCTCATCTTGTGCATAAATTGCAGTATCTTCTTGCCTATTTCTTCTTAACAGTTGGAGGATATTTTTCCCTGGCATTTATTTTAAATCCACCAATTATTCATTCAGCTGGGTCCTTTACTGGGACTCTTATGTGCGGTCGAGGAGCGGGATTTTCATCATCAGAACTCAAATCGGAAACTGTATCTGAATCATCATGAACCCTTGAACAGTTCTTCCACCAATTTCAGTTGAAATTCGTGCAGAATGAGCTTTTCTACAAGATAAAAAAAACAAATTTATTGGGCCATTTTACAGTTTTTCTGACTACAGGATAGTACAAAATCATTTGATCTAACCTTTCAACACCTGTCACGAACTGATTGTATTCCATTATGCATGTTGGTTTATCAGCCCCAGTAAAGTCACCATCTCTCTTCCTAACTCTTACTCTGCCAATCTCAGCATTGTTTACTACTGATGGACCTGACAGTGCTATTGCTGTCAACATCACTTTAATGGGAAATTGTTCTCCTTCAAGTCTTGATTTGTCCCAGCTTTCCTTATCTTGGTTAGTTCCAAATGATTCTTTTGGAATGTTCCACATATCTATTAGTGTCAAGGAGTGCTTCACTAAGCCTGACAAAATTATAAATGTTGTCAATGTATAGAGAATAATATTTCCCCAAAAGGCTGTCAAGGAGATGGAAGACAATCTCTTGGTGTGTCTGTGCCACCTCATCATATATGAGAATATTCCAGCAATAAGAATTCTCCGAATCTGCCAATATGTATCCTTTGGTTCCAAATTTAATCTTTTAGGGATTATAAAATTTGAAGGCTAGTCTACCTTTCCATTTCAGCACCCCTCATCTGTGGAAATGAGGATTAGGGGTCTAATTATCTTTGAGTTTTTCCATGAGGCTGCCATAGAAGGATGGATTTTGGAAAGCCTTTCTTGGCATTTGTCATTAAATTGTAAAAAATTCATAATAATCTGGAATCTGTTCCTGCTTATTTTGTGTCCAAAGTATGGTACCAGTAGAGCTTCTTCATTTGACTAGTACTAGGCAGATTTTGGCTGGCTTACAAGGGCTGTCAGTAGCATCAGTTCAAAACAAGTTTTCATTTCAAGAACTGTTGCATTCTTCCACCACCTAGACCTTGAATTAGGGGAGAGTGGTCTATGGAGGTAAAATACTGTTTAGCATAGAGGTTAGTTTGAGTAACTGTCAGTAAGAAATAACTGAAAATCTCTCAAATGTCACCAACATTCTGAGCATTACCACTTCGACCAGTGTTTGCTGCTGCACAAGGAGTGATATTTGGGAGTCAGGCAGTATGACCCCAGTTCTGATCATTTTGGATTGGATTAGTATGTCCCCCACAACCTTGCTGCAGTTATCTGGTGTTGTGTCCAACCTATGGCTGTTGTCACTACTACTGCTGTGACACTATCATTTGAACCAATATGATGATCGCTCTGATCAGACTAGTCATCGCTATTACCGTGCAAACTATTATTTTCATCTTGTGGGTCAAAGTCTGTATCCTGGATATTATCGCCACTGCCAAATAAGTCATTTTCTCTCTCTGAATCAGTGATAATTTTGGCAACTTCTTATGCAGAAAACTGATCTTATCTTTTCATTGGTGTTACTATTTTAAACTGAAATGATGTCATTTCCATTAACAGATTCACTCCTCCATTGATAGATGATTCGGAATTCCTAAAGGGCATTCCCCAATGTTTGAATTAATGATGTCCAATGCTACTGACCAGCCATCTATCAAGTGTCACAAAAAATATATTAGATCAGTGACCACTGACTTTGGCAATCAGTGGGATGTGATCATCAATTGGAGAACAGACTTTGGCAGGGAAAAAGTTAAAATCTTATTTCTAACTCTCCAATTGCCACATCACTTTTTCATACTAGGTCACTTGAGGTTCACAAGTATTTGTCGAACTTGCTTTATATTTAGTCAACATGTAATGGTTGGAGTGGTATGATTTTGTTGTCATTAAGGGCTATGTTAATGATAAAGGCACCCTGATACAGATTTTAAAGGAAATAGGGTGTAAATCCATCCTAGGTGCTATACAGGGGGTTACAGAGTAAATTACTTTAATCATTGCACAGTATGAAATAAAAAATTTTGAATTTACATTGAAAGTGTAGTATGATTGTTGACCATAACCTGTTCTGAGAGTTACCTTTGAAGTTTTGGCAACATTGATGAGTTAGGTTTTCATTCAATTTGAAAAAGGGTTAGGACACTTTTGGCTCAATCTTTAGCCAAAATAAGCTGCTGTTTGGTATGGTCAACTTATTTAACTCATAATAAAGAAAAACCATCAAATTTTACAAACAGTGGCATAAGTAAAGTCTTGAGATAGTTTTATAGTGTCAGTTTTAATTTAAATGAATATGTAGTGTGCATCTGATTAACTAGCAATTAATTTATGGAAATATTTTGAAGTATAAGAAAAGCTTGTCAGATTTTGGAATAGCCCATCAGGTAAAAATGGAAGATTGGATTACCTGATTTTGTGAAATTTCTATAACACCTAATACACCCATGTTGTTGCATAAATGGGATGTTTTGATAATTTTTCATAATGTTTATTGCAAAATCAGTAGCAATAGTAAGACTGTTTAACTAACGTACATTAATGACAGAACCCTGATAAGAAAAGAAAGTTTGATATGACAATAAATTAAAATATTTAATATCTCACTGTTATTGAGTACTTTGTGTTTAACCTCTTTACATGGTAGTCTGTTTTAACCAAATCCATTCTTTGATAGAACTTTTGAATGTAATTGAGTGGAATATTATTTCCAATCTAACCCAAGGTTCCATAGTTCATTAATATTTGTTGGTGCCCTTTTGACTTTTCCTTGGCTCATATACCACCATATTTGCTCGGAAAGCCCACGTGACGATTTCGTACTGGCCAGCTCATCGCATTCAGAGTATCATTTGTTTCCTTACCTTACAAATACTGTTTTGCCAGGGAAAATGTACATTTTATAAATTCTTATCATGAAAGGATCATGAGAATAATTAATACTCTGGACTGTTGGAGACTAAGCAAGTGAGCATAATGTCAAATGGCAATTTGTTTCTGTAAGATGTTAATTACAGTAGATGTTTTTATCATTGTTTTTTAGTACTGTATGTTGATCGAGTATTTCTCAAGCTCTTTGCTTTGATGACTGTTTAGCAGACTGGTGTTTTTGGAGGGGTTATAAGTGATTGCATTTATCCACAAACTATTTGGGACTAATGGCATTTCCAGAGTTGCTTTACATCTTAACTTTGCTGTGTCCATTTACCAATCTAATTTGTTCTATTGTTTTTTTAATAAAGATACTGGGATTTCATTGGATGTATTTTATAACTTCTAGATCAGTGGTTCCTAACCTTTTTGGACTCGTGGACCTTTTTCTAATACTCAAAAGAGCTGCAACCCCCTCCCCCTGCTACACTTCCAAAATTGAAAAAAAAAACCAAAGAATAAATTTAGCAAAAATATCACATAAATAAGAGTTTTATTTGAATGTATTGACAGTTTTGAGAGAAATTCACCAGGAAAAAGCATTTTACACTCATTCTTCAACACATTTTTCTTGCTCAAAATTTAGTGACCTAATGTGATGCTTGTTGTTGCATCTGGGCAGCCAGCTTGGAAATTCGCGGCCATGTATTTGCCAAAGCCAACCCCATGTCATCCTCAAAATTGAGTCTGTTTTTTACCTTTGTTTTGATGTGAACAAGAGTTGAAAATCCAGTCTCACAGAGATAGGTGGAGGCAAATGGAAGCAGAACACGGAAGGCAATGTAAATGTTCCCTGAACTAAAAAGCAACAGAAACAATATATTGTATATTATATCAGAAAAAAGAATTTTAGTAGATTGAGTCAGTCCTACTGTGGTAACAATTCGAGTTCCGGCCTTTGTTGCCAGCGTGTATTGTCCATGTTTCTATGAGGTTGGCAGAGCAACAGGAAGCCGTGGAGGGCGGTGATGCAAGTGTGTTACCACAGAGGCCTGTGATGCAACTGGGAGTGCCTGCACCTTTGGCGCTCGGCCTCCCATCGGTGATAATACTGACGTATTGAACACAGGGTAGTTTATGTATACTTTTTTCCAGTAAAAAGAGTCTTATAAGCCGGCAAATACGGTACATATAAACAAAACAAATACATACTCATGAACAGATTCTTGACTCAGTCGTATGACAAATTGAAACTTCCAGGGTTCAATGACCCCCTCCCCCCCCAACAGAAAACACTTCGTGACCCTTTGGTTGGGAACCACTGTTCTAGATATTCTTTGGTTTGTAAATAGTCGATACTAAATTTTAATAAATGTTTTGGGTCATTGCCTTGCTCAAAAGTGAATCATTTGCAAACAAGGATGGACAAATGATGGTAATTTGGTTTTATAATTTCCTCCACCTTGTAGATATCCTTAAAGAGACTTTCTGTAAAAAAAATAAAAAATTCAGTACTGTATAACCTTTTCTCCATTACATTTCATAGCTGGCATTAAACAATTTTGTTTAAAGCATTTGCTTTGATGTCATTGAACATGGGTGATGTCAACAAGTAAATCTTGACAGAGAGTGTGGATATGGTGAGTAGCAGCCCATATTTGTTATGGTGGTATGTTGAAGGCACTTATTCACCTCACTGAACTTTACAATAATATTGGTTGGTGATCCATGAGTCGAGATCATCTTCGGTAATCTGTCATTGACTCTGGCTCTGCTCTGTATGGCCTATAACATGACCTAAGGTAAATGGAAAAATATTGTGGATCTCCTTGTTTTATCATGGTGATAGTGAACATTGGTTATCTTTCCACCTAGATGTCTAATACATATATAATCACATATGTACTATGAATGTTAAAATGAAGCATGCTAAATATAGCATTGCAGAAAATTTTATTCAGATACATTTGTTTGTGAGGTGACCAGTTATTATGACAAAGTACTGTATTTGGCTAATGGCATTGATTATCTCAATCTAGTTGCAGATAAAGGGATAGTATAGTTAAAAAATAAGACTTGATTATACTAAGGTATTATAGACTAAGTAGAACAATTAATATAAACAATATACCAGAATTTATCCCTCTTTTTTTTTGTCTGATAGAAGTTTATTCTTTATTTCTCTCAAATTCTGTTTTTAAAGAATTATTCTTTTTTAAAATCTTATTCAGAATCTGTTATTTCTCCCTAAATTGTAAAAAAACAAACAAAAAAACAACTGACATTTGCTATCAAAACCAAAACTAATAGTAGCAACCAGATTCTACATCCTCCCTCTTTTTTAAGGAGCCAAACTTTTTAGTGTTTTGGATATGTGAATATATTGTATTCAATTATGCTTTTATTCTATTTCAGCAATACAACAACAAAAAAAAAGGTTCCATTAATGCTGTATCTCATTGTTTCAAGTTACACTCGTGCTAGCCATAAATATTGTTTTCTCTTTCCACAATGGCAGAATTATATTTCATGGTGTTGTCAGTGAGAGAAGCTGTTCTTTCAGTTCAGCTCTCACCACAGAGCAGTCTTGCATTTGTTCTGATTTATTTTCTGAAATCGCAATTTTTCAAAAACTAATGGTGGTTGGCAGCACAACAGAGCCAAATGCCCAACAAAAAATAAAAAACGGGAGGGGATCAGGGAACGTTTCAAAAGCAATTCCGTACTTTACTGGGCAGTTATCTTTTTTCCTTTTTAAAAAACAAAAACAAAATGTTTTCAATCAATCTGAAGGAAATTAATTCAGTGGATCCTGCTAAGAGAGCATGTTCTTTAACTTAAATCTGTGCACCTAAATTGATTTGTAAAATCTAAAGAGAGCACCTGTTAGAAGATAAAGTGGAGTTTAATAAATGACATTTCTTATTCTTGCTACATTAAGTGTGATACAACTGTATTAACACCTAGGGGGGAAGACTGATGACATTTCTGTTGTTTTACAACATAATGTTTACTAACCTTTCAATTGTTTCTTTCCTGCTCTCACTTTCCTTTTAAAATAACATTCCAAACCACAGGACCTATACAGTGTATTATTATAATATACACTACTACCCAAAAGTTTGGAAGAAAACAAATATGGGAACACTTATTTCAAAAAAATAGTATAATCAACCTATTACATCTACATTTAAACATCCACTCCTGCATTATCGGCACTCATTCTTTTCAAATACAGCACCATATTTTCAAGAACATTCTATGGGACATTACTTAACGCTTCACTTATTTTGGCCTCTAACTCTTGCAGATCACCTGGTTCTACTGCATGCAATTCTCCATTGGCCTATTTCTGCAAGGAAATGTCTCATGTGATAACCTCCAGGCTTCTTGCAGTTGTTGGGCATTGCCTGCCAGTCCAACACTCAACTGTCTATCAACAGTCAACTACTGACCTATCTTTGATCACAAATGAAACAAAACACCACAAAAATGACAAAAAATTATCTTTAAAATGACATTAATGTAGTTTCTATTCCCATTAGAAAAAAAGGTTACACATTTAAATAGGGAGTGATTTTTCAATCACCCAGTAGGCATAGGAAAGTTAAAATGAAACCAAGCTGGTTACCATTATGTGGATGCTATTTCAGCCATGCTTTATGTGCATACCCATAGTATATACACACAGCATGCACTCACATGCACATCTGCCAATACAGTATATTATCTGGAAATTATTTTTTATATGTATAACTTGTGAATAGAGCAGCATGTTAGATATGCTCAAACCACAAAGAATTTTTGTGACTGAATGAGATTTGAGAAGATCTGAATCTTTAATTTGTATGTGACTAAAAGTTTGAGATGGTTGCTTAAACTTTATTGGCATCTTGATATTGATGCTTTCTTTTTCTGCTGCTGAGAACTTGTTAAATAATAAATCCTTAGATTTTAATAGTAAGGAGAGGGGAAATTAACTGTAAGATCTGATTGATATTAAATAGGATAAAATTAAAGCCTTTTGCCTTTATTGCTTTAAGAATTTAATCTGACCCTTTTGTTTGTGAAATGGCAAAACACTTTAATTTCTTTGGCATCATCAGTAAGCAATTGTCTTTTGCTGTTTTTTCAGTGGATCTAGTATCAAGAGTACATAATTAGGTAGAAGAAACAAAACTATGTTGTTAATTAAATAAGAAATAAGAGACATGCCCATGTGCAAAACTGTCTCTGCATCTCCAGGAGTGATTGATTTGTTATCAATAATGCAAATTAGCTTGCTATTAAAGGGTGAAATTAAAAGTCTAACAAATGAACATCATTCATGGTGGAATGGGCATCATGCAAGATGGGTTTTAATTTCCTGATGTCGATATGCAAGACTGGAGAAGATTTATTAAGTTTTGAAATTTGGTTACTTGAATGTGTCAGCTCGGAGTAGGAAGGGTTGTTATAGACAACTGTGAGAAGGTTTAGTTTTCATTAAAAGATAAATCTAAAATTTAGCTAAGAAAATACAACAAAATTTCTTAGCTTTCAATGTGGTATTTAAAGAAATTAGAAATGTAAACTGTACTTACTGTTTTCAATATAAAAAAAAAATGGTAGAATCAGATGTGTGTTTCCATGTAATCTCTATGGTTACATGGCAGGATACCATTAATCTGGCTGCTGCTTTTTTCATTGCTCACTTCTGTCGGATCGATCTTTTGCCAAAAGCTATCCCATAATTCTTTTGCTTAGCGATTACGGGTTTCTCTAGTTGCAAGTAGCAATTTACCATATTTATCTAAAACTACGTTTAATGGGCTTTTCTTTAAAAAAAGAACTTAAAAGAAAAAATTGATGTTAGACAAGGAGAAGATACAAAATTATTGCATTTTGCTTTCTCAAAATTTATAAAAGGATCATTAACCTTGTATTTTGTACGTGTGTTTACTGAAGAAAAAAGGCACTTCCTGCTTAATAGAAATCAGAATTAAGAGCATTTTGTATGTCCCACTGTTTGCTTGCCATTAATGCAAGATACCATGTGTATTCACACACAGGATGTGATTGGCCCCTTTCTGCATTTGCAGATTCATGTTTGTAAAGCTAATAAGTCTCCCTTTTGTTGTATGTGCAGTGACACGAATTGTTTTAACCATAAGAGGTGCATTTAATCTGAATTTAATGGAATCTGCAGCAAAATTCAATAGCTCAGGTGTTACAGTCAGAAAAGACTCCTCACCAAGATTGCCACACACAGACTATCCATATTTATTTGCAGTGGAAAAGTGTAATAAGTATACCATGGATATTATCCAAGATGTTCGGTCTGTGCTTGCAATATTTAATATGGGTCATTTATGAACTTTCTCCTGTCTGTGCCACTATGTTGAATAATATAAAAAACCAAATTCATGTAGCCAGTAAGGAGGCAGCCATTCATAGCATGGATAGAGCAACAAGACACAGAGGTCAGTTGAATGTGTTGATTCAGATATAGGAAACATAATTTGCTGGAAAGGAACAACTGAAGATAGCTGTAAGCAAGCCATTGTGTGTTGAGGGATGAGGAATCATCTCATGGTACTATCTATTAAAGTTCAGCATGTTGACAGGGAAGTACTTGAAGTTCTTCATATCTACTGGCAAGATCAAAGTCAAAACAACATCTGAATTCTCAGAAGAATTCACATAGTCAACAACACAAACAAGCAGCCAAACAGAATACAGTTGTTCCCCCCCGGTATTCGTGGGGGTTACGTTCCTAGAGCACCCGTGAAGAGTAAAAAATCCGCGAATATTGGACGTGGTCCATAAAAATGCCTATAAACATCAAAATATAACGTAAAATATAAGTAAATACATAATAATAATTTAATAAAAAATACAACACTCTGAGAAACACTCAGTGAAACACTCGAGATAGCTACACGCGGTAAACTGGGATGATGCTGGGCTGCTGGGCTGCTGCTGCCAGAGACAGCGCCTCGTGGGCAGCAGCCAATCAGCAGCAAGGAGAAATGAATAACGCTCTCGGATTGGCTACTTTCAAACCTTCAGCCAATAGCGTTTATTTTATATTGATATTTTGCTGAATTTACGTTAGTATTTATATTACAAAATTAGTAAATTATATTGTTATTAATAATTTAGCGTTAAAAAGCGTGAAAAAATATATATTGCCACGAAAAAAGCCTTTAAAAAATCGCATAAGATATTTGCGATTCTGCGAATATGCGGGGGTTTCCACGAACAATTATTAGTTAGGTTCTAAGGAAAATTCCGCGAATAACCGGGGCTGTGATTACGCGGTGGGTTTGACTGTAAATGATATGAGCTGGAGCAGCCTTTTTTGCACTGCTGACTGGTTTCCCATTGACAGTATCTTCACAGACCGGTCGTTATGTTCATTATAAGTAGTCTATATTTAAGTCTACTTAAATGTATGATATAGTAATATTTCTATTCCGTATACATAATAATTAAAGAATAAAGAATTAAAAAATACAAAACTTATAAAACACAGGCAGTTCTGCTATAACGCAATAGTTGCATTCTGGTAAAACCTCACATTATAGAAAATCAGGCAATAGAAAACACATGCATTATGTAGAAAATAGGGTTAGGTGCAGACCTCCAAAAATATTACTCATAATTGAAACAAGTATAGTACTTAGCATAACACAAAGGATACCCTAATGAAAATAAATGTTAAATTCCTATCTAATAATGAAGAAATAACGTAAATTAGACACTTACTTTGAGAAAAATGAAGATAACCTGATAAAGGAAGTTAATGGTTTGGGGGTTGCTGAATCACAAAGACGGGGGCTGAACGTCGGCATCATCATCTGCATCTTATTCAGGTGCGTTCGTTGGAGAAGGATTCGTTCAAAATGCTTTATGACACTCAGCTTCTCTTCAGGTGTTATTCTTTTACGATCACCAGGACATTTCTTAGAAGCACTCATGCTTATAGACTTTTCCATGTTTATGGGTTTTATAGATTCAATCTATAAGGATTTCCACTGGTTAACGGATGGTCTCTCCCTTCTGCTGATTGCTCACATGCAGGACTTTTATAGCAGCATCTCTAAGCAAGCTATTTTCACAATATACAACACAGCTTAGGGTGCCATGTTATTTGCACAAACACAACAATGAGCAACACAGAAAAATATGTGGAAACAACGAAAATTATGGAGTTCACCTCACAATGTTATTTGAATCAGGAGGGCGAATTAACTGAATGTGTGATGTCATGGATGCTCACATGCTGTGCAGTGCAGCGTGCAAAATTGAAAGTAAACTATGTTCGAGACTGAATCACATTATAGCCAATACATACATTTGAAAGTCCGCATTTTATAAATAGTGTTCCCTTATTCATCAGTCGCGTTATTGCCAATTCGCATTGTCGAAACATGCGTTATAGCAGAACTGGTTAGAAAAATGGTTCAGTGGATCATTGGGAGCCCTGGGCTTGTTTTCATGCAAAAAGCTGCTCCCGGCAGGGTGTGCTGGGAGACAGTGACACCCGAAGTGTGTTCCTCGTGTCCAGTCTGTTCCGTAATTTCGTCTTTGTTGCAGTCATTGAAGAAAACCCCGCTTCACACAGATAAGACATTGGAAATGGAAGCAATGTTTTCAAGGCTTTCGTAGCTATCTCAGGATATTCAGTCTTGATTTTTATCCAGAAGACCAGCAGAGATGAAGTTGCCTCAAACATACTTTTAAGCCCACCATCATTTGCAAGCTCAAGGAGCTGATTTTCCCTCACTGACATGGACGATGCATCGGGGACATTCACAAATGGGTCACGGATCCATTCCTTTGCAGTTCTTGGGTCTTTTGTGGTTTGGAAGTAATGCTTGAATTCCGTCAACAGCAAAGTTAAGTGATTGTGCAACAGTTGGGAGAAGGTCACATCCACCTAAGTCTCTTCCAAAATCCCTGCTAATGTTGGGAACATGTCAAATGCACCCCTGCCCACTCGCTGGCCCAACAGTTTCAGTTTGGCTTTGAATGCAAACACTTTATCTGCCAACTGAAAGACAGTTGTCATTCTCTCCTGAAGTGACAAATTGAGTTCGTTGAGCAAGTTGAATATATCACATAGGTAAGCGAGTTTTGTGATCCACTTTTTGTCACTGAAGTGTGTTGCCAGTGGTGACTTTTTTCCTGAAAGAAACTTCTGCAGTGGCTCTCGTAACTCAAACACCCTGGCCAGGGATTTCCCCCTTGATAGCCACCTAACTTCTTGTGTAAGAGAGGATGTTTGTACTTTGCACCCATTTCATCACACAGATGCGAGTTAAGTGCCTTTGATTTGATGTAATTGATAACTTTAATAACACCATTTAATATACTGTTAAGTTCAGGGGACATTTTTCAGCTGGCCAGCATTTCTCTGTGTATGACACAGTGCGTGGACTCACATTCAGCCGCAACTTCTTTCAACAGGTAGTGAAACCAGACAGCTGCCTGGTCATGGCTGCAGCCCCACCAGTACACATTCCAACACAGAATTACCAATCTAATTTGCCTGATGTGTAGTCATTCAAAGACTTGAATAATTCTGCCCCTGTTGTGTTAATTGGCAGTGACAGTGCACACAACATATCCTCATGCACATCATCTTGAAATAAATATCGCACATAAACATTATTGCTTTGTTATCGAAATTGGTAGACTCGTCGACCTGTATTGCATACCATGGTGACTCATTAAGCCTCTCCAACAGTCGTCCCTTGATGTCCTCTGCTATTTCATCAATTCTCCTAGTAACAGTGGTAGCCAAAAGAGGAACGTGCTATCTTGTTAGCTACAGCTTCTCCCAATAATTCACGGCAAATGTCCATAGTAGCAGGTAGAATCAACTCTTCACCAATAGTAAAAGACTTCTTACTTTTAGCCATACGGTTAGCCACTAAAAACAATGCTCTCAGTGCAGCCACATTTATAGATGTAGTGGCTTTCCACACTCACCTTTGTCCCTCCTGCTCATGTTTCTTTTGCTCAAAAACTCAACAGGTTTGTCTTTATGAACAGGGCACTTGGACTTTATGTGCTGAAGATGTTTTGAGGGCTTCATTGCACTGTTAGATAGCTTCTCTCCACATATCACACACAGGGGGCATGGAGCCTGTGAATCACCCGTCACCATAAAGCCATATCTTAAATACAACTTGTCATATTTCCTGTTGAACGAGGGCCTCATTTTTTTTTTACAGCTTCAGGCGCAGGTTCTGTACTTATCTTCTTTAGGCCTTTTATTTCCAATTCCGTTTCCGAAAAAGCTCTCAAGTGATTTTTGTTCATCCATGTTAGCTATCTGTAAATTAAGATGCTTACTGTGTTGTAAATTGAGTCGGTACACTTGAAGGTTCGATAATCGAGAAATTATAAGATTGAATTAAATTTCTAATCTTATACAAAGTTTTAAAATCTCATATGATTATAATCAGTAAAATCACTAATAATTACAATAATCACTAGGGTGACCAGAAGTTGCGCTAAAAAAACGCCAAAAATTTTAAATATCAATTGAGAAGAAAGATGTGCTTAAGAAGATGGAAGAGGGTTAGAAGATTAATCAGCACACATTTTATTTGGGTAATTAGAAACTGTTTTGTGAGGCTATCTGTATGGGAAAATATGCAATAAAATATATAAGAATATGGAAAAGATTATATTATGAAAGCAATTAAAAATTCTTTTAAAAGAATTTCGTGTCAGAAGAATTGGTTCTGTATGTTGCCGCTGCCTGGTGAGCACGCAGTCTGACGGAGCGGGTGGCCAGGCTGTTGTCTCGAGCCAGGAAAGAGAGAGAAGAGACCAGTACCAGCTATTTATACCAATCCGCCATAAGTGTGTGTGTGTGGAGAGCCGACCGGATGCACCACAACCATTTCACATTTTTTAACACTTGCTTTCCTTTTTCCCTTTTCGATATTTTAAAACATAAAATATTTTTCGCCGTGGAACGGTGGTTGGGGACCACTGAGATAGTATAAAGCTGGATGATTCTGAACTGATAGACATCAAGTGCTATGTTGGTGTATATCATTTATGATGATATTTTACTTTTGCAGGGCAAACTCACAAATTTCATTTGCATTTTATGTATATTTTATGGCCTTGAAATGAACAAAACTTTTAAAGTTTTAGTAGAAGGTTGAAATTTTCAGGACAACTAAAGTAGGCCGTAGGCCTTAAAATTTGCTGGAATCAAGATTGTAGAGTATATATTTTGTTTTAGATGCTTTCAAACCATTATGTATATTACACTGTTTAATATCTGCGTACCTGAATTAGCATGTTTCCATTTCCTTTCATCTTAGTTGTATCTAGAAAATCCGATGGTAAATAATGCAAGGTACCTGGAAAGAAAATAAAGTTTGCGCCTCTTATTATTGCTGATTGCTAAGTTTTAGTGGGTCCACACCTGTGAGTAAATGACCTTTGAACATGGTGCCCATCTTGGATCATGTGACCGCTTAAATGTACACCAGAATCTCACTACAAATAGGTCCTGTATATTTGGCAAATATAAAGCCTAAAAATGAATATGTTTATGTTTTAGCATTTGGGTAGTAAGAGAATGAAATAGTGACAGTTTAAAAAAAATTAGACAGTTGTTTTGGAACAGTTCTCATTTAAATTTTCAGCATTGAAAAAAAAATACATTTATTCATTAATTTCTGCTTAATGTAATTGATAATTTGCAAAATAAGCCCATTAATATTTTCTGTCATTTGTGTTTATTCCATGTGCATAGCTAAGGAATTATGCTGAGGTCTTTTGATTAATTAGAATGGATGATCAGCATGGAATTATGATTATTAAATAATAAACAGCACCTGATTATTTTAAAAAATCCTCTCTATTTTATGAAAATAAAAACAACTTTGAAATAAAATTAGAAGAAGATGCTAGACAACAATCTGTTGTCTTATAAAGTTGCCGTTGAAATCTGATACCTGTTTTTATGGGTTTTGTAATTTGTCTTTGGAACTAAAGTAATTTTTTTTTAAAAAAAGTTGTCTGACAGTAACAATAGAGTGATTTCTAATCATTTGGCTTGGATGAAGTAATCATCAGTGATGAAATCAGAATGTGTATTGGTGCCCCTAACCTCTACTGCTGTTGGTAGATTTTTGAGAGTTAACTGATCGGGTTCCACATTAAGATAGCCTGGCAGGGTGGGCAGATCAGAAGTACCTGGTGTGCTCCAACTTTGGCTGCCTTAAACAATCTAGCAAAAAACCCTACTGGAAACATTACTTTTAGATGTGAGTAGAAAAAAACAAACAAGGTATCAGCGGTATAGTAGATCAGTTCAAGAAAATGCACCTTCTATTTTTGAAAAGAGAATCATTCCACTATTTGCATTTTATTTCGCGTTTGTGTTACATGGAATAAAATGATGTTGTTGATGATGATGATTGACAGCCAAAACTGAAAGCAGGTTTTTGTAAAAACAAAAAAAAAAGAAGAGCACTACAACATTTTAAGAGCCTACTGATTTTTTTTGTAAATAAACATCAAGATTATTTGTTAAGTTGGTGTTGACAAATAATGCATTTCAGATAATTAGATTTGTGACTGGATAATCAAGTTGAATGTTTGATCTCACATTTTTGTGGCATTGTTGTATAATTATTGGTTTGAGCAAGTAAATTAAAACCAGGAAGTCAAACCTCAACCAGAGTGGAATTAAACCAATTAAAAAATGATTGATCTAATTCTTGAAGGATTATTTCATGGTGTTTGTGTGATGATAGTATTAGGAAGAAAGTGTCAAGTGTTGCCAGTGACATTTGCCAGTCCATCAAAGAAAAAAGTGAAAGGTCATTGTCTTTCTTTTAACATTGACTGTGCAACACGTTTGGATTGCTTTGTTTTTGGTGTTAATATCTTGTTTGTGAAAGACGGAGAGACTGTAGTGTGTACCATAGAGAGATGTTAGAGAAAGACATACATCCGAGGAACATGCTTGTGGAAGTGTATACACATTATGAGGCGCAGGAAATATACAGCATAACAACGAAAACACAACAAAGTGTGCCTGTCCAACATATAAATGGTGGTGATGATCAGGGAAATTAAGAAAACTTGGACACTGGGGAAGAATTATTTGATGTTGATGCAGAAGAGGTTGGTCACAAAAAAAAAAAAAAAAAAAAAACAGATTCAGGTGATATGCATGGACTGGAACAAATTGATACTGGTGCTGCAGTAACAAGTGTCCATTGCTCAGCCCAAACTCTTCAGCTAGCAGATTATGATGCCCTTAAAGATCAAAGTATAGCTCATACAGTGGCTAAAGCTTGTTCCATCTTCAAAAAATTGAAACAAGAGACCTGTGTTAGACTACTCCTTGACAGGGTGCTCAAGTTGAAGGAATTCTATCAGTTTATGGCAGCTTCAAATTATCAGTTTCATATCACAGATGCCAAGTGGAACATGATTTTAAAAAATAGCCACTTCTTTAAAACCAGCAGATGTAGCAACAAGACAGCTCTAGTCATAATGGCAAACGATGGGTAACTTTTATGGCATTTGGCTGAAATGTAGGTCTAAGACCTCAAAAGTGTGAACACTTTTCTCAGAGGACTTGTTGAATTCACTGAAAGGAAAAAAACTTCTGCCCGAAAATAAGTCTTTTCTTGCTGCAGTCTTTCTTGATTCAAGGTACTAGCTGTTGTTATCAGAAGAAAAATGCAAGGTTAAAGCTGACCTTACCACGCTGTGCAGCAGCAGAAACCAACCATCAAAACAAAGCAGGTAGGGAGGGTAATAAATCCAAAGGATGAAGATGACAAACCTGAGCTGCTTCTGCAGGAAAGAGGATCTAGTAAAATAAGAGAGTCATTTTGTTTTGAGTTTATGTCAAAGAATAAAATTGGTGCAATTCTAGATATTTTTACTCAAGAACTTCAACTAAGCAAAAATGAAAAGTCACACTAGCTGTTCCATCAACACAAGTTGAATAAGCTTTCTGATCTCAAGTTCATGCTATTGCCACAAAGAACAAACACGACAGAGGAGACTCTGGAGACATGCTGATCTGTTGCAACAATATTTTTAAAGGACAAGTGTGGTTTTGTTTTCTTGGTTATGTTTACTGTTTTGTAAAAAGTTATTAATTTATACTGGAATAAAAATTTCACAGTTTGGCACAGTATCAATTTAATTATTTTGTTTGCTGACATATTGCTTAACAATAGTAAAATGGTTACGGACTGTATATGTGAACCAGTTCTTTCTGAATTGAAACTGAAGCAAAGTGGACGATCTCATAATATGGTTCAACTCCGTGATTAAAACTATTTACATTTGGTGGCAAACAGAGATATAAGTACTGAAACATTGAGCAGTTGATTTTTTAGTATATATCACAGACCTAAGTTACATCCCACAAAATAACTCAGTGCAAAAACATACTAAAACGATATCTAGCTCCATCAGTGGGTCTGCTAAAAAAAAATTATAATAGTAACTTTTTTAGCTATGAAATGAATTTTAATATATTTCGCAGTGAAACTTTTAATAAATTCAATTTCACGTGTCAGATCGAAATTTTGTGAAATATGCATAAAAACCAGTTTTTACTGTAATATTTTGACAACTTATTTGAATTTCAGACATAGCAGAGAGGTTTTGTTTGATTTGCCTGTGTAAGCTGATCATGTTGGTTAGGATGGCAGTAATTTGCCATGCATTCAAGAAAATGCCAATCTTGAAATATCACTTCATTAAAAAAAAGGACAAAGAAGGAATCTCACACCTTTAACTTCGCATCCTTTTCTACTACTATTTATTAATTATTTTTTTTTTAAAATTCTTGCTCTTATTCCTGATGTACGTCCCAAAACAGCCTTTCTCCTGTTGCTAAGGTAGCAAATTATGTATTAATACAAGTTTATCTAGTTACATGCATTAAGTTGGAAACATGTTGCTGTATAATGTTAATTAAGAAAATAATCATCCCTGCACTGCAGTGATACAAAAGACTAAACTAAACACAGACTTGACTTTCTATTTGGTCATCATAATTTCCATATATTGTAGTTGATACAACTAAAATATGTGTCATGAACTCTGGTAGTTTTTCTGGCAAACATTTTACAGCTAAGAGCTTATGAAAGCTAAATGGTATGTCAGCTTCTGTACTGTTGCATTGTGGGGAAAGTTTTCTTTATTATTAGTAAATAGAAACTTGCAAAGTAAATATCTTCATAAAAACAGTGAATCATTATTCTACATTTTGTTTTGCTTATTTTTCTCTCTCGTTTTGTCAACAGTATGATGTAAATCAGATTAATTTTCTCGTCAGTAATTAAAAAATGTATAAAACTGCAAGCTTTCAATAATTTTTATTTATGTATATAGCAATGGTCATATATGAATATCATATCAGCTACCCAAAAGCACATGCAGTGATAGTCAGATCTCTAGTGTTTATTAGTTTGACTTATTGACTAAATGTTTGTTTTTATGACTTATTGTGATTTCATTTGATTTTGTTACAGTTTTATATCATTTTGGTTAGGGGAAAAAAAAGGATTAATCATACAAAGGTCATTAGCCAGATTCTCTGACTCTCTTCAAAAGGGCCAGTGATACATAAGGCTTCTTTGATTTATTCTCAGCAACACACAAATGCTGTTTTTGGCTGCTATAGGTAAACAACACCTACTGTTTTTAGTTATAGTGCATTTTTGTTTTTGTTTTTGTATCCCATAATTCAGTAATTTTTGTGTTACGTATAAAATTGATGTATTTCATAGATATTATATCTGTTTTCTTAATTTCTCATGGTCACCTCAGAAATTAATTGGCTATGACATCCTTAAAATGTGTGAAATTAAAAGAATTATTGGTGCATGAACATGGTTTCCTTCCTTTGAATTTTTGTAAATATTGCTACTTTCAATGATTACAACATTATTACTGTTTTGAATTTTGAAATATTGCTCGCGATGAATGCATCTGTTTAAGATGAGACTGGTATACTGTATTGTTTTGGCCATGTTTTGTCCACTTGTCTAGGCTTTTGGCTATCTGATGATAGTTTGCCACCACCTAAGGAGAGATCATTGCTTCCTCTGCTCTCTTATTCCAAGAACCCTCTGGTTTTAAGACAGATTGCTAAAAGCTAATTTGACATGGCTTAAAGCCATTGAGCAGAGAGAATATTGGACTTGGGAAAAAATGCTGATGTCAGAAATGTCATCCATCACCTATTTGGCTTTGTGGAAAATCAGAAGCAGTGATTTCCTTTGAAATCTTTTTACCAAAGGCAACATGTTACAGTAACAAATTTGAACTGCTAATGTGACTCTGTTGCCTTAACAGTAATTATCCGATGCTAATATTGAGGAGAAGGAAACAAAAGTGAAATGTAAAATAAAAGAAAAATAAAGGGGGATTGATTAAAAACAAAGGATGAATTTTGCTATCAAGTGAGTCCGTGCATGGAGGATATAGGATATAGATGATAAAGGAAGATATTCCCAATTTTAACACCTGAAGGGTTGTGCATGTAGTTCAGAGCACACTTTTCTAAACACACACACACACACACACACACACACACACACACACACAGAGAGAGAGAGATTATTAACTTTTCACAAATTTCTTAAACTTTTTGAATGCTGGTCTTTGTCAGAAAAATTTTTTAAAAAAGATTTAGAAAGAAAATGATTTGACTCATTGTGTTGGCGAAAATCTTTGATGGTAAATCATTATTCAGTCAATTTAAACCACTATTGACATTAGTTCGTTTGCTGGAGGAAGAAGAAGTCCTAACGACGACATTGAAATGAAAGTCTTTGTTTGGTAACCAGTATCCACAGTAGGAAATGAGTTCAGAACGGAGCGTAATCAATACCTTGGCGAAAAAAAAAGTGTGTCCAGGCACAATCTTTTTCACAGGTCCACTGGCATTGACAGAACCTTTCAGGCCATAACAAAAAAATTAGATGGGATTTTCTTGGATAAGGGGGAATATCTCCAGATGAAAGTATTCAGTTAATTTCAATTAACGCTTCTTTTTTTTTTTTTTTTAGGTTTATTCCATTATTTATTAAAGAGTGGAGTTCATTACTCGCTACTGGAACAACAATAAACCAAACATACTACTTCCTCTCCACATTAATCCTTGATAAAACATTAAATTTGGACAAATTGCATCTGTTGCTCCCACCCCACTTTGTTGTTGTACACCAGCTTCTATGTAATGAAGAAACAACCCTGGTGAAGGAGTGTAGTGCTGTGATTATTCACTGGAAATCATTGACTATACTGTGCCATTGGCACTTCTGACTTTACCAACAAAATCCCTACAAGAAGGCTTCATTTTTAGATGCAGGAGAAATTTGGAGCTTTGGATACCCACCATAGCTGCTGGTGAAATTATGCTTGTGGGTGCACAAAACTAAATTATTCCCGGTGGGAATTGAATTCTCATCCTTGACCTTTAGCAGTGCACTAACTATTAAACTACTGCATTGCCCAAGCCATTTTCTGACTATAATTTTAGCTTAGTTTTCACCTCCTGTCTGTTGTTTATTTGTTTTAGGCATATTTCATAGGATATATTTAGTAAAAATGTTTGGAAATTTGTTAAGATACATTCAGGTTATGTAGAATTTATAAAAGGAAAAAGATAGCACAAAAAAAAAAAAAAAACAATCTGCAACCTTACCTTCTCTAGCAAATATGGTAAATCACCTGGACAACCAAGATAAATTAAAAAGTAAAAAAAAGGGTAAGGGGGAAGTAACTCTGACACATTGTTGGTAACCACATAAAATATTTCAGAAAAGGTTTGTACATTAGAAAAAAATCTTGTCAGGAGTTAGATTATTAACTCACATCTTTGAAGATTTTATTTTCTAATCTGTCTAAAATTCAAAGAAATTTTTTTTTATTATTATAAAATTTTTGTAAACTTTTCTTAATCTGTTTGTCATCAAAAAAAATTGGAAGTAAAAAAGATAGTAATGAATTTGGTTTGCATGCTTGGTATTTACTATTGTACTGTGTGGATTCATAATTACAGAGTAAAATTTTCAAAATGAAATTCTCATATTGATATGATTTTTATAAAGGCAGATGTAATGCACACTTAAACAGGTTTTCTAATTCTTTTCTCAAATTGTGATTTTAAAAATTCTTTTGGTTTACTGCATTTTACAAGGGTGTTTCTTATTTTCCTCAGCAAACCTTGTCCTGACTTTCAAAGTTGAAGAATATCTCACAGCAGGGAGCCAAAGGGGGGAAAGTGTTGGCTATTAGATTTGGTGACCAAGCAAGTCACCTGGGTACAGTTGGGTTTTTTGTACACTGGCCAAGGCGCAAGCCAGTCAAGAGTTACTTGACAAAATTTTTTTCTTTATGTATGTGGAAAAACCTTACTAGAACTCTTCACTTTTAGATGCTAGAGGAAATTGGAGTTCTGTAGGAAACCCATGCAGCTGGCTGGCGAAGAGAAGTGAGAAGAACCCATGTTGGGAAGATATGCCAAGTCAAGCTGGTCCCTAGGAGGGTAGCTCTCAATATTTATGTGATGGAAATAAAGTAACCCAGTAACTTCAGTTTTATGCTAAAGGCAATTTGACTTTTAATGACCTGTTGTATCAGCATATTATTATTGCTCCTCCCTCGTAATTATAAATAAATAAAGGAAAATGCATTTACGTCAATACTTTTGCTCCTTAGATTTTATTTTTTGCATGGCACATGGCTGAGTTGTATTATGTGGCATATAGTCATGGCTTTCAGAGACTATTTCCATCAACCTGTTTTTATAAGCAGACCGAGATTAAAAGACTGCACTAAAATTGTTTTCTGATTTTATTTGAGGTAGGCACATAATCCACAAATGATGTCCTGGTTCTAGTATCCATTTTCAAAACAATAGCACACGTTTGACCCAGGTTTACAAGGTTAGAATAGCTGTCTTTTAATGGCTTTAGTTAGCTTTGGTAAGTATCCTGTAACGATTATTATACTATGCATGGTGCAAGAATGGAAAACACTGATATAAAAATTGAAGAAAACTCTTCTGATTAAAGATTTATTTGCATGGACTGGCTTCCACTTGTTACTGGTGTCTCTGTGGCTTATTCAGCAATGTTGTTATTGCCTTAGCTTGGCAGAGATCAATTACTTCATTTAAATGTATGTTCTTTTTCACAGACCATATACTGTATTTTAAGCCAGTCTGCTTGGTGACCATTGTCTAGTGGAAGACTGCTGGACTGCCACCTGAGTTTGAAACCCAGTTTGGACCCTAGCTCAGTTTGTCGTACTTCCCTGACATAATTTGTTCTTGTTCTTCACTATCCAGCACATACATTCTTTCCATAGTCCCCCCCCCCCCCACATACACACACCTTAATATAAAGAGTTCTAGTATGACTTTTTTGGTGTATGTGTTGGAGGTTCTTTGGGTAAATCTTAGTCAGCTGGCTCACATTTTGATCATTACTTTAGAATAGCTGCCAGCCATACCTAGGTAACTACTCACTTGGTCACCAAGGCTAATAACACACCCCTCACCCCACCTTTAGCTTTCTGCTGTGGGATGTCCTTAGACCTTGAAAGTCAGGCCAGTCTACTAAGCAACTAAAATGCATCTGAGACAATGCATCAATAATTATTGGTTATTAATTTGTAGGAAAATTTGGGTTAAATTTATGTTCCATTACTTAGGACCAGTAGTTGGGATTTCAGTTGTTTTGTTTTGAAAAATTTTTAAGGCCAAATATCTCTTGTATGTATGTATGTATTTAATTTTCAAGAATAAATCTTTATTTCAAATGCAAATAAATAATTCTCTAATATAATCTCTTACTTTCCATTGGAACCATTAAAACAAACTTCACAAAACAATCAAACAACAGGTATCTGTTGCACTCTTGTTCACTTTGTGAATATACTAAAATAATGGATTTTAATTAATTTAAGTTTGATTTTAAAAATAATATTTTAAAGAATCCCCCCTCCACCTCTTCTCAATTAATCACTTAAGTTACTGCTTTAGCATGTTGCAAATGGAAGTCTGCCTGATGGAGAAAGTGAAAGTTAATGAGTTGCAGGTGACAGAAAAAGTATTGCAAGCAGCTGTTACTAGTGCAAAGCTGCTTGACATTTCAAAATCAGCTTGTCAAGGTCTAGAAACCAATAGATTACTCACTCAAAATCCTGGTAAGAAAAAAATTAAAAATAGCACTTGTGTTTTTGTTTTTTCAAACACAGTGATTCTGAATGATGGATTCATGCAAATATGCCAGGTAGCCTTATAATTAAACAGGAGATGATGATAGTTTTAAAAAAGGAAAATCGTAGATTAAAATTTTTGTTTTTAAATAGGTGGCTTCAGAAAACGAAAGTAAATGCTACCATATTTGAGTTAAGAAGAGCGATGTGTTTAAAACAAATAGAAGAACACTGATGTTTAGAATTCCTGCTTGTTATGTTGCTGAAACTTGATCCAGGAAGTTTGTTTTTTTTAGAGTAAGCAGTAAAACATGTGTACCAGACATCTTCCTTTATCCCTGAAGCTCTGAGTAACTGGACAATCAAACCGACATTATCAGCAACCTGAGTATCATTGCCCAGCATGCAGTTTAAAGATGAAGCTTTTCTCACACTACTACAAACAATTATGGTAGCATCTTATTTGATACTGATTGCTGGATCAATAATACTGATGGTTGCTCCTCACAACCAAAGATGGCTGTGCACAACACCTGAATGCATGAGTTTGTCTGTGGTATAGGTAGATAGTGTCACCTGGTGTCAAAGAATATCCAAGAAGACCAGACAACCTATGACTTGCACTCCACAAATATCTGGAAAACCCTATCAGAACCCTATTTTTAACTGCAGTAGTGGTAACATTAGGTTTAACATGTGAAGGAAAGCAGTATGCAAATTAGGCCAGTATCACATCGATTGCTTTTCAAAATGTCAACTTAGCAACTGTTGCAAGTTAATAACATTTGTGTTTAACATAAAGCAATTATTACCTTCTAGATGAAAGGAGCTCGTCCATAGCACATCCTTTGTGGTGATTTCCTTTAGAACAGGAATAAGCATTAGTAGTATTTTTATTATAAAGATGACAAACAATTCTTGCTTGAAAAATATTTTACTAAAAATTTTAAAAAGTAAAAAAAAAAAAAAAAAGGGATAACAAATGTTTTTAAAAATTAACATTGTTTAACTTTTCCCTCTGC
Source organism: Nautilus pompilius (assembly GCA_018389105.1). NCBI lineage: Eukaryota > Metazoa > Mollusca > Cephalopoda > Nautilida > Nautilidae > Nautilus > Nautilus pompilius. The sequence goes on along the minus strand of JACATO010000065.1, from coordinate 411,024 downwards.
ACATATCTACTTACAACTATTTGCTAATCAAGTGAAGCAGCTGCCAATCATCAATAGCGAACAAAAATTAAACTATTTAATATTTACTATTTTTAATGCTTTTTATGTACGTGTATTATTTCTTTGATTTGGTAGTATTTCCCTTCTTTTTTATCTGAATTCATGGTGTTACCTATCTAGTATGTAAACATGATTGATCTGCAACCCCTCTCAGTAAATGGGACATCGATGTACATACATGTTGGCAAAAAGAGCCTTCAGGTTTTTGAATATTTCCTGCCTCTCTGGCTATGAATATATCTATGCACTGCACAATATCCCATACTTCATTGGCGTTTGTTGGATAACATACATTACACATACTTTTGCTTTTCATTTGCACTCTAGAGAAAAAATACAAATTGAAAAGTTTGCAGACTGGAGGATTAATCTTTAAGTTTGGAACATGGTATTCTCAAAAGATTTTCAAAATTATTTGGATTTTTCTTGGAATATTTTCTTTTGTTCCCCATCTGCATTAAAAAAAAAGAAAACAAAATAGCAAAACCTTTTATTTCCCTCTGATTTCAAAGCAACCCATTTTATTAATAAGTGGATTTGATCTTGGTAAAGATGACAACTTATTTTTATTGTGATGTCTGGGATCAATCAAAAGGATTACCATTAAGGAGATATTCATCTGGCTCTTTATGAGGACACGTACCAATTTTCATGTTTACGGAGTCTGTTATATTGAGTTTCAAAAAAAATTTTCAAAGTTTTAGTTTTGCAAAAAAATATCCTCATGTTTAACCATTTTCTGTTTTTATTCATTCATAGGTAGGAAATATCTAAAAAAAATCAGTATTTATTACAGTTGTATATTAGAAATTTAATTTATGCACATTATTACGAATTATATGGTGTTTGAAGTATTCCTCATTTTCTGGCTCCCATAAAATTCTTGTTTTTCATTCAAACGTCGTCATTTTGAATTACTGCAGTTTGAATCAAAATTAAATTTGACAGGGAAATTTTTAGTTTATAAGTTTTGAGTGTCAAATTTTGTGATTTGTGGAAATTTAAAAAAAAAAAATTCTTTAAAAAATAAACAGGTGAAAAACACATCTCATGACATTGCGTCTGTACAAGTGCTGTTTTCAGATCGAGATTTGCTCAGTTCTGTTGAATGGTTTGGGCGAAAACCGTGCTGGAAAGATTTCGCTCATTGGCAAGGTTACCAGGGGCAACCATGCAAATAAGTCGCAAGCCTAGCCGCATTTTTTCTGATTGGATATCAGGTATATCATAGAACTGTTCTAAGTTGTTTTGAAATGCTAGATACGGGTATGCCTTAGAAGAGAACAGAATTATTATACACAATAGTAGGCATTATGATTGTAAATTGAATAAAGGCACTATTATTGTGTGCAAAAAATAATATCACATGTTATGTTGATTTTTACCCCGTCCATATGATTTGTTGCAGCTCAGCTGGCTTGAATTACTTAACATTTTTTTGTAGCTAAATGTGGATATATTTGTTAGAAAAAAGACTTTTTAAAAGCCAAGTGGTACATTTTTAGTAGCAACTCGTGATTAATCATGATAGTGCTTGAAAATATTTGGCCATTTATTTGCTTAAATGTTTTGGAAGCCAACTCCACTCCAGCTGCAAATATCAAGATGCTCTTTGACAGTCTGTTCTTTCAGATGGAATCATCCCTGTGAAGTTTAGTGACATGTGGGCTTTGTCAGCTGCTGCTACCATCATTAATCTGGCAGCAGATTGTTTTTTTTTTTTCCCCCTTTCTTTACATATATCTAAAGCTGATTTCCATAATTTCATCATGCTTATACAAAAGTAAGTAGTGACTTTCCATATAAAAAAGTTGTTGGGTATAGTTTAGTCCTTCACCCCTGCATCCCACATTGGGAAGTTGATTTCTAGGTGCCTTACTACTGAAAATCTGCATCCAGAAAGAAGTTTCACATCTTTGTATGTTGTATTCTATTAGATGTTTGATAGCTTATAAGTTAAATAACCATGACAACTACTAATTCTGCTTTTCTCCCAGAAGTTCAGCAGACTTTGGTATTGATCGGCTGATGCTTCACTAATTACTGTCTGACTGACATCTAATTGGACCAAGAAATGAAGCTGACCTTTGCTAAGGTGATTGGATGTGCAGTAGATGACACTTGAGACTCAATACTGATGTATCTCAAATACTGGGCTTTTCCTCTGTGATTTACTTGCTATTTTTCATCTCCGTTGTGACCTTCCTGTATGTAGTTATATGCTTTTCACAGTCTGGAGGAGACACAATCTCCATGAAATTCCTGCTCGTGAATATTTAACTGAACATTTTGGTTATTTGGCATGCACTGCAGATCACATTATTTGTTTCTCTAAGTGTTTAATAGAGATGCCATGAATTTGAAGATTGGCTCTGCATAATTTATAGTCATGTTCTACTTTTTGGTGGATTCTTTTCTTTAGGCTTCACCTGGCCAGTACTGCATCAAGGACAGAATTTCACAATGCAATGAACATGCACTTTGTGATTTCAGAGCAGATCAAAGCCACTGTTTGAACAAGTTTTGTCAAGAAAGCCTTAACATGCATGGTGCTGTATTCTTAAAGCTACATAAAAAATGTGGCAGAACTTGTAATTGGAGTCAACAGCCATCCATCCAATATACTTCTTAATATGACTGAAGCAGCTCCTCATACAATTTGTACATCTGTCAAGTATATTTTAGAAATTTATTGTTTGCTTTATTTGAATTTTTTTAAAAGCTGCATAACTCAGCTTTAATGAAGTTAAATAATGTTGATAATTATAATTTTTAGTACTGAATTTTTTCAGAAATGTTAATCTTTCACAGGCTTGTTGATGTAAATTAATTTTGTTTATATGCTAATACTTTTAACGCATTGTTTTAAATCTCTCTCTTCCCTCTCCCTCTCCATCTCCCTCCATCTCCATCTCTCTCCCCTCCATATCTCTCTCTCTCTCTGTGGAAGTTTTACAAGGGTAATTCTTATGTAAAAAAAAATTATATTTTCCTTTTCTAGAAAATAATAATGATGATGATGATGAAAGACATTTTGGTGGGTACTTATTAAAATTTTTTTTCACTCTATCTGTGATTTTCTCTACATTACAAATGGAATTTTATGACATGGAATAAGTGAGAAAAAAAGAAAATGAAGTATACATTTTATTGTATTTCTCCCCCTTTAATTATCTGATGGGAAATGAACCATAATATAAATAAAATCAGCTGCTTTAGCTTTTCTATGTGAGCGGAACATGAGCAAAAGAATAAAGTTAGTACATCTGGCTCTCTCGGAGTAACTCTTGGATCAAATATCCTCTTAGCAGAGTTGTTAAGGAAGTTCAGTATTTATTGTTGTACTATTCCTTTGCCTGTTTTTATAGACCAGGGCACACAATAGAAAAGAAAAGAAAAAATCTAGAACAATATTGGCTGTGCATTACACCTTTAAAGGGAACTGGTGAGAGTTGTGGGTAGAACAGCCCACCAGGACAGACAGACAGACAGACAGAGACCCTCAGTCAGCCAGGCAGTTCCCCTGTAACTTTAGCCTTTGTGTCTGCTGGATCCCTGGAGTAATTGTCCCAGACTTTGGGGTTAGTTCTTCTCAGCTGTGTGTGCTTGCTGCCAGATTGGCTGCTTGGACTTAGGAGGAGGAGGGGGAAAGGGAAGCAAGCACACAGCCAAAACCACAAAGCAGGACATTGATTTAGTTGCAGCCACTACATCTTGCAGTCGGATGGTTCCTTCAGTAATTTGTTAAACGCAGTGCAGCTAGTACAGTGACTACTGGACACCCCAGGGTAGGGCCATCATGTCTTGGTAAGCTGCACCTACATTTCCTACTAAGTATTCATGTTAGAAAGAAACGGCATTGATTTGCCTGTCGCTCTTGACAGATCCAGAGTAAAAAAAAAGAAAGAAAGAATATGTGTTCATTATTATCTCAGATTCCAGCACAGTGAGTGACTAATGTCTTATGAAAAATCCTATCATTAATACATTTCTCTGTGCAGCCTCTGTTCTTTTTAAACTAAATTTTATTTTTAATGTTTACATCTCATTTAATTTCTAAATAAGTTTTATTCTTGTATTTTGAATATTTTCTTCATTTGTCTATATATTTTGCTTATTTGTTTTGGGAAAAAGAAATTATTATAGCTGTATAAATTTTCTAAAAATCTTGTTTTTCCTCAGCATCTGAATGATAAGATGAAGTTTTTTGTTTGTTTTTTTTTGCCACATTGTTCTCACCATCCAACACAAAATACAATACCCCAGCTACATATCAAAGAAATCGATCAATATTAATTTATTCAAAACAATAAAAAAATAATAATTGGAAACATTAATTTATTTTGTTATTAACAAATAAGCATTTGTGATGTATGTCCCATCCCCCACCAAAAAAGAGGAATATTTGTTATTTTAGGACTTGTTGTATTAATTGTGCTGTGATTCTCCTCTTTTCTCAGAGGGAAAAAAATGTCCAAGGTCATTTAGTTTTTGTTTGATATGACTTTGATGTTACTGTACATAATAATAGGAGTAAATAAACTGTAGTATACTGTAGGGCTACTACTGTATAATAATAAACAACGTGTACGATGATGGCTGACTTTAAAAAAATGCTTAAGTTTTGCACTGATTTGGTGTGAGACCTTTAGAATTGAACAACTCTTCATCTTCATCCGACATTTCTTTTCTTAGTTCACTTGCTGTATGAAGGTAAACACAACCAGAACTGACTGACTACAGCAAAAGGAATGGAGGCTGCATGTTAGTGGCAGCAATTTCCAAATCTTGAATATAAATGGTATCTGAACAGAAATCTTAAGAAAATTTGAATTACATCCCCTTATATGTGACGTAGAGTTAAATGTGACAAATCATAACTTGTATGTATGTGAATAATGTAGAAAATGTGGGATCAAAATTTGGTTTAATTTTGTTGATTTTAAGTGAGTTTTTTTTTTAAATTTAAAAAAAAACAACCTAGTGCAGTGATAAAAGTATCTATCATAGTGTAATATAAATACTTATATTTTACATTGCAAATGAGCTCGGCCTTCCAGAATTAAACAGGTGGCAAAGTAATAACAGAGAAATCATAGGTAACAAGCAGACAAACATTGAAGCTGATTTATTAAACAATACCAATTAACTCATCAATATTCTGTTACTGAAAAAATTAGACTATATTTTTTTTAAAAAAGATGTTAGAGTAATGTAGGATAAAAGACTGTTTTGTGAACGAGGGATTTTATGTATATCTTCAGTATCCACTGTATTTAAGATATGAATGAATGATTTCACATTCTATTAAGAAATGTTTTAAAAAAGAGAAGAATTAAAAAAAAAAAAAAACTTGAGAATTTTGACTGTGACACCTGTAAGATAATTCAGAACAGAATCAGAATTTGTCTACATTTGGTTCTCTCCCCCAACCAGGTTTGTTTCTTAGAAATAATTGTCCAGTTGTTCAGTTTTTTTGTTGTTTGATGATCAAAGCATTTTGCCACAAGTGCAAATGATTTTTTTTTTTAAAAAAATGCTTGTATTTTTTATTGTTGGTGTTACTTTTATTAATATTATAGAGATTTATATTTGTAATGTGCAATAGCTGGACAGTGCTTTCTAAGTTAACATTTTCACCTTGTAATGGCAGTGGAATTACACCTGTGTGCACTCACTAGCCCAGCCAGTAAATAAATCTGGAAGCTCCCACTTTATGTAAATAGATCCTCAAAATAAAGGTACTGTACTGTACTTGATTTGTTTGCTTATATTCTAAGGTTAATCCAGGGCTTAATTATAATACTAAAGTCTAAAGACCCATATAAATGACAACAAACTGATGCCATTTTTTAATAAAAATATATCATCCATATTCAGGTGACTGATTGTAAGTAGAAACTATTGTATTATGCCCCAGTTTTGACTGAAATGCTATCCTGTGCTATCACGAAATATTAATGTTTGTCAAAAGATTTACTGTTTCTTTCTTTTTTTTTCTTAACTCTTTGTACACCACATCAGTTTCTTTACCTTACTTAGACTACCTGGGCCAGCTAGAAGCTCTACTTAGCTGGAGTACTTGTGTTGAGCTGGCTACATCTTTAGTCGACACAATAATAATGCAGAACAAGTGATGTTAGAGCAATATAGATTTATTAAAATGAGTTATTATATTAATAAGGAAACTACCATGTGTCACAGCCTCTTAGGGCTCAACTTGTGCTCAGATTTGAAAGGTGGTAGGGGGCAAACGTACTTCTCCCAGATGCTGTACAGAGGGTTAATTTTAATTGCATTGAAATTACCATCACATTAGAGAATTTTCTTTTAAATGAAAAAAAAAAATATATATATATATATGGATAATACACATTATTAAATTTTGTTTTATTTTTAGCAAATACTTTTGATTAAAAAAGTGATGTTTAATTTACTCCATACCAGAAATGAGTTTCTCAAAGCTTTCATTTACTTAAGGAAAGAACCATGGTGTAAGGATATCATCTGTGTGTATAACTGAACCTGCTGCTAGTCGCAAAAAAAAAAAAACAAAAAAAAACAAACAAGTGACATGATAACTTCAGATGTGATCATTAAATCACTTAGAGAGATAGAAAGAGCAATAGAGACGGAGAGACAGATATGACCAGACTGTCTTGTATTTGCTAAAAGTCATCAAGATATTTTACCACAGAACAGTCACGGCGTGACTTCGTGTCTTTTATGCCCCGAATTGATAATGCAGTCTCCACTGCATCTTTCTGTCACCCCCCCCCCTTTTAAGCATCAGTTTCATTTCATTATTGTACAATGGTATGCTGACTCCTCCATTGCTCAATGGTTTGTATTTCTATGCTAGGATTACCCTTTCAAGAAACCAATTTTCTGGATCTCCATTTTATAAAACCTTTCAATAGTAGATGTATTATTTTACAGAAAGCATGAAAAGATAAATGGTAGCAATGTTTCTAAAAACTAAGAAAAGAGAAAAAGTTTAGAAAAGAACCAATCTCTTTCTGCCAGTCATGCCCACATCTGAAGATAGGACATTTTTCATAAACTTAACTATTATTCCCCATCAGTACCAGTAAAACTTTTAATATTATGTAATAATTCTAATAATAAAGCAAACTCTTCATATGACATGCACATAAAAATAAATATTGCTTGTTTAAAAAGTTTACTAGGTACAAAAGCATTGGTGCACATTCATTAATGAACAGTATGTTATCAGATGATGGAATGGTTGCACTATGGTCTGGGCAGATAGATGCCATTGTTCTGCCATTCCCTGAGCACCCAAAGAAAGCAGAAAGCTTTGTTATAGGACCAAGAATATTAAGCCAGCCATAGAGAGGAGTTGAGTGATGCAAATGTGTCTGATATATGCTGACCTGCCTACTTAATGGAGGAGGTACTAAATCTGAGGCTGAGGAGAGGTTTTCTAAACATTACCAGCACAATGCAAATTTAAATTTAAATAAGTTTTCTTTTTTAAAGATTCATATTTAGACTTGTTTCATTTCTCAAAATGATTTCTCCTAAATCTTTGCCGCCTCATCATCTTGAGAATATTTGTGCTTGATAAACAATGTTGTCTAGAGGTCTGCCTTCTCTTTCTTTTGTTTATTTTTAATTTAAGGGGAATGAAAATAAAAGAAGTAGCAACAGGAAATGTGTACTGACTTCATCAGTCTGTCTTAACCATGTAGATGTCGAAGGTTATAAGAATTCTTACAAGGGATTGATGAGGACGTCATGCTAGTGCACTGTTATTAACTTAGCAGTGATGAAATCCATATGGAGCAACACCGTATCCATCTTGCCTCTGGTAAATCACCAACCAGAAAACATTTCATGACAACTTATTAGTTGTTGTAAGTGATGGGTAATTCTTGTGGAAACCTTGCTCTGTTGTCGTGTTAACAAAGTGGAGCAGTAAAGTAAATTTCTCTGGTTTCATATTTTGATATTTTTTTTTATGAAAAGCTACTGGATGGTGTATCTATCTCTTATCAGTGGATACTGTGCCCATGATGATTTTTGTTGTTCATTAGAAAGCATCTGTTAGGTTCGTGTATATTTAGAAATATCCAACAGTGCATTGCTTGCTTAGTGATCTCCTGATGTTTCAGAATTGGGTATTACTCTCAGGGTTCTCTCAAGGGATGGTGATTTAAAAAAAAAAAAAAAAGGTATCAAAGAAAGTATGTTATGTGAGCAGGGAGAGGCTGGTTCTCTTTCAGCTGTACAGTGCTTTGGTTGACCTGTGAAGGTTTACTCCGTGCTTACCCTCATGATGAGTGGACTTAAAATGAAGTTTCTACTGGTGAGAATAACTGCAGGATTTAGTAGTGAGATCTGAACCATCAACATCATTGATCAGACCTATTAAGACCGACTCTTTTAGTAATCATGCTATTTCATTGATGTATCAGAGTGTGAAAGATTTTCAGTTGTTTCGTTGTATCTCTGCTATTCTCTTGCTTCTTTGCAATATCAACACCAGAATGTTTCCAGAAGGTGCATACTGACATTGTTCATATCAGTGTATGTGATTCTTCTTTGAAATTAAAGCTGGGGTCCAAGGCAAAGACGGAGAGTCTACAGATGATATTTGTGCTTACTATGCTTTTTGATGACCCCCCCCCCCCACAATTTCTCATCAGGTAGACCAAAGCTGGTGACTTATGAAAAATGGGGTGAATAATGAAACCATTTATTTTATGTGGACTGTCACTATCTAATTTGTTGGGTCCTACTTTAGCTGCATTTTCATATGGGCTGCTTTCTTTTGTCTTCTCAGCATCATATAATTTCCTCATTTGCCTGGGCTGCCATTAAGACCAGACACTAAACCCAGGAGTCTAACATGCCAGGGTCACCTGGTGTTCAGGGGTTAGCAGAATCTGAATACCTGCTGCTGTTAAATGATAGGAAGGTTTAAATATCCAAAAGAGTAACATCCAATTTGGTGAATGACTTGGTGGTACAGCTAGCTAAAGTATTGGCAAGGAAAAAATACAGATAGATCAAGACAAGTTCGGGCCTCGTGTGCAATAAACAAATTTAAGTAGAAATGGCTGCACTAAAAAATTTGCTGCAAATTAACATCACTGCACTCAGAAGCAGTTTTTTTTCATGATTGAACCTTGAAGACAGAAACAGGGAGCGAAATCTAAAATATAAGTTCATTAGTGAATCCTTATTAACCACTGCTTCCATCCTTCCCAGTCATTTCTCTTCTGTTAATATCCAATTATAGTGTGTCCAAACACATCAGTTCTTTAAAACTGTTTATAGTTTTTATTTATTTTATATTTTTAAAAATTTATTTTGGTTGTGAGTAGTTCTTACAACTTCACAGTTGTTTTATTATTGTCATTATTAAGTGTAATTATCTAATTTTTGAAAAAAAAAAATTTAAGAGACTTAGGTGATTTTATTTATTTAGAAAAGCAGGATGTTATTTCTGAAATCTGTTTTGCATCCATCATCAGCCTGTGCTCCAGTCTTTCTACCTGAAACCAGCATTAAGCTCTGAGAAGAATGAAAGAAAACAGGATTAGATGAAGGATATTTGATTTCTTGCAGGAAGATGTTAAAACTTGTTTCAGGATGTTTTCAGTGGTTGATTCTTTATCCTTTTAGGAAAGATGTTGAAAAACAGTAAATAATGAGAATAATAAGCTTAGCCAAACCGCTTTACTTATTTATGTACTTTTTTGTTTGTTTATTGTTGTTGAAGATCGATAAACTTTAATGCTACTTCATTATGAACACCAACTAGCTTATAGAAATGTGGAGGGGAGGGAAGAAGGTAAAAATTTTTGTTGTTTATTTGCTATGTAGTTATACATTTATTTTGGAAATTATAATTACCGCAAGGATAAGGAAGTGAGCTGTACATTATGAGTCTGTGTTACTGGTCTATGTCATGGGATATTATTAGGTTGCTAGGGATAAAGAAGTGGAAAAGAATGTTGAACAATGATGGTCAATAATGGAGATAGAATTTTTTTTTTGAGTTATCTCAGAATTTAGATAGATCATATGCTCAGATGGAAATTGAAAACATAACAAATTCTATTATCATAAAAAAATGCATGCATTCCTATAAATAAATGTAGACAGAAAGAGAGATATTTAAAAAAAAATAAAAGAAATGATACAAAGCAATTTTGTGTAAGTCTTTCTTTTTTTTTAAAATTTTAAGCCATGATGGCAGACTTCCCTGTGCTGAACTAGTCTCCAGGAAGGTCACGGCAGATTAGCTGTGTGTTTTGGCTCTATAATTTCCAGAATCAGCTGCATCTAAAAATTGCATTTTTCCATCAGATGTTTGAAATCACTGTCAGAGATTTAAAATAAGCTAAGCACTTCCAACATCATATTTCAGACATCAATTTGCCATCCGCTTCATCTTCCATCTTAATAAGAGCTTTAGAAGCTGCTGGCTGCAGAAGTGACTGGAATAGAATTCATACTTTTGATGTAGCAATTCTTGCAAATCTGATTCATTAATTCTCCATCAAACACCTGCTATTTATAATTAGTCAGTACCCAAATTTTGTTGTATCTTATCAGCGGAAATTTGTGGAACAAAATTCTTTGATTTTCTGGCTTTTCTACATTTGTTTTCTTTTATGTACATTTAAAAGCATTTGGAGTATAGTATTTAATAACATAGGTTTATTAACTAATTAATACTTGGCATATTCTTCTTTACATTGTCATCTTAAAGAGAAAATTATCTATATTTTTTCTAAAACATTTTTCTGTATTATTTTAAAGTAAATAAAAAAAATGCTACTGGTTTTTACCCCACATTTATTTTAGCTAGGAAAGTATTAGTAGAGATTTAAATAGTTGTTGTTTTAATCACATCTGCATAAACGGTATGTTGGAAATGTTTATAAAACTAACAAGTGAAAAAGATTGTTGGAAAAGAAGGCAAAAATTAAACAAGTTTCATGCCTAAAGCAGTGATCTGTGTTAATCAACTCCAAATTAGAAACAAATTGTGGTTTTAGCAGCATATGCAGAAAAAATAGATTTAAAACTTTTTCCTTATTAAAATATCCTACACCACATCTCATTTGAATACTCAAACATTTTTTGTTCCTTTTATTTATTCTATGTTTTTAATGGACATTAGAAATTTAGTAGATTAAAAAAAACTAATTCATATATATGTACATAAGAAATTAATTTTGTTGAAGTTGATGGCTAATAGCCATGCTTTAATTGAACATGCATAGTATATTTTATGTAAATACAAATACACACTGCATCTTTATTGGCATTATCCAGTATTTATCACTGGTGATGATGTATGATAAATAATCTCACTTTGGTGACAGATGCTTGAGAATGCAGCATTCCTTTACCCATACAGTAATTGACAAAGCAGTGGCAGGGGCAGCAGTCAAGAATTCAAACATGGTATCACGAAATTGATTTTCTTTTTGTGTAAAACCTCATACAACCCCCATAGATTCTTTACAGTTTTGACTCAAGCTGCTGCACTCACCAACAATTAGTTTCTAGGTGGCAAATGTAATAGACACAAGTTTAAACCACAGAGAATCAGTGATTGCATGAATCTGACATAAGAAAATTAGGGATGAAATATTAATTTCAAATATTACATTTTTTGGCTGGTACAATTTTTGCTGTTTTTCTCAAAGTGCATTGCTTATCTTAATTGATAGTGTTGCGTTTGTTACTTTTACTGGCAAAGTGAAAGAGTGTTTAAACCTTTCTTTTAAAATATTATCGTCATCAGTACTGACTAGACCAAAACTATGTTTATACAGTATATATTACAAACTACTATTCTCAGCCTAGGAATCAATGCAGATTTCCATCTCTGCTTTCCACAACACCTTACACACAAAATTAATTGGCTCTTTTAAACAAGATAGAATTCATGCTCGATAAAATTAGTTTTAAAGACGTCTCAGTAATGGTTGCGCACTTGTTTGTAGGATGGTAACTATGTATTTTTTTTGTTTTTATGGGTCTCCGTGTTGTTGGTGGTGATTAGTCATCGGTCTCAGTGTTCCGTACTGGCTCACTAAAGTATGTATGTTCTTTGTTTTGGGGTATTGAAGTTTCTCTCTCTTCTAATCAGAGTCCTTGTAGGTTCTAGTATTCTGAGTGCTGTCATGAGATAATTGTTGTCAGGGTAATTAGGGGTATGTAAAACAAAACAAAAAAAAAGAAGAGAGTATGACAACTACAAAAAATTATAGTCAGACACCAAACGGGTGGCATTAGTAGCAGCATTTATGGCTGGTTTTTGGGTGGCTAATGCCACACAAACAAGACATGAATACTTATTTAATGAATAATAAGCTGTGATTCTTGTACTATAGTAATTTTAATAACAGAAACAATGACTTACTGTGTTTGTTTGTTGTTGTTTTTTTGTTTTTTTTTTGTAATCATTAAATAATGAGAACAATCTCCAAAGTCCAGCATACTTGGTATTTGCTGGTGGTTCAAGTGCTTCAGAGAAAATCCAATATATTTGGTATCTTTGGTCCAAACTCACTGTTTCTGGAGCCTGGACTCTATTTCAGAATAACTATACCCTATTTTGGTATTTGAAGCAAAAGGTTAGGCCCACAAAATTCCAGAGATATTTCTTTTAATGGTCGGGGTCCTAATGACTTGCTGTCTTTTGAAAAATTTTGAAAATCGAAGGTGAGATGGACCTTGCAATGGTATCATTTATCCATGAGTCATTGGGTGGTAGAAAACCTGGGACTGGCAGCTTTTTGCTTGAATTTCTAAACTTGACACAAGCATTTAACTGTATGCAACCACATAGCTTAGAATTCTAGTTTAGTTTGGCGGTGGGTGGTTTTTGGTAACCACAATTTTGCAAGTATCAGAGATTCTATGACAGTAATTCAGCTTTAATTGTCCATGCACCCTGGAGGCAAGAAATGTGAAACCACAAGATAGAAGGAAAACATGAGCAGCTGTTAGCAAATCAGTAAAAACTGTCAAGTTGTTATTACAAATAATAACTTAGATTTCTATTTTTTAATTTTTTTTTTTAATTCTTAGCTTTTTTATTTTCTGAAAATTTGGCTATAAAATATCAAAAAGTAAACCGTTTTAATTATTCAGATTATCTTTAATTTTAGACTAAATGTAAAAATTGAGAAAATAGATGATGAGAAAAATATGGATTTTGCAGTACTTTGAATAATTTCTTAAAGTTAACAGTGATATATTTCCTGGCAGTAAAATACAGATTTGATAAGCTTCCGTCTTAGACTGACTTTAGATTTTAACATTGTGCTTAATACAGGGATAAGAAAGGAACAGTATAGTATTGTTGATAACTTATAACAAGCAATACATCACTTATCAAAAAGGACATCAGAGAAAGGGAGATGAAAAAAATGTGCTACAGAAAATGTTTTGCTACTCATTCTCTTTTGATTTCTACTAGAATAGTATTTAAAGAAACATTGAAGTCTACACAGTTTTAGCAGATTGGTTTCAGTACTAAAGTTCATTAATGCCATGTTATCAAACGCAAACAAGAAATAAATAAATATTCACATATCCGTTCTTTGGAGACTACTATCTTATGCTTTTGATAGGGGGGGGGATGCAGTGCACATGAAATACTTCGTGACCTCAGAACTTGTATGGATGTCATAACATCTTACTACTATGGATAATTATGATGTAACAGAGTTATTGTGCTCTTCTTGACAGGAGACCTTGTGTGTCACCAATACATCTTCCAAAAATAAAAAAAGTGTAAATTTAATGAAATTTTCTATAAATCAATGCCATAGGTAGATTATTACACAAAAATTCTTTAGTTTTGTAGTCCTACTGAATGTATTTGTGTTCCTTTAAGATATATTCACATGCAAGCATGCATAGTCATCATACATGCATATCTTGAAACAAACAAATGAACAGCCTTTGATATGTAAATGAATATGTCTTTTGGTGCATAATGAAATTAGTTTCAGTCTCTAACCTGATTGAAGCTCTTGTGCTAAAAAGCCTCTATACCGATGAAATCTTCTCTAGGAGATAGAGAACCAGTAGTGGGTGAATTAATGAATTTCTCTGAGAAATAGCTAAGGAGGAGAATATATTGACTACTCACTTGTCTAGGGCAAATATCCAGTGCTATGAGATTCTCCCAAAAAGAGCGCCTTTGCGCAGTGGACATTGATCACAGTTGCAGCCAGATAGCAAATATGTAGGTCTCCCTCAGCACAACCAGAGATGTCATCTTCAAAACATTGGGTACAATTTCAAATGTGTAAAACATCAAATAAACAGAATTGTATTTACAACTGAAGCCAAAGAATGTGCCCCTTGTAACACCACTAGATGTATAGTGTGTGTGACTGGAGGAAGATGCATACTTCTGAATCAAAGGTACCAAAGAGGTTCAAGAAAAAAGTCACTGATAATAATCCAGAACATTGGTTAATGTATATAGGGCTATAATGTACATGACAAATCACACACAAGATTAGGGCTAGGAACAATAAATCAAAGGAATTGGCTACAAAGCATACGTGATTAAAACAGAAATTCATTTATTTTGTTGAAAATATACATGTCTACTTTTTCAACTGTAAAAATGTTGGCCCATTAAATGTACATTAGGGTCTTTAATGTGTAGCTTACTTACTGATCCACAAAGCAGGGTAAAATATTAAGTGTTGGCACATGATAAAATGTCTAACCTGAGTCTCTTTTTTCTTCCATTAATTCAGTAGAATAAAGTGTTTAGTTTATTTTTAGTGCTACCTATATTGGCATCGTTTAATGCAAACAAGATGTAATAGGATAGAACAGTTTATACCAGATATCTTTGCTTATTAGCATTTGAAAACATTTTCTAATTACGTGCATGTGTTATGTGTGGTGTGTGTGTATACACATAAAATGTTGCAGCGAGCTTTGTTCTTCAGCTTTCAAGCACAGAGCTATTTCTGTTCACACATCTCCAGATAATTCTTTGATTAGTTGTTCAGTCGGCAGTTCAAAACTTATTTGCCATTACCTAAATTTAGATTTATTTTACACTCTTCCTCATGTATGCAAGGAAAAATATGTTGGCTAGAGCTGTAAATGTGATGATTGTCTTAAATCATTTTCTTTTTTTTTTGGAATCAGAGACCATATTCCATCTTCACTGTGACGACATAAGGCAAAATGGATGCCCAGGTTGGTTTGCTCTGACATAAATGCATGATGTGGCTGCAAAAGATTAATGCTAGCATTAAATGAATTTTTTTAGAAGTTTTTAACAGAGTACTTATTAAGGGTTTGCTTTTATTAAATAAAAGCATCAGTTTTGTAGGCTTTTTGTGTTTAATAAGGATGGCAGGTGGCTAAGTGTGTGGCACACCAGTTTGATTTGCAGATCTTGATTTCTTCTTGCTCTTCTATACCAATCTATCAGTGTGTTAGTTCATTGAGCAGGTGCTACTCCCACTCTGAGAGAAATAGTAGCAACCACTGAATACAACAGCATCCAAGATTTAAGATTCATGTTCCATAAATATATTATTACTGGAAGAAAAAAAAACATGTAAACATCTTTGTGAACACTTTGGATTAGTAGTGATGTACTGCAATTAATTCTGTGATTAGTATTTTATATGCTCACAAACTGTACCATGCAGCTGGGTAATGATCCAGAGTTTTAGAGGCAGGAGAAAGGAGTCTATCAATTTAATTCAAACTGTGTTGCTAACAACAAATAAAATTGCTTTTGTGAGGTAGAATATTTATTATGATGTAGATTCAGTTAATTATTTTAAAATCAATTTAAAAACTGACAAAAATGTCACATTTTTAAACAGCAAGAAATCAGGTTGGAATGAGTTTAAATTTGGAAACTAAATGGTTTTATTAATTTAAAATGTCTAGATTAAATAATAGTGTTACCCAGTGTTATCTCTCAGAAGTTTTGTAACTTTGTTTTTTTTAAAGTAAATGTAATTTGTTCAGTTTTGTTCTGTAATGGTTGAAGAGAGTTGGTAAAGATGTCATCCTGAATAATGTTATGATTCTTAGCTCAGGGTTGTATCTAAAATCCAAGCTCTATTCCAGAGGAAAAATATACTTTGGAAATGTCCCTACACATGGTACTATACTGTGTAGCTTACTTCAAAAATAATTAATAAAAACACAAATAAACAAAATCTTATTGTGGAGAGAATTACACAAAATGACTGATCCTTGCTCTTTTGGGATAAGAATGTTTTGTAGACAAGATTCTTTACTTACTGGCCAACGCTTCAAATCTCTCCATTAATGTTGTGTATACATAACTTATAGCATTTAAACTTTTCTTTTTTAAATTTGTTTATCTATTTCTAAATAAATATTGTCTCTGATTGATCATTTCATGTTATGAGCCATTTCTGGCCTGCCAGAGTTTTTCAACTGGGGGCATCCATTTAGGTATTGGCAGTGGAGCAGGCAGCCCCTGATGCCTACCATATGGTACTGGTTTTAGTTTTGTCTGGGCTTGGATGGAAGGGGGTGGGACACAACAACAAGAAGTCTGGAGAAAGGAATATATTTTCTTCCTTACTGGTTTTGAGGTAGAGCTCGGAGAGAGAGAGAGAGGAGGGGTTGGAAATATGCTCACTGGCTCTGGAGTTACATGAATATCGCTGCATCCTGTCCTTGTTTTCTGCCGCTATCTTGTGAATTTAGTTTCCAAGTTCTCACAGCAGAAAAATGACACAAAGCAATACAAACACCCAGATTTCCTCCCTCCCTTTGTCCCTTCTTGAAACTTCCCAAAATTAAATTGTATGAACTTTACATTCTTAGAGAATATTACAAGATTCCACCCTTAATAATTCTAAATGGGGATTAAAATCTCCTTAAAACATTCCCCTTTTCTCAGTCTTATAATATACTGTTAAAAAAGAAAAAAATTATTTATTTAAATTTTTTTTAAACATTCACAGCTGCTTGGTGGTAGTCTGGCGGTTAGATGACCAGATTGCTAAGGCTGAGGGCTGGGGATCAGCTTGGTTTGGCATATCCTCCTATATGGATTCTTCTTGCTTCTCACCAGCTGGCCACAATGGTTTCCTCCCACATCTAAAAAAAAACAAAAAACAAGAGTTCTTTTAGGGTTTTTTTACACTCAATGTAATGGAAATCCAAACCTTTCCTTGCCATCAACCTTTGATTTCTCCCATGATGATGAATATCAGAGACAGGAAAAATGCATCCACGAGAGATAGCTGAAACAACAAAAACAGCAACAACTCAAGCATGTTGTTGAGTTCTTGGCACAGAAGAGGTAAGACAAAGGGGAAGTAATCTTTATATAAGTCAAATTTTGGGGGATCTTTGGTCTGTGAAACTATTTTTGTTAATCACATAGAAAAACAGTGTTGTAAGTTAAAGACAGGTAAATAAATTAGTAGGCAGTGATTGGCCATTCAGCAGATTAATCCTTTTTTCTTTCTTTTGTTTTTTTTTGTTGTTGTTCAAGTAATATACCATGGTGACATCTCTAAAGCCAGGTTCATCCAAAATCTGATAAATAGTTTTTCTTTTCTTTTCTTTTTGTTAAAGCTGAATACGGTGTTAACAAAAATCTGAATTTTTTCAAAACATTAAATTTTTTTTATTTATGTTTAAAATTTACCAAGGAAGCTGTAAGAATTTATCTCCTTTTTTTTTTACCTTGCACATTTATTCATATGATTATTTTCTTCATTTTTTCATCATTTTCTAATGTGGCATCTCTTGAGGTACAGTAGCCACCCCAGTTATTTTTGTATTATTTTGTCCCCTCCCCTTCTTGTAACACAGTATCTGATCTGTAACCCTTTCACTATCACAATCAACCACCTAAAAGAAAAAATCTGGGGTTTCTATCCCCTGGCTCCATTAAAATTTAAAATGCCACAACTCAGTCTGCATGGGCTCTGCCATGTAATATTATTTATATTATAGAATTATTATTATTATTATTATTATTATTATTATTATATATTATTATTATTATTGTGTTGTTGTTTTGTTGTTGTTGTTATTATTAACGAATAAATCATATTTTTGTCAGGAATTTACCACTAAGTAATTTAAGCCATTTTTCTTTGCATTTTTTTTTTAAAAATCACCTTTGTAATATAAAAATATCCCACACAAGTTGCATTATTCATTGGGTCAGCTTTTATTGATGTATCATGTGATGATTTTATTTATAGATATACACAACTTCCTAGAAGCCTGTGTCACAAACGGATTAGTACAAAGCAAATCTGCCATGTTGCAAAGTAAAGTCTAATAAATGAATACTTCAGATACATTTATCCAAACATTATCCAAACAGGTCTACAGTATTTAGGATCCAAACGTTCCCAGATAGAAAATGCCAGTATGACTGAACATGAACTACCTGCAGATGTATGTATAAAGGTTTGCCAGTTTAAATTACAAAACACACAATGCTAATGCAAAATAAGCTATCACTTCCATTACTTGCGCAACACTAATCTGTATTTTTTTTAAGGAAATGAAAACAGAATCATAAGATTATGGAAAAATGGCTCATTAGTTAAGGCTTTGTAATCCTACATGTATATAATACACCATTTTTTTTTTTTACCTTACTGTCTTGCATGTTTAGTCAACTTATAATGTAAAATAGGGGGTTGGAGTTATATGGATTTGTCATCACATACTAATGAGAAAGGTACTTTGTGTCATCCTGTGGTTGAAACATTGCTGAGTAATGCAGATTTTAAAGGTAGTGGATCCAGGTACCATACAGGGGAAATTGAACCATGACATGTTAGCATTGATGTTCTTAAAGCAGACAAATAAACAACATTTCCATACTTCTGTGATTTTGTGACATTGAGAAATCATCAGTGTTTGTTTATCAGCCAAATCAATAGCGGGACAGCCTGCTCAATGTTGGGATAAATTTTCTCTTTTTTATATTTTCGAATTTTGGAAATTTTACTGAATATAGTAGCATGCTAGCAAAAAAAATCTACCATCATTTTTGTTTATTATGTGTACTTTTGAGGAAGATAACTCAGCAATGTTAGGCGAATTATTTGGATGGTGCAAAAACAGAACAGTCTATGAATTAAAGTGGCTGTGTATGCATTCCGAATTTGGTTTCTATATATCATTGAAAAATTCTCACAATGTAGCAACTACAAAAACTCACTATTGACTTTGAGCACAAGTAGAAGACAGTAAAATGTCTACCAATCTTCAAAAGCAGATCCAAAGATCATTCCTTTGTTAGTGTGCTTACTTGGGGTTAAGCTTTTCAGCACTGTTTCTTTCTGGCAGAGTGTTATATTATTTTCTTCCCTTTAAACATTTCACTTTCTCTGCCATGTTGCTTTGAAAGTTAATCATTCAAAAGCAGCTGACATTGACAGTCATGCCATTGCATCGTGGAAAGGTTTACTAAATTATCCACTGATAAAATTCAAGATTTGGGTGGCATATATGGCCATTTAAAGTTGGGTTTTTTTTATAACGAAACAACTAAATATTGAAAACTGCATTATATATATTTTTTAATGTAAAAAAGAATTATCTTGTGAAAACAAGCTTCAGGTCTCTCATTGCTTGCAGCATTTTAGTTGTCAAAAGGTTTGTGGAATTTGTTACTGAGGTTTCAAATCTCATCCTGTGAATGACTTGATGGAACAGGGTCTTGCATTAGAAATTGAGTATCATTACTGGTTACTTGGCATGATGATGACCACCTTTCTCTTGATGCTTATAGTCACTTCCCATTTAACTAGGTACAGATCGTGGTTTGTTTGCTTATACCACAGCCTAAGAGTTTGGCTTTCCATGTACTCCCAATGGCAACATCATCATCGCTGGTCTTTCATCTACTTCTTTGGAGCTGACAGAGGGGAAAAACAAATGTTGTATTTGCTTTCTTTGAACTGGAGAGGTTATAGCCATGATTAGATATTTGTTTGGCAAGATGGCTGGCTGAACTGATTAAGAAACCAAAAAAAAAATTCTGATAACCTGAGACTGTTGAAGAAAAATGACAAGTACTGACTGACTGTGTGGAAACATCTGATGTGTGATACTGGGGAAATAGCTGATGGAAATAGCAAAGCATGGATGGCTCTTGTTTGCTGGGTAACTCGGGTAGCATAACTTTTAAAAACATGTCAAGCTCCTGTTGTGGAGGTGGCCAATCATGGAATTTGCCATGCTGTTTTTTTTTTGTTTTTCATTTTTATGGAGATAATGTCTAAATATACTTTTACAAAATATTTAGGTATTTTGCAGAAAAAAAAAACAAATAGGTAAAATAGGCTGCAAAAAAGTAGCTGGTTGGTTCAGATATTTTCCCATCCCATTATTAATAGTAATTGAAATAACTACTAAACCTATGTTTCAGCAAGCTTTCACTTTTATCATCATAGATTGCTAAAATGTAGGTGCGTCATTTAGTTCAGCTACAAATAATAAGGGGGTGGGGAAAATGCCTTAACTAACTCTCTTCTTTAAATGGCATTAATGACTTTCTGTTCTTATCTCCACAAGAAGCTGCAGCAAGTAAAGGGGTTAATTTAGATAGTTTTTTCCATCCACAACTAGTAGTAACTGAGCTAACTAATGAACCTAAGTTTTAGCAATCTTTCCCTGTTGCATTGGAGGTTTACTAACTTCCTAATAAAAACTCCTTTGGTCAGATGAATCAAAATTTGAAATGTTTGGGTTTAAAAGAAAGAAAGATGTAAGGGGAAAGAAGTATGGCTGTACTCTATAGTTAAGCAAGAGGAGTTCTGTTTACTTTTGGGGATGTTTTTTGGTCATGGGTGTTGGAGATTTAATAAGAATAAGTGGGAATATGAATGTATCCAGATAAAAGTGGATTCTTATTGACCATGCTATTAGTCTTATTCATATTTTACCATGACAACAATTTACCACACACTGCCGATGTCAAACACAAAAAAGAGACTTGAGTGCCAGATGTATTACAGTGGTTTTCACACAGCCCCCTACTTCAGTATTACTGTACATGTTTGGGACTACTTGGACAGAATAAAAAATGGCAACAGCAAAAAAACAAAGATGCACTCTGAGCAGTGCTTCTAGATTCATGGAACACCATTTCAGCCAGTAAGACACATTCAGGTAGTCATGAGAGAGAAAAGGGTGAACATATTAAATATTAGCTTACATAATTTTTATTTCATCATTCTCATCTTTTCTACTGTATAATATTTATAAATTAGATCATGTCTCATTAGTTTGTTTTATTTCTGTCTACAGTTGAATTTACAAATAAAAATGTAGATATCCTAAGACTTTTGCATAGTACTGTATATTTATATATATCAGACAAGAATAACAATTCATTTTTGAATTCAGATGAAAAGAAGCAAAAAAGAAAATTCGAGCCAGAACAAAACCTAAATCTAGAACTACCAAAATTGCCATCATTACTTATTTGATGAATTACTGGTCTTAATATTATTTACTGGAACATTATTTTCATAAACTTCACCTTTTATGAAAAAAGCAAAGAAATAAACTGCTTTTTTTTTTTCAAAAAATTAATTTCTCAGTTCGGTTATGTATTAATTAGTATTCATTGAGATTTGTTTTTGCAGGCTTCCTGAGCGGGGAGAAGAGGCGAGGCTACCTACTTCTGTCCCATTACTATAAACAGGAAGAACTTAGAAATTAACTCCCTTCCTCTCTCTTGTGGTTCTTTGCTTGGACAATTTTTAAAATGTTTTGTATGTTGTGAGAGACATCCAAATTAACAGGAATCTGAATTTGTAAATTTTTGGATTAAAAAAAAAAAATAACAGAATAGAATGTGAAAAAAAAATTTAAAAAAAAAATATAAATTAGTTATTTTCACGGTTCTCAGATATTTAGGAATTTGTTCATTGTTTTTTTTTTTTTTTTTTGTCTGCATGATGTATGACAACTGTTTAGCTGTCACTGAATCCAAGAGCCAGCTGCTGTGCTACTAATGGGTGCAGCACAGACAGAGGAAGCTGTCTGGAAACACCTACCCAGACTCTCTTGGTTTGAAGTCAGAAAGAAACCAGGGTACCCTGGATTGGCTATCACAGAAAAAAAATGAGAGATAAATTGATGTTGCACAGGCTGGGGAGGGGAGGGGGTGTTGAAGCCCTGGGTACTGAATGCTACCACTATTATTAGCATTGAGCTTATGTATGCTGAACCGCTGTCTTTGGTTGGTGGCTAGATTCCTAAAAGGATTATTTACTTTATCTTATATTCATAAAAGTGTAACACATTTTAACAGCAAGAGTTTAGAATAGACCCCTAATAATGATGATGATGATGATAATCTATTTTTTTTTATAAAATTTCTGGTCAGGGATTTTGTTTAGCGTTGAGAAGCTTTGTGTGGCTGTATCGCCTCTTATTTTGGCCATTTATTTATGCATGCGCAAAATTATCATCTCCATGGTCTTCAAGCAGAGAAAAGTGATGGTGCTCGGTAGACATCTTCAAGGAATTTTCCACATATAATTATTACAAGGATATGAAGGAGTTGAGTGCTAGGCACTTAATTGACTGACTTCCCACTGTACTTCTAGCTGACCAACTTCAAAGAGGTGAGAGGTGGAGGAAAATGAACTGCTGATGTTTATTTTTAGCTGCATGTGGCACAACTGATTTTAATTTGGTCATGGTGAAAGAAATTTTATACAGAATGACTTAATCTTTCTAATTACCCTTTTACTCATTAGTCATTTTATTGATGAGCCATTGATCTGCTGTTTCAGTATATATGATTATTAAATATTTTGATATTTTTTCTATAAATATTAACCTGTCATTTATATCAGTTATCTGAAGCATTTTAAATTTTGATTTTAATTTTTAAGACAGCAAATTATATGATTTGTGAGGGCAGCGACTGCTACGATTAAGGACCCAGGATCCATACCCGCAGGAGACTCAATTTAGCAGAACTCTCTGGCATAGTTTCTCCTTTTTTTGTCGCTTTTGTGTGGTGCTTGTATGTGGGTGCATGTGAAAGTTCGTGTATGCGTGTTTATCTCCGAGGAGAAGGGTGTGGAGGTGGCCGAAGCCGTGAGTGGCTGAAGCCAGGTGTGGAGCAAGCTCCTGTAAGGGCCTTAAAGGCTGTGTTGAGGTGCCGAGGCACCTCATGTAACTGGCCGCCTTGGCGGACAGGGTTAGGGGCACAAATGCCCCATGTTAGAGTGATCACTTCCCCAGCAAAAAAACCAATCTAGGGAAAAAAAGACCTCAGCACGTCAAGTCCGAAAATCGGTCTCAACACACCTAACCTTCCCAGCCAGATAGGCAGGCCAAAGGCAAAAAGCGCCCCTCGCCTCCACTCTTTTCAGCTAGAGGACTTTTCGTTTTCAAAAAAATCACTAAGCAGAGTACTCACCGCCCCACCCTCAGCCATAAGGGGACCAGCACCTTTTTGGCAAACAACCATAGCACTACACTTCTTCACCAGGTTTATCTCCCTTCTGGACATTGTTGAGCAACACAACATATACTTTGCTTTTGTAGTATTTCTCTGTGTTGACATTCTTTTGTTTTGTTTATACCATATACATTAGAATAATTTTAAAATAGAATTTTTGAAGTTTTGTTATCTGTAATGACCCAGTTTGCTTTCTCTCTTTTAAAAAATAGATTGCAATTATAAAATAATACAGTAGATATTTTTTTTATTTTAAATTTTAAAAAATTAAATCAAATTCCATTAATAAATTTTCTTATATATACAATATTGGAAATAATTATGGAAACCTGAAAACTGGGTATAAAATGCAAATAACACACGATACAGTCACATTTCAGTTACATGACTGTAACTAGTTGTCATGCGAGTGGTCAGAAAGAACCATGTGGAGGACTATGAAAGTATAGATGGTGATATCATTGTAATGTGGTGAATATTATGACTCTTAGGAAGGAGATTTCACATAACAAAGGTAGAGAAATTAAAGTCTTAGCCAGTGAAGGCTACTTCATGAGGCAGATTGCAATTTAGCTTTGTGTTTCAGAAGGAGCTGTATTCAAATATGCAAAACTGACACTGTTGACAGTAGATACAGTTGAGGAAAAAAACCCAAATTCTGCAAAGGCAATGTTAAGTGCCTCAGGGTGTGTTCACTACATGATGGACAATGAGCCAGTACAGATCTTGCAAATAACCTAGTTGCAAGTACAGGTGTTAACATTTCTTCAAGAACAGTAAGCTACACATTATCACAAAGTGGTCTTAATGGATGTGTAGCTACCTGAAAACTGTTGCTGAGGATATGCAATCAAATGGCAAGGCTGAAATGGGCAGCAGAAATAAAAGAAACGGTAGGATGACCATACTGGAAGAAGTTGCTCTTGAACTGTTTGGCAATAATCAATGGCAGTTTCTTTTTAAGGCAAAGCAGGAAGTGGTATAAAAGTTAGTGTACAACAGCTGCAGTAAAGCATGGGGATGAATCAATACAAATGTGAGGCTGCATAACAGCCAAGAGTATCGGAGATTTGCATAAAATCAAAGATATTCTGATTGCCAAAAGCTGCAGGCAGATTCTCATCCATCATGCCATTCCCTCAGGAAAACATCTCATTTGGTGGGTATTTATCTTCCAACACATCAGTGATCCAAGCATACAGCTGATGTAATGAAAATCTATCTTGAACCTAAATAGGCTGATGGAATACTTGCAAAGATGGCTTCAACCTGCATAAAGTTCTGATACGGTCATGAGGTTACTGAAAAAGTCAAATGGAAACCAAACATCTTAGATGAATTGAGGAAAATGCTGCAGAATATTTGAAACAGCATTTCACAGCCATGCATTGATAACCTTTTGGGAGCATGAAAACAGGGTGTCTGGTTCTATATAAATCAAAGGGCTCACATACCAAATGATCATGCACTGTATAACATATTTTGTTTTTGTATATTTTTTTAAATAATGCATTGCATATGTATTTCATACTTTTATCAGTTGCAATTAGTCATTATTTGTGCATATTCTGAGTGTGTTTCTTTAATTATTTCCAGAACTATGTACACATGCACAATTTTTTTATGTCTAATATTTTTAGTCTACATAAAGAAATTTTTCTTAAAGAAACACTGATGTCATTAACAACAATACCTAATTAATCCCAAACCAAAATATTTACTTTATAATCAGTTTTCTCCATTAATTTCAAAGGAATTTTAGTTAAATTAAATTTATAATATTTCTGAAATGTTTATGGACAACACCATTGACCTCCTCAGACAAAATAAATTATAAACCTTTTGTGCATTGTGTTTTCTGGCTGTTGGCATACATACACTTTGTAAGACAACTGTGGTGAAGGAGTGTAGTGCCATGGCTATCCACTAGGGAACTCTGCCAGTCTTATACCATGTGGGGGCTAGGCACTTTTGACTTTGGTAGGGAAATATTAACTACAGCTCTCTATTTTTAGATGTGGGTGGGAAATGGAGTACTTGGAGAAAGTCCATATGGCTGGTTTTGGGAAGAAGAGTGAAAAAGAAATAATGCCAGGAATGGTTTGCCATCCTCACAGGAAGTGAACTCATGACCCTCAGCTTTAGCTGTCCAGCAGTCTGCAAACTGCCCCTAGCATTTGATCATATGTCAAAAGTATGAAAGATGGGGTACTGTATGATGTTTGTAGAGATTATACATTACTGTCTTTTCTCTTTTCTACTCTTGCTTTAAAAGAGTTAAAGAGTGCAAGATTGTAGACTGCAGCATCCCTGGTTGTGGGGATGACAGAACCCTATGCTGCTTATGAGAATAGGGAGCATGTGCCAATATACAGAGTGGGTTGCATTACCACTTCTTAGCATGAAAGGTCACAGTTGATAGCCCCTACTAGAACTTTTCATTTTCAGATGTGGGAGGAAATAGGAGTACCCAGAGGAAATCCATGTGGCTTGCTAATGAAAAAAAAGTGAGAAGAAACTTTTCCAGGCAGATACATGAAAGGGAGCTCATCCTGACCAGGATTTGAACTTTGGCCCTCGACCTTAGCAGCCCAGTAGTCTACTGCTGGACAACTGGCACCGCCCTCTCAAAACAGAAATATCTAATTAATTATTTCATGTATGTCTGATAATTTGTGATTAGGCATTACATTAAACCCAAATGATAAATACATTAAACCTTTTGGCTTTAGCATTCTTTGAAATACTAACTTATTATTAACCAAGGATGAATTAACCTTTTCTTTACCTCTTTTTTTCTTTCTCCTTTTTGATGCCCTTTTGATAAAAGTAGAGAATTTTTGTTAAGTAGGTAACAACAATAGTATACTGTTCCCACTTATCTCCTGTTTTAAACTTTTTATGCTGCATGGATATTTACCATAGAACATACAGTCTGGGAGCCAGTACTGTTTTCTGCCCAGGAGACTGGAGGAAACAGATGTTTTCTGTTTCACTATTAGCCAAGCCATGAAACACTATCTTCTTATGACTCAAATATATAGTATCTTACTGGAACCTTCCACTTTGTCATTTATAGCTTAATAAGAAACTGTCCCTGTCTTTTTGCTGCTTTCTATCCTAGTCTTTCATTTTATTATATAAGAGACATTTAAGCAAAACCCAGATGAAATACAATCACCATAATCATATCTGGCTGTGTTTTATTTGAATGTCTTAAATATACAACATTCTGAGTGTGTTGCACTTTCTGTCTCCCGTGTGTGTTGCCCTTTATCTCACATACTAAACATTTTTATCAAATAATATTTGAAAATTACTGCATAAGTTGAGTCCTCCATTGCAATAACCTTGTTTATAAATAACCTTTTTTCTTCTTTTAATCCATTAATCATTGGAATATCGAGCGTTACAATACTCAACCATTTTTTGGAGATTTTATCAGATTTTCAAACTCATGTAACTTTTTATATAAAAGAGCAAACAAAATATGCTTACCCATGTATTTTTTTTAAAATGTTCTCCCAGAGATTTGTCCAAATCTGGTACTTTAACTTGGCACTGTGGGTGTTAACAAGACTTCTAACTGCCATCCATATTTTCGGTATATTTCTCAAGACTCAGAAAACAAAGCAATGCACTTAAGCTCAAAACAGCTGGAACCAAAGTATGTGCCATTTTCACTCAACTATCTTCAAGTTAATGGGGTTTTGTAGACCCTCAACTGGGAATTTGCAGTTTTGGAGCTGACATTTCACATGGCAAATGATTTCTGAAAGCATGATGCCAGACCAAATTCAGTGCTTACAATACAGCACTTCAGTTCTTTAGACACCATAGGAATTCATGGCAAGACAAAGTTATTACATTTCAAAAATAAAGTCCAGAAATACTGCTTACATAAAATTTATCAACATTAATAGTTTACATATCAAGGCGGCAGCTGCCAGTCTATGGAAGATTATGGTATATGTGCCAAAACATCTTAGTGCTATAGATGATGTATGTGAGCATTGAAATGGTGGTAAAGCCACGAAACACATGAAATGAGACTTCCTTATGGCTCTTTTGTTTTGCATGCAGCAGATCCAATCTTTATTTCCCCTTCATATTCCCTCCTACAGGGCCTCCCCTCAGTCATTTCAAATGAACCCAAAGGCATAGATAGTTTATATATATATAAATATGATGATTTTATTTTAGACCAATGCATTAGTATATTTATAGGAACTTGCTGAAGGTATTTTAGAATTGAATACAGGTTTCAGTATTATGTCATAAAAAGGATTTGAGTTTGGCATGTACTGTAAGTCTTAAGGAACAATCCAGGGGATTTATTTCAAATATGTTGCATAGTTCTAGAATTGAATTTATTGATTTGGAATGTCATCTATTACATATTTTCAAGTGCTTATTACTCTTCCACAGCTGAACTAAAGTGCCTAGAGATCCCAAATCTTGGTTGTAGGTACCTCGGAATCTGGGCAAGATTTTAAGCTATCACATGTTCGCCTGATCTGCCATTTTTGACAAAGCACAGTTTTATGTTCTTGCCACTTCCACAGGTTTCACTCCAACATCTCTCTAGTGCCACTGTCAAAGTGGACTAATGGCATTTCTGTCTTGCGGGTTGGTGCAAATTGATGGGGTCACAGCACTAGACACTGAATTGGAATTAACAATTCAGTGAGCAAAGAGAATTGGTTGGTTCCCTTGTTAACCAGAGCAGTGTTGTAATGTAATTTATATTTTCAAGTGTTTATGCATTTATGCATTTGTTTGTTACTCTTTCATGGCTGAACTGTAGCACCTAGAGGCCCAAAATTCTGGGTGTAGGTCCTCCAGAATCTGGGCGAGGTTTCAAGCTACCACATGTTGGCCTAAAAAGATCTTTTCCTGGGCAGGTTCTCCAGCTGGTTATTAGTAATAGATCTATCCTTTTAAAAAATAAAATCAGTAAATAGTTTTGTTTCATCATCAGATAATTATGAAACAAAACCAAACGAATAAGTATATAAATTAACAATCCTAATAATTTTTCAATTTGAAACATGTCATTCATAAAGAAAAAAATGAAAAAACCCCAGAAATGTTAACACTTTTTGCTTATTATATAGAGGATGGTTCAGATCTTATTTATGCATCAATTACGTATTTCTGGGTTGCAAAGGGAGAGCACTCATAATTGTGGCTGATATTTCTGCACTATTCTCCTTTGATTTTTCTTTTTTTTTTAATTGAAAATTAACTTTCATTTTAAGTTAAAAGCTATCAGGTTTCATTTTTTATATTTTTATTAATATTCATGTCTTTAAAGGTTCAGCTTTTACCTTATTTTTTTCCATAATTCAGGACTTAATTCATTTTGATAGGTAGAACTCTCATTTTATATTCATTACTGTGAATAGTAAAAATTATTATTATTATTATTATTATCTTTTTGTCAGATTTATAAGATGCAACTTGATACTGCAAAGGTTGATACATTTTGGGATGGTGATAGAAATGTCCATGATTCAGAAATACTTTGCAGAATAAGGGATAATTAAAGAAAGGTTCCATACAACATGATATAAAGTAATTAGCCCAAAGGATGAGCTGATCAGGCAAATAGAACTGAAATTCTGGAAAGCTTGAAATTCACGTTCTTAGTATAAAGTGTTCTTGGTAATAACGATACCCATGGGTGAAGGGTTTGTATAGTGTATCAGGGTAGAGCAGATAGATGATGGTTATTGGTTCAGTTTCCAGGGTTGGAACCATGT
The DNA here is from genome assembly GCA_018389105.1 of Nautilus pompilius. NCBI lineage: Eukaryota > Metazoa > Mollusca > Cephalopoda > Nautilida > Nautilidae > Nautilus > Nautilus pompilius. The sequence continues at coordinate 381,708 of JACATO010000065.1, read as the reverse complement.
TTGGTGTGGTTTTTCATGAGGTTCTGTGTTACCATGGTTTCTTTTTCACAATTTCCACTGGCTCTTGTTGTGTAGATCTCTCCTCCTGTTGCTAATAAGATGATTTCCTTTAAGTTTTCTCTTCACCGCCATTAACGGTATTTACCTCAGATGAATGGAAGAATGGGATGCTTCATTTGGGTAAAACAGTTTCCCCTCTCACCTGCAAACATCCGGACCTTTGCTCAGTTTTGTAAGTGCTAATAATAATATAATATAATAATAATAATAATAATAATAATAATAATAATAATAATAATAATAGTACTACCAACAGGAGATAGAAACTACAATGAGCTTCGGAAAGATAATTGTGCATTTTGGAAGAAGATATTTTAATTATGCTTCTACTGATGAGTTGTGTTCTTTAAATCCTATGCTAAAGCCCGGGTATTTATGCAGTGATTGATTTCTTCTTTTGTGAAGTCACATAGGTAGTAGGAGATTAACTGCGTTGTTGTATGTATAATAGTAATTAGATTCTGTATGATAGGTATTTGAGATGTAGAAGGAAGAAAGATCTATTCTTTGCTATATGTAAAAAAAAAGTGACTACTAACTAACTAATGTTCTGTGTACTTATTTACTCCTGCTTGTGCATTCTGATTGCGACTGACCTATCCACTACCTTTGGAAGTGAGCGGTGCTGATTAACGTTTCACGTTTTGCCTTGACAGTTTTTCTGTATAAATCAGCTTCCCCGATCATACTTAATGTCGTTGCTCATTAACCTTTTCAAAGCCAGGGTACCAGATGTGTTTTCTAAAATTTAATTTTCTTTCTTCAACTCACTTTCTGCCTACCAAAACTAAAGGTGCTGATTTGCTCTAGAGGGAACTGTTTGTTAAGTTGGAATGATCTACATGGTAGGTGGCAGCCCCTACTGGGATTGTTTTTACCATGATTAACAAACTGATTGAACAAACAAAACCAAATGAGCTGAAATTATAGAAGAAAAAATTTTTTTTTAAATTACGTTAATATTCTTAACCATAGGATGGCTTGTTTGTAGTTTGCATAAAGCAAAACCAATCACCAAACAAGTGTGCAATTTACTCCATCTCTTGTGGCTGCGGCAAGAAATAAACTGGTGGGACAAAGAGGGTCCAGTGAAACTAGAATAGAAGAACACATAAGATCACCTGGGGTTGTTCCATTGCCCCATGTTGAGTGGTGGACAGAGCACACTCCTTCAATGAGCATGAGCAGTAAGACTATAAAAGTAAAGTAAGAGGTAATCCACATGACTCTGAAACTCAACTGTGGTCAGTAATATCTAGGTGCTCCTACTATTACCTTATACAAAGGTTTAAATATCCCTAAATGTAATGTTTAGTTTGCCACATGCCCCTTTGGCTAAACAGGCTAGAGAGGACCAGCCTTCCAGAAACCTAGCAACCAACAAGTCGAGTCACAGTTTGAGATCAGCCCAAGTCTCACAAACACTCAAAAATATAGAAACAGTCACTGCAAAAGATTGTGGGAGGTTTGGGGGAGAAAAAATTATGAAATTATGAAAAAAAAAAACCTTATTCATATCTCTGAACCCTGGTAAATGGCAAAAAAATGTGGGTTCATTAGTAATTTTAAAAAGGGTGATAATAAATAATACATTTCAAATTGAAATCTTACTCTTGTAAAGAAAGGTACGATTTTTAAAAAATCTTATAAAATTATTTAATTCATAACTTTGTGAATATGATAACTAAAAAGAAAAAAGATCAAAGAAAACAAAATAAAGTGTTTGTTTTAAACATCTATGAAAGAACTAAGGGATTTATATGTAAATATTGGTTTTAATACAAACAGATAACGAGAAAAGAGAAAATGGTGGAGGGTTTTCATAGTTTTAGTTTTCCAGGAAAGCATCATGTTGTAAAAGATTCTTGCATTCACCAGCTAACATGGATAGCTTGTCATGTACTAATTCAGTTAGTGCGAGAAGTTTTGGGGACATTTGTATGACTCACCCGAAACAAATTTAATTATTGATGGAATTGCATTATCAGCGAGTCATCATTCTGATTTTATCAGTAAACTGTATTGTGTGCAGTAATACAATCAACAGCAAGAATTTAGTTTTCAAAGTGCACTGAGCATATAATTTGAACTGTTGTTCATTTTGCATTTGGTTGTGCATTGGAAGTATGCATTGTGGAACGTACCTAAAGTAATTTCCTTTTGTGAACTCTGATGATAATACATTTTTAATAATTTCAATTGAATTTAAATATTTGGTGCATTTTAACAGGTGAATATGGCTATCTTAGCGTTAGGTTATTTGAATGTTCTACATGTTCAGATTTTGTGTTTCATACTGCCCTGGAAAATCATTAGTATTTTAAAATTATTATTCAGTTGGATGGAAATCTAAACACGCAAACACACACACATCAGCTGTTTTATATACTAATAGAGATTTCTCAAACATGGTCGCATACAATAAATGTTTATATATATTGTCATTACATTTTTTTTTCCTAAAGATTTTATCATCAGTGATCTAATGGAAGATAAAATGCTTTTCTTTATCTTATACACAGCTTACTAATTAAGTTTCTGGTTGTAAAACTAGAGTCATCCCCCAAAGCTGATGTGGTATTTATTGCTGCTACAGCAAGCATCCTGCTTGATTGCACTTGCTCAAGCATGAAATCACAGTTTCTCTGCTCTTTGGAAATCACCTGCAGGGCTCAATGATATGGAAGAGGTCAATGAAAATGTATTGACAGGTTTTGATTTAATCTGTGGCAACAGTTGCTCTGTATTATTTTCCAGTGAGGGGATGTTCAGCAGTATCAAAGAAACATTCTTGAAGAATAGCTAATGAGCCAGTTAAATTTCAGAAACTGATTACAATTTTCTTTTCTTTTTTTTTTTAAATGACTGGATTCTGATACCACTTTAGTTTTCAGGCATCAGAAAAATTGAGAATGGAACATGTATGATTGATTGCCCGTGTGTAGAGAAGGGCTCTATGATGTACGGTGCCAGGAAATCCAAACCTGGCTGACTTTTGATATTTTGGAAGGTGAAAATCCCATCAAATCTAGGCAAAGAAAGAAAAAAAAAATTTTGTATTAATCTTTTAAATGCATATTTTGACAAGTATTTCCCAAAGTAAATACGCCCTGTGCTAACTAGATTTTTGTTTGTTTGTTAAGTACTCACATTCTGAATGAATGTTGGAATTTGGAAAGAAGGAAATATTCTTTAGTTTTGAATGATGGTTGAAAACAAACTAAAATAAAATGAAGGAAGAGAGATGGAGCTAGTTTTTAATGGTAAAACCTAAAGTGACATTAGATCCAAAGGGTTCCAGGCAGACAAAACAGGGTAGCTTACCAGTTGGGGTTCACAGATAGCTAATCTCGTGAATGCCTTTAAAACCTCTTTCCACACTTGCTGTTAAACTGGGGTTTAATCATTGCAAATTGGTTGTGACCAGATAAATGAAGCATCATCTTGCTGATTTTTAAAGAATTGTGTATGTAAGGAAGGCTTGTTCACCTCAGCTGGTTCTAGCAGTGTCTAAATGCTTACCAACTGTCAACCAGTAGCTCCTTTTTGATTGGAGGGTGAGCATGGTTTAATTCGGTTTACTTATGAATCCCTTTTTAACTGCTTAGTTGCATTGCTTTATCGGAACACATTCACTCTGTCATTCTCTGAAAGCTGCAATTTTGAAAGTTTATTAACGTGGCAGTTTCAGAAGGTATGCTGACTTTTCGGACTTCTTCAAGAGATGTACATTTGTTTTTATATTGTTAAGTCAGAAAAGAAAGAGAAAGCTTTAAGACTCCCTTAATCAAGGGCGATAAGTTTTATTTTTTTTTAATTTTGTATCCCTGGTAGTTCACTCTGAAACAGTGACATCGAAAAAAATTAATTCAGTCAGATAGGGGACTGATAAAATGTATACAGAACTTTAATATTTTTGTTTGCAATAGAATTTTGTTTTTGTTTTAATCAGATGCTTCAAATATGCCAAGGTGTTTTCTTGACATTATTCTTTCTTGATTCTTTAAGTGATATTTTTTTTTATTTATTTAAAGCAGATTTATATGGAATCTGAAGTTCTCTGTCAATAATTAAGAAAATCTTACTACAGCCTACCACCTGGCACTAAACCTGGGTGTTGCCCTCTCTCTGCGTTTTAAATGACAAGTGTTATCACAGCTGTAGTTGACCAGGGTTTGACTCATCAACTTTAAGGTGTTTATTGGTGGAGATTGTTTGGCTGAGTTCTACTGGTCCTGAGTGGTTTGTTGGCATTTGTCATTACATTTTGGAAACTTCATTTAATTATCAGTGAAGAACTTTGAGGAAATTGTTGCTTTGATAGGTGCTGCATTGTGGGAATGTTTTCTGTATTATTGGTGGACAAGGACTTTGGGCAGTATGTCAACCTTTTCGGCCCTGTATTGGGGAATGTTTTCTGTATTATCGGTGGACAAGGGACTTTGGGCAGTATGTCAACCTTTTCGGCCCTGTATTGGGGAGTGTTTTCTGTATTATCAGTGGAGGGACTTGTTTCAGATTCCATACAATCCCACTTTTATAAGTACAGGAGAAGCAGCAGCAGATATAGGCATGTTCTTTTTTTTTTTTGTTTAAATCTCAATTTTATAAAATTTCTCAAATGAGCCTCATTTTAAACCATAAAAAATGCTAACAAAAAAACTTACTTGAACATATTTTATTTTGTTGTTCTTAAGCTATGCTTAACTTAAAATTGTTTTTATACACATGCACACCTGGAGCCATTATTTCAGACTCACCAGTAAAATATTCTCATTTGTAATCAATTTATTAGTGCACATAGTTAGTTAGTGTGATGGGTGCATGCCTACCTAAGCTAATGGATAGTGGGGAATCATCTCCTGCTATGCCCACTATCTCCAGGTTGGTGAATGAGGAAATTAAATCTGTTTAAGGATATCACATTGCCAAGGACCCCATCAGAAGTATCTTGAGTGCATTTGAAATTCATATTTACATTAGCACATATGGCTATTAGTAAATTGATGCTGGTAGAAAAAGAGATTTACTTTTTTTACAAAAATTTATCATCAAAATGTCTTCCTATATGCTTGTTGAATTATTTGTTGTGTCTATATTATGGTCACCAATGTGTGTGTGTTTTATGTGATGTTTTTGAAATATAAATGACATGTCTGCCTGCAACATGCTTAGTATTCTTTCCAGGGGATCTATTATGCAAGAACAAAGAACCTGTCTGAAACATGCCAGTGGGAAAAAAAAATTTTTTTAATACCAGACAGGCAATCTCAAGGCTGCATCGTCCACAAGGTCAATTGCTTACATTGGCTGTCAACACCAGGAGGTTTACCTGTTGGCTGATTTCAGTCAGTCATTTTGCCTCAACCCAAACAAAATTGCTTTTTATCCCATTTTCCCCTAGGAAGAGCTGATTGATGCCAAAATGCTTCCATTGCATACAAAAATGGTGAAGTATGCTCTTAGCACAAACTTTTGTTGGCTGCTGCTAAGATTAATGAGGTTCTACTGGTTTCCCTTTTGGATGGAAAGAATAATAAATTTTCCCCAGAAATAACCAGAAAGAAAAGTATGAAATGAACTGGCCAGTTTAAAAAAAAAATGGAAGAAATTTTAGAAATATTATAAATGTTATGAATTTTTTTCATTTCTAAAGCTGAAAATATTTATTTGAACACAAAATTTAAAATTCTTTGAAAAATAAGTTTAAAATTTGATGATGTTTTTTTTTTTTTGCAAAGAAAGACCCTCAATATTCAAGAGCATACCCATATTATTGCCTTTCAAATTTCCAAAATGCATTCCTTGCCATTCAGATGAAGCATAAAATAGAACTCTTCGGCTTATTCGTCGTACCTGTCATCTGTTGTTTCAGATGTATACTGATAAGTCAGGAATAAAATCACTTGTGAACAGGAAAACTAAATAGCTGATTGTGCCCAAATGGCACGTGGGTGAAACTTCATCTCGATTGTCAGTTTGTTCATTCCAATCAATAGCGTATAGTTTGTGATTTTTTTGCAATGTTGTCTAGTGTAACAAAATGAATTTCTCTGGTATTTAAATATCAAACAACAAAAATGATTCTTTTTTTTTTTTTGGAAAGAAATGTAAAACAGAAACTAATGAATTACCTGTATACACTCATTTGTTGGTAGTTTTGTAAGAAAAAGGATGGCTTCCATTTAACATAATTGAAAATGGAATAAATAATTGAACAGCATGATTAAATAGCATTTTAAAATGCTTTTAGTCATGGCAAAATTTTTAAAATGTAAAATGACATTGAATTAATATTATTTTTATATTCTTTTAAAATGGATCTTAAGTTTTTAATATTCTTACAAAATGATACAATTGACTAGAATTTGAAAAATAAAAAAAAAATATTCAGCTAGGTCTTTGTTTTATAAGTTAGTTCATTGAGACGTATATAATTATGTTAAACATGTAGTAAGGCATGGTAAAATATTGGATTAGAACAAGTAAGTTATTGCTGTTCTATATTTATGAAAGAGTGAGAAAGAGCTTCATTTTGATCATCTGTTTGTCATAAGCAAAATGGCCAGCAATTTTTTGAGCTGCACTCTCAGCGGAAGCTGTTTTGACAGCTGGTTCAGCAATAAGGGGATGGCTGATATTTAGTGGGGAGCTGGCTAATTGATGGCAGAAAAAAAAATAGAAATGCTTTGACACAATGTATTGGCTGCAGGGATTTTGGAATGTGGTGGTGCTGCTACTAGAGGATTAAATCCGTCCTGAGGGCCTTAACCAGAATTCCTTAGCCCTCTAGCATCTTTCTAAACAAGGAAGACCAGATGCATTGGCCATCTGGGTGGAGAGAGGTTTAGTTATGCTATATCTCAATGCTTGGGGATTTATGCAGATTAGCACTATGGCCAAGATTATTGACTGGTGAGGTACAACTGGTTAAGCTATTCCAACCAGGAATGTTAGACTAAAGAAAAAGAAATCATTAGTGGTTTATAGGATAAATCATTTTCAGATCAGAAGATAATGCTCGGTTTTTCTTGTAGGATTCACACCAAATAATAGATGTTAAATGGTTTCAACTGCTTGATTCAAAAACAAATTCAAAGCAATGTTTTGATGTAGCTTTTTTCAGTCAGTTCTACAAACATTACCTATTGTTTACTAAGCATGCCCACTATACCTGCCCCAAACTTTATCAACCACTCGCTAAGCACAGTCACTATATCTATACACAAACTTCTCTTACCACCCACTAAGGGAAGTCACTTTCCTCACTCGCAGACTTCTCTTACCACCCACCAAGGGAAGTCACTTTCCTCACTCGCAGACTTCTCTTACCACCCACTAAGTGAAGTCACTTTCCTCACTCGCAGACTTCTCTTACCACCTACTAAGGGAAGTCACTTTCCTCACTCGCAGACTTCTCTTACCACCCACTAAGGGAAGTCACTTTCCTCACTCGCAGACTTCTCTTACCACCCACTAAGGGAAGTCACTTCCTCACTCGCAAACTTCTCTTACCACCCACTAAGCAAAGTCACTTTCCTCACTCGCAAACTTCTCTTACCACCCACTAAGCGAAGTCACTTTCCTCACTCGCAAACTTCTCTTACTACCCACTAAGGGAAGTCACTTTCCTCACTCGCAGACTTCTCTTACCACCACTAGGGAAGTCACTTTCCTCACTCGCAAGACTTCTCTTACCACCCACTAAGCGAAGTCACTTTCCTCACTCGCAAACTTCTCTTACCACCCACTAAGCGAAGTCACTTTCCTCACTCGCAAACTTCTCTTACCACCCACTAAGCGAAGTCACTTTCCTCACTCGCAAACTTCTCTTACCACCCACTAAGCGAAGTCACTTTCCTCACTCGCAAACTTCTCTTACCACCCACTAAGCGAAGTCACTTTTCTCACTCGCAGACTTCTCTTACCACCCACTAAGCGAAGTCACTTTCCTCACTCGCAAACTTCTCTTACCACCCACTAAGGGAAGTCACTTTCCTCACTCACAGACTTCTCTTACCACCCACTAAGCGAAGTCACTTTCCTCACTCGCAAACTTCTCTTACCACCCACTAAGCGAAGTCACTTTCCTCACTCGCAAACTTCTCTTACCACCCACTAAGGGAAGTCACTTTCCTCACTCACAGACTTCTCTTACCACCCACTAAGCGAAGTCACTTTCCTCACTCGCAAACTTCTCTTACCACCCACTAAGGGAAGTCACTTTCCTCACTCACAGACTTCTCTTACTACCCACTAAGCGAAGTCACTTTCCTCACTCGCAACTTCTCTTACCACCCACCAAGGAAGTCACTTTCCTCACTCGCAGACTTCTCTTACCACCCACTAAGGGAAGTCACTTTCCTCACTCGCAAACTTCTCTTACCACCCACTAAGCGAAGTCACTTTCCTCACTCGCAAACTTCTCTTACCACCCACTAAGGGAAGTCACTTTCCTCACTCGCAGACTTCTCTTACCACCTACTAAGCGAAGTCACTTTCCTCACTCGCAAACTTCTCTTACCACCCACGAAGGGAAGTCACTTTACTCGCTCGCAAACTTCTCTTACCACCCACTAAGCGAAGTCACTTTCCTCACATGCAAACTTGTCTTTCCACCCACTAAGGGAAATCACTTTCCTCACTCGCAAACTTGTCTTTCCACCCACTAAGGGAAATCACTTTACTCACTCGCAAACTTCTCTTACCACCCACCAAGGGAAGTCACTTTCCTCACTCGCAAACTTGTCTTTCCACCCACCAAGGGAAGTCACTTTACTCACTCGCAAACTTCTCTTACCACCCACTAAGCGAAGTCACTTTACTCACTCACAAACTTCTCTTACCACCCACTAAGGGAAGTCACTTTAGTCACTCGCAAACTTCTCTTACCACCCACCAAGGGAAGTCACTTTACTCACTCGCAAACTTCTCTTACCACCCACCAAGGGAAGTCACTTTACTCACACACAAACTTCTCTTACCACCCACCAAGGGAAGTCACTTTACTCACTCGCAAACTTCTCTTACCACCCACTAAGCGAAGTCACTATATCCATTCAGAAATATTATTTACCACCCAATAATCATAGCCTCTGTACCCCAAAACTTTTACAAATTCAAACTTTCTATGCACAGTTGCTACATAGCACGAAAAAGTCATCAAGATTTGAATTACTTTGCTGTATGTACCTTATCTTTCCAGTTTTACCACATAGCCTTGCAAATTTTGCTGGCACCTAAAGTCTTTCTAGTTTTTTATTCAAGGGAGAATAAGCTAGCTATAAAAAGAACTAGTAGAAACGTGAGAAATGTGTCATATGGAAGAATCTATGTTTGGCTGAACCCTGCCTGCTGAAACTGGCTATTTTTCAACTGTTGTAAACAGAGTGAATGTCTTTAAATGATCTGTAAATGGTTTGATGAGAAAAGAGTGTGTCTGATTAGCCATGTACAGCCAGTGTGCTGCATTCCTCAACTAAATTGGATTAACTATAAAGAAGTATCTCTTTGCCCTATACCAGTGCCAGCATGCTAAATTTATACCTGTGGTGGGAAGTTGTGTGTATGTGTATCATCTGACTTTGTTTTTTTTTTTACCTTTTACTGTATACCAAAACTATATATATTGTGTGTGAAAGGGCTAGAACTTTGCTATTTGAATGGTTATGGTTAATAACATTTGTTGCACTTTTCTTTTATTGGTAAAATTCTGGAGCTCAGTATAAACTAATGTTGAAAAGTTTCTTCCTAATATATCGATGTAGGAACCACACACAAAAATTACTCTTTACTATTCTCCCCTTCCCAGAGGTTGCTACACATTGTATTCTTCTAGAGAAGTTATCTCTAAGAGTTTGAATATATTGTTGTTTTTAAAGGCCTTTAGCAATATACCATCAAGTTATCTTTATATTTAGCTCTTTTCTGTTTTTTTTTTGGTCAAGAGATGCTGTAGGCCATCCAATGCATTAAAAAAACAACATATTTCTGATGACCTATCTATAAATTAATAAACATGGTGGTGTCATCTTCTGTTTGGACTGGCAAATAATTCTTGAGAAAAGAACAGGTGTCCCCCATTATATTTACTGTAATTTCAATTGTTTGAATGCCATTTGAAGAGATTTTATGTTGTGTATTCTGTAATTATTAACATCATTCTATTCTTGGTAGGTTATTTGGATGATGTTGGTGGGCTAAAATCTTTAAAATTGAGAAAATTTTCATTTTGTTCACCACTGTATCAGTATTTCATCAGGAAATTCACCATCAAAATGAACTTAAATAGATACGTGATGCAATTTACGGTACTCCCTTCTTGGAATCTGTAAAATAAAAAAAAAAAATTGTCTTACAAAGCCATAGAAAATGTAATACTAGTTTTTAGAAAATTTTAGAATATTAAAAAAATCTGTGTGAGTGAGAGATAGGAGCTTCTGCTGTCACAGGCCTCCCTAATGGGAAAAAGCACCCACTGTGCCAGGAAGATGAGGAAATGAAGCAGAGGCTTAAGGACAGTAAAATACTTGGTTATAAGACTATGACACAGTGTTGAGGGGATGGGTTTTTCCAGTGGACAAAGATGGGTCTGTCAGAGAGGATTTCACAGCTTGTGGGTAGTAGTCAGGATTAGGTGGTGAATTATGCTTGTTGAGACCCGGTCAAGATATATGAAGATGCTCTGGCATCCTGGCATGAGCAGTCAGTAATGCTACAGCTGAGGACAAAGTTTTTAATTATCATACCAAACTCAGTCCGATTAGCAGAATTTAGGGGGAGGTCAAGGTTAAGAGAGGGTGGACTATAGTTTTGGAGAGACTGGAGGCAGTGATTAAGTTTATATACTTCCCGGGGATTCTGTACAAGTGCAGACCAGACTGCTGGCAATGCATAGTGAGCTGCAGCTTGAATCGTCAGATGTAATTACCCAGTTGAGGACAAAGTCACAAGGGAGAGAGCAGGAAAAGCAAGCCATTGCAACCAACCATGAGATTGCAGAAGGGATGCAAATACAGAGATGGTGTCAGATGCAAGCTCCAGGGGAAGTGATCCACACATCTTCAATCAGCATCAGCTTGGAGTGATTACCAGAGGGAGTCTAAAGAAATTGCTTAAGAGAGAAGGGCCTGAGCATCTGCTGGAGCTATAAGTTTCTAGTGTCAAAAGTTAAAGTTGAAGAAAATATAATGTTAGGGTTCACAGAATTTTAGATTTAATGAAAGGTACACAAAAACAGTCAAAATAAGGAAAACTCTAAAAGCACTCTTTTTGTTAAATAGATACTTTAACTAAACTTATTTTTAATAGTCCTTTTATGTTTAATTATTCATTTTTAATGTAGCAGGATTTTATTTTCCTCAGTTAAAGTAGATAAGCCGCCATCTTGCCTTGTAGTATATAAACTTAGGTGTCACAAATCTTGTGGCGTATCACAGAGGCCTCTCTCTTGACAATCTTTTTTTTTTTTTGTATTTTATTGTAGTATTCTAATGCCACATAGCTGTAGGGAACTCAACTGTAACAGAAGAACAACCCCTTTTATTCTTTAAAAAAAAAGAACATGTTTATTTGATCAGTCAGTTGAAAACAGTATTGTGAACAAACCTGACAAGAATAATAGACTGTGCAGTGACAGAATCTTCCAAATGATTACTGGTGTAGTGTTAGCTCCTGGTTTTTGTAGCTGGCTATTGGACAATCAAGTCCAACTGGGGTGGTGGTAGAGGGGGAGATAAACAAAAAGAGGCAGCAGAGCTGAGTAACTAACTATTAGGATTTTAACATTGGTGTAAAGTTGCTAATCTTTATGCATGGAACAAAAATATAAAATAGGCTGATTTTTTTTGTCTTTCTAGAAGCCTACTCAAATAAATTAAACTTTCGTTCTGCTTATTTATTCCAAAAGGTTGGAAACATGGTTCTTTGCAAACTTTCTCAAGAACTCATTCTTATTCATATTTCTGGTTCTTTCTCATTCAAATGACATCAATACTTAAATTACTCTTTTGTGTCACTGTTCTTCTTTATGAATGATCAATTCTTGCCAGTGTTGATTGGTTGTTAAGCAAGGAAAAGATGCAATGGATACGACTTCCTGGTACATTTGCATAAATGCTTTCTGTTGCTTGAACAGATGTTCAAGAACTGAATTTGTTGTGTTGGTGCTGAAGACCCATTTTCTATTTGGATACCACTTGACAATTAAAAGCTTTTCCTTTGATGGAGTAGAAATCCAAGATGCTGCAATGGCAATTGAGTATTACAATCCAAGAACGCCTCTGATGTGGGTGTGACATTCCTGATAGTGTTGTATAGCCAGCTATTTTGAAAGAAGCAACATTATAGTTCGTTCTGATCATAGTGATGACCTTATAAAATGCTGCTTTGCACTTTTCATTACTGTGCACAACGCCACATCTGCTTGCATCAGTGTTCTGTTTGCAGTGCGGGTTTCTTGAAGGGTATTTGAGCTATAGGATTGTCGTAATTTGTCAAATGGAACCAACATGACAGACATCCCGCACATGAGAATTACCTTTAGTCCAGTAGCTTGGACACTATCTTGCCATCAAAATCTTATGGACTTTTGACTTCTGAAACAACTTTTACAATGGATACATGATTTGAAAATAATCTCATGGCAACATCTAAATGATTAGATCAGTGTCTTTCCATAAATGGTTTCAATCTAGTGCTTTGATGAAAGGTAATGATTTAGAGTTTTGTAAGAAAATTGTACAGAATCCTGCATTGATAAAAAAAAAGTGTGTTGGATGTATGGAACTGTACAAATGAGTTTTGTGTGGATTAATGATTGGAAACTATCTTTAGTTGCTGTTGCAACAGTACCATTGTAACATCATCTTGCAAGAAAATTTTTCAGATCCAGCTTCTAGTGATCAAAAGCTTCTAAGATGATGTCAGCATGCCCTCAGCATCCAGTTTTTCAGAGAGGGATGTTTACAAAACAAATTGTAGTGTAATAGACAAGTTCTTGGCATTGCTATTATCTGTAGTACCATCAACTATCCAATACAACCATGGAAATCATTTCTATCATTGTGACAATAATATCATTCAGGATCTAGGGTGAGAAACATGTTGAGTTGGCTGGATTTTCTTTTATTTTTTTTACTCAATAGTAATTTTATGGCTTTCTTTAACGTGAATTCAAATAAATTTTGGAACTTCCCCAAGCAATTGTCATCACCTCTGAATGGTAATTGAGTTGACACAGTATTGTCGTTTCTCCGATGTAACTGATGTGTTTCAAGAGATTCTTGTTTGCTATTCTGTCTACACCACTATTGCATTGATGTATGTGTGCCTGATGAAGCATGTAAATTAAATCTGCTCCTCTTGTCTTTGAGAGCTGATTTCCATGAGTGAAAGTCACGTTTTGTAAAAGCAGTCACTTTTCCTTAGAATGGCAGTAACTAAGCAATCAGCACGGATAGCAGAACACGGCTTTGCATTTAACAGCACTCCAGCTATGAATACTTATTAAACCATTCCATGTGGACTGTCTCACAGTCATAGGTGTTTTTCATGTTCTCAAACATCAGATGGTAGGTTGTTGTGTAGCATTATAAGTAAGGTACATTCCTCACTTCTAGTGCCTTGGTTCAACAAACTTGATGCAGCTTTTTTGGCTTCCAGTTGACATATTTGAATATGGCGTGAATGTGTTTAACAAGAATAAAGATACAGTCTAAATTACTAAATTGAACACATATATTTAGATCAATATAGCAAGAGCATTCAATAATAACAAGAAAATTGTGTCACCTTTTTTATAAATAAATTTGAAAAGTCTCATCTAGAACGGCCTTGTTTGTACTGTAAGCCAAGCAGTGCAGTCACTAGTTGCGCTATATTTTCAATCAAGACAGGGAAATAGAATTTTTGCTTATAGATTTGTCTTGTACTATAAGCAGTGTGGCTTGTAGTAATATAGATGATGTTTATTGTTTATATTCTATCTGTTCCTTGTTTGATTTGGTCATTTTCTTAAGTCAAAAAGTATTTAATGTTTGTATTAATTAAATTGGCATGTATGTACTGCTGGTTTCTTACTTTATGATAAGGGGTCCTGGTGTGTAATATTTTGAATGTTATTTGGTGCATAGCCAACTAAGAGGGCAGGCCAATCCACAGTGGTGGGCATCCATCTTGCCCTCAACTCTATCTACAGGCCTGCTTTGTAGTTGTATTAGAACCAGTGCATCTTATATTCACCAAAGTGTTTGTGGGTTTTATGGATTTAGAATATACTGAACAAGTAAAAAGATTTAATTTATTTTGATTTTAGATGTTCAAGAGGAGACCTGACAAAGGTTTTGAGCAGGTGGGTGGATAGCAGCAAAATGCTTAGGTATTTCTGTGGTTAGTTTTGGCAAACCTCCAAAGCAAGGCTTCTTCTCATTCTTTTTTATAACCAGCAACATGGGATTTTTCTGGTTTTCTCCTCCCCCTAAAAATGAAGAGTTCTAGTAGGGACTTTCTGCATCCTAACATCTGTAAGATGTCTTGTGCAGCTTGCTACTGGAGAACAGCAAAGCAGGTGAGAATGCAGTTGTTGCAACGCAAGCCATGATCACTATAAACAAATCAGGCAGGAGTCTTCTATTGACAGAACCTCATCCTCTCAGCTGCAGCATATTCAGTGATCAAGGTCAATATTTAATACTAGGGGTGTGGGGGGGTCACATCTTTGCTGTGCAATAGTAAAAGATTCATCACAGATATTAGAAATCTTTTTTTTTTAGTAACAATGACAAATGAATGGATTAAATTACTAGCACTGTTTGTCGGTAGAGATAGTGTGCATGATTTTAGAAAAGTAAAGTACTGCAAACTAAAGTGGGGTATGTGGGTGATTGGAATTTAAATAGGTTTAAGAAATCTGATCCAAGCTATGTGCATTCTTGGTAGGAGTAGCACATGTTGAAGGTTTGCGGTTTAGCCTCTGGAAAAACTGTAGATACCCTTGGAGCATCCTTAAGTGTTACTTTGTTTAACTGGCACAACTTAACTTAGAGAGAGAGAAGAAGTAAGTTCGGGTTAATGCTAAGAAAACACGATCAAGTAAGGAGCAGTCTAGGACGGTGTTGCCATGGGCCTTTTAACCCTTTCAAGGTTGATATTTTGCTTACATAAGGATTTTCAAAAAAAAGAAACATTGACCAAAAAAAAAAAAAGTGAATGGAATGAATTCAATAAATTTTAACATGCTCATTAATGGTGGAATCCACTGCAGGTTGTAAAAAACAGGGCGTGGTAACTTTTAAGGTTGTGTTGATATTTTTTTTTTTTAAAGTCTCGTTGAAAAACAAAGTAGACTTACCCATAATTCTGGCTGACTGTTTGATTTAGAATTAAAAATATGACAAATTTTTACACAGCCATGTGTGAATAGAGTAGATTTAGAACAAGGTATAAAATTAATGAATAATAGAATAGCAAACCCATTATCTATCTTCACATGAACTAGTAGAACTGATGGCGGCTAGCAACAGATAGAATTAGAGGGTTATGATTGGTTGCTGTAGTCTGGAACTCTTCAGACTATACTGAAGTCCAGCAGAAGTAACAATTTAGTAAAACTGAATCCCACACAAAGAGCTACTGCCACACATTTAATTAAAATCTGATGGATTAATATTATTTTTACAAAGCAATTGTGCTGAATCATGGTTCATAGAGTATTCATATAGAGCATAGAACAAACTGACAATTTGTTGACAGAAATAGGAGAGAGAATTTCCATTGTATTTCAGGCTGTTAAAGCAAAATATGTTAAAAAAAAAAAAATGTTTTTGATTTATATATGATCTTGTAAAAATTTTGTCTGGTTAATAAACTGCTATATACAAAGTTTATAAAATCTGTTGCTATGTGTATGGACATTCAAATGGAACCTAGTCGGATCTGATTACAGTGATGCTATTTCTGCTGGATTTTATTCGAATTTCCTTGATACTTGGTTTATTATACATTTTTAATTTATTTTGTACAATTGAATAGCATTATATACAACATTAATGGACTGTGGCAGACCAACATCTTAAAAAATTGTATGTCAGTTGATATTTTAAATACTGCAAGTAGTGGGGATTTTTATTGAGGACCTTGAGAAAAATTTTTTTAAATATTAAGAGAATGAAAATGTTCTAAGTCAAAACACTGTTACATAGCAAAACATCTCTCTAAATACCAACTTGGGTACTGTCCTTGATAATGCTGTCATTTTATAACTGGCAACTTTCAGTAAAATTTTGGTTTATTAGAACTTCTTCATTAAACATCATTATGTTTGCTAACTTTCACATATTTCTTGATACAAACAGAAATGTAAAAACTTTGTATTAATGATGTCAGTTGATGTAACTAGAATGATCATAGGAACTATTTTCCAGTATCATTAGCTGTTTGTGTTATTTATATCACATAGTTGCTGCAACAATGTAAATGTGCAAAAAAAAGCTAATAAAGGAATGGATGGCTATAAGGGGAGGTCATACAAAATCAGACTATGTCATACAGGGTTAGGAAAACTTAAATTAAGTTGGGAAAATAGTCAAGGGAAGCTGGTCCTTTGTGCAAACCCTGAGTATGCACTGCCCTGGGATACTTTATCAGATCAAGTATGAAAAAGAGGCATTCAAAAAAATTTTGGCAAAATATGAAGCTGACCTTCCATGATTAATAAGGAAAATTTTTTTTAAAATAACAAAGCCTGTAACATATTTGAGCCAGTTGTGATTCATGTATTTGAAGCCACAACTCTTCCTGATTATTAGAACACCTTTTGATTTTAAATGGAATATATCAACCTAAGAGGAAACCAGCTCTTTAACAAACTTGTGCATGTTTTTAGACTTTTGGAAAGAGAGTAGCCTAAATTCATTGTAGGGAAGCATAGTGCACTATCTGTAAATGTAAAGTTGTCTAAAAGGTTCAGGAAAATTTAGTCATCTGGGTAGTAAATATCATTATTATACTTTAGATACTTGACAAAATAATAATCAAAAACATTTACTTTAAATATGATCTGGGTTTCTTACCCAAACCTTTGAACAAAAATAATGCTTGTTGGTTGCCATCTTTATCTTTAGCTCATTGAACAGGATGTTTGTTGTGTAAATCTCCAGTAAAAGCAAAGGGGCTCTTGTATTTTCACTTCCAAGGAGAGCTATGGCCTGTTGATAACTGCTCTTCTGGCAAAGATGTTTACCTTATATTTTCATGAATGTGATATCTTTAATTTTAGGAGCACTTTGAGTTGTTCAGAGAATCTTCAAATTCCAATAATCTTAGTCTTCAGAATTGTATTTAATTGCAGATTTGAATACTTATTTTTGTGGCATTTATAATTTATATTCATTTATTACCAGCATTTTTTCCTCTCTTTTTTTACTGATGGCACTTCACTTTTGCCTGCTTGCTTTTTCGTTTTGATTTCTTCTTTGTTTTTAAATCCATACCAGTAAAATAATATGGAACATAAGAAACACTGGAATTTCCTTATTTTTTATTAGCCACTGAATTTATGGTTGTATTATTGTTTATGATTTGGTGACGAATACATAATGCTAAGTAAATGAACAGCTTCAGGAATTTTTGTAGTAGATCAGCAGATGACCATCATAGGTAAATAAATATTTGAGGCTGATCCTGTTGCTCTTCTAGTATTGAAATGTTCCATCTACATGAAACTGGCTTTCCTACCTTTCCTGCATTGATGTATTCTGTCTACATATAAGTGACTCTTTTATCTTAAAACAGCATTCTGTCCATATATTCATTGTTTGGTTGAATCAACCATGATATTTTCATTTCTTTTATCCTTTAAAATAAAGTTTTAAAAAGCAACAAAGCACAATAATTTTCATTTAAAATATTACTATATAGTGTTATCAAAAATTATTCTATCATCTAAAATCATTCTGGCTTTTTGGGGGGTTCCTGATTAAATGTAGTCATATCAAAACTAGTATAATGTTTAAGTATTTGCTTTGTGTCTGATTTAACTTTTACATATTTCTTTCTTTTGAAATAATATTCTTTAATGTAAATGATATTGTAAATTGTGCATTTTGAAATTTACTATTTTTTTAAATTCTGGTCCTTTAACTATTAAAATGACATCCTGCATTGCATTGGGCTCAATCTATGTCAAAACTAACCTAAAGAGAAAAAAAAGGAACTTAAGGGCCAACAGGCTGTGAATTTAAGGTCAGCTCAGGCCATGTGTACATTAATAATGTCTTCTACAAATTAATATCATTTTACTTTGAACAGTCCTCAGAACGAATTCCTGATATTGGCAACAAGTTAAATTGCTGAAAAATAGATTTATTACTTTGTTTATTACAAATTAATGAAAAATCCTCAAAATTAATACTTTATACTTTCTATAATGTTCAATTGGCTTTATTCTATTAAAAATTTATTTTTACATTATGAACAATCAATATTTTAATAAAAAACATAGTGGTGTAATAATTTTGGCAACCACTATACAATAATCATATTTCTTATTCATTTTCATTTTTTAAAATTAAATTATTATTTTAATTTTGTTTTTTTCTTTAGACATTAAACATGAAATAAAAATTCTGAAGTCTGAATTCTTTATGAAGTCAGAGAAGGAAATGGCAGAATCTTTTTGGTTCTATTCCCATTCAGTTATGTCTTGGTGGGTTTTGATGGTCTCATGGTATTAAAACACCTGGATCAGATATAGAACAACAAGAACATGCATGTGTGAAAGGGTGCAATTAAGGTAGTGAGATTTTTGAATTTGGGATAAATATGGCATAATCCACATTGCTTACATGCCACCAACATAATCATCACTGTAGCTTGTTTCTCTGAGGTTAGATGAAAGGCCCTGTTCTTTTGCACATTGAACTTTAATAATGGTACCACTCTCTTGTGTGCAAATAAGTAAATGGACACCTTGTAAGACTGAAGAAAGGCATTGAAATTGTGATAAGGTTGCATTTGCAAATATAAGAATGGTTAGAAGCCAGATCGGTCAGCAAACAGCCATACCACTAACCTGAGGTTCATTGGAACTGGTGGACTGTCAAAGGGGGCATGTAGTTGGGCAACGAGGCATTGGTAGAAGTCATTGAGAGATCAAACTGGATATTAATCTGTTATCTGTTAATAGGGATGTTACTCAGTTTGAGGGAAGCCATAAGATAACTGTTGTGTGTATTCTGGCTCTGGCTGGCCCTCCAAAATTCAACTGCAAATGTGGCAGAACATCAACAGATGTCCATGAGAACAATTAGATGCTATTTTTATAGTCCCAAATAAGTGAAGAGAACAAACCCCATTCCCTCATGTAGTATCAATCATCAATTGCAATGTGCGATGCAGATGCTATTGCACTACCTCTTCCTTTTGTAACAATACAGTTTTTCTATTAAGTCAAGGTTTTGATAGTTCTTAGACTATGATTGTGTATGGGTGCAGTATCATCCAGCACAGGAATTTTTATTGAACCATTTGTAAGCCATAACAAAATATGATGGTCTACCTTTCATGAGTGTTTGGGCCACTGGATGATTGTAGCTGGTGGTCTACAAAGGAACTATAACTTCTGCCCCATAAATCAGTATTCTCCAAGAGGGATCTCTACGTATCTATGTTATTGATCACTATCCATAGAGGGAAATAATTTCATTAAGATTGTGCTTTAACTCACATTACCTGTTTAACATAAAGATGGAACAACCATGGTTTGGCTAATCAACAAACATGAATTCTATTGAGCATGTGTGGGATACTTTTGACCCAAGATTTCCTAATTCAGATTCTAAGCCAGGAATGGGATCTAATCGTATAGACCAGTGGTTTGTTTACCTGTGTCTGTTTATTTGTGTCATGGTTTTATTGCAGGCAACTTTATTAGGACCCTTTTAGATATCAGCCTGACATGGGCTGCAGATGAGTTAGGTTGACCACATGATGTGACAGGTGATCCCTACAACACTATATATGACTCGGACAAGCACTTTTTTTGTTAGTCTAACAGATATGGAGAACAGCTATGACATTACAGCATTCGAAGGAGGCATGGCATTGAGTGCATGCCTAGCAAGTGCTGCGGTGGCTTGGACAGTTTTGTTGGCAGGCTGCTCCAAGACATTGGTTATTTTAGTGAACCAACAATGGGAAAAGACGGAGAGAATGTCTGCTGCAAGAAGGAATTGTGGTGACAGAAAGGGAAGAAAGGCAGTTAGTAGGGTGGTAAAGTCAGGCTGTCATCAAATAATAGACTTAATGATAAAGACATTTAATGCAAGGTAACCCACATCCATCTTCAGCTTTACCTTGCAATGAATGGATTATGGCAGTGGTAAGACAACTATGTGAATCATTTATCACAGTCACAAACAAGGGAAAGAATCCCACTCTGTGTGGTGTATCGGACACATGCACTGGACTCAGGACTGACGAAACGTCAGGTGGTCTGGGGAGTCGGGCTTTACCCTGTTTTGCATCCATAGAAGACATTCAGAGAAAGCCACATAAATCACTTTACCGCTCCCCTCTTGTGTGGTCCTAACTGTTCAGACATCTGGTGGTGGAGTCAGGGTTTGAAGCATATTTTCCTGGCATTCTCTGGGTCCCTTGGTCCCTCTAGATAGTAGAATAAATGCCAACGCTCACCTTAGCAACATTGTGATCAGGTGCCTTCATTGATGCTTCATCTGTACCCTGGTGAGGATGACTATTCCTAAGACGACGACTGCTCTAGCATGTTCTTGGTTTGAGAAAAAGATTTCTGGCATCCCCCATGGCCAGCACAATCCCCAGATCCTAATTCATTTGAGCATCTGTGAGAATAACTTGAAAGACACATTTGTCCTCATGATCTTCTCCCTACCTTCCTCTATACATTGCATGCAGTATTAATTACTAATCCCTCAGGACACTTTCCAGCATTTTGTGGATTCAATGCCACACTGTATCATGGCTGTTATTTGGAAAAGGGTGGACTGACCCATTATTAGGTATAGGCCCTAGAAAAGCAGCCAGCCAATGTATCTGTATTGTTTTGGCACTTGTTTTTTTTTTTTTTAATGAAACTGATATGAATGGCCAAAAATATATTTACATTGTGTATACTGAAGCCAGTAGGGTTTGTTCTTATCAGTGTTATTGGTGATGGAAAATCTTCAGGAAACCTTTTTGTCTGCTACATTGATGTGATGGCATTTTAGACTTCCACCATGGTATCATCCATTCATTTGTGAAAGTCTTCATGGTTGGCATTTTTCCAACTTCTGCTTGAGTGGTTTTTATCTTCCCCAAAGTGGCACACCAGTTGCTATGGTGAATAAGTTGCTAGATATGGCATGCTCTGTCTCTAAACTGGATCAACATTTATTTTAATAAAATATGGCCAGAAATCTTCAAACTTGTTATGGAGCCATTTTGATTCCTGTTAATTAACCATTAAAAATATTCTCCTTCCTGAAAAAAGAGAAAGAAAATGATTTTATGTGTTGTAATTTTTTAAAATCCAAGTTTGTCTGTGGCTCAAATGATAATGGTAAGTTTAATTCTACTCTAACAAGTTTTTGCCAGACATTTATTCTTAGTTTTGTCTGTACTCTGGTAGAAATCGAATTAGCAGTTCTTTTGGTTTTTAAAGTCAGTGGACTTCAGTATAACAAACAGATGCAAAGGGTATAAATAAATAGAATGTATTTCATGTTGCTCTTCCAGTCTCAAAGGGATTTGTTTGTTGTTTTCTTTTTTAAATGGATCTGTGTCTAATTAGAAAGGTTTCTGATAGGTTCTCATAGGAACTTTTGCTTGAGGTATGCTCTTTGTTTTTTTTTTTTTTCAGTTGTGAATTCTTAGCACAAAGCTTTTTCTGTGGCTTGGCAGGTTAGATGAAAGCTTAAGGTCACTGTCACTAGATGGCGTGTGTTATAGATAGGAGGTCAAACCATGGAGAGTCAAGTCTGTGATTACAAGAGAAATATAGTTTGCAGTGATCAGATTGTATGGCTGATTATTATCTTGACTGAATCTAAACACAAAGGTGGACTGTATGTGTGTCTATGCTTAGTTTACATAGATCAACTGCTTTGTAAAATTTAAAATTCTCCATTTAATTTTCTGGTTTTTATTTCAGTGTTCATACAACTCACATTGAACACTGAACTGACCAATCAACAATTGCTTGGCTAATTCCATTTTTAATAATTGTATAATGTATTCTTATTTGTATTTTCCAGATTGCCTGCTGCATTACTTACATAGTAAACTATTATCCATGAATCCATAAACTTAAGTTTTCTAAACTATAAATTTCATATTTTTAGCTTATGATTTCTCTTATATTTTAGAATACATTATTCTGTCATTTCTCCTTTTTGAGAGACAGAAGATCTTACCCATTTGCACATATAGCAGCCTTCTGTGTAAGCAGTGTAGCAGATAATCTAAAAAATATGACTAAGAATACATTAACAGAATTAGCCAAGTGAGTGCTAATTGGTCAGTTCAAATTCAAGCTCTGCCCCCTAATGGTGCTCAATCCAAGTTATATTAATACCCAACATGTCAACACATATTCTAATGAAATGACATAAAACAACACTAGCTATATTGTCTGCTTTTATTTGTATTTTTCAATTGAGCCATTGAATTTGTTCTGCCAGTCTAGCTTTCCTGTGTGAACATTTTGGCTGGCTGCCTTCATGTACAATAGAATCTAAAACAATGCATGGTCAAACTCCCTGTTTTGAAGTGTCACAAGACTTTGGGAAAGCTGGATGTTTGCTTTATGGTAGTTGGATTGTGTGTGTAATTGTTTTATAATTTTAGCCCATCACTGCTGCCTAGAAAATCTGATGCTTTTGCTGGAAAACTTGGGTGACAAAACCATCAATGACTGGCAGCTCTAACTATCATCAAACAAACAGCCATAATTATAACACTACTTTGCACCAGGAGACAACTAATAAGTGACTTTAAAAAGATTTATGCAAATTAGTGCTGCCAGAAAGTAAATTTAAAAAGTAAAATCTATATACTAAGGACAGAGACTCTAATGAAACCCATTGCTGGATACCATTATGGAAGAATGACAATTTTATAAGTTGAAGTCCAGCCATTCTTCTCTTTATCAGAGTCTAATGTGATACCTGAAAGATCTTTTTTTTTTTTTTTTTTGGTGTTGTGCGGTGTTTAGGGGTATGTATGTGAAGTTGCATATGTATGTTGGTGTAGCTGGATCGGTTCCACGACCGGCCGTCACAGCTGTTTATAAGTGAGGTCTTATTTCGGCCTATGTTTTTGTTTGGATGTACCTCAGCCTAGCGAGAGCAGCGGGCTACCCAAACTCCTTCGTATTGCATGCAGGAGGGGTAGGCTTATCCTGGCTGAACTCTCTAGTTAATAACATCTTAACCTTGAGTTGCTAGAATCATTATTTTGATTTCATCACTTTATCATATTAATCAGTAATGAAGATGCAATGGTCTTTTTATATGGAATTAATGGATTTTGTGTTAGGTTGCTACTATACATATCATAAACACTGAAAAACACATACTGTAAAGGAAGAGATGCTGAATAAATTATGTTAATGTTTACTTGATAATAATAACTGATAATGAGAGGAATACCTTTGCATTGAGTTAATAATTAATCATGTTTTTTTCCAATGATAACCCATGGTGGTATGTCTCATTGAATTGTTTCACCATAAGTAGTACAAGAGACATTCAAACAAAACCGTTACCATGATGCTATTTCAGCCAGATTTTATTTGAACGTCCATGGTGCGATGATATGTAATGATGCCTGAGAGGAATTTCACATCCCTGAAATAGATGTAACTGCTCTCTGATATATGCCTGTGCATTAAAAAAAAAAAAAATCTGTACTTTAATAATTATTGTCTGTTCAGCAAATTAATTGCAACCCATCCCATAGAGACCTGGGATTTATCAAAGTCTGCACATAGTTATGCAATTAAATTGTTTTATAGCAATTTCATTTATCTCTGTTTGTTAAGTCTTAAAGTGTGTAAATATGGAGTCATTTTATTATACTTAGTAGGCAGTATGCTGTGTTATCACAGTTGTTTTTAGTTGGCGTAATAATTTAGTTTGATAGGTTGTAATTAAAATCACTTAGACGTATAGTACCGGTTATAAGTCTTAGCCCTTCTCTTACATACATAACTGAAATATTTATAGAAATACTTGCGACATTCCGTTTCCAAAACCTTTATTTATGTTGTGTCGGGGCCAGTTTATGCTACATATGTTAAATCAATACTTTGTATGGCTTCCTCACCATTGAAGGTACTAATATCCATAATTGATTTATGAATAACTATTATTGATGAACAAGTATAGTCAGTTCATTTTTATTTTTGGATAGATTTTAAAGGCAAACACTGCCCTTCCCCATTTATTGGTAAATCTCCCCATAGATGAATAGATCTGACTGAAACTTACATAAGTGATTAAGTATATATTAGACATCTTGGTAACCAGATAACCAGTATGCATTATCCACATGCTGAAAAAAAGGTGGATCCCATGACATTTTTCCTGTTCACTTGAGGTTGTTCATAATGTGGCCAGAGATGACGACATATTGTCAAAGATCTCCACATTTTTCTGGATCTGTTGCCATTGTTATCATGAATTTATCAGAGGCAAATGTTGTGGTCTTCAACAGCAATACCAAGTATGATAAGAAAGTGTCATTACTCACCAGACAGTGGTGTGGTATCAATTCCCCTGACTTGGCTATAAAGGACATGCAGCATATAAGAAACAGAAACCCCTTCTGTCCAACAGGAATAGAATACTTTCAAAGAAAGATCTGGTCATAGAAAGTCTGGCAAGATTGTAAAATGTTGGCCTATGTAGCATTCTTCAATGAATCCAAGTTTAAACAATTCACACCTGAATTTGGAGAATACCCAATGAAAATATTCAACCCCAAAATCTCTAGACCATGATCCAGTATGGAGACAGGGGTATCATGTTATGGGGCTGCAATCAGGCATAGTGGAAAGACAAATTGTATTTGTTGAAAGATCTTCCTTCTGCCAGGTACCCCAAGCACTTTAAAGATACATCTCTAGTCATTGTACCAAAAGAGCATTATGAGATTCATTAATCATATTCTTCAGTGGGATAGGGCTACAAACTACACCTCTTGTGTGGCCACAATCTAGAAGAAGAATCGAAGCATTCATTATATCCTCTGGGTACTCCAAAGCCTTGACATAATCTGATTGAGCATTTGTGGGAGCATCAGCTGACAACAAACCACTGATGTCCTGCTGATATGATGAAACTAAAGGAAGCTCTCACATGGATGGGGAGGTCTGTGAGACAAAATCTCACCAATTCAATACCAAACAAAGCAGAGGTTCTTTATGCTTCATAAGTTAGTCCAACCAAGTACTGACATAAAGAGTTTCAGTATATTGTTTCTCATTATTTGTTGTTTTGCACAACAAACTAACATGATGCGATAAAGAGTTTCCAAACTATTATGACAGGACAGTGTAGAATTGATGTAATTTTTAAATTTGTTGTCTCGGCAAAATAAGAAAATATTATAGTTATCCTGGACTTCAGATTTTCTTAGACTATTGGTTCTATATTTTATTCTGATTTTGTTTCCACCTTATTTTTTTTCTATAAAAGACAAATGAAGTTGTTTTCATTAATGAATATAATCATAATGAAATGCTTGGTCACGACTGGTTTTTACCATTAACCATGATGCCATTGCAGGACTTTAACCTTTTTCATGTTTGATAACGGCCATTGAATGGTATTATGGCAGCCACTGTGGATTTAGTATTCTATGTCCAGGGATAAGGCCCCTATTATTTTTTATTATTTACTTTTGTTGAGATTTAAAGTTGTTTAGGTAGGTAGGGGGAGATGCCACCTCAAAATGAAACAGCAAAAAATGCGTGCGTGCTCTAATGAGTGTTTGAGACTTGGTGTTGCATAATAATACAGGTATATTATTTTACATGGAAATAAAAGACTATAATTTGTGGGGAAAATTCAATCCAAACTCAGCGAAAGTTTAGTTTATTTATAGTTTTCAGTGTTTTATTCTGTGCAGCGTGTTTTTGGTATGCTCCATTAAGGTAGAAATACCTTTTTTTCATCCTCTTACTGCATTAAAGAATTTTTAAAAAGGAAAGCAAGGTAGCTATATCTGAATAAATGTATAATGCATTGATACATTATATACACTGTGCTAGATAGATGTGAAAACACAGCAGTTTTTTATTGACTACTTAAGCATCTTTAAGTCATTTCATTTCAAGGATAATTTTGTGTTGTGTTCAGCCAATTTTCTCCAAGAGGCAGGTTGGTCAATATTTCAGAAATCAATATGGCTAAAACATTAACTTAAAAAGATTTTTTATTGATTTATTGATTGCTTATTAACTAAATGGGAGAATAAAACTTATGTGATTTTTCAGTATGCTTATTACTGTTTTTAAAAAAATGTTAAGCAGTTTTATGAAGAATATGAATGTATTTTTACTTAAAGCTTTTCATTCACTCTGTGACAGACAGCTCTACCAAAGGAGGAGGAGGAGTTCTTCAGGACGAATGCTTTTGTTGCGGAAAATATTAGAAATGTAGGGAGATTAAACACTGCTAACTTAATCTGTGGTATTTCAACTTTTTTTGTACAAAAAAAAACAAGAAAAACTAATAGTAAAAAATGTTGCCTGAAGATGATGGTCTTCATATGTTTTCTAGACATAGTTTCCAGATACATAGCTGGCATTACCCATATTAATATTACTACTATTTTTTTTATATATATCAGCAATAGCATCTGTATGCAATCAGTTGAGTCATGTGATGTGTTTGTAAAATTCTTAATCTCAGGTTTAATTTTTCTCTGGAAGCTTCTCATCCATTTTGGTTTCCCTTTATATTTATAACTGTGTTTAGCAGCAAGTAAACATATTTGGGAACTTCATTGTATCCCAGTTCTTTGCTTTCATGAACGACCAAACTGGAAAGACGAATTCAGTTGATCAGAGATCACTATTTTTGAAATTGCGAAACAGGTAAGTGTGAGTCTACCTGAGGTGTGTCCAGTCATTAAGAGGTGCTGAAGTTTTTTTTCTTTTCTTTTCTCTTTGAGTATGCAGAGAATTTATGTAGCTTATAAAATTTTGACTCCTATCTTTGTTTGTTAGAAATTGTTTCTAGGTTCCAATAACATATGCTACAGACCATTCTTTTTTATTTCAGAAAGTTGTTTGTTTTCTATTGCTTGTATGATAAGCTAATGTATTTGGGGGGATTAGCATTTATAACCACCAATTTATTTTTTACGCACATTAATTATTACCATATCTTTGAATCAGTAATGGCATTTATTTATATTTAAAAACAACAAAAAAATAATAATTATGGTCCTCCAAGATGGCTAAAATATTCCATATTAAACACCATGCAAGTCTATGGTTTAATTCGGACACACGTGTAATAAAGTGAAAATAATAGTCAATGCAATTTACATTAAGCTTTGTAAAATAAATGCATTCCAATCTAATGAAACATTTACTAAACATATTTCAAACCATATCTTGGAAAAAATAAATAATTTTATGTAATTCAGGAAAGAAAAGAGAAATCAGTAGAACAACCAATTCTGCAACTCTTTGCATACCATTGTATACTGAGCTGCTGCTGCTTTTTTCCCAAAAAAGTATTTTCAGATATTTTTAAATTCATGAAAATGGTTAATAACTTTCCAAAAAATTATGCACCTTGGAAATAACTGGTTTTTAAAAGAGTGAGAAATAATGATGAGAGAACATCTTGCTACTTGAGGGCATATAATCTACGCTTTACACTTTGCATAAATTGTAGGGGTAGCTGGTAGCCATTAGTGCATGATGATTCCCATTTGGATTTAGAAAACCATTTTTAATTTTTTTTTGTATTCAAACTGTTGTTTGGTTAAACATTTGATGGCAGATTCTTCGTTTTTTATAAAATCCACTTATTCAGGAATTTAAAAGAAAGCATTTTAAAAATCATTAGATATTTATTTTCTGGAAAATGGTAATCAGTCAATCGGTTTTGTTAGCTTAACTATTTAGTTTAGTTTGGTGTTGTTAATGTGGACATTGAGGCACCTAGAGTTCATAAAGAAAAACAACCCAAAACAATGATCAGTACTGACTATAATTTTGATAAATATTATACTGTTGTTTTTTTTTTAAGAAAGAGAATATGGCCCTACTTCCCTTCCCCCTGGCACACAACACACACACACACACACACACACAACTCTTCTCTCTCTCTCTCTCTCTGCTTGTTTTATAAATGATGTTGTGTCTAAAGCCTTGTATGAGTAATTTGTAACCCAACACATCAAGATACAGATCTCTCTCCCTCTGGCTCTCTCTCTCTCTCTTCCTCTCTCTCTGCTCCTGGGCTGGAGACAGATGTACCATTCACTGTCTTTAGGTAGTGTCATGGGTTTATATTGCCATCCTGTGCCCACTTGGGGGTAAAACCATTGGTTCAGTGACTGGGCTGTGCACAGAGATATTATTTTCCCTGAGTGGGTGAGTTTGTGAATGTGATTACTGATTATTTTTTTTACATGTAGGGTCATATTTGTCTTAAGCTCATTTTTCACTTGTGTGGTCATGGATGACATGTTATAAAACAAAGTAACTGAATGATAACTTGTGAGTCTTTTTTTTTTATTTTCCTTTTTAAGTACACATACTACTGTATATGTGCATGCATATATTTCTTATGCAAGTTGCTTTAAGAGTCGTTGAAGAAACATAAAAGTCATTAATTTTTTCCCATATGCAGTTTTACATTGGCTTGATCAAACGTCTGGTCTTCTGACAGAAAAAAATAGAGAGAAGAGTCCTCCTGACTTGTCTAGAGATAGGCGGAAATTATGTTGACTAAGTTTTCGAAGATTAGTTTTGTGGTGAAGAAACTAACTTATAGCTCGAGATGTGTTTTGTTTTCATCGTATTTTAAATGCTTATGATTGTATTGTCAGATAATCTTTAATGAACTGATGGCTGCTCATATAGTTTAATGATGTTGGACTGTTGAGACTAATTAACTGATGCAGACTATAAGTATTATCAGTATTTACTAATGCTGCATACCATAACACAGATGAGAAAGGATTTATTACATTTTACTTCAGTTTCCAATACTGGGCCCCTCTTTCCTTTTTGCCATGCCTACTAAGTTGGAAACTTGTAGTAGGAGTTAGTTTTTCTGTGCAGCTAAAATCCTATCTACACTTCGTTTATTTATTGCTTTAAAAATATTTTAGGATCTTCTTATTCATTCATTTTCTTAGTTTAATATGCTGTAAAGATACATTATGATTGGCAGCTCTTTTCTTTCGCAAGATCCCATCTCGATATATTAGAGGAGGAATATGTTTGTATTCCAGACAACTGTCTCTGGGTGTAGGGACTGGGGACCATCTATCTGTGTCATAATAGCAAAAATTAATTAACTAACTAATTAGCCTTTCTAGCAAGCACAGTGCTTATCAGGGGACTACCCTGAACACTGCAGCAGGAAAAGTTTACCAAAACAGTAATAAAAGTAAGATCATGTAAGGGTGACAAAGCTCCCAAATCAAGTCAAACAAATAATAATAATAATAATAATAATAATAATAATAACAAATATAATATAAACAATACCATCAGTTAATTTCTGTAAATATCTCTGAATGTTTTCTTTAGTTTATTTTAAGAGCTGTACTATTTATGCATAAAATTCAGTAACAAAATATACAGATAAAACATTAATTTCTTAGATTCATAAAAAATGAAGAGCATGTCTGCAATCTTCAGGGTTTAATAGAGAATTAGAGACAGGTATCATTAGAGATGGAAAAGGATAAACACTAGATGCCATTCTAGAGGGTCAGGTTACATAGATATTACTTGACATACATTTGAGAATCAGTGAAAGTGGAATACTTTATGGATACTTATTTAGAATAAAATCAAATAATTTCTATCTTGCATAAACGTAAATAAGCAAGAATGTGAAGGCGTGGAGCCATTGTTTCAGAAAAGGTAATGAATTATTGGAAAGTGTTCAGCATAGATTCAGTAGAAAGCATCTAGGTTTCAAGCATTCATATTATACAGTAAGGTGAACAATGTTAGATTTAGATTTTAGGAGCCTAATTAAAAGGGGGGGGGGGAATAACTGAAGATTTTGAGTGGTGGGTTCTGCATTTAGTAAAACTGAAGGCAATAATTATAAATTGGCCAAGTGTCAGCATGGCTTGATATTAGGAAAAACAATCAGTAACAGAGTTGCTAGGGAATAGAATAAATTGCCACCAGCTGTGATTGGTTAATAGTGATAGTTTAAATTAATTTAAAAATCATACTGAAATCATTTGTCTGAGGCATTTAGGAATTTCTCCTCCCATATGAGCTGTAGAATAACCACGCCTTGGCACTGTTTCAGTACATTACCCCTAGTGCGTGATTTCTTAGTTTTCAGTACAGCAAAATGCAGTCTAACTTAGTCTCAAGTTTTCTGACCAGGTGGATCGGTAGTAATTCCTTCCATTCTCCAGGAGGTCAGATTATTTCTTATCCAGGTGGTGCTTTTGCAGTTTCTGGCAAATATCAAATGCCACCCCCCCCCCCAAAACCAAAAAAACATCAGGGTTGAAACAGCTTCTTCCTCTTTTCAGTGATAAAACAAGTAAAAAGAAAATGAAAGTAGAATCAAAACCGTCGTAAACTATGATTTGAACTTTGTGTAACGAAGTGTTGCTATGGTGTTTATTCGTTTTAAAGTTGTTTTTTTTTGCCTTTTGTGTTTTTAATGATAAATAACTCCCTCTGGAAATAAAATGTATTAAAAGAAAAGAGAAAAAAAGACAACCGATAGCTTAATACATTTTAGTTGCAACAGTTATATCAGAAAATATATTTCCTTTACAAAACATCGCGTACGTGCTGACAATAAAAGTGAGCTATAGATATTTGCAGGAGATGTTAAGCTGACATCCCTGCTTAAAAATGTTGGGGAATAACTGTGACATCAGTATTGATTTTGAACTACAGATTTTATTGTCATTGTACTTAAAGTTCTCTGCTAAGAAAGAAATGGCAATTAATTTCATTTCAAAGTATGACACAATAAACAGTTAAGCCATTTGTTGTGGTTGAGCTAATAGGCCCCTCTTTCAGACAGCTATCTGGTGTTAGAAATTCACATGGAAGAAAGGATAACAAAAGACAAGAAAAGTTGGCTATAATTATCCACTGGAAAGGGTTAAATAATAACGATTATAATGATATGTTAAAAAATATACCTGCATATACTTTTAATTGTAAGAATAAAAATGCTATATTTTGTTTAATTCATTGAGGTAGTAGTTGCCTAAGAATTGGTGAAAACTTGTACTCTGTTTTTGTATGTGAACTAGGGAAAGTGTTGCTTTTAATTAGGCAGATATTTTCTACTGCGGCAATGTCTGCCACACAAAGGATGTTAGCTATTTATCCTGCACACTGCTTTCCTTCCTGTAGAAGTCCATCAGGTAGAACATGCTGTTTTGATGATAGCAGACTTTTACCATTTCCTACTTTAGAGAAAGTGGCTAGGTGAAGCTGTTTCATCAAGTGGCCTCCAGGTGTAGGAGCCAACAAATTTTAATTTTGTCTTGACCAAAAACAGCCAGATGTCCATTTTATATATACCAGGGATATTCAAATGAAACTTGGCTGAAAACAGAATAGCTGTAATCATAACCTGCTAGGTTTCATTTGAATGTCCCTGTATATATGCACAACTGGCAGGCAGCATTGGGAATCACCAATGACAAAATTTGTCAAGCATAAAGGAATATAACTGATGAAAAAAGTTTCAAATGCACTTTTTTGTACATCTATATATTTTATAACAGCTATATGCTTAAACTATATGCACTAATAAATTAATTGTATATTATTTTAAAATGTGGGATATTTCAATGCTGAAAGAAGAGAACTTAAATAGCTGGAATATTTAAGGCAAAACAGTATTTATCCTAAGTAAAGAAGTTTTAAAATTTAAACAAAGTAAATCCTCAGCTTGAAATATCAGAGGAATGAAGTGGGAGAGAGTTAAATAGAATTAAAGGAACTGAAGGAGAACAGATCACCAAACAGTAACATGAGAACATCAGTTGGCCCAATCCAATGTGACTTGCTTATACCTATGTTGATTTGACAACCTTGGATGTTTTCTGTGGTTTTGTTGGAATATTTAAAAATCTTGTTTACTGTGTTTAACCTAAAAAGAAGAATTGTCCTAACTTTTTCAAGCCAAATTCTCAAAGAAAGATACCGACAATTGCTGTTTCTTAACAAAAGATTTATGATACCTTATTTCTTTTTTTTTCTTTTAAGATTTTTAAGAATAACTTATTTAAAATTTGAATGCTTTTGTTCTTTTAAATTAATTAACGAGTTTCTTTAAAAAAAAATCTATGTAAATTTTAAATGGAATTTTGAGCTATTTAAGGTGGAATAACTAAAAAACTTACATCCCTATTAGTATTTAATCGCTTTTTTCTTTCTGTTTTTAATAAACCAAATCTTTACAATTACATTCTGAGTATGTGAGAGCTCAGAAAAAACAGCTGTAAATAAGACAGCTATTTTGACAATTTTGAGCAGTAAAGGGTTAATGACATGTTGTGCACAACAACAACACCATGTTCCTCAAATGAGACTAAAGGTCAGCTGTCTGATAATGTTGGTTTGGCAGGAAAGACTATCAAATTACTTGAAGGATTTTTTTCTTTTAAATACTTATGCTCCATGATTTAATGCGTTTGCATGTAGAGTGGAACACTGACCTAAGACTATGAGGTAATAATTCTATTTCAGTTCTGTAGTTTCCTGTTTCACAACTCATTCAGAGAAAGCTCATTTTTCTTTCTTTCCCTTTTTGTCAAGATAGCTGAGGTGATTCATATTGGTTCTGAGCAACTACTAGCCTGTCTTTTTCTTGGTGTGTGAGAGGGAGGAAGGAAGAGGGGTGGGGTGGAGGAAAGGAAGAGGGAGAGGAAATTAAGCCTCATGGATGGAATAATAACACATCGATGCTGTTTAATTGCTGAGCCCCCATTGCTCAGAACTGGCTGAGACTGTTGCTAACAATCACTATATTTTTCAGATTACCAAAAAAATCTCAAACTTCAGTATTTGTTCAAATGTAAAAGTCAGTAACTTGAAAATGCAATAAATTCAGAATTGCCAAAGCATAAAATAGCAGAATATTTCGTGTAGAAGACTTTGTTCTCAATATACAAATGTGAACAGTTTGGGTTTGCTATGAAGTTGAACTTTTTTTTTTCCCTTGAAAAACTGTCATTTTAAAAAAAAGTAACTAAGGGAGGTAATTTTTGTTATTTTCAAATTGTCTCCCTTTGAACATTCTATTTACCTTTAATTAGACTGCAATTATTTTTCATCAGAAAAGTTAAATTAGCAGCACAATAGGCATGAAAATATTAGAAAAATTTTGATAGTTTATTTGAATGTCTGGGTTTATTTGTCTGTCATCTGTCCATCTGCAGATACATCTGTCTTTCATTTTACATAAGAGATGCATTCCTGTAAAATGTTGTCTATCTTGAATCCAGTTTTACATAGTGAAAGGTGGTTTGGTTTCACTACCCTTCAGGCCCCATTCTCAAGTCCTGCATTCCTACTCTTCTCTCACAAATCACACAAAACTCAAAAAGATTGTGCAAAACATTAAAACTATATGCATAGATATATAAATAATTATACAACACAAAAATACATGAGATTATTCAGCAATTGAAGCTGGTAGTTAACCACACTAAGATGTGATGGCGAGGCATTACTGGAGAGAGAGTGGTGTAGGGTCAACAGGATCAGACTACTTCACCAGCAATAGGTAATGGTAGCACAACATTGAGAAGTAATAGCTCACTGAGCTAGCAGGGGTAGGGGTGAAGCTCTGGGCCATTTGTTAGACTGGAGACCTTTAAACACTGAGCTAAGAATGTGGTGTTTTTCTTTTGTAGATCTTGCTGTAGGTAGCGAAGACAGATGTTTAACTTCTCCCAACCTGTAAACTCCCCTTCAGATTTGGATCCATATCCGTCACTTCCTGTTCAGCTGGTCAACAAGCAAATGATGTGAGCCAGCCTCTTCATGATCAGCTGGCATGGTTCCATAAGGATATCTTGCTCTTCCTGTATTAGCCCCACCAAGCTTTCCACAGACAATTCCTCTTCATGGGACTGTAGGAGATCAGTGATGTTTGCCTCTTATAAATCCTCAAACCCATCCCTTTTTGGCTAAGCTTGACAATCTCAGTCATTTCTAAGGATGGGTTCATAAGTCCTGTGAAGTCATTGACACTCCTCTGTAGAGCCTTCCAAATAGCATTCCTGGTGGTATTCTTTACTGTCCCAACTACCCCTAATGTTTTTAATGGCATGAAAGATGTTTTAGTTGTGCCAACAATTATGAATTGTTGACTTGTTGGGTCACTCAGTAGTATTCAGCAGCTGGGAGAATGTCCAATTCAGAGAGCAAATTCTAAAAGTTGCTTTGATGGCCGGATCCATGGGGTGGATTAAGGCAGCTGCTGAACAGAAGAAACGTAACTTTAGCATTAAGGTGCAGAGTCAAGTGTGTAGTGTCTCTAAGGGTATCATCAAGTTGGGGTAAGACCTTGAAAGCAATGCTAGCGTTTGGTGCAGAGACAGTTGATAAACCAGCCTTCATAGACTTCCAGTTATTGGAGCTAGCTTATTTGATCTCTAATGAATTTGTACAGTTTGTCAGAGATTCTGGGAGTGGTGCATCAGATAGGCTTACACTTAAAATCACTCTTGGTGTTGTCAGGTAGCAAGAGTGCTAGTCTTTCCTTGTCTGCCTAAAAACTTGCTGCGGCTCATATCCTTTAGTCTTTACTTAACTCATCTTGGAAAATATCCGTAGCAATGTTGTCAGCACTGGCAGCTTCACCTTTAAGTTTGATGTTATGTAGATTCGGCCACTTCTTGAACTTGACAAATTACCCTTCCTTTGCTAAGAAAAGCTCGGCAGTTGATGCTCCGCATGTCATCTTGCTGTGGATGAAAGCATAACTTTAGTGCCTTTGTATGGCTGATATTAGAGTTGATTCCATCTGCTTCTGATTCTGGTTGTCCCTTACAATGAGTTTCTCGGTGTTGTTGTTATCCTTGCAGCTAATGATGATTAAGCCACATTGCTGTTAATTTTTTCCACATTCCTTATTGTGCATATGCTTCATTTTAGACTCACAACCAAGTCATGTGGTTGATCCTTTGCCTCTCAAGCCATCACATTATCTCCAACTTGGTTTATAGTATAAACCATCAGTTAGAGGAAAACTTGTGGGCCATCTTTGGGGGAGGGGGTGTGTTTGCCATGATGCAAAAAAATAATCCAAAATGTGGGTAAGCACAACACTGCCATAATTGAGAGCATATGTCGATGACACCAACATTTAGGTACTAAGTGTGCAACGCAGGAAACCGCTTCCATCATGCACTATGATATCCAAAATTCTACATAATGAATTATCTTATTTAAAATTAATTTTTCATGATTTTATTAAAATACATTTATATTAGTTTAATTAATAAAAAAATAAATGTAAAAAATAGAGTAGCGTTATGTTTTCTAATGTCTGTCAATCATGATAGACAAATGGTAGTGCTTGGTATAATACTGTATTATTTTTTTATTAATTTTGTATTGCTTCATAATTTATATAAATATAATGCTGTATTACATATGCATTCAATGCAATAGAGAAATGTTTTTGTGATCCCTGTTTATTTCTTAATTTGCATTACCTTTTTGCTATTTTTTTCAACTTGTACAATACTTGAGCGAATTGTGAAACATGCATTTTCTGAATTTTGGTGTTAAAAAAATCAATCTTGCTCAATAAAATTCATGTAAACAAAACTTGTTTGACACATGAATGACAGATTAATAGTGAAACTGGGGGTAAACAGAGTTCTTTTGTTTTCTAGAAATCTATAGATTCTCCAAGCCAACTGATGACAAGAAATATTTATGGGATTAATATTTTTTAAAATATTTTCATTACTCTCATAGTATTGGAAATAATCATGGATACAAAGGGAAAACTGGGTATAAAATGCAAATAACACACGATAAAACTACTTCTCATGTAAAAATGAAAGGCTCCATAATACAGTTATGTGACTGATTGGTTGTCATGCAAGCAATAAAAGGTGCCACATTGCTGGAAGGATTATAAAAGGATAGGCAGAAATATCATTGTAGGGTAGTGAATACTATGGCTCCTAAGTGTAGAGAAATTAAAGTCTTAGCCTGTGAAGGCTACTCCATGAGGCAGATTGCAGCCCGACTTTGTGTTGTAGGAGGAGCTGTATACGAGAATCTGAGGATATGCAAACTGAAACTGCTGGCAATAGATGCATGCAGTTGAGAAAGAAACCCCAAAAGCATCTTGGTGTGTGTTTACTACATGATAGACTAAAAGCCAGTAGATATCTTTAAAATGCCAGCTGTAAGTATGGGTGTTAATGTTTCTTCAAAAATGGTAAAATGCACATTAGCCTGAAGGGGGGGGGTCTCAGTGGATGTGTAGCTGCCTGAAAACCTTTGCTGAATGGCAATCAAACAGCAAGACTGAAATGGACAGCAGAAATGAAAAGTGGAATGACTACAGCTAGAAGGTGCCCTAGATAAGTCCAAGTTTGAACTGTTTGGTAATAATCAATGACAGTTTGTTCAAAAGCAGACCAGGGGTGGTATAATAGTCGGTGTACAACAAATTCAGTAAAGCATAAGTGCAGATGCATGTCAAAATGGTAAGATCAACCTCTAGCTAAGATATTTCAGCCAGGCATTTGAAAATACATTCAGATATTTTAAAAAAGAAAAAGTATAATTTTATAAAAAAATTTTAGATGGTGGTGCTTTAGATCTGCTGTAGCATTGCCTCATTAATCAATATAGGAATCAAAAGATATTTGCTGCTTTCTTTTTATATGGCAATGCTATTTCAGCCTGGTTTTTTTGTCTGCATGTCCCTAGTAATTATGGTGATTTTTGGTAAGTTTATCATTTAATAAATTGCATAAATGTGCTACAGAACTTTCTGT
The DNA here is from genome assembly GCA_018389105.1 of Nautilus pompilius. Classification (NCBI taxonomy): domain Eukaryota; kingdom Metazoa; phylum Mollusca; class Cephalopoda; order Nautilida; family Nautilidae; genus Nautilus; species Nautilus pompilius. The sequence continues at coordinate 344,403 of JACATO010000065.1, read as the reverse complement.
GAGATGAAATATGTAGGGGTTACTTCTTGACAAATTTATTAATGTTTTGCTGCTTTTAAAGGATATTTGCTGATAATGCAGAATATTTATTAGCTCTTCTTTTCCTTTTTATGAAGGAGGTTAGGGAATAAAATACAAAGAACCCCAACACACAAAAAAGCGAAAAAAAAAAAAACAGACATTTGTGGAGTTATTTTTTTTAGTTATGAAGTTTGTCCATGCTTATTCAGACTTTTGTCTGCTACCAGAGAGAGATAGTGTGTGTGTGTGCAAGAGAAATTTCAGTAACAAGACCTCGAGCGACCCATCTCAAACTTAGCTTGGTTATTACAATGAGGTGGGACACCATCATAGCTTGTACAGAAATCCCATCTCTATTGTAGCAGTTTCAAACCAGTTCTTGCCATTGCTGTTAATGGTTGCATCTGGCAGTTTATGAAATTTGTTTATACTTTTTTTTTTGCTAGAGAACAATTTGCTAACCTTGAACCCTGTGGAAGGGATTTTATCTACGGCTTAAATGGTCCGATAGTTTCATGACACTAATGACATGCTCAGCATGGGTCACACAATCTCTAACCTATGCTAAAGTATTGGGGTTGCTTTCAAAAACGATGGCTCAATTATTCGTCAAGTATTTTCTCATAATTGATTTGTTTTAGATTTTGCGGTCACGGGCCTACTTTTTTCTTTTTTTTTAATTTCCAACTCAAGTTCATCTATGGAAACTGATGGAACTTTATGTTGTTGTTTTGAATTCTGTAAAAGGAAGAGACTGATGCAAGAAATTTTATCAGCAAATACTAGGGACATTCAAATGAAACTTGATCAGATACCATTATAGTGATGCTATTTCAGCCAGTTTTCAATATGAATATCTTTAGTATTTTTCCTTAATTACAATTAGTAATTAATTGAAACAGGGGCGAATGAAAGGAAACAGTTGGGTTTTTTTATATATATATATATATAGATGCATCTTAGTTCTTTTTTTTTTTCAGCAGGAAAAGGAATTTTGAGACTCCCATCTTTGTTCAATTTGTATGTTGATAGTTTTTTCTTCTGTATAATGTATTTTTGTACACATGTGATGGATCAAGTGTAGCATGCCACTACCTTTTAAATTTGCATTACTCAGCACAGACTGACCCGTAGGGGCCTGCAACACAAGAGTAATTTTCTCATATGTAAAAACAAATTCCTATCATTCAAACAACTGGGTGTTTTGTATTATGATTATGTTTGACTAAATACACAACCAGTCCAACACAAACACTGACCGGGTCAGATGGTTTAAGTAAGTTAAAAACTGTTGTGGTATTTATATATAGTGATGGTTAAGACATCCTGTTCCTGCACACAAAACTAAATCTGGATAAGCAGAGGGGAGATAACCCATGTGGAATTATTACCAAGCAGAAGGAAATCCACTCGGAACATTTTTAAACACCTTTTTTGTTAGTAACAGCAAAATTTACTGGATTATCATTCCTCAATATTTTTCACAAGGATTAAAATATTGGTATTACAGATGTTTAGGTGTGTAGGTTATTTTAATGGTTTCTTTACATGGGTAAAGGAGGAGAACTTTCTGCTGATGTATTTGCACCTGGTTGCATTCACACCACTATGTACTGGGTTTAAGTTTCTTTAGAAAGTGAAGGTTAATTTTTTTTTTTATTATTATGTCATGATATGCTGAAGATAAGGGTTGCCAAATTGCACATTCTTAAACTATCGACAAGTGGAGATTGTGAGTCATGCTTTAACTGTTCATTTCTCCGCCTTAGGAACTTATAACTGAAGCAGAACATGTGAAAAGGCATTGGGACATCTTTTACTCATCTTCCCTTCAACAGCACCATATCTGGCAAAAGAATGATGATTACGCTTTTGTTATTAGGTATATAAGAGCCAACACACAAACTGTGCTCAGTTTTCAAGAACAGGAAGTATGTTAGATCTCTGTAATGGGCAGAAAATACTCACTAATTACATTTGACTAAACAGATTATCATATGGGAATTTTGGATGGCCCCTTTCACCTACAACACATCTGTTAATTAATTAATAGTGTGTAATAGCTCTGCCTGCCTGACCTCCTCTTAGCAAGCAGATTGAGGGCTAATTGTTAGTACAGTGTCCACTCAACTTCTTGATTACCTTGTTTCAGTGTCTCAGTCAGACCTGTTTTCTCTACCCATGCAACTGCTGTTATCAATAACAGTTTGACAAGGACATGAGCTAAGTTGTCTGGAAAGGGTAGTCTCATGTACTGATGCTCTTAAAAAATTCTCACTAAATAAACTTCATGAGATTTATACCAACAAGACTAACCCTGACTCAAATGTTACAAATGAAGGAAAATCACTGTAGACTTGCAGTAAATGGATAGTAATGGACAACAAAGACCAGTAGGGGCAGGTTAGCTGCAACTGGTTGAGCACAGTTTATACATAAGGGAGCTTCGTGAGCATAATTAGAAATGGCTTCAGTAATGAAAATTTTACCTGATGGTAGCACATTGTTGACCAGAAATGGCAACCAGTAAATTGAGGGTCCAAGTCCAACTTAGGCAAATTGTATAATACAAAATAGAAATGTCTTCTGTAAAAAGGTCCTTTAAACCTTTAATGGCAAAAGGAAAGATTACCAAAGGTATGTTCATCAGTTAGTTCTGTAGCTACTAATGAAATGAGAAGTGGCTGAATAACGCATCACCTTCCTTTAACTTTACATTCTTAACCAAGACTATATCATCATAGACGTCATTATCCCAAGCCTTGAAAACTGTTCCAAGTCTCTGTTAAGTAGTACCAACTCTATTAGATGTTTTGTCGTGACCATGCTGAAATTTTACCCTCACATTGGGAAATCTCTCTGTATTTAAGATCTCTATCACTACAAAGAAACTCTCTGGATATACACATTCCAACACTGACTTTATAACAAGTTATTATCCATAAAACTCCAATGGTGGCACACGACTAGATTTGAACACAGTACCTGACCTGTTGGTTTAGTAGTTTTGTACTAGTCTTTTTATTCACTATACCATCAAGACTAGTGCAGTCCTTAAACCAGCCAGCCTACTTACCACACTCATGTGATGGGTTTCAGAGAAACGCAGATCAATTTTGCTTTTCTCCAGTCATCATGTTGCTTATGTTCCTCGATAGAGCTCTTGCTTGTTGTTTCGAATGGTGATCATGTGAGATTATGCCAGATTTGTCACTAGCAACTTCCTGAATCTTCTGTTCTGCTATTAGGGCAGGAGTGATATCTTATACACTGCCTGGCAAGAAAAGTAGGGTTTGTAGGAAGAAAGACACACCTTTAAGGCCCTTAGCATGAAGGCTTGTGTGACTCGCGCCATGCGGATTTCGACAAATGCTAACATTTCTACATCATCCTGAAGATTGTTCTTCTTAAAGAGGGAATGATCAATTACGTTCAAGCTTCATACAGATCATTAAAATCAGTTTGCTTTCTGATGACTGTAGAGGCCTTTCAGACGGCTGCCATCCTACAATGCACTGCTTCGTGGCCATTTTGAATGATATCTCAATGGGAATCAAGCCAGGGCCCTTCTCTACAGTAGATCAGTGACTATACACCTGGCCATTTTCCACCCTTTACGGTATCATGGAAAATTTTTTTTTTTTTTTTTTTAAGAATACAGAAAGAAGAAATCTTTTTGTTTTGAAAATCCCACTCTTGGCTTAGAATTTGATCAAATCCCTCCCCCTCCCACATCCAGCCTTGTGATTTTTTAATTCCTCTTCATATCCATGACACATTGGCATTGGTTTATTTTCTACTTTTTTCTTGGGTCAGTTTCAGATCAGAATTTACTTGCACTTGCATTTTACCTTTAAGTTCTGATGCTTTATCATTTGAAAAATGAATTTTTAAGCAGTTCTTTTTTTGGATGAAAATTAAGAGTTTAATTTGTCAAGATAGATATTATCTGTAAGCCGACACTTTGTCATTAATGACCACTTCGTTATTCTGTTACATGTTTTCTTTTTTGTTGTTGTTGCTGGTGTTCAGTTTCTTTCATGTTACAGGGAATGAATGATGAAGATGATTTCAAAATATCCATTTTAACAACCTTCCTCAACCAATTTTTAAAAAAAATTCATTCATATAAAAAAAACTGGCATCCACCAAGCATAAAGTTTGAAAAAATTCTTTCTGAATGTATAGATTTTTTAAGAGCCAAGTGCTTACAAACCGGTAAGCTGATTATACAGGGTGTCCGTAAAGTTACTATACAGTCTTACAATACTATACAGTTTAGAATTTTTGCCTTGATTGTTACAGTCTTTTCGGATGTAACACATGTATTTTCTGAGATTTTGATAAACATAAAGGTGTTATTTCTTTTGTTACAATAAATATTTAATACAATATCTTACTGTACTGCAGGTGTCTGTATAGTAACTTGTAAGACTGTATAGTAACTTTACGGACACCCTGTATATTAAAGTGTATGATTTTCATTGCGTGATCTACCTTTATGGCTGCCAATGTATATTATTCAAGAAGACAAGAAATTTGATTTTTTTTTTTTTTTTAATTTAAACTGACTTCTACATTCTGAGAAATAAGGGATGCCACGGTTTGTGACACGATGAATGATCGATAACGTAATTTATTAAAATAAGATATTTTACACAGGCAGCCTAGTAACTATGAGCATAAACTCACCACAGAATGAAGTGCAGCTAGTAGCCAGCCATAGGAAGAAACGAAATTCAGTGGTAAACACACCAACAATGGAAGTTGTTATTCTAGGGATGTCAAAGAAAACATGGCGATATTTTTTTAAGAAGAAAAAGTGCCTACCAGACAGGGGGAAGGATTGATAAGAAAAAAAGGAAATTGTCATTTTATTTATAAAGGAAGGAAAATGTACATGTAAATTAAACAAAAAAAAAAAAAAGAAGAAACTATTTCCTGGAATTGTTCAGAACGGGAGATCAAACTGAAATTCTGCTCTCATCCCGATCAAATTATCTGTTCTTTGTTTAAAATAAGTTGACACCTTTCAGCAGCAGCTGATTAAATAAATCAATAAATAAGAAAAGAAGAAGAAGAACAGTCATCCCCATCCTCTCACACCAGCCAGCCTTGCCCCCAACATTTATTTACATCCATAAATTATTTTTTTAAAGTCAAAATTTATCATCATTTTTTTGTTGTTGTTGTTTGGCCCTTTTTTAGTTTGTATTTATCAATAATAAAATAATAAATAATAATATATAATAAATAATAATAGTAGTAGTAATAATAATAATAATAATAGTAGTAAATCAGATAGCTGACTTTCTCCGAAAGTAAGCACTGTTTACGAAGACCAAGGCGAACCAACCGGAGGAGATGGTGATGATAAGGGTTCGGCTTCTAAGTCTGTATCCCCGATCTTAACATATAATCAGAAGCCCCCACCCACGGACGATTCCTAAACCGAAACAAGGTCGCCCCCCCCCCCCCGATCATTTGTACGAAACTGCCACCTTGGAAGTAACTCCAGCGCCGTCTGGATCTCCGACATGTTGCTTCCGCTCGGCCCGGCGGCGGCGGAGGGGGGGTCCTGCAGCTGCTGTGGTCCAGCCCCACCCCCCAGTGAGGTCCTGGTTGGGCTCACACTGCACTATTTTCTCCTTCTCCTCCTTTTATTTTGAAGAATCGATTCTGATTTAAACAAAAAACAGACAGACAGCGAGCGAGCGAGCTCAGGGTTTCGCCTATATTAAAGTCTGTAATCGGGTCCTCCTCCCCTGACCGATGGGTTCCCGGCAACAGCAAAAAAAGGGGAACGGTGAAGGGATTATAAATTCAAAAATGCTTTTGGTAATGTTAGTATTTTCCCCGTCCTTCACAGATTGAGAAGCTGGGTTTTGTAAACGTGGGCAGGCAGGCAGTAGGTGGTGGTGGTGGTGGTGCAGATGGCGACGATGTTTCGTGGTAAGACGACGATGACGACGGTGGTGGTGGTGGTGGTGGTCAGGGTTAGCGCGAGTTTTAAATAAAATAACCCTATTTACGATTAGCTTTGGGTAAAATATAGATATTTAATTGATAAAAGTAAACACGTTAAAAGATACACGTGTGTGCGTGCGTAATTGCCATTTGCTCCAGTAACAGTGGATCCTCGTTTTGAACAGGGGTGGTAAGGCTGGCTCGGCCACAGCAGCCGGGTCTGTCCGTATGCGAGCAGGCTGCCGTCGGCCTGATATCGAAGCTGCGTGGCTGCTGCTTAGTTTATTTACCGCTGATTTTTCCTCACATGATACGGAACCGGGCCGTGATTGGAAAGTTACCCAAACGTGTCCCCCCCCCCCACACGATGCCGTATTGGTACGACCCATGATTTTTTTTTTTTTTTTTTTAACACCCCGTGTCCACTCGAGTGTTACAAAAATCTTCCTGGAGACGAGAGTGGGTAAATGCTACGCATTCCTACATAACATAAAGCTGAGATAATCCGCTGTGGAGATTCGTGCGGGATCCGGGGCCATTTTACCGAAACTATGGCTAAGATTTGAACACAGGTAGGTAGAGGTCTCTCTGTGTGTGTGTGTGAACTCGGCCGTCCGACGACTACCTACCTCCTCCATTGACTTGACTGACTGAGCCAACTTCTCACTACTGGCCCGGGGCCCCGCCGGTACGTACATTTATTATAGGGAAAGTCCTGGCCCGGCCCGGCTCGGCTAATATGCTGAGGGGAAGAATGACGGCTGTTAGGGTGGGGTCGAGTCCCTGGTGGTGCCACTACGATGACAGCGCTACCAGGTAATAACGACGGAGCCAGCCTGATCTCCTTCGCTGGTAGGTGTGTGATGATGGCTGATACTGGCGATGTGATGAAGACCCGCTTCTCTGTCACCCTATATATATATATATTGGTCGTAATTGGTCCCCGGTGTGTACTGGCGACCGACCGACCGACCGTGCCCCAGGACTAATTGTGATAGGTCACTTGGTGCGGCGAAAGTAACCGGGTTGTTTATCTGATATATTTGCGGTCCGCTTGTGTTAAGCTCCCCGGTGTTACTAGTAACACAGAGTATTACTAACCCACTCTGTAAACTCCCACCCGTGGGACGAGAATGCGAGTAAACACGTCCCCGCCCCCGCCCCCCTCCATTATTAGTTACCACCGGTGTTAGTGAGGTCGGCTTAGCTTTCATTACTGCAGATCTGCTTCACGAATGGAAGGAAATCCGTTTATCTCCAATTGAAAAGTACGCCAGATCGGCACCCAACACCCACCCACCCACAGAGAGATGGTTTTAACTAATAACCCTCCCACGGGCTGGATTATTTATAATAAGATGTTCTCCAGGAATGCGTCAACTCTTAACTGGTCCTTGGTCCCCTAGTGTAAGAAATCTGCTACAGCGCATTAGTTATTTGCGCTTCTAACATCCTTAACGAGTAATTAATAACCACTGGTAATGTAAACACCAGTAGCAACTATTTCAAGATTTGCCTCAGTAATTTGCTTTCTCTCCCCATGGGGGCCTTCTGTCTCCTTTATATATTGATTAATCTAACTAAACTAAACTACTTTTCCCCTCCCCCCCGTTTTCTCCGGTTCCTGGAAGATGTTGCTGTTGCTTAGCAACAGATTGGTAAACTCCTTGAAGAAATGTAAATGCCCTTTGGTTTTTGCTGCATGTAATAGTGACCCTTCTCCCCCTTTTTCATTTAACTTCTCTGTCTGTGTGTGATGCTGAAGACACTGCTGGAAGAACTGAGAAACTGCCTTGTTACTCATCAAATCTGCTTTGTCCCAGTGATGTAGCTTTGTGTCCATCATCATGATAAATAAATACCCTACTAATGTTTGAAGAAAAAAGATATTAAGAACAATTTACACTGGTGCCCATAATTGCAGAGTTAACAGTGAGATGTCCCATGTATCATATATAATCATTAGTTATTTATATTATATGACTGTTAGACAACAAAATACCCTTAATTTTTATTGATGAGTTCCAAATGATTTTTGGCAGTGTTTAAGTATAATTAATTGTACATTCCATGACTATTGCAGTGCTTAAACATTTGTTTTCTGAATTAACATTGTAATGTGGCCTTTTTTGAAGTTTACTGCTTTAACAGAAAATTAGTATTCTTGGCTTTATTATGTTAAAAATGCATTTGATAATGTAACAGCATACACAAATGAATGTTCAGTATTTTGTTGAAAAATTTAAGGTATTCAATAATTTTGGATACCACTGTATGCAGTAGTGAGAATATTTACTATAGGAGATACTTCGACATTCTTCGACATTATCCAGAGTACAGCAATATGGCCATACCTGTTAGGTGAAAAAAGAAAATGCTAAAATGACATGAATATCTGGAATTCAAATCTGAAATACTAATATACTGCATAAAAATAAATTATATTATTCTTATTGTTCTGATAGTTGAGATCAAAGGATATCTCAAAGCAGTGAGCTAGAAGGGGAAGGTTTGGGGTAGTCTTGATGAACAAGTCCAACAGCTTTAGCACTAGACTACAATCTCAACATGGAATTATCTGATGTCAGAAACTCTGCACTTAAAATTTTTAATGTGCTGAAAGAAAGTTTTAGAAATACATAAAGAGATTCTTTGTTAAAGATGTGCTGAATTGTTTTGTGTGACTATTTCCATAACCATGTCACTTTTACAAATGCTGTAAATATTTCTTTAGTGTTTGACATCACTGGCTTTATGTTTACAGCAAAAGGGGAAGTAGAGGACTCTGAAGGATTGGTCAGAATTCCATGTGTGGGGAAATAGATAGGACATGCATTTAGATTAGATTGTTTTGTTTGTTTTTTTGTGGATGACAGTGAATTCTGTTAAAGTTTATGAATAAATGATCAGTTTGTGTATCAGGATCTTGTTGCCTTCATCTCGCTTGTTGATGAACTGTCATGAGACGGAGACTTGGCTAGACTGGACACAACTCTGAATTACTAGGATATAGATAGAACTGCTTCAGTGGGTTGTCTATGGTAGGTAAGCATTGGATTTTAGGTGCAATTGATGCACATTTCAGGTGGACCTCACACTGGAAAAACATTAGAATTTGTAGATGACAGACAGAGAATAGTAAGAAATGTGTATAAAGAAAGCAATTGTTCAGGGTTTGGTAGAAGTCTTCACTATGAATTACTGGTGTCTGGAACCATTGAAAAATGTCTGCATTAAGTAAAATCTTCTGCAAGAATCTCTGCATGCCTGAAAATAATACAATGCCTTTATTTGCACACGCAGACAGCCCACTTTAATGTTGATGAAAGAAGATTACCAGGTTTAGTTTATTGTAACAGTCTTGGAGAGCAGAAAGCCAATAATAGGCATACACAATCTTGTCATTATTAAGTATACTCCTTCATAATTTATTTAATGAATTAACAGTTCTTAATAAAAAATTTTAAAAAGTAGTTTACTAATATTTAACTCTGCTAAAATTTTGGTTAATATGTAATTATCTCCCATGGTAGTAAATTTAGCATATTGGTGGGAATAGGCTGTAAGAGGTCCTTACTCTTGTTGAATTGCACATTTATTGGTTTGTTTATAGTTTTCCTTGACCAAAATCTATGGAGGTAATGGTATGAATCAGAGTTAGCCCAAGTTTGTTTTTACCTCAAATGGTTTGGCCCAGATTTAACCACCAGTTAGTATTTGTTGAACTGGCTGTATAGTTAGCCAACTGACTCATAATGCAAGATGTGGGGTTGGAGCAGTACACCTTTTGTTGTTGCAAAGGATTGTGTTAACAAGGAAGGTGCCGTTTATCTCAGCCCCTTTGACTCAACCTTGGATATTCTTTAAAGGAATAGCTGATAATGCAGATTTTCCTTACTATCTGAGTTTGTACGATTTACTCTTCTTTCTTTCAGTTGAGAAATGTAAGGGCTTTGTATTGCAGCTAGTGTATAATACTTAAGAATTGAAAACAGTAACTTCATTGGCTTCCTGACAGGTAAAAACAGTCCTGTGAGCTGTCAGTGACTATAGCAACCTGACTTAGACAAAATTTCATTGCAGTCACCCTTCACCAAATCCAGATTCCAGAATATAAACCAGAAGTTGAAGTAGCATTGACTGAAATGGAATGAAACTTTCTTTAACTTAATACTCTAATTTTACCCATGGTTCAAGTAGAGAGTGGAGATCAAAGGGAGTCTTGAGCAGACAAGATTCCATGGAACCTGTGCTTTATTTTATTAGCAGCAGGATCATCCATTAGCAGATAAATTGAGTTATAGTCCAGGCTTTTGTCAGGTGGGGAGCTACCATCTCCTGGTAATAGCTGCCACCAGTGCTAATGCATTGACATTTGTCTTTTTGCAGTGGTGGCTATTGCTCATCTGTGTTTCGATAGTAGATAAAAATTAAAAGGAAAGCCTCTTTCTGTCCAGATGTAGTTTAGAAGTACCAAATTTTTGAGGGCAGGGAGAGCTAGATTGGGCCACCCTGACCCTCTTTTTTTCCCCTAGATATTGATGAGTAGCTTGAAGATTGGTTTTGAATCATTGATTTCATATTCAGGAGTTTGCTGGTGATGGCACAAAGTTATCCTCGTCAGTGCATAATTGATTAACTGATTCTTATTTAGTTTAAAATGCGCTGATAAAAGCGATTAGATAAGATCAAAGGAAAGTGACAATTTGTTGTTTTTCTTTTTAAATTACAGTATACAGGAACTTTTAAAATGGCAGTTTTGCACATGTGAGCTGGCTTATCTATTTATTTATTACTTTTTAGTGTCTTGGGAATTTGTAAACTAATGGCAGCTTAGACTAATATAGTTGAGAATAAAAATAATAAAATTGCATTATTATGCTTACGTACATGTGTGTGTGTGTATCCCCTCTTAAATAAGTTGCTTGCCTAGCTCCCTGCTAAGACACCAGTGACTCTGACTCATGTAGGCACCCCCACCTCTCCTTTTTCATGGTTTAATTATTGTAGCAGCTGCTGTTGGCTGCCATCAACTTGGTGCTCTCACTGAGGACAACCAACCTCTGAGCAGCTCTCTGCCATTTCCTTTTTTGATTAAAGAGCTGGCTAATTTAAATCAGTAAGCAGTCTCTCAAGAAGAAAGAATATCTGGAGATATCTCAGAGTAGTATTTATTTTCTGATTTTGTCGTGTATGCATTAAAGTTTTTTTTTTTTTTTTTTTAAATTGTTTGAGGAGATTTCCGGTCAATTAATAGCATATGGACGTGTATGTATGTCTAGCTGTTAGTCTTGTGAGTCTTACTAGGGTTCCAGTTCCTGAACCTTTTGTGTTTTTTTTTATAGACTGTTGTTTATAGAGGAAATCAAAAGGAACGACAATTGCCCCTCCCCACACTCTCTCATATTGATATTACACACTGAGATATGTGCACTAAAGCTAGATATTTAGCAGTTGTTGACAATTCATAGTTCAGACTAGTAGCATACTAATGATTTTTCGCTATTCTCTTTGTGGACATCGCTACAGTTGGAGTTAAAGGAGGCTTACTCTTGGAGCCTACCGTTTTCTTTTGTTAATTTGAGGATTTTAAAAAAAATCTGCATTTCCATCTTATTTAAATGTGGTATTTCTGACTAATATCTCGATCAACTTAAATTTATCACCCATTAATGGTTGCAATTATTTGATTTTTTTTAAAGTCATTTTGTTTCATTAAATGTTGAAAAATACAAACATTAAATAGAATTTATAGTGATTCTCTTTAGGAGAAATTCAGAGAAACAAATACAGTGGTCACATTGACAAAGTTCACGAGCCAGACACTGCTGTTCTGTAAAAAAAATTAACTAGATTGCATTCCATTATGGTAGCATTTTTAGCATTGAATGCCCCTTTGTACAAGCTTTGCTTCATGTATGTAAAGAAATCTGCCTGAGTGATTCCAGCATTTATTCATTATCATCCAGTTTATGTAGTTTCTAGAGGGATAAGATTCCAAATGAGATTATTCTTGAGAAATGCAACATTTTGAATTTATTAATGATACTGAGGAAATGATGATTGCGATGGCTTGGATGTGTTTTCTGGATGCCAAGTGGGTGAATCCCTAAAGACATGTATCATGATGGACCTAACAGACTTATGGAGATCAATTGGGTGTCCAAAACTGTTTTAAAGGTGTGATTAAATGCAATTTTCAGCTGTTAAACATCAAAGTTAACATTTGGGAAGAAAATACTTTCTCGATAGGAACAGATGGGGGCCAAATGTTTGCAAGTGGAGGATGTACATCCGATGCCTACCATGTAAAAAAAATTGATTAGAGAGAATAGACAAAATCAACATGATCGACAAATCCGTAGCTGATATCTCAGATCATCAATTGGTCTAATTGTGGAACCATGTGTGTGGATAAAGAGTCATTTTGTATTTCCACCAAAGCACAAAGAAATGCATCACTAACTAATTGTCTACCAGATGACAAATGGCCATTATGAGAGACTTTAGTATGTGCATTAGTCTAGATGCTATTAATGATTAGGGATCAGAACTACAGGTGTGTAGAGATCAAAAACAAAGAGAAATTTTCTCTAATGGTTTATCATACTTAATAATTTCAGGGAAATTCATCTATGCAGCAAGAACTTTAGTATTGTCACAAACTATTACATTTCTTTGTAAGAAAAATATTTAGTCTTCCTTGTGTGTTACAATTAAAAATTGTTTTCTAATTTAATTAGTCATTTAATTTTTACATTTCATATTCTTAGGACACCTGAATAAACATCTGAATGTATAGTGATATTTTGTGGAGATGCTGATATAGAGTAGTAAAGCAGTAAATCACTAGATTCACATTTTGCAATATGATTCTGTCTAAAGAATATTATTTTAACAAAAGAAGAGTAAACTGGAAACAAATGTATCAATCATAAATCAGAATCATTTTGTATAGTACAATAATTTTGGCTATAACTGTAGGTGACTGTTGGGGATATAGTTTGTGTATTTCATCACATTTGAAAAATTCATCAACCAAATTGTGGACAGACAGTACTGGTGCTGCCTGTATAAAAATCGATACATAACGAGATTTGTAGTGGTGGTATGTTTCTGATATGAGAAAGGAATTATTGATGAAAATGTCCAAATTCTTCCTAATTTTGAGTGTTTCTTTCGAATACTCTTCTTTATTCTTAAGTCCTAGCAAAATTCTGTTCTCTCCATAAGAGGATAGGCAAAGTGATCATTAAGGAAGTACTTTCTCTCTAGGACATGAATTAATAAGTTGGGATGGCCATTTCCTACTGAGTTTGAATCCTGGTTCAGAATGGTTTGGTTTGGGATACCATTTTGGCATGGTTTTCCTCCTCCTCCATTCTTTGGCTGCTGGGTTGCTCTACTGATTAAGAGTATACAAGCCCTTGCATTTGTTCTACCAAATGATGTCAGTGACATGCTTAATGCTCTGATGGCCTTTCTTGATAATGAAATGGATAAAATAATAGCAGACTTTTGGGCCAATTTTGAGAGCACCTGGCTTGGTATTGTTACTTAAGGGTGACAAAGGCGACCCACATTTAAGACTGAAATGTGGAACATCAACAGCAGAGTTCAAGATAATCTGCCCTGAACCAATAATTCTTTGGAGTGCTGGCACCAAGCTTCCACCAATGGATGACAATCACACACATTAATTAATCTGTAGGCTCATTGCAAAACTAAGGAAAGAACAAGCCAGTAATGAAATTTTAACTGAGCAGGTGGCGATGGGATTGAACACAAAGCCGCAAAACAAAAGGCACAACATCATTAATAGCAGCCTGAAGACACTAGTTGCCAACTATACCAATGAACAGACTTGCATATCTGAGGGTGATTGCTCATAATTTGTGACTGGTATGATTTTAATTCTATAATTCACTGCAATAAATTTCAATCATTAATTTACTACATTTCTATGGTTGTTTCAGAACATTTGTCTTACTGTGTTTTATGTTGTGTTTGTAATAAATTGTGTATGTATTATTATATTCTATTCTTATTGTTGGCATAATGTCTGTTGGCATATTGTCCACAAATGGTGTGTTTTTTTTTGGTGGGGGGGGGGGGGGTAATGAAAAATATTTAAAATTTTTAATTACATCTATGATTAAGTATTTCCATTGGTGGTTTTAACACCAACTTGTAAGACTGTTGGATAGGCTGATAATTAGTCAATTACAGATCTGGTGAAGTAATTGAACAGTTTAAACATTCACTTATGCAGTTCTCAAGATCATTTATAATAAATATGTTGGTTTGTAGTAATTTGTTAGGTTAGTCTGACTGAAATGATGCTAAATATAGTCAAATTAATCATGTTGCCTTTAAAGCTGAACTCAGTGTATTGAGGCATGATTTTTGGTTGTGTTGTTAATTTATTCTGAAACTCCAGCATATGACTTGCATGTGGAGTAATATTTAATTGGAATTACCCACTCTGTAATATGATCAACTGCTGAAAGTAAGTAACCTTGTTAGTGGTTATCATATTCACTGCATGAAAAGGAAAATTAATTAAAAGTATACGATACTGATGTGGATAAGTGAATTTAAAAAAAAAACTGAATTGGTATTAAATATATTGATTATATTAGTTGAAAGACGTATGTGTACACATATGCATTGCATATCTATTTTTGGTGATTAGGAACTCTTTAATCTTTTTACCGAGTTGAGATAACCTAATACCTTTTTGTTCTCTGCTAAATTTCTAAAAAAATTGTTAGATTAATTCTTATCATGCCAAATTGTTTGCTGTAATTACTGGTTGGTACTTTTGGGTTGTTAAAGTTATCTAAACCAAGCCATTGCTTTGGTTTCAGACAGTAGACCCACAAATCTTGTTGCCAGTATCTAAACTTTATTACAGCTGAATAAAGCTCAGAAATGACTTGACTTAAGTAGTTAATGATATCTGAGACCTGACTACCAGCAACATCTTGACAGACTTGGGAGTGGGCAGCAGTCCCTATATTACATGTTGGGAAAGTATTTATGAATTAAACATGCACCAAGCTGCTATTTTTTAATAGAAACTTATTTTCCTAGTAAAATGTTTAGAATAAATCTGCTATGAAGAATTTAACCTTGCTTTTGAAGGTGATTCTTTTGTAAATTTTGGCCAGCAAAACAACAAGTTTGTCTTTAAGATAATGCCAAAGTTGAATTACCATGGTAGTGAAAGATATGGAGCTTAATGGTTGTCAGACATTAGTTCTTTTGAATCCTGTTTGTCTGCTCTTCTTAAGCCCGCTATAATCTTACTGACTGAGGGATGGCTGAAGCTAGAGTTAGTGGGAAAACTAACATTGGAACTTCGACAGGAGGAATGAAAGAAATCTAGTATTGCTTTCAACACAGCCTATTGAGATAAGGAAATGAAGACAGGGCTGGAAAGAGATTGCTGATGTGACATTTATGGACATTGGTGTTTTTCTCTTGTCCTTTAGTGGTTGTAATTTACAACTAATGAACCTACATTTTATTTTGGATTCTTTTTTCCCCCCATTGCCATCTGGTATACAGTGTTGTTATTTCTTCATTGGGTGTTTCTGTGTTTGAGCTGCTTAATTTGACATTATGTGGTGATTAGCAGGCTGAAGTGGTGCTGGTCAAGTTATAATAATATCCGAAAAATCAGCACACTAACAGGTTTGAAGCCTGTGTAGCTGAAGTCATTTTTTACCATCTGTAAACAGGGACACTTGTGGTTAACTCTCTACTGCAAAATCTAATGCCATTGCACGCAACCAGAGCTTCCAGGTAAAATTTTGGAGTTCTGTTTGGCTGGGTCCAGGTTGACTCATTTGTAAATGGGTGCCTGGTTGGTCGGTTTGGTGTGATGTATTGACTACCTACCCCTGTGTTCACACACATTTGTTAAATTTTAACAGCACTGGCCAGTATTTAACGGGTTAAACGAGTGGTTAAAAAAGGGGGTGGCTGTAAAGCCCGTGTAAAGGAAGGGTTCTGGAAAAGGTTTGTTGGTCTTTCTCGTGCAGGTGCTGTAGACTTTAGGCGGGTACCACCAGCATTCGTTTGCGCGGCAGACGTTACATCAGAGAGAATGGCAGGGTATGCTTTTTAAATGTTGCAGCTACTTAAGGATGAAACTCTGCTGCCTATAACACTGTTTTAGGGCTCTCTCCCTGCACGCTTGGTTTATGCCTGTAATGGTATCTGCCTGCTGTGTGTTCAGTTGGTTTGGCTGTCTCTCCATTAAAAAAAAATAATAATTTTTAAAAATTAGTCTTTGGTGTGGTGTAACAATGCCTGTGTATTATGCTTTTTTTTTAGTTAATAACCCTGAAATCTAACTATTGCCCTTTCTCTCAATATTTATTTAGATATACAGATATTTTTTTTGTGTGTGTGGATATTTTTATTGCTGTGTTGGGTTAAAAAAAAAAAAACACAAATCGAGTCTAATATATGAATTTCCAAAGGTAAGTCTGCAGGGTTAGGTTAGAGGATGATGGTTATAATCAGATTAGTATCTTATAGTTTCTGGGCATGCACATATATAAACAAATGTTTACATCGCCCAACTATAACATCCCTAAATAACTCCTCCCATTAATGAACAGGATGCGACTCGGGGCTCTGCTTTCTTTCCTCCTCCTAGATGCTATATTCCCAGGGATGTTCTTTAAATAAGAAAGGAGGTTCAGCCAACCAGGACCTAAGTTTAATCTTCCTGGAGCCAGCCAGCTAGACCAGCTCTCTGGCTGGCTGACTCTCTCTCTCTCTCTCTCTCTGGAGAGTGCACACACACCCACACCAATCTTTTTCTCACCTAGGCTTTTGTTTAGCTTTCCCTCCTACTTTTCTAGCCCCAAATAAGGGCATAGATTGAGTTTCCTAAAATCAATGAAATGACCTAATTATAACCACTAATGCTTACATTGTTGCTGAGATTTTTTTAAAAAAAAGAGAGTTTTTTGGCCTTGGATTTCTGATTAGAATGATGTACGTACCTCAATGTGAGGTGGAACATAAAATTAATGTATTCATAGAGAGACATTTAATAAAATAGTGAAAAGTTCTGATTTTTTATTTCTTTAACTTTAGATCTTAGATCAGGATTAAATTATAATCCATCGCATTTATTTTATATGCAAGCAAGTAGAATTAGCATAATTTCAGTTTGGTGAAATGAAGTTAATTTTTTTTTTTAAAGATGCATGTTATTAGGAAACATAAAATTTGTATTGAACTTTTTGTTATTATTGTGGATGTTCAGGTGAAACCCAGAAGCCAGATGCCATTACAGCAACACTATTACAGTCGGTTTCAATTTGAACATCTCTGGTAGTATCATTGTTATGGAAAATTAGGTACTCCAGGAGGCCTTGCCAATCCTGTGCCAGGAGGGGCTCTTAGGCAGGGAAAACTATATCAGAACTTTAGTCATGGGAGGAAACAAAGGTTGGGGATACATAAAACAAAGCTGCTATCAACTTGGAATTAGACTCAGCTCCTTGACTTAGCAGTCCATTGGTCTACCACTGGACCACCACACATTGATAACCTTTGGAAAAAGAAAAGAAAAATTAATATCAACCAACTTTTTCATCTCTTAAATAAAACAAAAATTTTAATTATATTTTTTAAAAAATAACAGAAAAACCCATTAAGATGGTGTAACATCAAACTGCAGAATTAATATTTTAGTCTATTCCCAAAACATAAGTTTAGTTCTGTTAATACTGACGAGGTGTAAACTGTCTGTGAAGGGAACCATGTGCACATTCACTTGCTCTATTTTAGTAGTGAATACAGTGTGATCATTTTTTGGGCAGCACACTTGTCTGAATTGCTACGGTTAGGGGTCTGAGTTTGTAATCCTGGTTAAGTCTAGTGCATTTTTGTTGGTTTCTTCACCAGCTGGCTGCACTTTCCTTCCACATCTAAAAAAAAAATAAGGAGTTCCAGTAGATGCATGGGTTAGGTCTCCCAAAGTCTGAGTATGCCGAACACTTTTGTGCCTGCCACAATATCTCTGGTCTCCCATACTCGGTTTGTGGGGGGCTCAATTCTCCGTCAAGCACGCACTCCGGACGGGGGAGACAACTACAAGAAATTAATTTTAAAATTCACTTATTTTATTCTTGAAGCAAGAAAACTGATGGTTGTTTATTGCATGCATTTTTAGCCTTTGCACGTTACTACAGCAACCAACGTTGAGGAATTGTTTAGTAAAGTGTAGACGCCACGCATAATTATCCAGCAGTGAACTAAAATCCATGAAAAGTAATGGACATCTTTTCCTGCCCAAATGCTCTGCGGCTTGAGATTAAAATTGCTGCTCTCAGTGTATTTATCAGTGACATTACCTTGGAATAAGGCTAGATAGCACTAAAAGTTTCCCCGGCAGTTTGTTTATACAGTGCGTAGACTCGGCTATGTCACTACATAGCTTAGAGCAAAGCATTTCCATCTGAATGTTTATCAACAACGTCATCATGGAATCTTACACAGAGAGTAGCCATTTTCTTCCTTTCCAGGATGTATAATGTTTGGTTGGCTTGGTATAAAGAAGCAAATTTTATGAATTTCTGCTCAATTGGCATAGTGCTTATCAGATATTAACTAAGTGCAGCATTAGCTTAATGCATTTAATTGGTGGCTATCTAATACTAATTGCTTTTTTTTTTTGTATGTAAGCGTGAGAAAGAGAGAGAGAGAGTGGCTGGCTTTCAAAATTGGAATTTCTAGTTTTTAATATTTATCATCAAATCGATACACTGAGTTAGTACTACTACGAGAAATTCTTAGCCTCTTTCAGCCCCTCGTCATTGCCTGAAGGAGAGTGAGGAAAACATTAGATTTTTAATAAACATTATATAAAACTCGTATATCATTGTCA
This sequence comes from Nautilus pompilius, assembly GCA_018389105.1. Taxonomy (NCBI): domain Eukaryota; kingdom Metazoa; phylum Mollusca; class Cephalopoda; order Nautilida; family Nautilidae; genus Nautilus; species Nautilus pompilius. Next base: position 325,499 of record JACATO010000065.1, on the reverse strand, counting down.
TTTCAAACCTCGTGCACAATTATGGACCCAGAAAATTATTTTTATGAATGTCACTTTTAGTTCATACTGAAAACACGAGACTATCTTGTTCATTTGATATTGTTTCTCACTACTAATTTCAATAGTTGTTAGCTCATATCATGCTTTTGCATAAATGTTAATGAACTTCGTTCTTGAATGAGGACGGCACCTAAGAAGAAACTTCTATTTGAAATAAGGCCGTCATCTATTATTACTTTATTTGAAGCTGGTAACTACTACATAAAAAAAAGATCACAGAGAAAGTTGTTGTTAGGGAAGATGGTGTGCGAGCAGTCAATTAAAAAATGAAAGTGTCTAGTTTAGCCATAAACTTAGACAGCTGAGGAAGAAACAGATAAACGACAGAATGGGAAGATAGGTTATAGATCTAAACTCTAGAGCAAACCCTTTCTTTATAAGTAGCCCCAATCCCACTGAGGTATTACTTCTTTTTTTTTTTTTAAATAGCGTGTTAGACCTTACAAGTAATAGGGACATGAGAATTCATTTCAAAATTGTATTCTCTTTTTTTTTGGTCACAAAGGTTTGGCTTATCAAAATTTTTTAAACAGTTTTGCTCAGATCAGATTTCATGGCCCTCTATGAAACAACATTTATGATATGGCAATAAACATGGATCTTTATTGGAAATTTTTCTCAGAAACATTTAGAATTTCATTGTATATCTATTTATATTTTGCTTTGAAAGTTTTCTCTTGGTCTTCTTTATAAAAGAAATTTTGGCCTTACATACTTTGTTGCCTGTGACAGAGTTCTAATTTATTGTTTATGTTCAGTTTAGTGTTGACAGCAATTCATAACAATTCGTCAACTTGTACTTCAACGTTAATGTATAAAAGGAGGTTCAGACTACGAGTCTTTGGGGGATTCTTTTCGTTTTTGGAATTTTAAAATATATACTTTTTAGTACTGTATCATACAAAATTCCTGGAAAGTGCCAACATATGGAGTCAGCCAACTCCTCTTGAATTCAGAATTTGACTGTATCTGCAAGAATTTTGGTCACTGCCCTTTTCCTTTTTTCTCCTTTAAAACAGTTACGGTGTTTTTCTCCCTGAACTAACAATGGTTTTGAACGCGGGATGCGATTGTCTGATTCCTGGTGCCAAACCAGTGTTGTTTACTAAAAGTTATGTGACTCCACATAGGCAAAATTTGCATTCTACACTTAATTGCACCATTAGATTTATCTGGAAAATTCTAAGAACCATCCATGCTGATAGACTCTCTATTTCTATGTCTGGAGATTTTTTGACGGTATTGATGGTTCCAATCCTTTTCCAAGACTGGAAAAAAGTTGCATTTTCTCAAATCAGGATTAGCTCTTGTAACCCCCCCCCCCCCCCCAATGATGGTATTGACACCATTACTGGTGCTGTGACCCAGTGTACTTCAGAACTGGGCAACATCCCTGGATTTGACCCTGCATGCATTACTGGACAAACAGCATGACTATATATATGTATATATATAGATTAGTGATACAGGGCCAGATGATCAGAAATTGAGTAACATAACATAACATAGAATGATCTGATATGATTATCAGACACATTTGGTCAAATTACTGAATGGTAAATGACTGAGTGGGAAGAAAGACTAATTACTATATTCACCCTTTGTTGCGAAATCAATACATGCCAAGATCTCATAAAGGTGAACATAGTGTGATTTTCAACAGCAATACAAGATGTACCCGTATTTCTGCATTATGTAAAATCTTGTTTGATGGTAGCTATGTTACCCCTGAATGGCTGCATTGTGTGATGTATACGATACAGTAGAATGTGTACTAGTTTTCATATGAAACCTAGCTGCATACCATTACAGCAATGCTATTTCTGGTGGTTTTTTTTTTTAATATTCCATGTATATATAACACATTGTATGTACACACTTTATTGTGTGATGTAGTTGTTTAGATTTAAGATGGGATAAATTAACTCTATTTAATTAGTTTTAAGATTATAAACAAATATTTGTTTTAAAGTTTTCTTTCACTATTTAATAATAGTTTTGAGTTATTTTAAAGCACTGAATTATAATGCAGTATAAAAACAACTGAAATGGAAAACTTAATTGTTTCATAGTTAAGTAATGAATTTAAGGAAAAATAGCTTTAAGAAATAAAATCAATACCCAAAGGCAATATGCTTGTGTTTTAATAACATACAGTTTTGGGTCCTGTTTGAAACTAAACATAAAGATGCTTTTCTTCTCTCTCTCTCTCTCTCCCCCCTCCACTATTTATCTGCTAGAACTGGGCACACACAGCTGGGCTACTTTCCTTTTCAACTTCCAGGCCTGTTTTGACAAATACCCAGCATTGACCATACATAATAATCTTGTTACTCATTACACACTAAAGGATTGACTACAATAGCCATGTCTTCCTAAATAATCTAGCATCTGGTGTGTGGCTCCAGAAAAACAAGAGATTTAGCCTCTGTCCATTTTCTGGAAACAGGAAGAATTTAACCTTTAGCCTTTGCAAACAACAGTGAAAGTAATGCCCTTTCATTGGATGCATTTACTGAGTTTTTCCCAAACATTTTGAATTAGTTCTAAGTGTCTATATTTCTTGTTTGTATGTCTGCCCATCCATAAGATGTCGTCCCTAGAAGAAATATTTTAACTTGCTTTTTGGGTTTTTGGCCTTTGCCATTTAGAAAATTTGTTTTTAGGTTATGGATAAAGGACTTATAGTAATCATAATATTACCGAGTTTAATGATTTGAAAAAAAAGTGCGGAAGGAAACAGGTAAGGAAGGAAACCAGAATTTATTTTTTTTTCTCTCAAAATATATTCCAGCAAATTTCATCTTGGGAATCTTTTCAGTCTTGTGCTTGATATTGTGTACAGCAGAACCTAAGCTGGTGCCAACCACATTGCTAAAGGTGAAATAATTTCACATAAGATTAAACTTTTCTTTTAAAATTACATTCAGCAAAATGGAAAAAAGAAAAGACTGGAAGTTTCTTAGGGTTTTAGACCATCTGGAGTACATTTTCACCTTTTACCATTCAGATCTATATTACTGAGCACAGGTTGGGCCATAGGGGCTGTTAATACCTTCCTGCCATGGGCATTACAAGAGGTGGCAACTGTGATGATAAATCTTTGTATTAGTCCAGCTCTCCAAATGTTCTGCATTACAGCTATAGTTGACTAGATATACAGCCAGTTCAACACGTACTGGTGTGTCTTGGCTGGGGTGGCGGTAAGCTAGAGACTGGTGTGGTATGTGAAAGGTTAAAAAGGATCAAAAAAAGTTGGCATACTAATATGCTGTCTGTCCACAATGCACTGCTAGTAATATCTTTCCAAATCTTTATATTACATTTGGGTAACTGATTGGAAGTCCGTCTCTTTAATTATTACTAATCATACTGCAAGATTAAAACTCTTCTCTTTTTTTTAAAAAATTATTAGATTTACTTTCACAATAACTATTAAAAATATTTACAATTATGGACATTTTTCTAATTACTAAATGAAATGTGTGATTGTGATTTATATTTTTTGCCCGTTATTTTAGTTGGCTAAGCCAGACTGCTGGAGAACTTTTTAAGCACTGGTTACATCTCAACAAATGCATTGGGTAAAGTATCAGAGTTTGTAGCCAAGGACTGTGTTAAATTGCATACAGTTTATCTGGTTTTGACCATCTAGCTTATGGGAGACAGTATTTGAGTACTGGTCCCCACTTGTGCAGCTAATCTTAGTTTCTTAGTACCTATACAGTTTCCCAAAGGCAGGTATGTTAAGTACATGAGGAGCTTTCGAAGATCTACTGGAATGCTTATAGCTGATAGTGGGAGGAAACTGGGGTGTTCCATGGAAACCCATGCCCAGGAATAGCTAGTCCAGAAGAGTGAGGAAACCACCACCACCACCTATATCCATTATGAATCAAAGTGAGGTCACCAAAATAGGAAGCAGACCTGTTATGAGAACCCATTTTCTAAAAAAAGGATCTTGAACATTTTATTTGCTTCTAAGTAAATTTATCCTGGATGGTATATGAAAATCTATTTTAATTCCCCCAGTCTACTTGACGGAAATGGGTGTCATAGTTATCTACCATTTTATTTAAACTATTTAAAGCTCTAATTAAAATATTTTTTTCAACTGACTCAGGTTAATGATCCTGTCTTTGTTTTCCATCTCTCCTGACTTTTGGACTCATTATGAAGCTAAGAGAGAGAGTATATGTATACATTGTGTGTGCGCGCGCGCGCACACACACACACACACACACACACACACACACCACACACACACACACAGCGGGTTGATTTCTGATATTAATTTTAAAGTTCAGTTTTTTTCTTCTATGTCTGATTCAGGAAATTTTATTCTCTACTCAAAGTTTTTGCCCTTTAGCGAAAATGCTGTGAGCATTACTTAAACGTAACCTTAATAAAAAGATGTAGGTCATGAAATGCTGTTACAAATATACATTGTTGACATTTTGCATGCAAACAGTAAGAAAGAGACTATTGTGGATTTTCTTTTGTTTGGGAGGAGCAAAGAATTGCCTGCCGTCCCCTGATTGGGAAAAAGTCTGGTGCAAGTGCTGTAAACATATTTTTTAAAGAGGGGTTTTAACTGCTTTTGTTTTGGAGAAAAGGTTTATGCGACATAGCTAGATCAGTTCCCTATCTGGCCATCGTCGCGTAGCTGTAGAGTTCTGAACAGGTTTTATGTTAACATGATGTGGCAGGCCTCTCAACTCTTTCCTGAAGGCAGGAGCAATAAGATTTATCCAAGTGCTTTTCTCAGAGTTATCTCCCTGTTATGGCGTTCACGAAAATACCGGTTTTCATGTCTCATGAAACCATAAATGCAAATGTTTGTTTCTACTGAAAGTCTCAGAAATGTAAGCGAGCACATCCTGTTTTCTGGGGTAAAATTGCAATTAGTCATTCCTGTAGAAAGAACTAGTGACCAGAAATAGCTGAGTGGCTTCCTTACAGAATGTTCTTTATTTTACTACTAAGTATGTACCCTACTCGGTGTGACCCCATTAACACAGTGACAGATTCTTATGACTTCAATTCCCTGTACCATTAGTGCAAGCTACAGGCACTAGCCTGGTTAGGGGGGGGGGGTTATAAAAAAAATGTAAAAAAAACAGGTGTGAAATAATGCAATTTTTACATTCTAGGCCACAGAATAACTGCATTTGGAAATGTTGGTGGATGGTTGGTGTTTGCAGGCAATAGGATGTATACCAATACCAGTCAAAAGATAATCACATGAAAACAATCTTGGTACTGGTTGGCTTCACAACCCCCTTTCTTGTTGCAGTCCTTATTTTGTAAACTGTCGTTTTGATGAAGTTTTTATGTTCTGTTATCTCTTGCCTGCATTTATTTAGCTATCCCACTCCGCTCTACTCCCTTCTGTTTGATGGTGGCCTTGTTTCATTGATGGTCTGATGGACAGACAGGGCATTCTCAAGATACGAGTCAATGACAAAATTTCATTAATGTAACCAAGTGACTAAATCTGACCTCTCACCTCTAGTTATGTTAGATCACCTTCTGTATTGATGTCTAGCTACTCATCCAGACCTTTGTTCATTTATTGTGGTAAAGAGAAAGAATAACCTGGTACAAAGGTAGGGTTTGAAATTACTTGTACAATTTTGGCTGTGCTGGCAACAAGATAAAGGTAACTCTTTCAGTTACCTAAGAACAGTTAATATGTACAGTATGTACATTCATTCCTATGTCTTTCAGCTTTTGTGTTGAGGCACCCCACTGAAAAAATAGATAAATTGTTTGTTTTGTTTTTATTTTTATTTTTGATGTTTTTAGGACTTGACAGGGTCTCTGGCCTGGCTTATTTAAGGTCATCAAGGGTTAGTCAGAATAATAATAATACATATTTAAAGGATTGCCCAATTCCCTATGATTAACATGAAAAAAAGAAAAGAAAAAAGAACCTACATTAGATAGTCATTTTTTGCAAATTCCTACATTTAAGATTTATATTTGTCATACCTCTATTGACTGTCTGCGCTCGCTCTCTCATATGTTATAAACACACTGTCTACTTGTGGGGTAATATTTTGTTAGATAAGTATTTGACATTGTTGGAGAATAATGATAAGGGTTTTCAGTTCCCAGATTTATTACAAACACACTATTAATTATAAGATCAGTTTGTGTTGCATGTTGTTCTGTATCTTTAGAATTTAGTTTTAATGCCCGCTCCTTTTCAACAATACGACATTAATACTGGTTAACTACAAGCTACACTTTGGCAAATTATTGTTTTAATTGCAGAGGCTTTTCTCAAGCTCCTGTGCAGGTAGTTTGAATTAATATTGCCCATATCTTAGCAATCTCACCTTGAAAATTTGAAACTGCATTTTCTATTACAAATGAGATATGGTATCCTGACTATGTTGACATAGAGCTGCCTCATACCTATACAAAGGGACCAACCAACCCTGATAACTCTTGATCAGAGGTGAGAGAAAATTGGAGAAGATGGAGTCGACACCACATAAGCAAGTTAGTCAGAATGAAACAAATTACTGAGCAGAAGTAGCCTTTGGAGAACCAGAGACCATGGAAACCACTTTAACAGTAGTGATGAGCTACTACTGTGATTTACACAGAGGTACACTTACTTGGGTAATTTGGAGAATAGTGAGACAAAAGGTTCAAATGGAACACTCATCACAATGTTATACCTTTCAAATGAGAATCTTAAGTCCAAAAACCTAATTTTTTACCATTTAGAATGTTTATAGGTTTTTTTTTTTTTTTTTTTAGGGGTTTAGTCAAAATAATAACCTAACTTTTTAAATATTTCATGACAGGTGCACATTTGCTTGCTTGCTTGTTTTTATATAAAATTCTTTAGGACCTTAGTTTCACCATGTTCTATTGAGCATCTTTGAAATATTAAATATGGCAGCCATATACTATATGTATGTGTGTACTAGCTTATCTCTTTTGGACTTTGGTAATCTAGATTATTGGAAAAAGTATTTTAACTGTTGGTCCCCTTATATCTGGCTAAGTCACATTTTCAGCATTGATTCTATTAGCTCACCAATGCTGCTGCATAATTGAGGACCTCCCAAAATGATTTCTTTCTTGTGAGGACATTATAAAATGGTTAGGTGTTTTTCCAGTACCGCGAAGACTACTATTTGCTGTTCTTCTTTGGTAATCAGTCTGGATAGACTGTCATAATCTGGTTTTATTGGGCAGTCAGAAAGTTATACGAGGATTCTCGATTACTTTGGACTTAAACTATTTACATAAAGAAAAAATTTTTTTTAAATGATATAAACTTCCACTTGACATGAAATACCATAATTATTCTCTTTGTGCCACTCCTTCCCAGCTGAACCAATTACAGTATTTAATGTATCAAATTCAAGATTTGGTGGGGGGGGGGAGATATTTTATAGGTTTATTGTGTTTTCCACTTTCAGCAACACTAATGTCAAAAGAATAAGATTTTAAAGTTTTAAAAAACAATCATAGTAGATAAGGTATTTTCTTGTACTGTTCCCTAAAGCCTACATTTCATTACTGTTTCTATCCTCTGTCCCAATCTGATTTGAATTTTTTATGAAGTAAAAATCATGTCATTTTGGAACGACCTTGGTCATATCTGACTGGATTTCATCCCTCGTGTGTCAGCATTCTGTGGTACATGGTATGGAGTCGTCTGTTCATTTGCTGGCTTTCTTCTTTCGCGGCTGATGTCTGAAAACATTTTTTAAGCATGTAATTCAGCAAGGATTCGATTGTGGTAAACCATTTGAAGCTGCTGCCTGTGTGCTGTTGGTAATTCTGAGTATTCAGCCAGCTAAAATCTGTGGATGCCTGGAGCAGACTTCTTCCAAAGGTCGGCACGTTTGCACAATCTGCAGGGCTTGTTATACATTTCAGGTGAAAACGGTTTTAGAAAAGTGCGGTGTGTTTGATATTCTTTTCCTGTTATGAAAGAAGAAAACCTCCAAAATTTAGAATTTTGGTTATTTCCCTTTGATGCTAAATGTTACTATGCTAACCATGTAAATGATATTTAACTTTAACGGTGTTTGTTTTTCACTTGGTTATTTTGGACATTGAAATAACAGCTATTTAGCAGATGTGTACGAGTAAGCAGAGACTATGATATCCCAGTCACCTTGCTCTATTTCAAGATCCTTCGGGATACATACATAATTTCCCTGAATGGAATTTTAAAGTTCTGTTTAATCTGAATGCAATAAAATTACTGTATCATTTTTTAAAAAAAGGTATATTGTATGATAGACTTTTTTTTTTTTTTTAATGCTTGGAAATTAACTTCATTGAAGGTAACTTTCTCTAGAGGTTAACAAAGGCACACTGATTTGCAACTGTGTGGTTCTTCATCTAAAAATTGTATTTACATTTACATAATATCCTAACTTTGCAAGAAAGAAAACAAGTCAAGCATATTTCAAGATTGCTTAGGATCTAAAAAAATTATTTTGATATATAAAGCAGTACAACAAAATCCTAACTTTAATATGTAGTTAGACTAAAGTAAATCTTTCTTTCTACCTGAAACCTACACTCTATGGCAGGCTTGCTCAAAACATTCGCACAGCACAAGGTCGCCTCTCAGCCAGACAATCTTTACACGTGTGGTTTGTATTAATATAAGTTGGATTTTTAAAATTTTTGCAATCCACTAGGCTTCCTGGAAGTCTGCACTGGCTGGTTTAACCGAACTGAAAACGCAGATCAACAAGAATGATACTTTCATGTATGGATTACACTTTAGGAAAGCATCATGACTATCATCGCCAACAGGGTCGAGTGACAGGAAGAGGCAGAAATAGAGTATTAGATATTAGTTATGCTACCCACACATTTTGTGGACATCTTGATTAGATGCAAAAAAATGTTCTGAATAGATCAAAAAGTGAGGTACTAACATCCCTTCTTGCCTCCTCTCCCCCCCCCAATTGCTTTAAACCACAAAGCCCTGAAACACCTGAAAACTAACAACAGGAGGATGCTAGTGGCCAGCCAACCTTAAATAAACTATCATTGGAGCCAGAGAGAAATAGAACAAAGCAAAATGTGTAAATAGTTTTAATCTTTTTGTTGTTGTTGGATTCTTGTTGACGGGAAAAAAAAAAGAATAAAGCTGTCGTTTTTAATGCCACATGAAGGAAGCATCCACATCCTTCTGCAGACGAGTAATTAAATATACAGTGCACAGGGGGTGATTTTTCTTTCTTGCATGCAGGTGTCATACCTGATTTTGGGTCGCCTTGAATTTGGGATAGTTTGAGTTGATTTTGTGCTGCTCTCTTCTCAGGCTTTGGGGTACTGATAATTTACTGCAGCTTTTAGTGGATCTCATAATTACCCACAGCTATGGCTTTTGCTTCATTAGACAGTTTACTACTTCTTTTTTTTTTTTTAAGAAACAAAAAGCTAATTATACTTTTGTACCTTGTTCCTGTTGGTGAGACTTCGTTGGTATGCAAATTACTGCTATGGCTCTGTTTTAGTTAATTTTGGAAAGGCCTCAGTTTACCAAGAATTTAGTGTAATCACAAAGAGATGGAAGGTTGTTGTTGCTTATTGAGTGGTCTGCACCATAATTCTTAAATTGATTTAAACTGCCACTATTAACTCCACCTTCCAACATTTCCAGTAAATTTAATTATTGGATTTACTGCTCGCTAAGTAATTCTAAATGAGGTTTTATAAAGTAAAATGCATCTAGAAAAACTATACCACTTAAAGCTGAACTTATTTCTTGAACTCGAGGTTGCATCCTTGGTGTACTGATGAAAAAGCTGTCTGCACGTGTTGGTTTCTTTCTGTCGTTACTAATTTAAAGTTGAGAGGTTTGAAAGCTTACAGGGTAGAAAAGTTGGTGGGATGAATAACGAAAATTTATGTAATTTCTTTCAGTCAGTAATTAAGGAGCCATCTATTGATAACAGTCAATAAGCTGACGAAGCCAGGGAAAGAAAAAGTGAATTAAGTGTTTGATCAAAACATTTAATTAATTACTGGTGGACTTTTTTCTTCAAGCACAAAAGCAAGGGAAAATTAATTAAATCTTTGAAATCATTTATGGTGTCATATATGGCCATTTGTGTAGGATTTGACAACATGAAACAGCAATGTTTAATTATTCTAGAAATTTAATGCCATCTTTTTTAGCTGTTTTTTTAAGTTCTTATCGATCGTTCTGTAGACAAATTCATGTTCCTGTGAGGACCAGCTCAGTTTAGCATATCTCTCTGGCATGATTTGTTCGCCCCCTCTCCAGCCAGCCACTCCATGGGTTCTCTGGATGTTCCAGTTTCCCCCCCCCCCCCCACACGTCTAAAGAATAATTTTTAGTAGGGGTTCTGCGAAGGCCTTTTGTGACACACTTCCCAGTGGACAGCTGCAACACTAGACTCCTTTGCTGAGGTTGTTTCCATCGTAGACATCGTTCAACACGATGACAACTATGGAAAGTGAATATGAATCTGGTATTATATTTCAAGTGGGTTGACAGTGGGTAGATTAAATACCCTTCTGAAAGATGTATTTATTTATGTATTAAGGATTATAAATGGCTGTAATTCGATTTGCTTAACATAATTCTCTGAGTTTATTTTTTTTAAAGGAAAAATTTTGTTTTAGCTTTATAAAACACTTTAGAAATACCTGTAAAAACATCAACAACAAAGGGTGTTTTGTGGAGCCTTTGAACCTTGAAGTGCATTTCATTTTTACCGTAACTCTAGGACACACATCAGCAACCACCTTTTATTTGATATTTTAGGTTGGTTTTCATGCTGTTTGCCCTTTTTTAAACTTATATATATATTTTTTTTCTTTTTGCCCATCTCAGATTGTTTTGGGTCAGCCAGGAGAGGATCAGGATTTATGTAATATGATTTAATATTGACACTCGGGTTACCAGTCCATCTCATACCAAGCATGTATGCAGTCATGGAAATAACAAATGTTTCTCTTTTCATACAGGTGTCCACCCATGACCAGTAGCAGTGGTGAAGAAGTAATTGAAGAAAAATCAGTTTATTTATATCTCCTCGTGGTTTGTTGATATACATTAGCATCCTGTAAAGTAAATCACTAGGTCATAATCTTACAGGCCACCATCATCACCCTACACAACAGATTTGATGTAACATTTAAATGTATGTAAATTGTAGAATGCTTAATTTATCTTGCAGACCATAGCTGTGTTTGTAGTGTTTTGTATTTTGCTAGCTAAAGGTTTTAATTTTAACTCTTATAATGTTAAATATGTATCCTTTCATATCTCCATCTCCCTCTCTCTCCACATCTCCCCCTCTCTCCACATCTCCCCCTCTCTCCACATCTCCCTCCCTCTCTCCACATCTCCCCCTCTCTCCACATCTCCTCCCTCTCTCCACATCTCCCCCTCTCTCCACATCTCCCTCCCTCTCTCCACATCTCCCTCCCTCTCTCCACATCTCCCTCCCTCTCTCTCCTCCATCCCTCTCCTCTCTCTCTCCACGTTTGTGAATGGAAGAATTGTGACATTATTTCCCTTGTGTTAAACAAGAAGTTTAAAAAAAAAAAAAACTTATTTGAATCAGCAGTCTTTATTTCTACCTCACTGCCTTTTTAAAATGTGGATGGGTTGGAGCTTCAAAATGGTTTGAGCTTCCAATAAATCTCCGCTTCGCGCATAAAAGCAAACCAACTTCTTAACAAGAAAAACTTGAAAATCCTTTCCATTACCCTGACAAGGAAGGCTCTTGTGATGTGATTTTTATAAGTTCAGTGTACGTACAAAATGGCAGCACAGTCTGTAGCTGCTTGGTGCAGCACATAAAACAGTGCCACATGTTCTCATCTGCAGTCAGGGATGTAAGAAAGGCCAGTGATTGACTGCCCGCCTGCCTTTCCAGCTTGGATATTTATTCCACTCCTTAGCTGCACTCTGTAAATCACTACTGTAATGCACTGCTGACAGAAGTCGCTCTCTTTTAGCTTAATGTCTGTCTATATTAGCATTGGAGTGCGTGGATTTTCAGTTCGTTTGACTTTATGCCATCATAGATATAATGAAAGTGCGCTGTTTGTATTTCATATGCATTAGCGAGCAGTGTTTTTACACTGGACTCCTCAATTGCTGAATGTTAAGGTGAGATTCCTCAATTATCCTTGGGAGAACTTACCCATAAAATTCATAAAAGCTAGTAAATTTTGCAACATTTGAGCAAAATGTACACGTAGTATTAAGTAAAACCTCCAAGTTGATCTCCTAGTGACTTGAGAAATCAATTTATTGAACAGAAACTTCATAGAAATCAGTGCCTTTGATCAAATGGCTTTACACATAACACTGAATCCAGAACCCTTTTGAGAGAGCGGTCTATAGGGAAACTCCTCTACAACTTGTATACTGCAGGTTTTACTGTGGTTATGAGTTATTTACTCTCATTTGTTTGGGGTAGGAGGCCTACCTTGATAACGTGACACTCAGCAGATTTGGTATCAGATAGTATTGCCTGAAGCAAATTAATTTATTTGGATACAAAAATTTAGTTACTATTACATAACTTAGTAGTTAATAGCTCTGGTTGCTTTCATAAACATTATAGTTGTTTGAATATTGCATTTACAATTTCTTTTTCGTTTTAAAATGCCAAAGAGGAGCAGTATGATGCCATAATTTATATTTTACTTTCTGATTAAATATGCCTGAGGCCAGATGTTAAAGAGTAGACTCCCTTACTAATTAGCCTCCTGTCTTTGTGCTCACTATCGTGTTACCATGGTGATAGCAAAGTTATACAATGGCCCGATTTCTCACCATTCTGTCTGTCAGTGTCTTTTCTTCTCTACACCTGTTATATAACCATAATTGACAAATCCCTCCCTTTTTGTTTTTTTTTTTTAATTTTTAAATCATTTTAAGCAGATTTTGTTAGACATCAGGAGAGCCGGGATTCCTGTACACCCCCTCCCCGCCCTGCCGCAATCACTTGTGTAGTCGCAAAGAGTTCCAACTAGATATCTTCCTTTTAGATGTAGAAGGAAACATGCACGGCTGACTGGTGAAGAAGAACGAGACGAAACCAAGCTCAGGAAGTGTGCGCACCAAACTGAGCTGCCGACCCCAATTGGGAATTGAACTTCAACCCTCAGCCTTGTCAGGCAGTCCAGTAGTGTAATCTCCCTCGACTGTGTTTAGTGCATAAAAGTTTTTTTTAATTTTTTAAGAGAAGCTGAATGATGCAGTATCCATCTATTATTAAATGAAGTCTTTAGGCCAATTCAAAGTGATGGCCTTTGTAGAAAAGCCTAATGTTGCCAAACCAGTGTTGTTTCAGTAGCGCAAAGATCACTTGGCAAATTTCTGACCACTTCTCACATTATGTGGAGTTAGTTGCCAGCTGCGCTTTGCTGGATTGTTTTTCTGATCTTTTGTCCTTGCATATGGAATCTCTTTAAACATTTAAATTAAATTCTCTCTGATGGAACATGAGTTTTGGTGGCGTCTTTTATTTTTTGTGTACTGCTAGTGTAAGACATTAATGAATATTTGCCTCTTTTGTGAAAGAAGTCATTAATGGATATTCTCTTAAAGAAATTTTTGTCTAAGCTTGAAACTTAATATGTATATTTTTTACCTGGAAAGATCCATTTGCTGAAACAGTCTAAAGCAACTGTTAAATTAAGAATATGTTTATGTTTACATGTACACGCACCTGAAGAAGAAAGAGAGAGTAAATGTATGTATGTGGGAGAAGTGTTAGAACTATTATTACAAGGGAAAATTAGAGTAGATTTGACATGAATCATATCTTTTACCTCTCTTTTAATGGACTGCTCCATAGTTTGAGATATTGAGGTAGCCTGTGTTTACCTGTACCCTGTTTAATCATATCTGGGGAGAGAGATGAAGAACAAAGGAGCCAGTAGTCATGGGTGGCCTTACTACACCTGAACAAAGTTGGCAGCAGCGGTCAGCCTCATCTGACTGCTGTTGTTCACAAGTCTGTTTGTTTTTAAAGTAGAAAAGCGTTAATGGAGGAGTATACCTGGGAGAACTTCGTGTCAGAGGACGATTACAAAAGCTGGAGTAGGTCAGTTAAAAAAAAAAATATGCATTTTACTTCCTAAAAAAACACAACTTGAAAATGAAACCTGTTTATATTTCTAACAACAGGTGAACTAGGTTTTGTTCTTATGGTAGTAATGGTATTAAGTTTTTGTTATGCATATAATACACACTTGTTTGTTATGTTTTTTTAAAGTAGAGATTGACTCATTTGTTAACTGGGAAAATATTTATTTGGAAATTTTCTAACGCTGATTATAGAGAAATCTTTAAGCAGATACTGTGTACATTACTTCTAAATGGCAAGCGTAAATATGTACTAGTTGACTTAGCTGCTATTGGGGTTTAACAAATCTTATTGTGTTAGATGGACAACCAGGGAGGGTGCAGATTGGAGCTCTTTAGCCTATCCCTCTAGAAAAAGAAAATATTTATCTATGCTTAACTTTACTGGTGGGTATTGTGAACTTTGTTGTTTGCTTGTTACTTGTCTGAATCAGTAATGTAAAGAATACTAGAAGAAAACTTCTGTAGTGAGTGGATTAGTGTTAATCAGTGACTCATCAAAAGTATGTGTCATTAACCTGGATGTTTTTGCTTTGATCATTGTTCTTATTGATTTTTTTCCCTCAGTTAAATGTATGCCAAAAATGTTTATTTGAGCTTGTTAAAATTGAAAATAATATCACATGGACAGAATGAAAGCAAAATATACTTGAAGTGTTAAGCTATTCATTTGAGTTCACAATTTTTAATAGATTATTTGCCTTAGAAAGCACACATTTATCTTGCTAGCTTCAGGCAGACTTGTTCTCATTTAATTTGGTTTGTGACCACAGAAATTCTTCTGTGAAAAAAATTGCATAAATTTGTATTTATATTGCGTTTGTAATGATTATAAAATCAAAGAGTAGTTTATCAAAGTTAAACTGGTCAGTTATTTTAATAACATCACCAATTTGACAGCTTCAGTTGACTCCCCTTGCTGAGAATTTGCTGTAATGTAAAATGATTATGGAGAATACAGCACAGGTTTTTAAGAAACTTTTGTTTCACTTTATATTCAAGGGAAGGCAGGGGGGTACTTCAGTTCACTAAATTAGGTTGATTAATTAAGTCATTTTGGCTTAAAGGAGAGCAGGACCCCATTAACAGAACTAGACAACTCTCTTCTTTGTAACTAAAACAATGCATTCTGCAACGAGTTCATAGAAGGGTTAAGTTAAAGCTGTTTCGCTTTAAGCAGGTTTTGTCAGTTAACTTTTCTTGTCATTTTTCAAGGAAAGTTCAAAAACAAATTACTGTCTTTTGAAAATAATGGTTAATCCCCTATAATTTCTCGATTTAAATTGTACTACATTCTCATTGGCAGTTTCGTTTTTGGAATTTAGAAACCCCGACTTTAAATGCTGTGACTATGAAAACGAGAATCCATTGGCTAAATTTCCCAAGTGCTGCATTGCATTTTGTTTGACGAGGACGTTATGTGTTATTCATCTTTTTCATGCCCCTTTGCCACCCTCCGGGGGGGGGGGCATCTTGTGCAGGCTCAAATGGTATCTTCCCTGAATGTATTTGTAAATCCACAGTGTGACCTTAGCTAGAAAGATCTAAATTACAGGGTGGAATCAGGATTGATTACTTTGCCTAGGTAGCAGAAGTGTCAGAATTTAGTTTAGCTTATTTTGTGAGTGGTGTTTGTTTACTGAGCTGTTAATAGACCAGCAGAATCTTGGGTTCCAGCAGATGTACTATTGTGCTTTAAGTTCAACTCGTACCTCTCTCCAAGTGGTTATCTCAGGTTTCGCAATGAGGATGTTTTTAGCTTATTTAACAGCAACCATCATCAACCAGGGTTACATTTAATAAATCTAATGACTTTAGACTAATACCAGAAAACCACAAAGGCGTATTTCGTGATTGCACACACCCAGTAAAAATATCACTGACAACCCATAGACCCTTTAGCTATTGCAGCACCATCTCTAAATCAGGGTACTGCTCAATGTTTCTTGCGTACACTTTATGCTGGACAGATTTGCTTGATGAAAGCCACTGGTGATAAACATGAATTAAAACTAAGGCTTTGCCTAGTTAAATGTGCATTAGAATTTCATCATTTCATATTCTCTGGATGCACATGTGTTTGGAGAAATGTTGGCAAGGATTTTGGTGCAGTATTTACTATAGAAGCTGTCAGGTCAAACAATTGGTACAGGGGAGTCACATAGAGTTTGCATTTTTAGATGGTTACTTAAATTCTGTGGAAAAAATGCATGCCCATCCTCAAAATGCTCTGTAGCCTTTATTTTATCAAGGCTATCCATGGCCATAATCTCCACATCTTGCAGAAAAATGGAATAACAAGTCATGCAGCTTGGAAGATGCAGAGTAGACTGCATTCATTTCTTTAGCTCTTGCAGAGCCTGGATATGAACCTCATCAAGTACCTATCAGATCTACTTTATAGATAGTTAACAGTAGCAAAACCAACCCCACAGCAGGTCTTTAAGAAATATTTGTAAACTTTAATGGAAACAAATTAGGTCATTTGGTAGTTTGATTTCTTGTCTTAGATGTCTACAAATTCTATACAATTGCTGGAGGTTTTCGTATGAAAATACTGTGAATAACTTTTCAGACAGTGATTATACATACCACATTAACTTGATGTTATAATCATGGCATCAATCTGTATAAAACAAAAAATCTTTCAGTGTAGCTTAGTTTATATTCTTACCATAATGTTAAGTCTTAGTTAAGAAACAAGTTGAACATTTTTCATACCTTAAATACATATAAATTTCAGGATGATGTGTTTTTTAATGTGTTTGATTACCATTGTGTAACATGTGCACTGGCAGATCCTAAGAACTAGATCCTCAGATATTAGCTACAGTCTCATTAAAAAACTGGGTGATCATTTCATAGATTGTTTTTTGGGGGGGTATTTATAAGAAACAGTTGCATCTCAGCCTAGAAATGCTAATATTTGTGTTGAACTGGTTGTATATGTAGTCAAGACAACCATAGTGCAAAATGCATTTGGGGGGGTTTGGAGCAATATACAGATTTGGTTATTACAAAAGGTTATATTAATTAGAAAGATACTGTGTCCGAGCCCCTAAGGCTCAACTTGTACTGAGTAATGCAGATTTGAAGGGTGGAGAGGTGGATATGTACCCCAGAATGCATGCTGAGGATTAAAAGAAGTGGTTTTAGAGCAAAAGTGAAATAAACATGAAAATAGCAGCAACCATCAACTAAGGTCCATGATTTTTTAGACTATGTGTTGGTGAGATCCAGGAAATCAAATCAAATCTTGATTTGAGTAATTTTAGGATACTCAATTGTTGCTAAGCCTGGCTTTAGAAGATCACTTGTGTGTATTTACTATCTTTAGATGATTTTTGAGTGTACAGATTTCTTTAATCAGAGCCAGCACATCGTGTTAGTGTAGTATATGGTTCTGACTGGTCTCATTAATTCGTTAAAAGTTAATCTGGTGATACAGAGTCAGTGTTAATGTGACTTGTGTGATTGCGATTGATAATTACTATTTACCTTTTTGGTAGTGGTTGTTGAGAGAAAAGTCCTAATGTTGTTTTTGTATTTAAACTTGATGCATAAAAAGGGGTTTACACATTGCCTAAAATAGGGAGTTTTTTTAATGATAATGTGAAGAGACAACCAGCAACTCTTAATGCAGTGAAAAGCTGTCATATAAAATTTGGTGAGGTTCTTTTGCCTTTTAGCTCCTTTGACTCTTAATCAAAGGAAAAGGATGTTTTTTTTTTCTACTCTTGGTTTTCTTTCTCTTGAGAAAAACTGTTAAAAAAGATGCTTGTTCAAATGTACATATGCAGGGAGTGTTCGTGGGTGGCTGGTAGAAAATTAATCAAAGCTGCAAATATCTACGTTGGAGAGTTGCATAAAAAAGGTTGTTGGTGTACTATGTTTCTGTCTGTAGTTCAGTGCAGGAGTATTAATCTTCTGGACTTTGCCTATAATTTCTGGAATATTTTCTTTCCACCTTTTGCTAGCCATGTTTTGGATGAATAGTTGAGAGAGAGAGAATCAAGGTAAAGTAATTATTGCATCTTTCTCTCATTTGCCTGGAACCTTTATTCAAAGGTTACTCATTTAACTGTAGAAAGTATTCGAGTTCATAAAAATTATTATTATTTTCTTTGAGTCGTTGTTAAGGCCTGGGATTTTTAACCAAATAAACTACAGATATTTTTTGCTTCTGGGTAATGTGTGAATATCTTCCTATAGACATTTCATTAGTTTATTAACCAATTAGTGTCTTTAGTACTAAAAGTAAAAAAAAAAAAATATATATATATATATTATTATTATTATATTAAAAAGTCAACTTGGAAGAATTCTTTTGTATACAATGGTAGCAAACGATGCTTTTGCTATTATAACTATAATTATTTCTGTTTTCTGAGTTATAAAATAGAATCAGTTGTAATCATAGCTGGCTGGGTTTCATTTGAATGCCCTCTAGTTAACTGCCCTTTTTTTTTCTTTTTTTTTTCCTTGCATCAGCAAATAATAAATTCTTTTGATGGTATCCATCTTTTGGAACAAAAATGTTTGATAAAAGTGGAAATGTACGACGAGATTGCATTGTCTGCAGCGGTTTGACATTCAGACCAAAGGGTTTAGACCTCTCTTCCAGTCTTGTGATATTTTCCATGTCCCAGCTTGTGTACCTGCAGCTGAACCAGCATTTGCTCATAGGCAAACTTATGAACATCTGAAAACAGTATAGATGGTGATATGCAGACAGGGCAAGTTGCACAACGTTGGGACTAACCACAGCAACATAACTACAAACCTACAGGCCTGTTTTGCTAATTCTATTCCATTGTTTGACTAGTGCTTGTGACAGTTGGTCAGACCTCTCTGACACGAGTGGAGCTTCCCTGAACCCCTTTCTCCAGTTTGACAGTATAATAAGCAGAAATTCTGTTAAAAAGGGGTATAGCATTTTATTGGTTTGTGTCATTTTGATGACAATTTGTGGCCTATCAGCACTGAGAACTGGATGAATGCATTTTCATCGAGTTGTTATATCACCAGACGTTGCTCCAAAGCTTGAAGAAACCTTGTATTTAGCCTTCTGCCAGCTCGAAAGCTTGAATTCTGACTGGTTTAAAAAATAAATCCTTATTATTTCCACCACCTCTGAAGGAGATATCCATGAATCCATTCAGGCAAATGAAACAAAAGTGCATTGGCCTTTAAAATGCACTGCTATTGTCTTTGCTTAGATCATCCCAGATTCTTGGTGTTTAAATTAAATTTGATTTGATTTTCCATAAATGTGAATTATTTGGATTTTTGTGCAACTGACTTTTTTGGCTCTTGGATTTGATTACTGTCTCCCTTCGTGACAACTCCTAAACACACTAAAATGATCTTATTCATCCCTGCCAGAATGCATTGTTTTGGCCCTCGTTTTCAAAAACATTTTGATGGTGCATGTCCCCCTGACCCCCACCTCATATAAATCTTCCACCTTTGATGCTTAGTTTTGCACCTTTTGTTTGCATACACTCAGCTTGGCTGTCACCTCTTGCTGCCATCTCAGAACAGATAATGCAAGTAGTGCAATGTTTTAAATAATCATGACATCTTTGGAAAGAAAGGGTTTTCAAGTTGAAAGGTAATTGGTTATGGAGAAAAGTAAATCAGATTGAAAAATGTACATGTTTGTTTCTTTATTTTGTAGTTTTGGGAAGCGAACTCCAGGATGTACTCGAAGGACAAGCGAGTGCCTTACTCTAGAGCCGTCCGAAATGATTGTGGTAAGTCAGCATTGCCACTTTATTTCATTTAACCCTTTCAGCCACACATTGATTTAGTCTCTTTTCTCAGCCCTTCCAAACTAGTAAAGTTAAAGAGCCGCATTAATCAGATTTAGAAGCCTCTGCAGAAAAATCTAATTTTCTTCATGTATAGGTAATATCTTTACAGGTAATTTATTTTAAATATTTTTTAAGGGAATAGTTTGAATTTTTCAGTGGGAACTTAATAATATTTTACATTCTCATTGAAATTTCAGGCTGTTATGCCAAAACAAATCTTAAGAACTACTTATGAAGTTCCTAGCAGTTGACAACTTTTGATTTCACATTAAAGTTCTTACCAGTAAAATACTTTAGACATCCAGCTCCTTAAGAGAATTATTTTGTTTTGTTTTCAAGCACATCATTAAGTTATGCACTTCGGCCTAAACTCTTCACCCCCCCCTTTTTTTTTTAATCTGTCATCAGCCATCTCTAGTTGGATTCATTTTTAATGGGTTAATTCATATTTTTTTTGTTCTTTTTTTAAAATCTCTACTGACAGCAAATTCTTTGGAAAAGTGCTTGTGTTAGTTGGCACTTATAGTTTAAGGCCGGCTGAAAACTAATTTACAAACCACCTCTATAATGTTCTCTTTATGTATTGCGCAAACACATTAAAATTTTATTTTACCGTATCATCTGGCAGGGTGGAAAACATTCAGTATCCATCTCTGAAACAAGTTTCCACTTGAATATGCTCTGAGCTCCAGATAAAAATGAAGACTGTATGGCAACAGTCAGAATATTGATTTTACCTTTCTTTCTTTCTTTCTTTTTTTATTATCTCCTTACCGAAACCAAACAAAACAATGCTGTTTCTGAATCCTAACATACATCACTAATCCTGTTCTTTATGATTCTGACAGTTTCTTTATCTGAAGCGCACTCGCTCAAAGACTGTTCTGTGGCTGGAGCTAAAACAGGCCTTCTACCTCAGGAGGCCCGCGTGCACCTGTCTGTAAAGACAGACTAATTTTGATTGGGTTTTTATCTCAAATCGAAAACGGACCTAACCAAAAAAGAAGTTAATACTTTCAAATTCTCTGCAAAGGAGTTTGTGCATTTGTATGCCCATGTGTTATTGTCCAGTTGGCCAGTAACGATGTTAATCATGTGATAATATACTCTATGACTCATGCCATCTAATTTGCTGCATTGAGGTTTAAATAAACACAGACAAACTGCTCTGGGAGAAGGGAGAACAACAGCAGCAGCAGCAAAAAAAAAAAACAGACCAAAAGCTTACTAACATGATTGTTGCAAAATGATGAAACAATCAAATCAATGTACAATAGATAAAGTTCATTGGTGATTGATTTTTTCCTAGGGAGAAGGCACTAAATGTTACAATCCTATTCAAAAAGCTAGGTTAACTGTAGCTTAGCAATTTTTCTTTTGAACTGTAATCATTATCTTTATTTTTTAAGTCACAAAAGTCAAAACTTGGGAGGCAGGGGCCCACATTACCTTTATTATAATACATTTTTTTCATCCAACCTGAAAGGATTAACATAAGAGTGGAATACGGACATGGCCATATTATATCTGAGTGAATGTTAAACTGAAGTGCAATAAACCAAAGGCACTGCTGCAATTGTAATACACTGTTAATGCACACTTGTTGATGATGAGAAAAGCACAGAGTCTCTGGAAAGCCCTACTTTGCATTTTCTGACTGTTAGTAGATATAATATGGAAGTATAAAGGTGCACACAAGAAAGCAGATACTTTAGGTTGGATGGAAAGGAAATCACCACTTCTTTTAAAATTTCTTCCACATCTCTGATGCTCATGTATGTATGTTTTAGATGTTGTTGAATTCATTGTTTGTATTCTCGTTAGTTGTTATTATTATTACTATTACTACTACTACTACAGATGAAAACAGCATTTAAATTTTAGCAAAACCAAGAGAGAAGTGAATGATGACAAGATATTTTTTTTTTTTAAGTAAATAAGTTGAAATTATAAGGGAAGGTTAGATGAGTGAATTCAGGCTGAAATAGAAATGCTGTAGTCACATCCAGCCGGGTTTTATTTGAACGTCCCTATATATAGATAATCTTCATCAATTTCATTCACAGTTTACTCAAAAGAATCTGCAGGTCTGAATTCCTGGTGAAGTTAGAAGAAATGATCTTCCATTAATGAACCGTAGTAATCTGGATATTGATGTTGAAGTAAAGAAGAAGAAAAAATAGAGCAGCAGAATATTTCTTGCCTTCAGACTGACAGAATATTCTGATTTTGTAATTTTTAATCCTCAAGTTAATCCAAAATGTGGCAAAATCCATGCATCATCAAGGTGCTCAGTTTTATAAAATGTTTTGCTAGGCAAAGCTGCAGTCTTTCCTTCTGATAGATGGGGATGGAAATGCTTGTATTGATTAGATTATTTTTCAAATAAAGCCACATGCAACTTTGACAAGTAGACTTTTTAAGGAAAGCAGAAGTCCTATCTTTGCTGTTGTGCTGATACAAACCCTAAGAATCATAGAAATGTATCTTGGTTTATCTTTATTTATGTTTTAAGTCTCAGGTTTATCATTTCTTAAGAAAATGGGAAAAAAAATATTGTAAAGAAACCATCTACTTGACAGATTTTATGCTAAGTGTCTTAGACAGAATCTTTGTAGTTGAGATAAAGATTTTTGATGAATTCATTGAGCAAAGAAAGAGTTTTTGTACCTTTCAGTGTAAAATATACTTAACTTTGTTTATAGGAAGGATTTGATTACTTTGATAAGCAAGTGTGTATATATATATATGTTGATGAGTTCGCACCTATTTTTATTAACAGACAGATGCATCTATACAATGTTCAAAGCATGGATCAATTCTGATGAGATTGGGCAATTTATTTTCTTTTATGTGATTCAACATATTCAAATAAGCCATTTTGTAGCTTTGGTAGAACTTACACATGCCCACTTGTGTGTAGCAGAGAGGCTTCAGAGGCCAATTTTGTTTTTAAGACTCCCACGACATTGCAGGTGATGTTTGTAGAAATTTTTGTAAAATTGCATGAAGCAACAAAAAATGATGATGATGATTACCAAGTGATAATTTTATTTATTTATTTCAATGATTAGTTTTTAAATTTTTTTTTTAGATAATAAGGAATATTAGTAGGGCCAGCTTTAGTGGAAACAACAACAGAATCGCTGTCAAAGTCTAGAGGGTTCTACAAAAATAATTATAATCGGTGAATGGGCTGATGGTTTCATTGTTGGTTCTAATGGTAACGTTTGCCTTAGCACCAACTAATTTAGTAAAAACATTTGACCTGTTATCGGACTCTTTACCATTAATCTGGACAAAATTTATTACACAATAATTTCTAAACATAGTCCTGGAAACTACATTATCTTCACTCTCCGTAATTTTAATTTAATTAATAAAATTAAATTTACTAAATTGGAAAAAAAAAGTGGTGAAACATTATACAACAACATTTAATTAAAAATTATTTTGGTTTGCTTAGGTTTTTTCTTTCTTTTTCACATTTAATATGTTCAGTGTATTAGTACTGAATATCCAATCACTTGTGAACTTATCAGGGGGGGACAACTTGACTTAATAACTTTCCCATTTGTTGTAATTTTATCTAGCTGTGGTGCTTTTGATATCCACTGCAATTAATCAATAAATGTCTATAATTCTGTGCTCCATGGTATGGTGTTAATAAATTCATAATAGGTATACAGCTGCATAATTGTTTTGCATACACACAAAATCTCAGAAGTTACGGAAACTCGCAGAATAAAGTTAACTGATAGAAGATTTTAGATGAACTAAAAAGTTGGCAATGACAAATATAGAAACATTTTGACTGAGGCTCTCTATGATGGGTTACAAGTGTTCTATTTGTGGGCTCAGCTTAAAGGTTTGTTTGTTATTCAATCACAAGGAAATTGTTAACCAACATTTCACTTAATAAATGTTTCTGACTTCTGAATGCTGATCTTCGCTGGTCA
Source organism: Nautilus pompilius (assembly GCA_018389105.1). Lineage (NCBI taxonomy): Eukaryota > Metazoa > Mollusca > Cephalopoda > Nautilida > Nautilidae > Nautilus > Nautilus pompilius. The sequence goes on along the minus strand of JACATO010000065.1, from coordinate 301,530 downwards.
TGAACAAAGTTAATATGTACTGCATCACTTGTATAAGGTTTTTAAATGAACATGCTCTTGTTATATAATTGATCTTATAGGAATTTCAATAAATTTAAACTTTTGATTGCCTCTCAACTTAACAACAACATAGCACTCCTATCAGGGAGACCACAAACAGCTGAGTGAGTGTCATGGTCATGCATTGTACAAAATGGTATATCCCTACTTTTTATGCCATCACTTTTAAAAAATTTTTAAAAACCTAAAAAAGAAGCGCAATACTAGCTTCAAAGTATCAATATGAGAATATTTATTTATTTGTACATCAGTGTCATACATCATATTAAAAAATGGGGTGTATCATATATTGACATTGAAAATCACACCATGTTTTCCCCATGTTGTTTTGTTTCAGTTTTGTGACAAAAGGATAGAGTTATATTTCTTATAGCTCAGTGGCTTACCTTTTAGTAATTTTAAAAAAGCGTGCTCAATAACCAAAAGAGTCTCTTGACATCAAACGAAGTCTTCCAGTATGGATGGTTGTCGGAATTTTCCTGAGATTAATCTAATGGTGCAATGAAGTGCAGGATTTGCTGTGAACAAAATGGCTGCCATGCAATTTTTTCTATTCCTGGACATAAAAGATTAATTAAGACTCTGCCACTTGCAATGATGTAAGGTTGAATTTTTCATTAAAAAAGATCAATGGAAACTTTCAAAAGAAAACAAAAATAAATATATCTTAGGTATTCTTTGAGAACGATCTCTAGGGAAGACTTGTTTTTATTGCCTTATTGTGTCACATTCCATAACTTAGCTTGCTTTGTATATGAAAACATCCTTTTCAATCCGTATTCACTTTAATGCTTGTGATAATCAGGTAGAAAACAGTCAAACCCTATACCTTTTGCTTCAATTTGAAAAAGGTATGAAAACCCCTGTACGCCAGAAGAGAGTAAAATGCTATATGTGTGTTTGTGATTATTAATTTAAGCTTGACATTATTTTATACATGGTATTTACTTACGTTAAAACTGATAGATGCCAACAAATTTGGGGAAAGGTACAAATTTCAAGAAATCAGTAAGTTTAGACAACTCATTCCATTGTCCAGTTAGAACCAACTTAACCTTAAAAATAGTGATTAAGTACGCAGACTAGAGAAACTTTAAAAAGAAGATTAATGGTGCTGAAAATATTTTCCTAGAACTCCTGTTTATTTTGGCTATCTGGTAGTAACAAAATTCATGGCATTCTAAAATTCTATTTATTCTTTTCTACTCTGCATATTAGTAGGGTCTTTCTGCAATCTAAACTATCCCCTCTCCTGCCATTGGAGCATGCAAAGACACTATGGATGTTGTAATCTGGACCATCATGACTATAAACAGTTCGTGCTCTGGTACTGCTGTTAAGGAATATCATTGGCAGCATCACAAAGGACAGCAACAACAGCAGATAGTGGCAGTGTTTACACTTATTGGATTTAACAAGCTTCAGCTATAGATTACTTTTTGATTTGAACTGGATATGACATGTTTCTGTTTGATACAGCTGCTCATTTCTGTAGTGATTTTGGCAGTGGCAGAATATTATCATTACGAACGTTCTAAAAATGTTCAGAGGCACTGGTAAGTCAAAGTTTCTCTCCAGGCACTGAAATCTTCTGGCATGAGCTAGGAGATGGGACTAACAAACATTTCCTGTAATCAGATGCAGATCTTCCAACATTGTTGGCTTTTTGTGCTTTTTTTAGATTTTAATGATTGCAAAAGGAAAAACAGAGTGAGCGAGTGAACGTTAAAGTTTAAAACAAAAATCTTACTGTATCTGATGGGTTGTGTGTGAGCAGTTAAAGACATATATTTGTGTTTATAGCCCAGATTTAAAAAAAAAAAAACAATTTCTCATTTGGCTAAAGAATTAAAATCTTTATTTACAGTAAGTACACAGTTTGGAGCCTTTCCATCGGGTCAATGGTACTAACTGAACTAATTAGCATGTATTTTGCATTATTATTTTTTCTGACAGATGATGGCAGCAGGTTTTTCAAATAGACATAATTTATTAAAATATATTTAACTAGTAAAAGAAAAATCCCAAGAAACAGCTTTTATTTTATTTTCAACATCAAAACTTAAGCAAAACTACCTGAAAATACAGGTTATAAAAATTGTTTATCGTTTCTCCAATTTGCATTAACTAAGTATTCTGCTTATTTAACACACTGTTTTTAATTAATATAGACCTAACCTTTTACAACTATTATTTCAACTAGCAGATCAGTAGCTAATACTATGTATGTTTCTGTTTCTGTAGTGTGGGTAGTTATAATGGTTAAGACTTAAATAACATTAGGCTTTATATATATATATGATTTATACAACAATTTAATCAAACAGCCAAAGAAATTACTCACTCGACTATGGGTAGGTGAATTTTACAGGTATAAACTGGGTCTGAGAATGACTGAGGATTGTCCATTTTAAAGGTAAATCTTAGTATTATGTTGAGCAAGAAATTTATAGTGGACGTCATGATTTGGGCTGGAATGTGCTGACATGTTTATAATGACCTTTGTAAATCACAAAACATTGGCAGTGTTTTTTTTTATCCTTTGTACATTGATTGCCACCTTCCTCTGTCACTTGAACTACACTGGCATCAATATTCCTGCCAAGTAGCTACTGGGATGAGCAGAAATAGCAGGTTTAAACAATCCTAACCTAAGCCCAGACCCTGAGTAGATAAATTGGGAACACGTTGAAGATTTCACTGACTAGAGTCCTATTTTATCTGAGTGCATAAGCAAATATGTGAAACTGCATTAAACATTAGATTTTACTTGCTAAAATAATGCTCAGAGGGGAGAAAGCTTGCCTGCTGTTAGCGGGGTAATGGCCTTTGACTGTTGATCTATGTTGAGAGCCTGCCTTTGCAGTCTAATACAAAATGGACTTTGACTGAACTGGGAAAACCATTGGCATTGTGTGCTTGCAAGATGATTCTGTTGTATTTCTTTTTTAAAAAACACTTGTGAGGTATACATTGATCATTTTTTATGTTTATATGGTGCTCCAGAGATTTTTATGTAATTTGCTTTTAATCTGAATTTTTTTCTATAGCTGGTTAGCAGACAAAGCACATACTATGCAAAGTTATTATTTTTTAGAGACATGGGAGATAACCCATAGTTTAGGCAGGGTTTTTATTTTATTTGCTCTCTTGCCAGGTATAATTATCAGTGCATAGTTGAGCACAGAGCTTAGTATTGGTACTGGTTCTACTACTATTCTGCTCCCTCTTTAACTGTTTCACTGTAGCATGCCCAGCATTGTGGCTTGCCAAACCTATTGTAAAATGGCCACTTTGATTTGTTAATAGAAAATTTTTATTACATAACTTGACCTGTTCCAAAACTTGATAGGAGTGTGTTTTTGATTGGTTTACTGCTAAAATAAGGTCATGGGGAATACGTTTTCGCAAGAAAGCACAAGATGGCATCAGATGATAGTTCTCAGCTTTCCCAGAGAAATTAAATTATTCAAGTTAAAAACTAAGCAAAAAATTAAACACCTTTAAATTTGTTTCAAATTAATTCAAATTCTAAATCTTTCAGGAATTTTTTTTTTTTTTTTGGTTAAATATATGTATAAATATGGCCACACTCACTATACTGCATTTCTCTCAGATCAGGCCTTCCCATTTAAGATTGTGTTATAAGCCTACCAAACTAGGTTATCAAAGTGTTTGTAATTTGTATTCATTATATATGCGGTAGCTTATAAATTTAGGAACTTCATAATTTGAAGTTTTAATCTTTAAAGTTTATATTGAATGGCCTCCATTTTGTCACTGAACATAAGGAATTCCGTGCTTAAATGAGTTCTGTGTTCTCTGTTCATGTGTGGTCACATCACCTGAACATTTCTTCAGTAAAATTTTTACTTTACATCTCTGTTTCAGATACTCACCATTATCATTCTCCAGCCACACTGATGGAATATCTTGTCACGTTGTCTCTTAAGTTTACCATAATGTACTTGTAAATCTTACTGTGCTCTCCCACTTTCTTCAACAAATGAGTTTTATTAATTGGATCCTGTAGCGTCAATCCTAGTGCACTCTCCAGATCTGTTGACGACATATTTCGATACCAGGATATAACCCTGCTTCCTCTACGTTTATATATATATATATATATATATTATACTGCTAATTTTAGTGGCCGGACAGAACTTTGTACAACAAGAAGTGACCTTGTCCATGACACTGTTAAGGATTGTTACATTTTAAAACTAGTTCCTGCATTTAATTTTTTCTTCCTTACCAGCAGTACTTTTTTCCTTCCCCTTTCTCCTCTGTACTCAGTAGCAAACTTAACATTTGGAGTAGTCAGATGGCTACATCTGAATTGTGGACATATTGGATAATTTTAAATTGCAGCTCCTTATAATCATCAGGGATGGATTAAAAACCAAAGAAAATTTGAAAAAGTTTTGAATGGACACATCTGGCTAATTAATTCTAATTGCTTTTAAGTATGTAAGTCTGATTTCCTTATAATGCTGACATTTTGCATGAGATATTTGATGACACAGTAGCTTTGGAACGTTGATGAAAGTACTGAAGCATGATTTTGTTTCATGTAGGTCTTGCTATTGTCCTTATTCTTTGTTCTTTCTCCTCTTAGATTGACTATCCGGATGTTCATCTTTTGAAAGGTGGCCCACGACATTTGTGCTCGAATATGAGCGTTGACAGGGTTTTACCAAAAGATCATGAAGATATGAAAATTTGCCGGATGCATTCAGAGACATGTACAGAACAAGTAAGAAGTGTTTTTATCTTCAGTCCCTCCATGGTCTTATTCAAGTCGTCCAATACTTTAAATGTTTCTGCCAGCCAGTGAAACTCTTTATTTTGTGTGCCTGCATACAGGAAAGGTGTAAACTGATGGTGTTGGTTTCAGTCAGCATTTATTTGTTATCAATATCAAGTTCAATTCCCTCCCTTTGATTTGTATTATAAATATAGAAACATTTAAGACATCTAGCTTCATATTCCAGGAGTCTGATGGCTGTGAGACGCCTGAAAAACCTTCTCATGTTTCAAAGTTATTGTAAAAAGACTATAAACTTTATCAAACAGTTACTCGTTGATTTAATTAATGGATTTTTGTGTGGTTGGGCTGGGCTTCTTTTGCGGTTTGACTGAAGATGTTCTTGCACACCAGTTGGTGATAATCTAGAAGTAATTTAATTTGCCTAATTAATTCATATTTCTGTGCTCAATGGTGTAAAGGATTTTGGACTGTAACTGAATAATTCGAGATTCGGTTCCGATAATCATCTTCATGTGGATTGTAGGTGATTTACTAAAAAATAAAAACTATGAGGGAAAATAAATAAGTTTCACTATGAAAACAGCTTTTCATTTCGATGCTAAGTTTTTGGCAGATTTTATTGAATTGCTTATTAGTTTTCAAGGTGTTCTGCTTCTGCTCATTTTTAATGATTTTTGCCTAGAAATTTTATGCCCATGATAATGTAAATAAAGGTTCTTACAGTTTAAGTTTCTTAAATAAGGAAATAATGGTGATAAATACAATATCCAAAAGTTCAAAATGAGTTTTAGTGTCATATTTGCCGAATAATAAGTATTCATAGATTTCCTACTTAAGTTTGTTTGAGACAGTGCTGGTCAAATGGTGTACAGGAAAGTTATAGTGGACTGGAGTTTCTGACTGAGAGGGATGTATACATTGATGAGAGTTTGATGTTACATTGATAAATATACAAACAAAACAGCAACAGTGGGGGAAGAATTAAAGTCCTGCCAGGGATATACTAATTGGATGCAGCATGCTAGCTCCTTGTTTATTTTAAAATATTTCTGTTTACTGGTATTCTTGAGGTTAATTTTACTTATTAAATTTGTTTGTATGCAGTTTATCAAGTCATTCGTCTGTCAGTTTAAAATTAAAATTTGCTAATATCAACCTTATAAAGTAATGAAAATATAACTGCATATTTTATCTTTACACCCAATTATTGGGAAACTTTCAAAGTTAGAAAGAGTATAGCAGCTGGCAGGTAGTTAGGAATATTTAGAACGTAATCCTCGGCTTCTACAATAGAATCTAGCTTACAGGTGTTATAATTAAATTATACGACAAGAGGTGAATAGTTGTACATGGAATAACCAGTTTCCATTTTCAGTATTGGTGACGGAAAACAAAAAAGACTGGTAACTAGTGAATTAATATATTAAAATATCTTTCTCTTTTTCTTCGTTTATTTTTAAACAGTTTTCCTTTTTTTTTAAGATCTGCTCAGAAAAGAATACAAAAATCATTTTTGATCAACAGTTTCGGTTTTTCTTACACCTTTTCCAAATAACATAGGTGGCATTTATGATACACACATCATAATACAAGGGAAGTAAGCAGATACATTTAATTCATAGTGGCAATAAAATCCTTATATTAAAAATTATCAATAAGCAAAAATAATTTGAATGATACAGAGGCATTATAATGATATTTTAAAATTTTGAATATAACTTTCAAATACTGCTGTTAAGGCATTGCCTTGGCCTAGGGTATTTGTTTATGGAATAGCTGACCCAACAGTTGTGGTCTCTTAACTCAGGTATGAAACTGTAACTTTTAGTCCTCTTGTATCCAGGATGCTGCATGTTTGTTTGTTTGTCTTGTCATCTAGTGGTTCTTCGTACAAGGTACTGGTGGCTCAACTATTGGATCCCTCTATGTAATGAATATAAGCATTGATGGAACAATCTATCGTGTTGGTGGATCTTTGTAAGTCAGTAATAGAAATGATACCACCACAAATAGTAGTAAAGTTGAAGATAGTGTAGTAAGTTGATGCTAATCTCTAGTTGGTTGTGCTGCCTAGAAATTGGAAATAAAATGATATAGGAAGTAAATAAAGACGACGACAAAAAAAATAATAGTTAAAGATTATAAACAGTCTGGCCACTTAATGCTTTAAAGTTCAAACTATGGACCTTTACCTTTGTTTGGGCCATTTCTTCCTAAAGTACAAGTGACAACAATAAAGGTTATTTATGTAGGAAAGATTGAAACGCGTGATTATAACGTCACTTTTTCCCCTAACTATGCTATACTTGAAACATATCCTGTTCAAAGGCTACTTTCTCTACATATTCGTGGAGTAAATAATTCATTTTTATTTAAAAGTTTGTTTTTTCTTTGGTTTTTCTAGTTTATCCTGAAATTAGATAGCTTTCTTAATAATGATAAACCTGCATTTACAGCTTTGTTTTTGTTCTAAAATAGGCAAAAGCAGTTATATAACATTTTGTGTGATTTAATTTTTTTACTAAAAATTAATTCTTATTGGATTTTAACCATTTACAGATTAACATGATAGGGCACTATGGCCTTTATTTTAATTGTTTAAGAAAATGTATCAATTATTTTAAAGTAATCCTTGTCTAATTTATTTTCTTTTTTAATTTTGATATGAAATATTAGATGAAGCTGGAGTTTTGTTGTTTTTATTTAAATTAGATTTTGTTATAATGATGCAGATATATACAGTGCTGATGGCCATACTTGTAGATCCATTGATGAAATAATTCATCAAGTATAAAAGTTTTTAAAAAATAACATTTTTTTTTGTATTTCAAGTATTTTCTAGCAGACTTTTCTAAAAGTAACTATATTGATTTATGTAAGGAATGTTTCTTTGGAGAGTCTACAGTTATGGCAATGAGTCTGTTAGTGCCCCTGTCTGGTTGTATGGGTGAGTCTGCATGCCCATCTGTCTATTTGGATTAAGTGTCTGTGTCTGTCTGTGTGTTTGTATGTATGTATTTGTCTTGGGAAAGTCTGTGTGTGTGTGTGTCACTTTTAAAAAAATAAATTCATGATAACAATACAAAGGACCTTTATCAAAAGGGGACCTGTCTTTACTTTAAATGACTATAAATGGAACTGATCAAAATCTTTATAGATAATCCTTTATCTGGAAAGTCACCGAATTGGTTCTAATTAAATAAAGGATTCATGCAAAGCATTACTATAAAAGATGGTTGTCCTATATCCATATAGTCAGCTAGCTTGACATAATAATCTCTGTCTTTATTGTATTCCCCATCTATTATCATTTCATCCTTTCTCTTGACTAATTATGCACCACCGTTGTCTTTCCAGATCGTTCTCTGCCCCACCTCTTTATTGAATCGTGTATTGCAGATTTCTTTTTCTTGTTGGAAGTTTTACTTCTGAACAACTGAAGGTAGTAAGGTGGTGGCTAACATTGGGCAGTTTTTCTTCAGCGAAACTTCTCGCGTTCCACTACCTTGTTTGGAATTATCCAGGAAATGCGATTACTCAGTGCTTCTTGTTAATTCTTCTCTCTTGTAAGGAAGTAGATCCTTGTGTGATATTAACAGTTAAAAAAAAATAAAAACCCACTCTGCATAAAGCTATTCAGGTTTCTAACTGAAGTTAGTGTGTGGTGCTCCTTAAAGCCACAAGATTTTATCCACATCTGATGGTAAGTTTCTCTGATGTGTACTCTAACCAGTTTGTTTGGACTCTCTATTTTGTCATGACATTCTGTCTGCTTTGTTGTTGCTTTTAATATTAAAACAAGAGAATTGCAAATAAATTTCTTAACTGTAATTCAGTTAAGTTTATTTTTTGTGCTGTACACTGGCCCTTGCAATTGTTATATAAAGTACTTGTTAAATGTCTTACAAATCAGAGGTAAGAATTCTTTCTACAAAATTGTACTTTTTGTACACAGAACTTAAGATGTTTCCTTAAATTCATCTTCAGGAGTAGTTTGTGTTGGATCTCCATTCTTACAATCAAATGAAATTAATATGATCAGTTCTTAAAGAATCCCATCCTCCCACACATGCACACTTTTCTCAGAGATGGATTATATACATGGGTGCTTGTTGGTTAGCTTGGAGTTAGCCAATCTCTATTTGTTAAACTCTTTTGGATTGAATGAGAATGAATTGATGGCACATGCGGGAAGAATATTGTCCATTGTAATACAGCAAACAGTCAGTCTGAATGATTATTCACCAGTGCTGCTGAAGCTAATTATCGCTATGTAAATTGATGTTTGTGATGGATCTAGTTGGCAAGCTTATGCTATTTATAATCATGGATGACTAGTTAATATAGTACAGGAAATGTACGTATCCTAAAGTCAAAGATGTCACATGGGAAGAGTCCAGTTTTTCCAAATTTATCAGTGCAGAAGTCCTGCAGAAAGTTTTCTTCTTAGTCATCTCTACATAAATCAGATTGTTCTTGTCCCAGAGGAAAATGTCTTGAATATAGAGAATGTATAGAAATTACCTTGTAAATGATTTGAATTGGCATATTTATTTACTTAAGATAAATTTTGCTTGAGACTACTGACAGATGCTTGTTCTGGAACAAACCTGTGTTTGAATTATATTTATACATACCTTTCACACACACCCCTCAAAGATATTAAATGTATGAACCATGACTCTCTTACTTACTTCTTTAAAGATAGGCTGATTTTATTTACTGGTCTGTGTATAAAACTGTGAAGTTATAAATCTGAACAGTTTATAAGAAAACTACACTAGATGGTTCTTTACATTTGGAGTGCTTTCTTATTCTCTGGGGTCTTTTCCCAGCTCTGTCCCGCACTCTAAATAAATGATGAATTTATCAGAGAGCTTAGCTATTGATAGAAAATTTGACTGGCATGTTCAGCATCGAATTTTCTGGCTAAATGACCTGTTAGAGTAATATTAATCAAGTTGCTGATCTGATGTGGATTTTTATTGATTTCTTGGCAGAAATTGCTCAGCATCTTCTCGAAGAATCATCGACCTGAACAGGGGTAGTTAACATTGAACAGGCTTCTCTGATCATTATTTAATGTGTGGTTAAAAGTAGTGTGTTGAGTTTTATTTTTTAAGTAGGTGTCTAGCCAGAACTTTGCATCTGACGTATTTATTGAACAGGCATAGAAATAATTTATTTAAAAAAAAAAAAACAAAAACAGAATATATATCAATATTTTCATTTGAAATATTAAATTATTAAAGATGGTTTCTCTAACTACGCCTAATTTTGATGTTTTACTTTTTCTCAAGGGTGTTATTACTCTGTATTTTTAGGTTTTCTGGCTTTTACAAATCTTTTTACTTTGTTGAATGCAGTTACTTTTTTCCTCCATTTACTGGATCTCCAAGAGGGAATAACCTATTCTGTTGCAGACATTACTACTAACTGATTCCCATGCATACTTTATAGCAAAGGATACTGAATATAATTTGAAATATACTGATGATGCTAAAAGAGCATAATATTTAAATGCGATAGTTACTTTTACTTGGGATGCTTCATATTTAACAAAAAAAAAAACACAAAAACTTTTAGTCTGATACTAACTACAGTAAATGATAATTATCAGTGTTATATAAATCAGTTTTACAGATTCTTATTTTAAAAAGATAGTTTAAAAAAGAAATTTTCTTAATTTACTGTTTCCTATCAAGTCTTTATTCCAAAACAGTAATGTTGTTTCTGAAATTGCATTTGGAAAATTTTCTTTAACTTTTCAATTGTCCACAATGCCAAATAATTGCTTTCTGGTCTATTATTCAATAATATGAGAAGAGAGACTAATTTTGTTGAAGTATAGGTCTCCTATCTAGCCTTACAAAATATGTACATATGTGACATGAAAAAATACTAGAAATTATATCTTTATAGACAAATATGTAATATTTTCCAAGAATGTAAGTAAATTATTTGCTGGAAAATCTATTCTATATAAATAAGGTAAGTAATGAATTGTGAATAATATGTGGAAATTTTTGACAATTAAACTTTGGAGTATATTACACGAGGAAGTCTTCCTTTGCTACAATTGGAGAATACTTATGATGTTTTGTCATCTGTTCTGTGATGAGTTTCACATATCATTCAATTGCCTGGCTATGACATGGGAGAAAAAATCCATTAGTTTAACTTTTAAATTCTTTGATGACAATAAATTACCAGTTAATAACACTGAAATGGTTGCACATAAGTTAATTGATGGTAAAGGCCAAACTTTAGTCTCATAAAGTTCTTGCCTTGATTCATAGAGCATGGCCAAAATAATTTGTTCTGGGTAAGCCCATTAACAGTTCTTTTTTTGAGTGTTTCTTGAATAAATGGTTTTCTTCTTCTGTCAAATGTTTCAAGAAATCTAATCATTTTGAAGAAATTATTTGTCTTATGGAGGCAACGAGGAGCATGTTTAATTAGGAACCAATTTGTTCATTGAATATGAAATGCCATTGAGGTATCAGTATAAAGTTTTACTATTCTGCATGCCATTGTCAGCCATATTGAGGTCCAAGCTTCAGCTTTTCAGGAAATTCTGGATATGGTTTACATTCAAAATCTTGAAGAATTAGTTTTTAATGCATCAGGAAAGAATTTTCCAGCTGAACCACTGAAGCCTTTACATATAGTTTTAGTTTCATCCAGCAACTTAACAACAGCACAGGGAAACCAATGTGGTGCAGGACCAAATGACTGATAACACTTCCCAATATGTCCTGTCTTTACTGCGGTTCCATCAGAATTGACTATATTTTTTTTTTTTTGTTCTTACTACTTTTTCTTGAAGCAGATTATTCAGTCCTCCTGCAATTTCTGTTGTATTTTCTACATTGTTGTTTTCAAGCTTTGTGTTCTCATCTTTTTTTTCCTTAATGTTACTTCATCAAAATAAAGGCTGGAGGTGATTTTTTTATATCTTAATTTTCTACCTCTGTAAAATTTTAGCACCTTTTTTGCTGAAGGTTTTACTTTTGATGGATCCATTGCATTTTCCATTGTGTCAGCAGTCAAATGCCATAATCCTGTAGCATAGCATTTGCAACAAAACAAACTGAATAGTGAGAGATGCCACTATGAGGAACTGCTTGCGAAAAGTTGGATAACCTCGTACAATCTCTACATATTGTAAAGCATCTAATAGAAATTCTTATCCATATATGCGATTTTACTATTGTTGGCTACTTGATTTCAATAATGTTATGATTGTGTAATTGAAATAAAAATTTTAATTAGTTTGATTCTCAAACATATAAGCATATATATATATATATAAACAACATATTTATCAATTATGCCCCATGCCCGATTTTTTAGCTAAGTGGTTAAATTTAAAAATAAATGGTGGCTGACCTAATACTTAACAAATATGTTGTACATGTTATAGAACATCTGTTTTTAGGCCATTATACCACTAACAACACCAGAGTTTGAAGCATTGAATTCTCAACCAAGCAGTTCCAGGGTTCGAAATATGCATCCAGCAACTTATTGATGATTTGATGGCATAATGGATTCGCAGTCAAGTCAAAGTTAACCTTAGAAAACCAACAGCCCTTACCTCAAGTATCTTGATGAAGATAACAGAAAACACTTTCAGAAACATAATCAGGAATAAATTTTCGATGGGGAGATAAAACCCCAAAAATTGTGCCTCTGCAATAGCAGCATATCTGTACACTTCATTGTAATGATGAGCATTTCAGAATTCTGATAAATTTATGAACTCTCCAGTATAAACTGCTTCTTTCTCTTTCAGTTGCCCCCAGACTTGGCCCACGTGCAGACCATGTTTTCACGAACAGATCACTGTTTACGCGAGCAGTACTTAAAGCGTAACTCACGCGCCAGCGACACCTCCAGTGCATACTCTGGTTCTGACATGATGCAGTCCTCCATAGATGACCAGGAAAACGTTGACATGGACCTAAGCGGGTTAACAGAAAGCATGGTAGATTCTGAGGAAGAGGAAGGTTATGCTGAGCCGCCCGAGGTGGGTACCCATTTTGTTTTGAAGCCTTTTAACTTGGACGGTAATCTAAGAAAGAATTAAGCTTTCTTTTTTTCAAATATATACTTAAAATGGTTTCTACCTCAGCCAGTGTTTTCACTAAAATTGTTTTCTTCATCAAACCTAAAATAAAGGAACATTTTCTACTCATCATTTGGAATTTAGCCAGTTTTTTTTTTTTAAACTTGGCAGTTATGATTATGAGCAGTGATATGTCTATTTTCTAAATCTGTATTTATTTATTTTTTTATATAAACCAATGTCAATAAGAGAGAGACAATCCTGATGTTAGTGTCACTTGTCTGCTGGGAAATGATGCCAATTTTACACCTGCAGATCTTGGCACCTCAGACTTCAGCACCGAAATCCCTGCTAGTGCTCTTCATTTTCAGGTACACGAGGAAAACCAAGAAAGCATGCCAGGGAGAGATGCCGGGCTGCGTCAGTCCGTCAACCTTGTTAAAACATGTTGTTTTCTAGATTTGCTGTTTTCGCAGAGAAAACTTGTTTAGAGAGTTGGGGAGGGGTTGAAAATGAGATGTATAAATTTTTCTGAAACATGTCAGTGATAAGCTAGATAGACACTTGCTGGGTGGTTAAATAGGATTGACTCCCTATTGCCACGACACGCATGCAAAAACAAGGTCTGATGACAGTATCTTTCAGGATCAAATAAGTACGACACGTGCCAGTTTTGTTTGTATTTTGTTTTTCAGTAGCAGTGGCACCTTATATATTTGAGAACTATATCTGCATCTGGGTACAAAAGTAGAATCTGTTTGACAACTCTGATTAGAAATTTCCAGATTTTTAAGTGCTTAGAAAATGTATAAGAAAAAAAGAAAGTGAACTAAGAAAAAGATCTTTATATCCACCAATTTCTGTTTCCTGTAAAAGGCATTTATTTTATTTTTTTTTTACATGAGAGATTTTTAAAATCTTCACATCAGTCTTCGGAGATGTGGGCTCTATTAAATGTGCATTAATTGCTATTATAGGCAGGTTTTTGTAAAATCTGCCTATAAGTTTAAATGTTTTATAATGGATTTTGGGATGACTTCAATAAAGTTGTTACAAATGCTTGTCAAGTGCACACAGTAGGTGAGGAATTCGATATTTAGCTGTAAACTCCATTGGAAATCTTGTGTATCCCTGTATTTAAAATCTTTTTTTTTTTTAGATTAGTGTTTCCTGTTCAGTTTCTGTTTACTTATGATGATGCAATGCAGTCCACATATTATGCAAGAAGGTTTTAGTTGACAGTACAAACATTGAATAGGAAAGAAATTAGTTTTATTTGATTGTCACATCATGTAACTAGCACCTACCTGGCAATAGGAACTTTATGTTCAGCTCTTAACAAGTGCAACCATCAGTGGCACCAGGATAGCTGAAAACTCTGGCATCTGAAATCTGGTCCAGATTAGAGAAATTTCTCTGAAGTCAGTGGAGAAACAAAATGGAGATTACAATGAATGGGAAGGAAAAGATTAAAACTTAAGAGGAGAAAACACTTGACATCATCAAGTGATGATGATCATCTGGCTAGATTTGTGCACAACCCAAGGTAGTAACAACCCTTTTGCTACTACATTGTCCATGTGGGCAAAGACATTATTGCAAAGAAGCCAAAATAACCCTGGATCACATACACTTAAAGGTGCTTGCTTTGAACATACATCACCACTGATTGTTTGAAGTTATGATGCTGGCCCAAATGATCCAAACACACCAATAAACAGTCTTGTTTATATGCTGGAGATTGCCATGTTATGTGTTAGGATTCTTTTCAAATTTCTGTTATCAAAACCCACACAAATGCCATACACAGGTCATCAACTTGTACATCTGAGCATTGCAGACAACTCCAAGGAACACAAAGCTGTTTGTGGCGTTTTGACATGAGAGCTATGATTCCTACCCCTACTCCCATACACATTTGCAAAAGCACTGAAAGTGTAAATTTGCTGAGATTCCATTGGAATTAATGATGTAGAGGAGTTATTTCATTAGAAGTTTTCAGTCAGTACTTTACTCTCAGCTTTAACTTTATAGCCACTATTTTGTTGAGCTTTGGCTTTCTGCTTTAGCATCCTAGGATTGCTTCCCTTTGAACATCTTGGATTGACCTGGTGTAGTAGCATTCTACTAACACACTACTTTATATTGGTCAGTTCTTCATGATCCTTCTAGTAATTACCTATGCCTTGATTATGCTCCAGGGGAGGAGAGGAATTGTTTGGAGAGAGAGAGAGATATGCGTTTATTTAGAAACAGTATAATGTAATAAATAAATAAATGATAAATACGTAAATAAAGCACACAAAAAGCTATGGTGATAGTGTTTTGATCTTGTCTCAGAAATTTTAGTAAATAAGCCATAATGCTAAGATGTCAAGGAGAGAAATTAAAAGGTCAGTCTTTATTTTACTCCAAGCAAAAGCAGGTTATCTGCAATCGGGATTAGTCTGTAAAGGTAAATCTTCATGGGCCTTGTGCCAGATTGTTCATGCATGACTTCAGTATCTGACTACACTAATACACAGTTATTGTAGAACAGAGGCCTTTGTAATTCTGACTGGGCAGGTGCCAAAGGTTTTTTTGATGTCACATGACTCTGGACACTTTATAACAATGTAATTAATTATTTTGTACAGAATACAGGTTCTCATTACTGTACAATTTGTTATTTCTATCTGTGGGTTGTTAACCTTATTTGGTTAGCATTTTGTTGCCTATAACTGCAAGTTAAAAGAAAAAAATAATACATTGCTTTAATTAAAATTTGTATCAAATTATCTGCCTTTGGAGATATCATTGAAGGGACTACATTAATGAAGCTAACTCTCTCCTCTTTAATTACATGTATAATAGTTGTAAAGATGATTATCATTGTTTCATTCATTATAAAGCCAAAACTAGCCTTAGAATTATGTCTTCAACCTTATTTGGCATATTTAAAAAATAAAAACATCTCATTGTTTTAATAATAAATAAAAATGTGAACATCTGTTTATCTGTTTCTGAACCTAAGAAAAGTCTGCTTTTATATTTTAAGCTACTGCAGAGAATTTATTAATGGCTATACAGTGTATTACATTTGAATGGATATCATACACAGCAATACAATTACGAGTTGAGTGCTTTATAAACTATAGAGGCTGTACAACTCTTGCTATTAGTATCACGTTTCTAGGTTGTTTTTTTTACCAGTGTTTTGGGTCTCTTGAAAAATGCTTCCGACATGGTTGGTAAATGGCAGTGGGTTAGGGCTAGCATGACGCTTGGCCCAATATTTCCCGTTCCTGCATGACCATGACTGTTGCCGACAGTTTCAGCCAGAGCTAGAAGCTCCGGGATTTATCTCTGACATGTGAACACCTCAGTCTCTCCGCCAAGCTTTGTTTCTACTATAAATTAATATTGCTGCACTCAGCAGCCCTTCTTATGATGGTAGCAAAATGTAGGTTCATTTGTTTTGGTAAGTACTAATATGGTGATGAGGAATGTGTCAGCTTACCCTCTAAATGACATCAGTAACATTCCATTCTTAGCGAGCTTGATTGCTAGAACTTGGAAGTGGGTGGGGGGTGTTATAAATCCAAAGTTTACTGATATCTTTAATTTTCTGTGTGCGGTGCACTCCAGGTAGTATAAATGAGTATGGTAAAAACTGGCTTGGTATGCATGGGGTTAAATGCTGAAGTTAACAGGAAAGGAAGAAGTATTTAATAAGTTAAAAATAGTCATTATATAAATCTGTAATGAGCTACTTCGTAATAAAGGAAGTTTTCTTCTGCGTAAACCGACACAGCTTTTGCATTTTAATGAATTATTCAATAGTTATAAAATGTCATTTGAAAGGGGAGAAAAAAATGCCAAGATGCTTTCGTGTGCATATCCTTTACATGGCTTTACTGAGAGAATGATTTAGTTCAACATTGGTTTGACCATGTTACTTATTAAAGGAAGGTCAGTTCTATTAAGAGGAACAGCCGCTTCCTGTAAGTCCTTGACTTGCAGGTGCTGGCATAGAGAGAGGTGAAGGATTTGGTTTGATGTCAACTCATTTAACAAGCAGGAAATTGGGCTAACCGACAATGAGCAAGCAAGCAAGCAGTCCACTTCTCTGTTATACCATGAATGACTCTGCTTCTAGGATTGCTGCAATACTGAGAATTAAAGAGACTGCATAGAGGATCCATTGTTGAAGTTAAAACAATGTTTTAATTTAGTTGATATGACTAACATTCCAGTTGGATATGTTGGTTTATTTTTAATATTCATACATATACAGGTATATCTCAAAAAATTAGAATATCGAGGAAGATTTCACTTTTTTCCGTAATTTAATTCAAACAGTGAAACTTTCCACAAAGTGAAATATTTCAAGCCTTTTTTTGTTTTAATTTTGATGATTATGGCTCACAGCTCATGAAAATCAAAAATCCACTATCTCAAAATATTAGAATATTTCATAAGATCAATAAAAAAAAAAAAGATTTATAATATAGAAATGTCAGACTTCTGAAAAGTATGTTCATTTATGCACTCAATACTTGGTCGGAGCTCCTTTTGCATGAATCACTGCATCAATGCGGCGTGGCATGGAGGCAATCAGCCTGTGGCACTGCTGAGGTGTTATGGAAGTCCAGGTTGCTTTGAGAGCGGCCTTCAGCTCATCTGTATTGTTGGGTCTGGTGTCTCTCATCTTCCTCTTGACAATACCCCATAGATTCTCCATGGGGTTCAGGTCAGGTGAGTTGGCTGGCTGGCCAATCAAGCACAGTAATACCATGGTCAGCAAACCAGTTACTAGTAGTTTTGGAACTGTGGGCAGGTGCCAAGTCCTGCTGGAAAAGGAAATCAGCATCTCCATAAAGCTTGTCAGCAGACAAAAGCATGAAGTGCTCTAAAATCTCTTGGTAGACAGCTGCTTTGACTTTTGACTTGATAAAACACAGTGGATCAACACCAGCAGATGACATGGCACCCCAAATCATCACTGACTGTGGAAACTTCACACTGGACTTCAAGCAACTTGGATTCTGTGCCTCTCCACTCTTCCTCCAGACTGTGGGACTTTGATTTCCAAATGAAATGCAAATTTTACTTTCATCTGAAAAGAGGACTTTGGACCACTGAGCATAGGTCCAGTTCTTTTTCTCCTTGGCCCAGGTAAGACGCTTCTGACGTTCTCTGGTTCACGGGTGGCTTGACACTAGGAATGCAACACTTGTAGCCGATTTCCTGGACACGTCTGTGCATGGTGGCTCTTGATGCACTGACTCCAGCCTCAGTCCATTCCTTGTGAAGCTCCCCAAGTTCTTGAATTGGTTTTGCTTGACAATCCTCTCAAGGCTGCGGTATCCCTCTTGCTTATGCACCTTTCCCTACCGCACTTTCCCCTCCCAGTCAACTTTCCATGAATATGCTTTGATATAGCACTCTGCGAACAGCCAGCCCTTTTAGCAATGGCCTTCTGTGGCTTACCCTCCTTGTGGAGGATGTCATTGGGTGTCATCTGGACAACTGTCAAGTCAGCAGTCTTCCCCATGGTTGTGGTTATGTATACTGAACCAGACACACAGATTCATGGTATTTATACTGCATAAACATGATTTACTCAAACTCGAAATGGAATATTCTAATATTTTGAGATACGCCTTTTCTATTATTTTTTAAAGCTGTAGGCCGTAATTATCAAAATTAAAATTAAAAAATGCTTGAAACAGTTTAGTTTACATGTAATAAGTCTATAATATATATAATTTTCACTTTCTGAAATAACTGACAAAAAATATTGATCTCTTCCACAAATTTCTAATCTTTTGAGATGCACCTGTATATACAAGAATAGTTAAATCTTCTAGGCTTTTCTGAAGCTTGTACAAGTCATTTTGGCTTATGGAAGAGATTTAAGATCTGTCAAGCAGTGCTTCTAAAGGATGCTTTAAAAGGGAAAGGTAAATAATTAACAAATCCAGAAATTAAAATTTTCTTTTTTTTTAATTATTACAGGTCTTTATTTGAAAGAAAAGCACACTTTGTGGGAAGCACCTGAACTTGTAATTGATTTCGGTTTACTTACATATGCATAGAATAGGAGTTTTTGTCAGAAAGATAGAGAGATTTGAAGTTTTGTTTTTGATATTTTATTCCTTCTGATTGAAAATAATGCTTACATTCATGTTAACCTTTTAATTACAAAGGGAGTACACAATTTAATGGACAACATTACTGTCAGTTCTCCTGACTTTAGTCAGGTTTTATACAGTGTTATTTTCTTTTAATCTGTAAGCTCTACCTTTTAATTGTAAATGACAATTTGGTACCACCAGAGAACAGTTGTTAGTCACCAGAGTTTTAATTGATCTGATTTGCAGTAGGAAATTTGGCATATAGCTATTAGTTTTTAGGTCCTGGTCACTTCAGATAGCACTCGCTTTGATTTTAATCATCACTAGCAGCATTTATGGTAATTCCAATAGTAGTGTGATACAGCTTCTTGCATAGAGCTATGGTGCTGCATAACTACTGAAATAAGTTCCATTATACACATCTATTTTCCCATGTTAAAGTATAAATATTAAGAAACCAAGTACAATGACCTTGCTATTGCTGATGGACATATCTGTTTACCACAGTTCACCTTTCATTAGTCTTTTCACAAAGCTTGTGATTTTTTACTTTCTGTTTTTAGTGATACTTCATACAATTGTATGAAACCTTGTAACGCATTGAATCTTTTCTGTAGGGGCTGTAACTCTAGTCTGCACTGAAACACACTTTAAAGCTACATATTGGTAATACTGATATTTTACAAATGTAAAAAAAAACAAACTTTTTGCATTTATTTTATCATAGTTTAACACAAACAGTATAATTTATTTTAGATATTTTAGTGGTTATTAACAAAAAAATATTGCAAAAACAAAACTTTCAAAATAGTGTGTGTGTGTGCCTGAAGAAAACAACAAATACCAGATGTCAGTAACCAGCTGAAAACTTTAGGTTTCTGTAAACTTTTCATTGATTTTTAAATTGAGAAAATTAAACATTCATAGTTGAAACTGATATTAACACTTGGTAAATCTGACTCAATCATACATCACTTCATACTGAACTAAATCATGCTGATTATTTATTATAAGTATTTTCTATTTCTGAAACATTTACATTTGTAGAGTGTTACATCCTGGTAAGCTGATACACTTATCTTCCTTTATGGGCTGCATAAATATTTATAATTGGTGATGACTTAGATTTACTAACCTAATTGTTGATATATATTTTTTAAATCAAAATGTGTACAGTATTCGTTAGTCAGAATCTTACCTACAGTGTGTGTGTGTGTGCATTAATTCAGTTAAAGGTTTATGGAAAAAACATAACATAGATATTCAAATGAAACCTAGCTGAAATATCATTTTAATGGCATCATTTGAGCATCCCTAGTGATATACTTGCAGAAAAATGTTTCTTTATATTGATGTAAACTGTTGTATGTTCATTAGAACACAAAAATGGATATTGCATGTGAAGTGAAACCATCAGACACCTAGAAATACACAAGCTTAGTAATGAATATGACCACCTAATGTCAATGTATACTTGACAGTATTGTCTTATGGATCTCATTAGACATTGTGAAGGGGCTTCAGAGGTGGCATTCTAAACTTGGACCAACAGCTGTCCAAGTTCCTCCACTGAGGCAATGGCAGCCACCTGTAGGTATTGTTTCAGCTTATCCCAACGTGCTCTCTGGTAGAGAAATTAGGTGAAACTGCTGAATATTGTTTTGTTGCATAAACTCTTGAACAACCCTGGATATGTAAAGCCTTATTATTATGCTGCATAATGGCATCTGGGTCCCAATGGTGGAAGAAAGAAATAAGTGTGCTATGGCGTGTCATCCCTATACTGCATTAGCCATCTAATATCCAGTCACAATGCTAAGTTTGGTTCTGCGCATTGTCATGCCTCCACACACTTGTCACATTACCTTCACAAAATGGACCTTTTTCCAGAACACAGAAATTAGTGAATGAATTGTTTCATTGTTGGTCACTTGTCTACAGCTACAGTTCCCTTCAAGTCCAAATCTAGACTCATTGATGAAAAGTGGGGTCCTTCACTGAATATTCTATTACCAGAAACATTTCTGACTTTACTTATGCAAGAATATGATACCTTGCAGGTTGGAGGCAGGTGTAGTTTTTGAATAACCAATATAGTCACTTTGTGGGAAAGGGTTGATTGTGAAGGTTGATGTTTAGGTTTTGTGATATTTCAAATCTCATAAGTTGGTATTCAGTCCTGAGGAACCTTACTGTGTTCTTATGAACTCTGTGCTATCTTGTAAGATCTGCTTGGCTTGCTCCCCATTTGCAGCATTCTTATAGCTTTTGGCTTTGTCAATGGCATTTTCAAAGCAACTGTTTTGAGCAGGATACCTGCAAATTTTACTAAAGCATCAGTCATGTTTTTACTTACTGCCAGACTGGAATACCTGCACAGCGTTGATCCCTACATTAAAATGCTAACCTCGTAGCCAGCAGATTATTTTTTATACTTTTACTGCTGTCGTAAAGTTACAATAAATAATGAAGCTTTTTATCAAATGCTCAGGATCCTTTTGAGTAATCAGCCTGCCCAAAAAGTTTTGCATAACGTATTGAAGCGAGTATTAGTTAAATGGCGAATTGAACAAAATTGAAAAATACGGCTATTTGACATCTACTGGGTAAATACCTGACTTCCAAAAAGACCTCAGGAACCACAGTTGTGACTTAATTAACGTGTTTTAAAAAAACGTTTACCTTGACACTCTACCCATGATCACTTCTAATGAAGTGAGAATATGCAAAATATTTTTGCTTGAAATGCTGTTCTACCCTTTTAACTTGCTATATTTATTGATGGTGGAGCAAAATACTCTTTATCTACAATTAATCTGATTGATTTCATAGAGCAATGAAAAAAATCTATTCACTAAAAAACATCAGCTTATTGCACAAATGCAAATTTTCCGTGTGTGGGTGTGTGCGTGTACACTGTATATTATATAGAAACCAACAACTCTTGAATCCGTGGCACACTCTGATCCAAAATGTTTTTTTTTTTTAGCCAAAGTACCATTTGATGAAAACTAATTTATCATCAAGCTCAGTGTATATAGCACATCAAGCTCAGTGTGTATAGCATAACACAGATTGGTTACCAAGAAAACTCTGGTTCGTCTACAGACACATAACCAAGCTGCTTTTACTTGTGCTCAGGGTCACACGCTCCCTGCATGGTGGATAGGAAAATGGCTTTCACCTGCTCATGCCAGTCTATAAACTCATTCTTTGCTGCTGCTATCTGGGGGACATTTTTTTTGCGCTGTAGACAACAATCACACAAATTGGTCAGAGCTTGGATATTTGTTCTTGCAGCAGTAATTTCATTTAGGTAGGTAGTTAAGAAGCTTTTTTATTATTATTTGTTTTTGGTAGAGTTTGCCATGTGGTGTCATCTAAGCAGTCTTCTTCGTAGACCAAAGACAGTTAGGGAGCCAGCTTTAGATGAGCATCTGAAGGCCACCAAATGTAAAAATGTAGATACATCAAACTCACCAAGTGTGATGGCTATTCTTCACTACCAAAGGACCTTAAATCGAGAGGAACATGTCAGATGATGAGCAGGTCAGGGTTGTACCTTGGGATTTGAAGGAACACCGGATACTGCTCATGAAAATCACCACATAAGTAACAGGGAGACAGGTGTGAAACTGGAATTAACTTTGAAAGAGCAATTTTTTTTTTTTAAATAATAAGATTAAATGATTGACATGTAAGTGTTACTGCCATTTGTGACCAGAGGGAGGGTGGACAGGGGGAGATGACTATTTGTGTACACATGCATTCATAAAGATGTTTGAAATTGAACATTACTTATCAAATAAAGACTGATGATAATTTTATAGATGATAATGATGTGTTTATGTATATTAGAAACTAAATACTAGGAAATAATTTATCTTTATTTTTCTTTTAGGTTTCTGAGTAGTACTTTAATTTATTTTTAACTTTTTTCTGTCAAAAGCTTCTGGTAATGCTTAACAGTTTAAGGAATAAGTTTACTTGATTATTTAATCTCGTGAAATGAATATATGTTGGTGTGAATGAAATTTTTTGGTTGATTTTTACTCTCAGAATATCAGTAGAGACATTCTGGGAAAAATAAAAACTATGAATGATTAACTATGTATCATATAGAAGCCTCCAGACTGAATCTTTCTGGAAAGGAGCGCTAGGTTCTACATCAGTTGTATGGGTGGTAGCATATGTCAGTGATACTAAAAGTATGCATTCCCTGCGTGTAGGCCAGCAGTTCTGAATCTTTTTCTCAGTGTGACCCCATTAACACAATAGCAAATTCTTGTGACCCCCAACTTCTAGCACTGTCAGTGCAAGGCTGCAGGTGTCCGGCATGCCAGAGGAGCTGCTCGAGAGAATTTCCTCAGAATATTTTGAAAAAATAAACAAGGTGAAATAATGCAATTCATAAATTCTAGGCCACAAAATAATTGCGTTTCCAGTAGGAGGTTGGTGTTGTACAGGCAATACAATGCTATGAATTATACCACGGAAAATAGGACATAGATATATCAACAGAAGTCAAAAGATTAAATTTTGCATGAAAATAATCATACTGGCCAGCTTCATGATTCTATCCATTGTTGCAGCCCCATTTGTGAACTGTTGATGTAGGTCTTGCCAACACACTATATATATATACTTTTAGTGATCTATTAACATATCATATGACATAGTACACATTTATCTGACATGTTCTTTGCTAACCCCTACTCCAGTTAATGTTGGCAATATTTAGCTTGCTTATATATAGGTACAGGAAACCTTTACTTGGATACCATGTTCTTCCTATGCTTACCATATAAGTAACTCAATCGGACTACTTTAAGTCAGATTTGTGTTTGAAAAAATTATCTCATTTTGCTAAGTGAACATATCCTTTGTTTCCTCTTTTTGTGACTTAGCCCTTATTTTAATATTGCATATGTTCAAGTGAAACTCATTCTTTTGAATCTCTGGAAAATGAATTGTTCTGTTGTTATATGCTTTTCCAGTAGTGGGAGTTGTAGATCCCTATCTTGATTCAAAATTAGGTAAGGTGTGCTTAAATACTGATTGGATTGAGCTACCACTTTTCATCATGGAAGGGAAGCCATGAGCAAAAGTCTCTCTAGAACTCATTTTCAGATTGGTTGAAATAACTAACTATTATTAATTAACTGAACTATCTATCTCACTCTCCATTTCTCAATCTCGCCATCTTTCACTCGGAGAACACCTTAATTTTAACCAACTTTATCTAAACCTTTGGTGAAGCTGATCAGTCCACAGAAACAAAAAAAGATCAGGTCTAGCGAGAATTAAACTACTACTGACTGTTGCACCTTAGCATATTTATTTAAAGAATACCAGCTCTGTTTGGCTGTGATGTTGTGAAAAGATTTATTTAGCTTGGTCTTGTTGGTTTTTAAGTACAGATTAATTGTGACAATAGAGGAACATGTATGAAATCTATTTTTGTTTTCATCTCTTCTAGTCCTATCATACTCAGGACCTTGTCAATGAGTGCTTGGAGAAACCTGCAGATCAAAGGAATAGCAACGACATTGATACACTTCTGGACTTCATGCGGCACTTTTCTGTGAGTTCTTGAACCAATTTACTTTCTTTTTTATCTTTACCCTGAACCTATTTAATTAACTCATATAAGAATATCAGAGAGGATAAATTTGTACCTATATATCATCGGTGCACACTTCGGGATAAATTAAAGGGATAGATATTAATTCATATATTTATAATTTTATTTTTCTCTGGACTCCCTTAAGAAAGAGGTGTCAAACCCATCTAGCCTTAACAGCTTGAACTGGGCTGGGTGAGCAATGCTTAGATGAAGTCCTGCTCTCCTGTCTTGACTTTGGTTCTGTTCTTTAATGGATTCCTATGTTTATTTCAGGTAGGTTTTTTAGGGTTTTCAGAGTACTTCCATGGCTTCCAAAAAGGTGAATCTCACAGGAAAACATCACACATTAATTAATGGCATTTAAAAGAACAGTGTAATTTTGATAGCATGCTTTCAAGTGAGTGTGAAGGGAGATAATTCTGTAAACCTGTGAAAAATAAATCGGTATGTCCACAGAGTGCACTGTTTGTTATTTGAGTAAATCAGTCTTTGAATGCTACATCTTAATCTCTGGGTGCACAATTATTTCAAACACTGGTAGATAGATATAAGTACATACTTGAGTATATGCATATTTACATGAAGGTCTGTGTATATGCTCAAGTATAAAAGCACAAGGTCAACTAAGTCAAGTTAACCTCATCTTGAACATTAAAAAAAATCAAAATGGCTATCAGATCTTTCATTTCAGCTAATAAACCAGTCAGGGAAATTTTTTTCTTCTTGTAAATATTTGGAGCATAAGAGAACAACCCATCAACATTATGTAGGCCTCATATTTTCTAGACAAGTAAAGATTGGTGCATTAATGCAAAGTAATTACTTTTGATTTATAGTAATTTAAAACACTATCTATGTATGTTGTTTCTTCACTTTCCTTTATAGCAGTTGATTGTGTTGGCTTCTGAATGGCTGCTTGTGTTCAGACATTTGCATACCTTTGAAGAAAGTCAGTCACTAAATCAGTCTGAGCTACTGGTGTAGTGATTTTCTTGTTAAAACAATGTGATCACAAATGTGTTGTATTAAGCAAGTGCCAGTAACAGTCTTTGTTTTGCAGGCTTTTGCTAACATGACATTGGCCACACGGCAGGCCCTGTGTGCTGTCATGGTTTTTGCTCCTATCAAGGAAGCGGGGACGATAGTGATGAAGGATGGCGAGGAGCTGGACTCCTGGTCCATTATTCTCAATGGCGAGGTGGAGATCACCTGGCCTGATGGACAAAAAAAGATTTTGGGTATGGGTAACAGGTGAGTCATGAAACAGTTTAAATTGGTCCAAATAAAGAAATTCAGAAATAAGTTTTTGTTTAAAGTTACATAAATCCTTGCATCTTATTTGTATTAAAGTAGTTACAGTTTCTGTTTTCAGTGCATAGCTTGGTACAGCATTCCAGACAGATATTACACAATAGCTTTTCAAAAAAGGAGAGGGGTGGGACAACACATTTCCAAATATCTATTTGAGTGTTTTTTATTTAAGTTGTACTTATGATCTCTGGTAATATGGGATATGCTGCGAATGTCACAAAACCTGATTCTTTGTTTTCAGTCATATCATCTTGAAAATGTCTAGGCCAAATTACACCATTATTTGTGTATCATAGGAATTCTGCATCTGGACTACATTTTCTAAAGGGGATCTTAGACTTTTTAAACCAGGCTACATATATAACATTGCTGGTTAACCCCAACCATATCTTTTAATGTCATGCATGAAGATTCGAGAACTGAACCCCTTTAGTAACTTTCAAAATCTTGAAAGTGGTATAACCCAGACAGTCTAGGAAATTTTAATCCATAGAAAAGGCTTTAATTTATCATTTTTCTACCATAACAAATTCTTGCTTGATTGTTTAAGTATAAAAATGTCACCTCTACTTATGGTAAATTTAACAAATTTGTGTCTACCAAAACTGATGTTTGTTTGCAGTTTTGGGGTGGCCCCTGTATTGGAGAAACAGTACCATAGTGGGGAGATGAAAACTCGAGTTGAAGACTGTCAGTTTGTTTGTGTAACACAGTCCGACTACTACCGTATTTTACATCAGGTGGGTGGACAGCTTCTTTTCTAGTTTTTCTTGTGTAGAGCACGTGCTTTGTTTTCTGCAAAGTGTTCATGATAGTTTTCCTATCAAACAAATCTTTATTCTTTTAGATTTTACATCCTATGCTTTGTGTTTTTTTTATAGGGAGAAGAGAATACTCGAAAACATGAAGAGAAGGGTCATGTTGTAATGGTAACAGAACACCGTGTGTTAGATGGTGGAAGTAGAAAAGGTCACATTGTTATCAGGGTATGGAACTGAAGTGTATCTTTGCTTTAGAGATTTGATTGAAATTTATTCAGTTTATTGTCCATCTCATTTGGTTATTTGTAAGTAAATGCATTTAGTGTGCTGTGTTGTAGATAACTTGGCTTCTAGCAGGTTATAGTATTGCTGCTTGGTAAGAAGAAACAATATTCATTATAAGATTGGAACACATTGAGTACTATCCACTATGTGATGGTTATGTATGACATAAAGTTGTGCAGATGATGACTTAACTAGAGATAAATTTAGATACATTTTTTGGAAAACTGATCAGCAGCAGCATCTCATGTTGGTGTTCAAGCTTTCAGTATCAAATGGTTATGGTCAGAAGTTGTGACATATTATTAGTTGGTTGGGATTCAGATATTGACTAGTTATATGCAAACTGGTGGTGAAGATGGAACGTGATTTTGCTCAGACTGAAACAGGAAAAAACTGCTTAAAACAGTCCTGTCATGGGCTTTCTCTTGGCATAAATCTCTGTTAGTTGCTTGAACACATCCATGAAAAGCATTAATTGTAGTAACACATAAACATAATAGCTTAAACTACTACAGTGGCTGCAGAGTACTACAAGAGGATGATCTTCAAAGGTTGTGATTAGCTATCAGTGACTGTGTATGAATGAACTATATCGCTCACACTTTTCTTTCATGGTTTGTGTGTTAGGGATTAGCTTAATATGATAGTTCCAGTCAGTGTTCTGACTTTACTCACTAAGCTCATAAACTCCTGCTGTGATACTGCAGGGTACACCCGAACGCCTTATGCAGCATTTAATTGAGGAAGAACACTCAACGGTGGACCCCACTTATGTAGAGGATTTCCTGCTGACCTACCGAACGTTTCTGACCAGCCCCACATACCTGGCCAGCAGACTGCTGTCTTGGTTTAACAGCCATGATATGGGAGTGTCAAATATGAAAATGAAAGTAAGTAAACTATTAATATAATCATTTGTATTAGAGTTGATATGATGACTTCTGGCTTGTTTGGAAATGCAAGAGACTTTTGAAGGGTTATATTTAAATTTTCTTAATGTGTATAAAATATATTGGGGGTGTATGTGTATGTGCTATTTCACAAGGGAGTCAAAGTTATAATGGACTCCCAAGAGAGCCCATCTAATCAAAATCATTGCACTCAAAATCAGTCATTCTTAGGGCTAAACTCTGAGGATGGCAACAAGGAAAGATTCCTGAAATGCTGGATTCATTAGTTAATTCAGTTACTACTACTGATGTTATGGAAAATGCCCAAAATAATCCAATACTTTCTGAACTTAACTCATCCTTGTTAGCTTGCCTTTTATCTTTGTCTTTCTATCTGGCTTCATGAGCCTTAGATAAAGGAATCATGCTTTGTGATAGGGAGTGACCATTTTCTCTATTTTCCACCCTACTGTGATGCTTTGTCATAAAACATGGCATGAGTTCTTTGCATCATCATCATCATCTTTGCAAATCCTGTCTTGTCTTTCAAGGTCTATGGTCATCTCACAGCAGTGAGATGCAAGGAGAAAGTTTTGGGTATCAGTCTTGGTGACCAAGCCAGTTAGTTACCTGATTATGGTTATGGACTCTTGTGCAATGGTCAAGAGCAGTTACCAAAGAACTCTTCAATCTTCAATTTTAGATGTGGGAAGAAATCCATACAACTGGCTGGTGAAGAGCACAGGAAAAATCCATTTTAGGGAGGTACTCCAAATTAAGCCAGTCTCAGCCAGGATTTGAACTCACATTTTCAGCCATGGCAATCCCCAAACCACCAGCTGCCAGACTTTTTGCATGAAAGGAAAAGCAGGCACATCTATTCTTAGAATCATGGAGAGAAAAGATTCTCTGCTTTAATTCTAGCCAAAAAAGCTGAGAAACAAGATGCTAAAGATCAGTAGGCATTACTTTGGATCCAGAATTCTGTGGCAGTATTATGGATTTGCGCAAACTGTTGGTTCTAAATGAAAAGAAATGATGCTTACACATTGGACTGTTAAATGTGGTGCTATGATTGCTAATTAATTTTGTTGATATATTGTTTACATTACATTTCTGCTGGTCATGAAAACTGTTAAACTAAAGAATTAAAATTATATTTAAAATGTATTTTAATTTAGAATATTCTTCTCACAAAATAGTTGGAGGTGCCATCCAACGATACAAATTTGAATTAACAGGATGTTTTTTACAACTTTCTCTGGAATTTAAATTTAATAACAAAAAAAAAAGTATCAAACAAAAATCATCAATTTTCAGGTTGCCAGGGTTGTCTTGTTATGGGTGAATAACCACTTCAATGATTTCGAAACAGATGGTGTGATGTGTGAGTTCCTAGAGCAGTTTGAGCATCTTCTGGAGCAGGAGGTAAGTGCCATGTGATAACCCTTTCCCTATCCAGAATGCTTAAAGGGACATTGCCTACTGAAATTTTGCATTTAATGAGCACTCATAAATTATTTCTGAGAAATGTTTGATTAACTCCCTTTGCTGCAGGCAAAGAATTGAAAAAAATGAGAAATCCTAGCTGTGTTTTATGCATGGAAAGAGTCATGCCGCATATGTTATCTTCATTTGTTATCCTGAATTTATTCAGTGTTCTGTTCTGGTATTCTAAAGGGATTTCATTTCTCTGTAATCACAAATTTTTGTTCATGCTTTTAAAGGTGTGAAAAACCAAAAAAATCTAAAAGCGACCAGTATTTGCATTGAAATATGAGTTAGATGCACAAATGAATCCAGAATAACAATTTGAAAATGGCAGATGTGCCAATATCATTAGTGCTGTGAAACTGATTATGTTGCCAGATGGTGCAGAATTTCCTGTGAGCTATAATGCAAAATTCTGTCTATTAGAGTGGATAACCCATAGGAATCTTCCCGGCAAAACCTTGCAGTATGTAAGGGGATGTATTCATTTTATTGATACGTAAACACATCTATTGTAGCGAAAAACGTTGACTTTTTACGAATAATGGGAAAGAACATCTGATGAAAAGGAATTTCAGTTTTTGAAGCATTTTATTTTTAATTTTTAAAGCATTCTGTACAGTTTGATACAAACAAACAATCTCTGTGTGCATACACCATTTTTTCTTTCTTTAATTTAGAAACTCGGTGGCCAGCTAAGGTTGCTATACCTGGCATGCTCGAGTAAAGCGCACCCACGGACAATAACTCTTACAAGAGCCACTCGCGAAGAGCTGCTACACTTCTGCGTGATCGGTGGCGTGGAAAAAGGGACGGGGATTTTTGTATCGAAGGTTGAAAAATGTTCAAAAGCATATGATGCGGGACTAAAGCGAGGTGACCAGGTAAAAATTGTATTGAAAATCAAATAACTACAATAGGTGGGGATGGGTTTTACATCTACATTGCTCTTTACTTGAGTTAAATCTTAATCTGTTAATTATTAAAATTGCAAAGAGCAAGTGACCTGTCAGTTTTGCTAACAGGTGTTAAGTTTCATGCATGAATTTTAGAACAATGCTATTTACAGACAGCATATTGACTCTTTCTTCTTTTAGTATTTTTCAATATGATTTAGAGAATTACTAACCATATATTTATTTGTCTTAAAATGTTACTGTGTAACATGCTGGGAAATTGGTAAAAATCAAATATATTACTGAAATTAGATTAGCAATTTTATTTTAGGTAGAAGGGAGAGAGAATCAAAAGGATCTGTATTAATGCAACACCATTGAATTAAGATAGAATTTCAACCTGAAATGGCTACATGTTTTTGGTTTTTTGTGTCGTGAAGGTCACTTGTTTAAAACTTAAATTTTAAATTATGGTTCCATTATTTAAAAAAATCCTGTCCATTCATATGAACAAATTAAACAAGTAACATTGTGATCTCATTTACTTTTTTCTTTTTTCCTTTCTCTCTCTCTCTCTCTCTTATTATAGTTACAATAAAATGTTCTGCTTTATCCTGCAGTTTGTTGACCACCTGTTATGTACCTCTGATAAAAGTAAATTCTGTTTACAATTCAGACCCTGACTTCTGCTCATTTCTTTGTGAATCCTGTTAACTGCCATTTATTTTTCAGGCATAAATGGATGGGAGAGGGAAAATAAAGGATTAGGGGGTTTTAAGTGAATAAACGGGGGGGAAATTTGTTTAGTTATATACATTTACCAGGGTTTATAACTGCACATCAGCTAAGATTCTAGCATACTTAGATATCAGAAAAATGTTTTTGTAGTTGGTTCTTTTTTCTGGGGTTTTTGCATTTCTATGAAAGTGCATAAGCTAGCTAACAAAAAATAAATAAATTTAATTAATTAATGGTGCTTGTTAGGCTCAGAATGTGAGTGATGAAGCGAATTATGAAATACAATAGTCCATAATTAGGTTAGGTACACCTTCCCATTACAGTGATTTGTGTAGCCGGGCCTTATTTTAATAATAGGATGGGTGCTGCCACTGCCAGGCTGGGAGCCCATCTGGGAGCCGACCTAAACCTGCTATTCTACAATTATGACACATTTAGACCACCATGATAAGGATGGAGCTCCAGCCTGGGTTAACAGAATGATACAGCTATGGCCAAGCGTTTAGCACCACCCTAGAAATAATGGTAACAAAGTTCGAATTCTAGTTGATGCTGTATCCATGGCCAGTTCAGTCTTTTGATAGTTTCTAATTTAGTCACAGTTGTTATCATCACTTGTATGATGTTTTCAGAGGTTATGTATTTCATGTCAGATTTCAAACTGTCATGTTTTTCAATTTTTGTTAATTTTATGTTAATTATGTGGAAAATCAAAAGTGGTGTCCATGTTGGTAAATTCACAAACCATTCATATGCATATTCATTAAGTTAGTTTAACTTGACTTTATCGAGCAAAACTAGAAAATTCTAGGGTGATGCAGAACTTTTGGTTATGAGTGTACCGGAAAAATTCACATTAAAAGAGCCACAGATCTAATCTGAAGGAAGCTCGTCTTATATTCGGAGAGTCTGAATTTTGGGAATACTGTGAACCTGGATGTCTCTACTGCCACCTCCAGCTAAAAAAGAGTGAGTTGAGGAAATAGTTCTGAATATGGAGTAATAAGATATATTGTGTAGATAGGGGTGTTCTTAAAGATGCAGTGCCTCTGACTATTCCAAATTTGGGTAGTCATGGTTTAAAACTGAAAGGGGGGGGCGGTAGTTGAGTAGATCTTATTCAAAGCAATTTGATCAAATATCAACAGCATCTGGTTCCCATGCAAATTTCCCAAATAAAGACATTTCTATTGAATTAACACTCCTGCTAAAGTGTAATAAAGTGATCTACTGTATGAGCAATTTCACATCTTTCAGGATGTGAGGATTGGACCTTCCTTAATCATACCACTTGTACATGTGGTATGTTTTGATTTGGAAGATGTCAGGATTCTAGCCTCTCCCTGTACTGATTTCAAATTAAGGGTTCATTGAAAGAAAACAAAAAAAAAACAGCAACCTCTGTTAAATGAATAAATCAGTTTGTTTAATCAAAAGAATGTTGTTGTTTTTGAGGGGGCATTGATATCAGTAGTGAAACATCCAAATACAGTACAACAAAAAAACTGACCTGCTGAATATAAGGTGGTTGGGGGCTCCACATCAGAGTTAGAGTTGTTTTAATTTTCGCTTTTGGTTGATAATGGACTTTGTCTGGTTAAAAAAAAATATAGCATGTCTTTTGTTAACTGATATTTGTATTGTTTTTATTTTTTTTAAATTAAAATATTTTTTTTAACTACATATCTCTGTGTGTGCATATGAGAGAGATTTGGAATTGTTTGAAGATAATGATAAAGAGTTTGTTACAAGAATATACCCATTAAGGGATTAGTCCTCATTTGGTTACCTCTAGAATACTTAAGAATGAGCTCATACAGAAAACCAGTCATTCTTCCTCTTCTGTTATTTGCTGCTAAGTAACCATGCTTGGACTTAGGTAGAAGAAATGTGATCTCGTGGCTTATTCCCTGTGTGTACCTTCTGATTAAGCATTTTCCAAATAAGCAACTTATTAAATACACAGCACGCTTGAAGATTAGACATTATATTCTAATCACATTAAATGTGACATTCCTGAAGATATAGACATTATGTGGTAATTCGAGTTAACTATGTCACCTGAGGATACAGTTTAACTGAAAATTTGCATTGTCTTTTTAAATAGGCATGTAATGGTTTAAAAAATAAAAAGATGGTCAAGAGACCTATTGTAATTTTTCTCTTATTATATAATGTTACTGAAGTGGAAAACAGATTAAAGTATACAACAACAAAGAACTAAATATACATTCATTTGTCAATGCAGCACGCCATATACATTTTTGACTCATGCGATTTATTTAATTAATTAATTTTTTATGTTTGACTGTGTGTCTTATCTGCATATGTTGATTTTGGTTTAAAAATGCAATATTTATTTAGATGGCGGTGAAAGCATTCACAATATTTCATTGGAACTGAAAAAATGAATATATAAATAATTTAGTGCCTGGCTTTTTGTTTTACAGTTGATAATGAGCTAAGCAGTTTTGATTGACTGTTTTCATCTGTAGATGGTAATTTTAGTTATTGTTCATAACTATATTAATAGCTTTCCTTTTGGTTTCTCAAAGTTTTCTTTAGACATTCCACACAGATTTGAGGTTTTAGAAGATGGGTGATCAGGTTAGAAATCTGCAAAAAATGGGGGTTTTAGGAAAAGAAGCAAAAAAAAAATAAAAACAAAATCTTAGAAGTGGTAAGGTCCATCTACTTTATTTATATTTTAGTTTATTGTTTGCTTTTATGTAAAGTCTTGAAGACAGGGATGGTGCAGGGAAACTACCAAGAAGAGACAAAATTTAGACAATTAAAGATATCTCGTGCTTGTCATTTCGTTGACCTAAAATGTGAAAATAATTCAATATCTGAACTTAACTGCACAGAAACATTTATCATCTGCAATTGTTTAAGTGTGTAAAATGTCGCTTAATAATTCAGATACGACTCAGAACCTTTGATTACATTTGTGATGCTTTACACCGACTATTTTGATTGGTTTTGTGCAATCATACCACACATCTAATGTTGCTTCCTGCTTAAAAAGGTTTTCTTAGATACTCAGACAAAATTGTTTACATTTGATTTCTTTTTATTTTCTCCGAGTTTATATGCAGACTACAACTTCTGAAGGTTAATGCTGTTGTGTGTAGCCATTATTGAAGACTTGTTTTGAAAAAGTATTACATGAGCCACTACTTTAAAAGGACAATTGGTTATCTTTTACTGTAATGTATAATTGGTTAGAATTTTGCTGCTTTTACTATGTTCTTTGTCACAGTTATCCCTATTAGGAGGACATCTTGGACGACATGTTGATTTTTTTCTTGTTTTCCTTTTTTAATGCTTAAGTGTTTTGAAGAAAAAAGGGAGATTGTAACAAAGAATTTGATGTCTGTTACAAAGTTTGTGAATGTGAATATTTGTAAAACAATGTGGTATCTCATCATACCTACTAATACTGAGGCTATTTTTGAAAAACATTTTTAGCTGAGAGACTTCTTACAGAATTTTATGTAATAATATAAACTCTATAAGTTTTTAAATAACTATTTGTAAAGTTTTGTAGGCATGAAGTTTATCAGTCAGTCAGAGTCATCTGTCCCTTAGTTATTTCATCGGAAGAGGGCTCTGTGGGGTCCAGGATAAGGTGAATATATTGTAGGATGCAGGCAGGAGAGAATTTTTTTAATCAGTATGTAACCTGTGGAATTTAAATGCTTATCAAGGAATGCAAACTCTTTGGCCCTCATGCTGAATACCCACTCACACCACTGGTTATAACGCACTGAGTCAAAAGCTTCATCATGCTTTCTCCAGAGCCTTGTGTTCATAGGATGTGAATTAAAACTACTGGACTGCTAGAATACATGATGCACCAAGCTGGACAATAGCTTTCATTCTCATCATTTACCAATTGATTTTATTAAAAAATTTATCTAATACTCCTAAGTCTCTACAGGATCCATCTTGCAGTGCATTGATTTAGTGTTGTTGATACTGCAATAGCCAAAATGGATTGGTGCTGATCACTGCATACTTGGTGGATAATAGTCTGTATTATGTGTGCAATGTTAGAAATAGGATGTCCAAAAATTTAATATTCCTTCCTTCCTGTAAATTGGATAGCATTGCAACCAGAATCAAGAATAGCACTTGGTCAATATGGTTAAATCCTTCCAAGATGGTGATATGGTCAGTAGGTGTCACTATCACTTGTTACTACTGAATGAACCTTATAAAAGTTGCTTCTAAAACTCTTCAATTTTAGATGTGAGAGGAAAATTGTGCAACCAATTGGTGTAGAAGAACTAGAAGGCATTCCAGAGCAGTATGCCAAAACAAGGCAGTCCCAACTGGGATTCAAACTCAAGGTCCTCCAATACAACAGTCCAGTAGTCTAACCAAACAAATTATTCGATGTGCAGCACCTATATACTGCAGAACAGAAGATTAGTGGCAATATGGCAAATGAACTGGCTGCTATACACTTTCCAAATCACAAAATCTCAGTGGCTTATTTCGTAATGTTGACAGTAATTGGATTTGTGAATCAAAGATGTAAATTTTTGAGGGGTGATAAATCTCTATGGCAGGGTTCTGTAGAATGTTGCTACATTTTTCCAATGTATTCTGTGATATTATTGTATTGTAAACATCAGGAGTTCTTCTTTTTTTAAAATGCAAGCAATGTTTATAATATTTTTTCATTTTGTCTTCATGTCAGGTCCTGGAAGTAAATGGCATTAACTTTGAGGGTGTTTCTCACAGTCGTGCACTCGAGGTTCTCCGGGGAACAACCCATCTGTCTATTACTGTCAAGTCAAATCTCTCAGGTTAGTGGTGCTTTCTTGTAAACTTAGCAGAATAAATTAACAAAGGTGGGGAGCTTAGATATGTTTCACTTTGTTTGTGTTAAAAATGTTGGTAGTTCTCATTTTTACATACCTCAGGTTCTGAAATTGAGATATTAATGGTGATACTAACTAGAGGAAGAAGCCATAGAGGTAAAGATCTTGAACTCTTATAAATACAATTGTTAGAGGCTAAGCAAATCACTTTGTGTTGTGACATTTACCCTCAGGTGGTTAAGGCTATTCGGACTTGGGATATGTTATCATTGTTAATTTAATCTTTTAAATATGAATATTTCAGAGCATCTGCATCAGTAAAGTACATTATAACCCCTCAGTCAGTTTTTTTTTTCACAACAGCTTGTCTCATGTATGAATAGAAAATTAGTTTTGATTGTACCAATGCAGATTTGAATACTACTTTTCTCAGCTGCTTAAACAAGAATGGAGGATGCCACATCACTCATCACCTTAGTATCTGGAATTCTGTAGATCTGAGAACATTGTTAGTTGAATTTTGAAGAAAACCTGTTAGAATTTGATCTTGAACGCAGGTTTTAAACAAATGAGCAACTTTGTATATGTATTCTTTTGGGAAAACTTCATGTACTTTCTCTGGCTGGTCATACAATTACCCAATCTTCAGATGTATCTCTGGGTGTTCATCTAGCACAGGATTTCAGTAGAACAGGGGGGAAATTAGTGACGGAGGGGCTAAAATATAATATAGCAAGACAGATGGAGATTTCAAAATAGCTAAAAAAAAATTTTTTTAATAAAATTATTTTACCCATTATTTCTTGTTTAGTCATGCATAAATGCCAATCATCTTTGTGGATAGACTTTGGTAAAATGTTTTCCATGGTTCACACTTCAGATTTCAAACAGCTGCTGTGCACACCAGAAAGGACTAGCAGATGCACATCGAAGGATGACAGCATGAAATTATATACTGACCACAAACAGAGGTTATCTGCCCCTGATCTGGAACTATCAATTCCTTCAGTAATAAAGGACAAAAAGCATGACAAAAAAGAAAAGGAAAAGGGATTTATGACATTCACCAACAAACCGAAGATTCGAAAAGCATTGAAAAAGATAAATTTTATACCTAAAAGCTTAAATAAGTAAGTTGGTTGTTTCCTTAGCTAATAGCAGAATTCTTTTTGTGTCTTCCTTCTTGTAATGAACTTGTGTGCTATAGGATGTTCCAGTGTTACTTTTCTCTTTTAATCCTTATTTCTTAACATTGCATAACTTAGCATCAGAACATCCATTCCTATCATATCTTCTGGTTTTAGCATTGACAGCAACATGAATCACTCTGACGAAAGTTTATACACAAAGCCATCACGGAAATCGTCAACATCGTCCTCCACATCGTCCTCCACAACTGGTATGTCATCCCACCTGAGCCTCAGCAACCCTGATTTGCTGTCTGTTGGTCTCATTGATGAGTCAAAACAAGAATGTCCAGAGTATGTGCTTAAGGTGTACCGTTCAGATCAAACATATAAGTTCCTCCCCATCCACAAGGTGAGTACTGCCTCTTTGCCAATTTTAAGAAATCCAAGGGAAGATAACTTGTGCTCTTTTAAATGTCTTGAAAATTTGAAAAAATATCTTCAAGAAAATTTAAATAAATTGTTAAAATTGTAACTTTTTAAAATGTTAATTTAATAATAATAAGTAAGAAGGGGTTATCTGTAAATTAGATTATTCCTGCATAAGGGGAAATCATTCTTTATCAGTCTTATAGTGGTCTTTTCTGCTCATATTGGGTTAACTTAGCATTGATGCTGTAAGTAAGGAAACTTATGCTGAGTTCAGTTGAACATATTTTACGCAAAGCAGGATTGACAAGTTGCCTTTTTTTTTTTTTTTTAATCTCTCATTGACTGTTGGTAAAAGTGCCTGAAAAGTATGCAAATCATGTCACTGACTGCCACCTTACTAACCTGGTAAGTAAGTTATCCATCCTCTTTGGTGTGGTGTCAGGGTTACAAAAAGCCCAGTGACACTGGCAATGTCACTGGGACTGGGCAGGAAGAAGATGGAGAAAAAGGAGGAAGGCTTCTTAATTTTTCCAATAGCTTTTTGTTTCATTCTATTTCTAAAATTTAATTCAGTTTGTTTGACAATTTTGTTACAGTAACTCTATGTATATCAACATGTCTTAAAATTAGTACGCTGTATGGTAAATAAAATGGCATAAACAAACTTTCTTTTTCCCCCTTCCTTAAGAAATTAGATGATTTTGCAACCTGGTACCGGAGGTAATTTTTCCCGAGCCAGTAATGCAAACAGTGAAATAGAAATCAGTTGATTTAGTTTGCACACTGGGTACCCACAAACAAACTGTCTTTTTTACTTACCTTATAATGAGACATCTTTCTCCGTGAACTTAATACAAGATTTCAAAATTGTTGCTGCTGCTGCTAGTTTTTCAGCTTACTAACAGAAAAGAATTGGTAGAATAAAATGTGTGCACTATGTCCCATGATGTGTGATTAGATCACAAAAAGTCCACACAGTTTTATCAAGGCTTGTACACAGAGAATGAAAACATGTATCGACTTTATCTCTTGGCTAATTAGGTGAAATACATTTCTACTTAGTATTAGAACCTGCAGCAGGAGTCAGTGACTTGTTATAAATCAACTTAACTATGTGTTAATTTCTATTTCAACCAGCCCTAGACATTGCCATTTATGGAGGTCCATGTAGTACAATGAAGCCATGAATTAAGAGGGATATTTGTGTAACTGTATTATAAGTTAGATCAGTCATTTGTATGACCTACACACATTTGTTGCTGTAAAAGCTATCGTTTTCTGTGAAGTTTGTCTGTTTTACTTTTTTTTGTTCCCTATTTCTCTTGTCAAGGAAACACAAGCCAGGGAGGTAGTGATGTTAGCATTGCAGGAGTTTGCCATAACAGACCCCAGCAGGTGAGCAAAGCATGAGCAGCCATGTGTTCTATCTACACTAATATTGTTAATTCATGTTTTTGAACTTGCAAAAGTATGAATCTGCCAAGTCATCTGGTATCTAGGAAATAGATTTTTAATGTACGCACATGTGTATAGCCATAGCCAAATGTTTTGCATCAATTTAGAATTTTCTGGTTTTGCTTGATAATGTCAAAATTAAACCTATTGAATTTGCATAATAATGTTATGTTAACATATTGAAAAACACACCACTTTGTAGTTCTCCATGTATTATTAAATGGTTAAATGACCAAAACTGAAAACTGCAACATTATAAATTTAACATGCAAATCCACAATTTAAAGAGACCTTATACCTATTCAAAAATAGACATTTAGAAGGCCCGCTATTAGTAGGATTTGAACAAATTGTGATATTTCTAGTGATGCAACATTTTTGGGCAAGGCTCTGTGTGTTTGTATATTTTCAGCCAAATGTTTGGAAGAAAACAAATATAAGAAAATTATTAAAAATGGAATAGTATAATCAATTTATTTCTTGCCTTAACTATAGTGAATGTAAAATTAAATACTTTGATGGCAAGAAATACAAACAACTTTGACTTAGATCCTTGTATCAACAAAATAGCCTGAAGGTCTCCAGAACACTTCAATTTATGTGACGTAATTTCATTTGATGAAAAATTGGCCAATAAGACGATGCCTCAGAGATGGGATGCCTGTAGAAGGTGGCATTTATTGAATTTTTTTTGTTGTCCTGATGGTAAAAGAAAGTGAATTGATCTTGAACTGTGATCTGCTGTTCGTACTCTGAGAATGAAAAGCTTTATAGTAAAGAGAGATTGCCAAGAAACTTGGAATTTACAAGAAAGGGGTGTTCCTTTACACTGTAAAGGCAGCAGGTGATTGGGAACAATACAGATAAATGACACACAGGGAGAAGAGAAACATATGAAGAAGACACATATATTACACTGTCGTGCAAATGAAATAGAACTTACAAGCCCCAGAAATTATATTACAGCTGAATAACACAAAACAAAATCCAGTGTCCCTGACAACAGTAAGGTTTGCAATGGACAAAATTACACAAACATTTAACCAGAAAACTGGAATAAACTGGCATGGACTGATGAATAAGAGCTTCAGGTGTTTGGGTCAAAATATGAAATGTTTGTGTGCAGACAAGTTGGAGAACACTTTTCAGATCAGTGTGTTGCTCCTACAGTTAAACACGGAGGAGGTAGCATGATGGCTTGGGGCGTTTTGGAGCAAGTGCAATCGGGGAACGATTCATGGAACACTGACAAGACGGTGTTATCATTATTTTCTGCAAAGAGGTGTAATTGCTTCTGGCAGTCGACTAATAGGAGCAGGGTCATTCTGAAACAAGATAATGACTCTAACAAATTATGCAGACAACATGTGGAGAGCAAAGAAAGGCAGGATGTCTTCCAGAGCATGGTATGGCCAGCACAGTCACCTGGCTTATCACCCATTGAGCTCTTCTCTTATGGGATGAACTCAACAGAAATATCAGGAGAATTATGCCACAATTATACAACACAGTTATGAGAATACTTCCAGGCAGTATGGAACTCGGTAACACCTCAAAATATACCAAAGTTACTTGATAAGCTCCCTGAAATTTGCAACACTCTTATCAGAACAAAAGGGGCAGTTATTTTGGTGAAACAAAAGTTTGTCAAAGTTTATTAGATGTCTGTAATTTTTGCTTCCACATATTTAATCTTATAGCAAGAAATAAACTGGTTATACTATTACTTTTTTAAAATAATTCTCCCTATATTTTTTTGCATTTAGAATAGGCAGCAGATGTATAGGATTCCTGATTTCATTAATGGCATTTGTTGTTGTTGTTGTTGTTGCAGTAACTACTCACTCTGTGAAGTGACAGTGAATGCAGAGAGTCTCACGAAACAGAAAAGACTCCCTGAGCATTTGAACAATCTATCAGACAGACTCAACCTTAATGGCAGGTGAGTCCAATGACTGCATCGCAGGACTGATTCTCTAGGCTGTAAATTCCATTGTTGTCCTCATCATATATGTTAATTATTCTGATACCCCCCAAAAAATTGTGTAGTATTGTAATTAACTACCAAGATATCTTGTGCTTGCAGATATTACCTGAAAAATAACATGAGTACAGACACACTGGTACCTGAAGAAATCATGAATGAACTGATCAAGGAGAGTCAGACAAGTCTTCTTCAGCTGAACACCATGGAACTGGCATCGCAGCTGACACTGGCTGATTTCGAGGTCTTTCGTGAGATAGAACCCACAGAGTACATTGACAAGCTTTTCAGTATTAAATCCAAATTCGGTTGCGCAAACATTGAGAAATTTTCTCAGGTATGCTTGTTTACTTTATGCATCTTTGAAGCTGATACAAATAATAGACTTGGCCTAATCTCATTGCCAGTGATTCTTTAGGTGAAGCATGATAGGATAAAGTGGATTTCCTTTAATCCTGTGCCATTGCCTGTGTGCTTTGATAACCGGAGTTTTAAAATC
This sequence comes from Nautilus pompilius, assembly GCA_018389105.1. Classification (NCBI taxonomy): domain Eukaryota; kingdom Metazoa; phylum Mollusca; class Cephalopoda; order Nautilida; family Nautilidae; genus Nautilus; species Nautilus pompilius. The sequence goes on along the minus strand of JACATO010000065.1, from coordinate 260,182 downwards.
TTTATTTTGGTTATAAAGTGCAATTGCCATTCAGATAATGGCGGTGTGTGCTTTTTCTCTTCAAATACAGCTTATTTTATCAAGTCTGTGATGATACAGTTGTTTACTTAAAACTCATCTGAAGTTGCATCAATGTAATGGTACCCTGCCTGGTTTAATTTGAACATTTCTAAGTTATATTCTTGCCAAAATTATGAGGTGGACAATGGCCTGTTAATGGTGGTGTTGTGTAAAGTGGGATTAGGGGAGTTGACAGTGGTGTTGTTGTTTTTTTTTTCCTAATTTAAGTTCTTTTAATGCGCATATTGTGTTGTAGCTGGTAAATCGAGAGATGTTCTGGGTGGTTACTGAAGTATGCAGAGAGCCCAATGTGGTGAAGCGAATGAAAACTATCAAGCATTTCATCAAGATAGCAAGTAAGCAATTCCATCTTACAACCAGTCATCACCATGTCTCGCATTATCAGGAACAGAAATAAGTAATTTCAGCTAATGATTGTAGATAATCTGCCACCAACAAGCATTTGATGAAAATGGCACAAGGTCTCCCCCTTACATCAGGGCTGTTTTCATTTGTATAAGTTGTAATACTTAGCTTTATGAAGTCTCTTGTAAACTGGGTGGAGTTGGAATTTTGTAATGTGGAAATTCACCCAGAATTCTGACAAGTTTTCAATTGTTGTAAACTACTATTCATCTAACCTGTGGCTTGTTGACTTGCATTACACTAAGACTTTAAATCTATGTGATGTAATGCCTTGTTGAAAATCTATCTCTTGTAGTATTCTGATTATTAGCTCTTCTCCAACCAGCCACATGTTTCCTCTTATATATAAAGAAGTACAGGTACCAGTAGGGGGCTGCCCATATTGGAGAGGGGTACTCAGCATATGTAATTTCTCACACAATCCATTTGTATTTTCTCACATCATTGTGGATGTGGCTTCATGCTAAATGGACAACCTCAATGACAAGAATTTTAATTATTAGGAGGTTCACTCATATTACTGTAGATTGCATTTAATTTTGATTATTGAAATAATTAAATTGTCCATTTTTATGCGAATTTTGAGATTGAAATAAAGGTTCCAGTCAGTCTTTGCTCTTGATTTGGTGCCTTTGGTTTTTAAGGTTCACTGATCATTCACAAAGCAATTTGTTGTCTTTCATTTCAGAACACTGTAAAGAATGTAAGAACTTTAACTCCATGTTTGCTATTATAAGCGGACTTGGCCATGGTTCTGTGTCCCGACTCCGAAACACCTGGGACAGGCTGCCAAATAAGTACTTGAAGATGTTCCAGGTAATTATTCTCAAGTTGTTCTATAATGAATTCTTAATTATGGATTTTGTCTTTAATTAATAAATAAATTCAAAAAGCCTTTCTACTATTAAGCATCTTTTTTGTTGGATTTTAAGGATCACCTTGATAAATGATGGCTTTTCTATACCAGATGGTGATGACAGGTTTAACTTTTCTGGTAGATAGTTATGCATTAGCCACTTTGATGATGCTCTGATATTGTGGTTCAGGTGTTCATGCTGATTTCTTTCATTTGTTAGGATCTCCAAGACTTGATGAATCCACTACGGAACATGGCAAAGTACCGGAGTCTGATTAGCCCTGAGAACACACAACCACCAATGGTATGACTGTCTGCCTGACATCTCATGGTTAAATTCTTCAAAAACATTTTGCCAGGGGTGTCTTATCAATGAGAGAGTGTTTCCTAAACTATGTGCTTTTCCTAATAACATTTACTGCTTTGACAGTAATCTCACTACTTACGTCAACACTGAAAATAAAATCTTGGAGTAACTATCTAATAGGACCTAGAATGTGACAAACTCTAATCTGAGGAAAGGTAGGCAAACAGAATATTAGATCTGCCAAACAGAACTGTTGGTATCACTATAAGGGTTGTAATTTGGTTTTGTCCTGGTTAGTCAAACTAGTTATTAGGGTGCAGGTGAATTAGTTGGAATTCTTGTATGTTTGGAAAAGTGCTTTTTGTGAAGTACTGATGTTTAGAACTATTTGTACATGGAGCTGTCGTCACAACTTCAACCGGATTTAAAGATGTTTATTGTTGTTGGTAGTGATTTCTATAATGAATTGCAGTAAACCAGATGCCATTTAGATACATAAAGAAATGGCTACAATAATGATACCAATTACAGCTGTTGCACATGCTTGTTGGTGGTATACCATGTTCTGCTATAGTGTGTGCCAAGGGAGACAATTTGGGGAAAGAAAAAAAAACTCTGCCTTCTGGACTGTCTAACAAAATTTCTTGAGAGTTGCTTATATTCTAATCTTGCTCCCTGTATGCTGAATAATTTCCATGTGGTTGGTTTTGTGTTGAAGATATCTACAAAAAAAAAATGAGTGCATTTGTGTATTTTTAATTTTTCCATTTTTAAATATTTTTTTCCAGCTGCCATTTTTTCCAGTTATCATTAAAGATTTGACATTTATCCATGAGGGTAATGATTCCTTGGTGGATTCATTGATTAACTTCGAGAAGTTGCGGATGATAGCCAGAGAGATCCGGCATATATGTGACATGCGTTCAGCTAGATATGTGAGTACAAGAGAGTTAGAAAGCATTTGTTGTGTGTGTGAAGGGGAGGTAACCATCTGTCTCTATTCTCTTAATGGTGCATTTTCTAATTGCCACTAAGGTTTGGTTTTATTTATTCAAGATAGTTTTTTTTTTAATTCTGTTGTATGAACTGAAGCATAAATTTGATTTTTAACCCTCTGTATATCAACTAAAGTGCATTTAACACAGGTTGAGCGAGGGCTGTGTCACACAATACCTTTTTTCATTGGTATAATCCTTTGTGACAACAAATTTCTGACCCCACACACACACATACAAACTAGTGCTTCTAGGCTGGCACACCAGGTTGTCTAAGATGTGGTATGCATGGGGTTAAGTGTCTACTGTGAAATTTGTTTGAAGTATAAATCTTTTAATTTAAATTCATAGAAGATTACGAGCTAAAGGAATGCCACTGAAATAGTATCATATTGTATGTTTATATTGAAGTAGCTCTACTGATTTTTTAAAAAAAATTTCTGAATATTATTATTATTAATATCCTATTATTGGACATGTTTCGCACTAATTTGGTTTTTTTATTAAACATAAACCCCTCTGAATAATTTTTGAAAGAAATTAAACAGTTAAATAAATGAAAATAAAAGTTTAAAACACTCACTTTATTATTCCCAAGACATTTTCTGGAATGCTCAAACCTTTTGCTAAGATTTTAAAAAAACACAACAACAAACAACTCCATCCCTTGAGACACTGAAGTTCTGGGATTCTTTTGCAGGATGTCAGCAGCATGTACCTCAACCCTCACAGTGTATATGGAAGCAGCACCATCTCTAGTGTGGCAACATTAAAGCGAACGAAGAACAGAAGAGGTTCAGCTATACCCAACTCAAAAAAAATGTTTGAAGAGGTGTGTATTTGGAGGAGAGGGTTGGGGGGGGGCAGGAAGGGGGACCCTCTCCTGCTCTCTGTAGGTGCTTTAAGGAGAAATTCTGGCTAGCTGCAGCAAGCTTGGGATGTTTCTCCCTGAAATGGCCCTTCACCATAAGACCAGCATACTTTGATTTAATGTTTTCCTTGGATAAAATGTCTCACTTTAATGCTTTGTTGCTAAGTCTAAAGGAATTCACCTTACTTTTCTTGTGAAAATTAGATGGCTGACTTTGGCATTTCCCACCATCTTGTTAGTAGAACTAGAGAATCTGTATCAGAAAAAGAAAGTTTTTTTTTTCTTTTTTGCCTTCATCAGTGTGTAGTCCTCAGAGCTCCCTATACCCCTGATGATGGCAACAACGAAAGAATACCAAAACAGGTTCTCTAACTAATTAGTGTGAAATATTCAATCTTATTACTTGAACTAACCAACTAGTTCCTATAGCTAGCACATCACCAATGACTCTTTCCTATATAGTTTGTTTGTTTTTTTTTAAATCTAAAATATCTTAAATTATTATTGAAGGAAGAATTTAGTAATTGTGTAACTTCTGGAGAATTCTAAGAACTTGCTGATTTTCTCATCTGTACTCAGTAAACTTAGTTTAGCTTTATGAATGTATGATTGATTTTATTTTGAGATGTGTGGTTTCAGCTAAGACAGCAAGAGGTAGACTGATGGCTGCCTATAAAGCACTGTCTTTCAACAGAAAATAATTGAGTATTAAAAAATGACTGTCTATGAGTTTGTTTGTTTGTATTCTTCAGTCTCAGATGATTAAACGAGTGAAGTCCTATCTTCGACAGATGCCTATAACAACAGAGGAAGATAAGCTTCAAGAAATGTCTTTACAGTGTGAACCTCCAGGTCAGTCAGTCATTCATTGTGTATATGAACAAAGATAGCTATGATTTTAGATCAGAATGTTTTAGAGGGAGGTAAATGAGTTTAGATTAAGTTGTCTCTCTTTTTGTTGTTGTTTTTTTTTTTAGAGATAGGTAAATGTGCATAGGAGTTTTGTTCCTGAAGAAAAAATAACTTAACTGATCTACAAAACCAAAGGAAGACTTCAGTTCAAGGCCTAAAATAAGAAATACTTTAATCTCTTTAACATTAGCGTTATGGTGTATTTATGCTTGTGGTGAGGTTTCTGAATTTGGAATACTACAAATAGATACTCTGTGACCGGTTATTAATGAGTTACTGGCCTGCGATTAGTCAGAAGGCTAGGCTTCATCAGCAGGTAGTTGTCATAGCCACAAATTCTACATAAAAAGAAAATAATTTTCTTCTATGTACTTGCTCATGAGAATAAAAAATACTCTTGTGCCACATGCTGGGAATTTATAAATGAAAAATCTATAGGGTTCAAGAAAATTTGGAAATTATCTACTTGATGAGCTAGCTGCTTGTATAACATTTAGTTTAATTTAAAGTAATGGAAAATAAAAATCCATCAGTGAGCTGTACCCTAAATAAGAAGAAAAGATTGTCGTGCGGATGTTTTTATCATCAGAACAAGAACCAACTATTCAAAATCAAATAAAACAGAAGAAGTTATGAAAAATTCATAAAATTCCTTTACAAGAAGAAACAAGCTACCAGAAATAACTTTGCAATAGGTTAGGTAAATGGTAAAATCTTGGAAAATCTATCAGTACCTTAAAATTAGCAAATTTAAAAAAAAAAAAATAGTACAGCGGTGTGATACACTCAGCTTTTTTCTGTTTTTCTCTCTAGCTGTCAGTTGTCATCTCTCCTCTTTTTTGGGAAATCCTAGTAATGTAGTTATTTAATTAAAGCATATGTAATAATTGAGCACCTGTGTTGAACAGCTCGGCGAAGAGATACATCCCCAGCTCTGAATATCTCTGGACAGATTGGTACCAACACAACTGCTGATGATAAAAGACCCATCATATCTGGACCGAAATTTGGTAAGTGCAGGCCACTTGATTGTATTTATTTTTTAATGCTGTTTGTAAATTATTTACTTTGCTAGTGCCATTTAATTTTGTTTTTCCATGTGGTTGCATAGCTGTGATAAAGCTCTTTAACCTTCATAGAGTTCAGGGGGATGAATAAAGAAACTGTTCTTCCCTTGGTTCTTATGCAAGGTTAAAGGTGCAACATTTGTAATGTATTTGCTTTTCCTTTGATGTGTTTCTTTGCTGATTAGTTTCTGTTATTTGGCTTTCTTGTATGTCTGCGTGTGCTTTTCCTAGGTTTGAATTAGATATATAAACTTAATATGAAAGAAAACTTTTAATTTGATAAGGAAAAAAAAAAAGAGCCAACAACCACAGAAAGATTTTATTAGAGTCAGTAAATGTACAAGTGCTTGTTCGTTGATTTTTCTCCAGGTTCAGAGTCACCAGAAGCTGTGCAAAAACTCTTGGCACTAACTGATAAAGTCCGCCCACATAACTGCAAACATCCCCTTCCTTCTGTCAGTAGCCCGGTCTCAACAAGACATCCTACCTCACCATGGCAAACAAGATCCATTCCCGTCCTTCTTTCGCATGAGAGTTCCTCTGTCGTCAGTATGAGCAACCTTGCTCGCCACCCCAGTCGAACGGGTAAGATGTGCGTGGCTGGTTTTTCTCGGAAGGGGGGGGGCACATGCATGAGTGGAGCTTGACTTGTGCTGTCGTTTGTGTCTGAGACACTCCTCTGGACACAGCCTTCCTGCTTTTATCTCACAACTGTGGTGTGGGGGAAAAACCTTCCTCGGTAGTGTTTTGGTGAAGATAGTTTTAACAGAATTAGAAATTAGTTATTTTTAAAAAAAAAAAAAAAAAAGCAAGGGAACCATGTCTTTCTTTTCAAAGTGTGAGCAGTTTCCAATTTTGGGACCGAACAGTTTAGATATTGCAAACCTGTGGGAAAATTACACTTTGTCAGACCTGTACTTGAGGTCTGTCATTTACAAATGCTACAGATGTTTTTCCTTCCTTTCTTTAGTAGCTAAACAGGAAAATGTATTACTTCTCCAACAAATCAACAGTTAAATAAAATTATTTATTACATTTCATACTTTCGTAGAGCCATAATACTTTGTTTACTTTTTAAAATTTTATTTTGCATCTGCACAAAATGTTTAACAAGTTTCTAATTAACACACACGCGCGCATAGAGACAGACAGACAAACAGAGACAGGTGCACACACAAACAAACAAATGGGAAGAATTGTTAGAATTAAATAATGAAAGCAATATACTTTATTTAAAGAAGTTGATAGAGAGTAGATTTGACAGCATTGTAATTGTCAAAGGTTTCCTTTAGTCATTATTAGACTTATTATCATTATATATTTAAAAGGTAAAGTAAAAAACAAATTTTGAACTTTATTTCAATTTCTTTGGTTCCTTAACACATTTTTTTCTTAGTTTCTAATTTTATCACACAACTTAATATTTTTGTTTTCTGATTATTTCATAACTATTGTGCTGAACAACTACTGTTAATCCTCTGTATATACATCATGCCAATTTTCCTTCCCTTACATAGACCACCTGGCTCAGCCTAGAAGCTTAGTGTGTGTGCTGAACTGACCATATATTTAATCAACACACCTGAAATTCAAAATGGCATACAATTTTGTCATTACAAAGGATTAATAAGGTACTGTCTATCACAGTGCCTTTGGCTCAACCTGTGCTGAGTAATACAGATTTGATGGGGTGCATTTATACCTCACTACCTAAATGGTATTAAGATACAGCGGTGTGCAAAAGTCTTGCATAAAAATTATTTTTCCTGTAAATTAGCTCGCATTTTGTCAAAAGCAGTTGTTATCAAATCTTGTTCATTAAAGTATTTCTATATTACTGTTGTGCATCTATTCCAATAATATCAAGCATATTGTTTCATTGTAAGAAAAGTTATAATTTTTAGAAAATCATTTGCATTAAATCAACGTGTGCAAAAGTGTTGAATAAAATCTAGACAGCTGTCTAATCAATTCAGATTCAATTCCAATTATGCAGAAAGTGATCAGATCTATCAATAATGAGTAGAATATCCGAAATTCTTGAAAACTTGTTCACAATGACGAGGCATTCTGGCCACCAAACGCTGGCAATTGTCACTACTGAACTCTGACCAGGCTTCCTCGATTTTCCGTTTCAAATCAGTTTTATTTTTTGGATTTTGGGCACTAACACTGAGTTTAATCAAGTGCCAAATGTTTACGATGGGATTGAGATCTAGGCTTTGAGCCAGCCAGTTGAGGAGGGGGATTCACAACTCTGCCATCAGGGTCTTTACACTCCTAGCTGTGTGGATGGGGGCGTTGTCCTGCTGATAGATGGCCGTCAGGGGCATGTGGTCACACACATACGGTTTGATAATGTCCGAGACTATCTTAGCATAGTCATGAGCATTCATCCGACCCTCCACAAGATGCAACAGACCAACACCAGACGATTGAAAACAGCCCCAAACCATGGCCAAATCTACCCCTGCCTGCAGAGTCGGTCGAGTGCAGCTAGGATGGTATTTCTCAGACACCAATCGCCGAACGTACACCCGACCCGCCAAGTAGACCTCCACGAATTTGCTTTCGTTAGAAAACAACACTCGGGACCACTGGGCCACGGTCCAGTGGAGATGGTTGCCAGCCCATTGCAGTCGCTTTCGACAATTGTCCAGACTGATGAACGGCTTCTGTGCACGAGGCCAACTGGATCCCATGGTGCCTTGACAAGGCGGTCTGGATGTCGGTGGAAGTGCGGAATCAGTCTGAGTTGGACAATCAGACGATCCTGTCGAGCCTTCATTTTCCGCGGTCTGCCGGCTCTGCGTTTCAAAATTCGGCTCCCATCGGCTTTCCAAAGTTTCATGGTGCGAGATACCGTCGACTGATTGCAACCGATACGATCGGCAATGACCCACTCAGTTTCACCATCTTCTTTCATGCGAATGATTGTGGCCCGCTGTTCGGGGGTCAAATATCAGGCTCTCAGCATCACTATATTGAACAGAAATGAATCAGAATAGTGGAAAATGACAGTTTTCATATTTATATTCTACTATCCTAAACTATTATAGCACAAAATATATATTCTAATTTATTGTAGTTTATGCAACACTTTTGCACGTACCGATTTCATGCAAATTATTTTATTAATATTTAAATTTTGACTGTGCAATTACAAAATGGATCTTATGTTATAAATCGTTACCGATACCTTACAATTAAAACAGAAAACATACAATAGTTACTAATTTCTACAAAGTAATAAGAACCCATTTTCTAAGTCTAGTCATTTTTATACAAGACTTTTGCTCACCACTGTACATCTGCCATAAATTTAAAAACAAAAAAAACATTTGGTTAAGCCATAACATTTATAAATTGTATACCTTTAAATATATCTGAAAACATAGTTATTGAAGTTATAAAGTGATGTCTGCATTGGTCAGACTAGGATTAGAAATATATAGTTATGTGTATGTATTTTTATTCAAGTGTGGTAACAAGATTACATAGTATCATGCAATAAAGTAAAATTCCTTTTTCTTTAATTTTCAAATGTAATAAAATTGTTTAATTGTTTAGCTTGAAACTACAATAAAAAAATGCAAATGTAAGTTGTGGTGTTCTGCTGCCACCCTGTGACACCTGTGTGTGGAAATAAACCTGTAAACTTTACGTGAGCCAGAATTGTAAATACATACTAGAAGAATTAATCTACTGAAAGCATGAGCATAGATGGAGAGAGAGGGAGGGAGGCAGTAGGTACTAGGGATGGATGCTCAAATAAAACCCATGGATGAGGCCAGATACCATTACAGTGATGCTATTTCTGCCAGGTTTCTTATGAACTTCCATCCCTGGTAGTTCTCTGAACAACAGTTAGGAAGAAATTTCCATTCTCCCATTACAAACCCACTCTTTGAGTATTTATTCTTGTAAATAAAATTGTCAGTTTCTGTTAGCTGCCTGCCTTTGTGTACAGTGAGCCTGCAGCAGCGCTGTATCTTTTGTTTGTATGTACCGCTGCTGTCAGCAGCTTTGGAAGTAATGGATCACAAGAAAAACTCCATCTATTGCTTTATGCAAACAGTACTCTACCAATCAGCTGCTGTAACAAAGCTTAGACATCATTCACTGATCATTTTTTACCCCCATGAAAGGAATTTTAAAAACTACTGAATATGCAAAGCAGAAAGAGAGGAATTAATTAATCATTTAGATTAAGGTTTTAAAAAAAATTATATTAAAAAATATGCATATATGTGTATTTGTGCATGCCCACATTTTTAAGTGGTGTTTTTTTTTCTGATGTTATACTTAGTGCAACAGTCATTGCTGGTTCATCTTCACCAGAATACTGACCACATGCTATATTAATTTATCCTTTTATATTTTTTTTACTCACTCACTCACCTACTTACCTACTTATCTACTCTCTACCTTTGGTTTGAGGGGAATCAAAAAAGTCTCATTTGCCAGAGTCAGAGCAACATCAGCTGAAGCAGCTCTGGTTGTGTGCCAGCCACGTGGAGCTCAGACAAACTATGGTGTCACTCTATGTAGCCGAGCAGTGGGTGGGGTGACATCTTGTTGAAGTGTTAAGTGAATAGATAACGAGAGGCTAATGAAGTTATTGGCGCTTATAGTCAAGAGAGAGAGAGATGATGCTGTTTGCGTATCTTAAGGCATCAGCTAATTTTGTGTATAGTAAATGTAGTCATGGTTTGTTTGGCTAACGGCTAAGCGTTTTCTGAGAGAGATTTATTATTGATCATCTTGAGAATGGGTTGGGGAAGGGGGAAAACTGCGCCGGTTATCTTCAGTTGTTTAAAACTACTTTTTAAAGTTAGTTCTTCTTCCCCTACCCCCAGTTTTATTAATTTGGAGAACCATTTTCTTGATATTGACACAATCTTCTGGTAGGTTGAATGCTAACAAAGAAAAAAAGGGGCTAATTTTAGCATCACGACATTTTTTCAAATTGAAGTAGCTAAAACCGATGTCATCCGCCACCGAGTCTTCGCTGACAAGCTGGAATGTTTTGACACCTTGCATGCTAACTAGACTATCTGCATCTGCTGGAAAGTGGTAGAGCTTTTGCCTAGGTTTGCTGCTTCTCAAACTTCTTTTTTTTTTTTGTTATTTTTTAATTTAATTGGCGTTATTGACAGGTTTTTTTTTTTATTTATTTAAAAACTTACAGCCATAAGCAAAAGCTAGGTTATAGGCATCATTAGAGACACCAAGTGCCTCAAAATACTCTCTGTATACGTGTCGTAAAACTGGTGCGCATGGAAATACTGTACTTAATAAAAACCCAGTGGATTTCGTCTGCAGTTTATTGTTAACTTCCATAGTTTTCTGGTGCAAATTCTGTAAATTAATTTTTAATTATATATATATTTTAAAAATATATATATAAGGTACTTGATCAACTTTTCTCTTTTCTTTTACATAAAAGAATGTTATTAAAAACAATTCAGTTAATATGAAAAGATAGGAAGCTTCAAAGGGGAAATAACACAGTAATTTGAAAGATTTATGAGAACTGTTGTGGCACCACAGTTACTCATCTAGGAGAGCAGAAGGTAAAGTAACTGTGGGATATTTGAAAAGCTTTAGACATTCTAAGTATGTAGGCCTTAAATTGCAGTATATATATGTGATATCTTGTTAGACCAAATGTTAGACAGTTTAAAATAAATTAAAAATTTTTTTAGATGTAATTTAGTTTGCAGGGAAGCGTAATAGCTTTAGTATTGCTGTAGTGTACAGGCAGAGGGACTCAATTACCCTGACTCCTGTCATGATAAAATTCAAATCACACACTGAAAGAGCGCTTAATGTCTGTGTGCAGAGTTTATTTTTTAAAATCTCTACTCAGCCAAGTCTCTGGGGGAGAGGTAATTAATTAGTTCTGGGAAAGCAGTTGGGTATGGCACTGGAATTCTCTTTGCAAAGTTTGCAGTAGATGTGATTAATTTGTTTTCCAACATAGGTTCCATAGGTTCATCTGAATCGGCTAGTCCCACTAGCAGCCTGAGCAGCAGCTACCAGCATCCATATGAAACTGATTCTGGACACAACAGTATTGCTTCCTCGAACTTCGATAGTCGCAGTACAAGCTCTGTGGGGTCATCCAACTCCCCGCCGGCTCCCCGGTGGTCCGGTCACCTACCGCAGACAGGTAATGATCCATTGGTTACTACTTTCTTTTCCTTTTTGCTATCACTGCTCAGATACATCGGTGGACAGTTAGCGTAGTTCTGGTGACGGGCTGTTCTTGGAAGGGTCTGCTTTCCCCACTTTGCTGGATGGTTGGTTCGACATTTGAACCCCCCCACCCCCTTGTGTGGTAGAGGAGAGGGAGGGCAACAGTCAGAGGAGGCAATACATTCTGGATCTGTTACATCTCCCCACCCCAGGGGCATAGTCAACTTCCATAGCTTTTGTTGATTGGGTACTGGCATACACACACACACATATATATATCAGTGAGGAGAAGAAATGTTTTATTGCTACCACCCAGCAATGGCAGCTATCTGCTGGATGAGGGATGCTGAACTCAGGCCATTCTACACTTCGGTTTTTAGTCAGCGGCACAACGAATCTGTTTTGAAAAAAAAAAATATCTCAGAACCCTGACTTAATCTCCATGCCTATGGTTCTTGCGAGAGATTTGGATGATAAAGCTTACACCAGTCTTTAATAATATCTCACACTAGACGTCCCATAACTCATGGTGATCCATTTCTCTTTGAAGGATTATTCTGGCATTATCCAGGTCGCCATGGGAAGGGATTCCCCCTCATTTGTGTGATTTGCTTGATGTAGATGCTAAAAACAATAGATGCTGGAAATGAAGCAGGAATTACTTTAACAAGGCAGCAGTTGATGAAAAAACCCTCAGGTTTTTTTTGCCAGGATCAGCCAACCTCAGTATCTTAGGTTGTCCCTTTAAAGCTGAACAAAACAAAGCAAATGTATGCGACACAACTATTCAGGGAATTAAATTTCTACTACAACTGAGACTGACAATCACCGAATAACCAACGTTGTTTTGTTTCGGGTTTTTTTTTTTTTTAAATTTATATAATAATTGTTTAATTCCATAATTACGATTCTTTTCTTCTGTTTCTCACTTTCTTTTACTCAGCCGTGGTCTTTTTCCTTTGTATCATCCTCGGTCGCCCTCCCCCAGGTTATTGAAAAAGAAAGCCGTACAAGCTGACAGCCATAGTTGATGATCATACAACGAAGAAATTGCATTTCTCAGGTTGTTGAGATGAAATACATCACTGCTCAGTCAGTTGGGGTGCACGGGTGTTTTTGTTGTTGGTAGATGGTGTGGTCAGGGTGTCACAGATTTGATTTCTGGATTCTCGTCACGCAAGCAGGGGTCTCTTCCCTACTCCCACCCCAAACGATTATTCCGCTAGTGGAATGCGTACAGTATTTATTCATCGCGTTCACTGGGGCATTATCTGGCTGAGCAACGGCTTTGACTTTCCAAATCATCCATGGATCGTTGCTGTTACACAGCTTCTCTTTTGGTCTTCTTTTTTGCTTCTGACAGGTTGCGGAGGTGGGTTTTCTCGCTCCCCTCTCTGGTCTTGCCTAGCAGCATCCATTTTAAATGCGTTTGTCAAAGCCACAAATAATTAGTGGAAGAAGTTATTTCTAATTCTGGGCTCAACTTTCTAGAATGGTACAGACATTTAAAAAAAACAAAAGTAGTAGAATTCATGTTAAAAAGCTGTTCATCAAAGCCACAAATATTTAGTCAGTTTTATTTCTGATTCGGGTCCGACTCTCAGCTGTCTCTGGTGTTTTCATTGTCTCTGTTGTTGAGAAAATTAGGGGAGAAGAAGAAATAGTGGTCAGGGTGTGTGATCTGAACGATATCAGCTGAGCTGTGGTTTAAAACTGCAGCCCCTTGACTAAAATGACAGGTTTCAAGAAATATGTGATCACGTGTACAATCAAATAAGACGAGATTTTTTTAATGTTATTACTCTTTGAATTTTTAAAAAAAAAAAAAAAACATTTTTTTTATTATTTTGAAGGGTTTTAGGTGAAATAAATTATCCAAATTACGCTTGTGCTTGGTGATAAATCTTGAATGAAATACTTTAATAAATTCAAAAAACGTTATTACCAAAAATCCAGAGAGTTTTTGAATAACTCATATTTGTTTTAGTATGCCATGCTTCTCACTTGTTTCAGTTTATTATTATTATTATTATTATTATTTTGTTTTTGATAATTTCTACTGTTTACTTTTCTTCTGTGCTTCGGGGTGTTTTATGTTTGATGTTTCCATCGTATTTCACTTTTGTTCTTGACGCCATTTTTGTCAGCATGCTTTTTGTTCTGCCTTTTGCTGGTCAACGGTTAACCCAAATTTTCTTGCAGTAGCCATAAATTGTCTGCCCTTGCAGTCATCGACGCCGACCCGCCCTCCGCTGCCGCCTTACCACGTAGTTGTACAGAATGCACCAGGTGAGAGGAAAGCCCTGCCAACCATTCCGTGGGGTTTGCAAAGCTGAGATTGTTACACACTTTTCAGATCATCACATCCCACCACCTGTAGGCTGCTTATAGTTTTGTTTGTTTGTTTGTTGTTTTTTTTTTTTAGTTTATTTTCCCATCCTTGGATTAGTTTTCAGTTTCCTTATCTCTGTGAACATTTTTTTCTTTTTTAATTAATAAATGAAGTGTTTTAAAAGCATTTCAACTCTAGACCATTAAAACCAGCTGTTGACAGATTATATAGAAAGTATTTGGCTGAACATCCATATCTTTGTTCCCAAATGACATGCCCCCTATCACCCTATCAAATGCTCAGATTACAGCATATTTACACTTCATGTACAGGAAAGAATATAGGTGGTAATGCCCACCCACCAACCACAGAGGATCTATTTAATTTTGTAGACTGCCTGTTTGTCAATAAAAGATGTGGCATATCACTGTTTGAAAGAGCCTCTGAGTTTATTCAGCTCGCTCATTGTTGCTATGGTAGCCACACTCAAACCCTTCCTGAAAAATTCGCTGACCCTGGCCTATCCAACAGCAATAATTCCTTTTGCAGTTTCTGACTGATTGAAGTTGGATCTGAATAAGATTGTTTTATCTGCCAGACAGTTGTACTAGAATTACCCCATCCTAGAATGAAACTTGCTTGTGGGGGAACTAAAGTTGCCAACCGTTGTTGTTGTTTTCATGTCCATATCAGCATCTTTCGTTAGACCAATTATTATGCACCCCTGCCCGCTTATCTGAAACACTCACCTCATAGCTCAATAGATCCTTATTTCCTGTCACAGTTTTTCAATCAGTGATAAGCCTAGTAACAATAAATGGATATTTTCTATTTTCAGTAGCCAGAAACTATCTTTACATCAGCCTTTTAGAGTTTACCTTTGTTACCATTTCTTCTGCCTCTATTCCTGTAAAAGAAAATATTTTTATTTCTTTCTTAAAGATTTTGCTGAAAATATTTGTATTCTAAGTTTCTTCTTTAAAGATGAACTAGTAGTGCAGTAGTATAATTGTAGAAGTTTCATTTAAATTTATATGTAAAGAAGAACAAAATATGTAAACTTGTAGATTCTAAATGCTCACCTGTCAGTCTTTGCACACCTTGCATTTTTTCTCATGTGTTTAGGTTGTCTTTTCGATGTTTTCCTTTCAGGACAGTAGTAGCATGCATGCTTTGTGTAGTCAGTTTGGCTCTGTTTTGTTACGCTGTATAGTGCGTCGCATTCGCTCTGTCTTGCTTTTCTGCTTGCATTGCCTCATTCGAGAATGTTGTTTGTTTCTTCCTTAACAGTTTGCAATTTCGGCTGGTTAGATTAATGAACACCGCTCGCAGTAAAAGGGTTGTTCAGCAGACTTTTTGTTTTTGTAAGTTCGTGCTGTTTTAAATTTGCTTTTCCAAACAAGATGTTGCTCGGGTGTTTGTGATGTGGTAGGGGGATGGTGGGCACCTGTTTTGATGTATGCATACCGGAGCTGACTCGGAACTCTGCTGGAAACGAGTGGACATAAACAAACAAACCAACAAATGTATTTTTCAATTTGTTTTTTTTTTCTCCATAAAATGTTGTTGTTTACCCCAGACCAGCTCACTGCAAGGTATCAGACTAATAAAATTTTTGACAGTGGGTATATATTTTTACAAATTTTTTTTAAAAGGAGAATCCTAAGCAAAATCTTGTGCATATGGCAGTAGTATGTAATAATAGTGGATTCATGTAACTGAAATGTCTGTCTGATCATGTGGTTTTCTTTTCTTTTTTTCAACAAATTACAGAAAATGGTTGGTACATCACAACATTTGATATTTCCTATTTGTCTTCGACCATTTGTATTGTTAGAAACAGTAATGGTTCCCTTTGTGTGCGTGTGCGTGTAAAATTTCATGTCACTGGATAGTTGCTGATATTGAATGTTTTTTCATGATGTCATGACCTCTCTCTCCCTCTCTCTCTCTCTCATTATTTTTTTTCTGTTTTATTAGATCATCTTCACATGATAGGGAATGTTTCACCATCATCATCTCACATAAGCTAACTGTAAAGAAAAAAACATGCCATTGCTACACAATTCAAAGCACAAGAAATCTGTGTATCTTTGCTTTTCACAAATTGTATAATAATTTTATGATGTTCGTTTCTAATACAGCAACACATTCCTTGCTGCAATGCAACAGTAGCTGCATCTTAAGTATTTAGGATGAAACTTCCCTGTAATACCTGTGATTATCTTTATTTATTATTATTATTTGGCCTATTCACATTAACTATAGTGTGTGGTTTTTGTTGTTGTTGTTAAATTTTGCTGTAAGCATGGTAAAATTTAAATTAAGAATATCCTATCATTGCAGACAGTGGAGGGTGACAACTGCCTTTTCTTGTTCAGGCAAAAATGTGTTTGACACAAAAGCAGAAGGATTTAGAGACATTGGGGGGGTCCTTGACACATTATATACACACACTTGTTACTACAGGAAATTGGTTTGTAACTAGTTTGTTTTTTCTTCTGTTTGTCAGTCACAGTAAAATAATCATTACCTTTGGAAACAATTAAGAAATCAAAGGAAGAAAATGCCTCCACCTGCTGCCTCTATGCCAAGACTTAGGAGGAAAAAGCATTTGTTGGATAAACCCATTAGACATTTTCAATCATGTGTTCATTTTTTTTTTTTTTAGTTTGCATTTATCTCTGCTTGCTGGCTTCAAGAAGACAGGCTGCTGTTTTTGTTTATCTTCTCCAAGATCATCTTTAGATACTGAAGAAGCTAAGCAACAGCAGCAGCATTCCAGCTCAGCTGCGTAGATAGAATCTGGAAGGACACTTGGTTGATTCCTTCTTTTACTCTCTTCTTTTTAAAAATATGAATAAATTTGCTTTTAGATCTACATAAGCCCTTGTTTATAAGATTTTGTGTGTTAATAGTTAGTGGGCTTTTAATTTTAAACATTCTCATATTAAAATAATTTGGTTAAAAGGTTGGATTTGTCAATTACGATGACGTTCAAGAAGTCTCTCTAAAAGCTTTGCCACTAAGGATTCATCAACAGCAGCTGAATTTCCTGTTGTACTCTTGCTAATTTAAACTTGTGTATGTATTATCCTGTGGGTATAACCTTTACATTGCACCAATCTGACTATACTGCGGGAAATTTCCAAAATGAAAGCTGGTAGTATAGAGTGCCTAATATCAATTTTGCCAACTTTGTAGCACATTGCAATTGTTATTAAGTCAAGATAACGAATAACATGAAACTTAATCCAGGTGGTTGTGGTGACTTGGATTTTTTGACGGGTTATTTTGGCATGAAGTGTGAATTTGAAAAGATAGTAATAATCAAACTTCGGTTTCTGTTGGCTGCTGTACTTGCTCAGTGGAAGTACTGGATTTTAAATGAATCTCTGCCCGTTTGTATTCTGGTTTCTAAAGTGAGCTACCTGTGATGCCCAAATCAACATTACTCTCCCAGAAATGCATGCCATCTAACCCCTGTGAAGTTCCTACTAATTGACTGCAGCATGCTGTTAGAACTAAACCATGGTATTCCTAAACAAAAGACAAATGAATGATGAGCTTTTGTTGTTTTTATCTAATTTACAAACAAGCATGTTTTGCATGTCTCTCTTTTTTCACCTGTAAAGTCAAGCAGATTTGTAAAATTAATAATAATAATAATAATATTAAACAGATAAATGTTAAAATCTTAATTTACGCTGTATTAATTAAACATTTAAGAATTCTTAGGCTGATACGCATGGCTCTTTGAGATCCAGGAGTTGTGTGTTTTTGCCACATTCACTTGAAACAGCTGCTGTGGATTCACTCACTATAGAGATTACCTGTGCTCGATCTGTCTATGCTCATTACAGGATCAGTTTGAAAACAATCAAAGCATGGTGTCTGATTAACCATGGACAATTATTTTCTACCCATCTGCTTGACTCTACCTGTACAGGTGTTGTTTTTGAGCATGTAGTTGAATGTCTACCTGTTAAACTTACCGCACCATTCGTTTTCCCTCCTCCACAGCCTATAGTCATTGCATCCAACAGGCAAACACCAACTTCCGTCGACCACCCCTGCCTGACTACCACTCCGCAGCTCAAATGGCCCACCTCGCCCGACAGAAACAGCTTTGGCAGATGGAACGAGCCCACTCACATGAAGGCTTGCTCGGGTACTACAACGAAGGCGAGTTTGAGGCAGCTGAAGATGGTATGTTCCTGAGTTGACCTCTGTTGAGAGCAGAATTTTGTTAGGTTGCTGACTGAAGTGTAAGAGGAGGGGTTTTTTTTTGACTAATAAGGTCTTCCTTTTATTATTTTTAATGGAAATACTGTTAACTAATAGCATTTTTTTTATTATCTATCTGCCTTCTGTATAACACACCCAACTATTTAAAAACTGCGACCCTGTTTTCAACGATACCCTTTTTTTTTACGGGTTTGACGGTGTCACCGCTGTGCATTGTTTGTTTTGTTTTTTTTTTCTGCCAAGAACAGACATCAGTTTCCTGTTGTGGGAAGTGTGAATGGTTGGATGCGAAAGAATGTCATTTAAAGCTCTATCACAGACTGCCAACGTGTGTGGCGCGAGGATTGCATCTTAGGCCTGCTAGATGGAGGTGCACCCGAAGAGTGGCCAGGGTTGCATAGGTATCCATCATATCCTGTCAGGCAGCAGCACTGCAGAGGTAGGCCAGTGCCTATGTCATGACACAGCATCAGGACCAACAACTGCATCTATGGAATCACCAGATAGCAGCATGCGTCAGTGAACATAGGACATGGGGTGGCTAAGACTAGATAAGCATGTAAAACAGGACACCCTAACCCTGACTGGGTAGCTTTGTTGCACATATCGGCATTACAGATTTTGTACTGATCTTATTATACAGGTTCCTGGTTTACCACTGACCACACGTGAATTGGATGGCAAAGATCAAGTATGAGTTACTATGAATTCCAATTTTTGCAACCAGCATCTGACAGCTTAGCAGTATGTCGACAATATTTTCTGCTTAGTTCTTCTTTCTCATCTACAGAATTGTAAACTGCATCCATTTCAGCCAGACAACAGCCATTTCCACTCCCCCCCCAACACACACTGACACACAGAAGCCACTACAAGCTTTGATTCTAGAAATATTATCAGAATACTTGACTGGCCGGCTTCTGATCGAATCCTAGTGAACACCTTCGAAATGAGATGTAGTCTTCACTGGTGTAACATCGTACATAGTTTAGTCAGTAGCTCACTGCCTCTGGTGTAGAGCAACATCTTGCGGCCAGGATGCTGCACGTGCTTCACGACCATACTTGCTTGAGCCTCGACGCCACGAACATTACATTGTTTAGGGATTCAGGTTCCATTTCTGCCGGTTTTCAAATGTGTGTTGCTGGATCTTATTAGATCACAACCAGACAATTAGGCATTGTGATTTTTTTTTAAATTGTTTGGCAAAATTTCAGGTAATTTTGTGTACTCAGTCTTTTTATACATTGAACACAGTAAGTAACTTAAGTCCAGTGAGCTGCCAACTAGGAGATAACTCTTCTCCAAGACCTCAGTCATTGTATTGATGAAGATCCTGTAGAAAGACACAGATTTGCTCTTTGCCTGCTTCCATACAAATAAGAGACAGTTTGTCCGACTTGATGAATCCTACAGCCGGGAATACAATAAACAGATTTTCTAAAAAAAAATTTAAACCTTGATTTTTGGCTTGTATTTAAGGTTTTACTTAAGGATATATATTTTTTTTAAATTGCCCATGCTTTTACCCTGGTGTATATGAAAGATGGACAAGTATGCATTTTTCGTCAGCAGGGTCATCTTAGTCAGAAATCAGCTGCTGATAGACAGGAGTGTTCTTGTTTAGACATGGATGGTGGCTGCTCTAAATTTACTGTCTTAATGTTTTAGTAAGTAGCAACAATGTGCCCTTTTCCCACAGTTATTGCACTATCTAGGTTGGCAGCCTATTGGTTTGCGTGCCGCCGCTTGTGTATTACATGCATGCAGAACAAAAATGCACACAGTCTCTCTCTCTCTCCCTCTCTCCACCCTGAAGCTTTCTCACCTTTCCTTAGTTTAGAAAGCAGCCGCTTCACCGCCACATGGCCTTGTCTCGTTCCTGCATAGTCGGAGTCTGAACCTGTTCGGCAGTTTCTTTCTCTCATCGTCTTGTATGTGTGAATGAAAATTTATATTTGTGTATTGGTGGAGGAAACCTTTTTGATTTTTTTTTTTTTTTTTTTGAAATGAGAGCTCAGGAATGGTCAAAGAAAGTGAAATGAAATTTGAAAAGAGAAAGGATAAAAGATTGGGAAGCATGTAACTATATTTCTGTTGAGATTACTTAAACAGCTATTTGAGCATTTATCCAGCATTAGGCAACAGGTTTGATGTAAGATAATGCCAGTGATTTTTATATTATTTATTCCCCCTAACCCCAACCAGTTGAAAATTATTACTTCTGCTAAGTTATGAGATGTTACCGTTCTCATTTTGCATTGTTGAATGAAATATTTCTCCTTCCCATGCTACAGGCAGATTTTCTGCCTGTATCTTTACATCTTTCCTTAGTATTGGAGAATTTTCTGCAATATTTATCAGAGTCTCCTTTCATTGGAAACATCATCACCATCATCATCATCATCATCTCATTGATGCAGTCATGCTTTTTGTTGTTATCTTTTTTTTCTTCCACAGATGCTTATTTTAAAGTAGTCCCTATTTAGCTGGGTAATAAAATGCTTTTCTGCTTTAGAGAGCTACTTTTGTATACTGCCATGTTTGCCAGTTCCTTACATTCTTCATGCACCACTGTGGGGATTAGCTGTAAAATGTTAAATTTTACCATTGCAAAGAAAAAATGAACAATAATTTCATTAACTTTTCTAATTTAATAAAACATTTTCTTCTTTTTTCAAGCAGCAGATGAAGAACAGGTATCAGCAGTATGAACAGCAAGATGTCTTGATAGTTTGCAGCTGTGATAACATACAAAACAGACAACACTGTGAGGCATGGCTGAATAAAACATAAGCTTTATCATGACTGGCCAGATTGAACCTTTTCCTCTGTTCCTGATATCCTGGCCAAGAGGAATCACTGCGGGAACTATCCCATAGACAATGCAGCAAGCAGCATTTCCCCAAAGTACAGAAGTTATTTAATGATGTCTTACTTAGCAACATTGATAATCAACGTAGACATGGATCTTATTTCCACTTTGTTCGACTGGATTGCAGATGCTGCCAGTGGCAGCAGCAGATACAGCATCATCTCAGAGATTTTGTAAATTGACTCTAATTATTATTAACATTTAAAAAGTTAGGCCAGCTGGACTTTTTTTTTTTTTTTTTTAAACCTTTAAAAAAAAAAACGGGCAAGTGCATTTAACTTTTTAATGAACTCTGTTCCCAGAGATGACAGTAAATTTGAAAGGCATCATCGCTGGACGTGAGCAGGCAGAGCGTTAATGGCGGATACCATGACAAGAACCAATCGTGTACACATGTGGTTCTTTTTTTTCCCCCACTATTGGAAAACTAGTTTGTTGTAAGTTCTGTGCCCGACACACACCCTCTCCCATGGCAGGAGATACCAACCAGGCAAGAGACATTTTCTGTAATCTCATAAAGGTATCAAATCTCATTCTACTACAGCTCCTGTCAGGCTTCGTTGTCATTGACTCTCTCTCTCTCTCTCTCTCTGCTAGTGAATGCTGTTAGAAAAGTGTGGCGCTAGGCATAAGAAGTAGGCAACTATGCAATAGAACCGTAAAAACGTTTTCGGTTTTTAAATCTGTACAGTCACTCAGTGCCCCTGGTTTGTTTGTCATGTGACTGTTGCATTAAAATTACGGGTAATTTAACAGTTCTGCTAATGAATATTTCAAGTGCAAAGATTGACTGATGTGAAAATTTTTTTTTTTTTTTTTTAATCCTGTTGTCCTGTACTTTATTGGTGACAAAATTGTTGTTCCCCTCTCTCTCTCTCTCTCTCTGTTGTGTTTGTTTTGTTTTTTTTTAAGAGTTGTGCTACTGCATGCAAATGCACTCTTTGATTTCCATGAACTTACGATTGTAGTAAGTTCTGGGATATATTGCGATGACAGACCAGGACACCTTTGATCACGCGCTAAATCTCGTGTCACTAACCTGACAACTTATGCAAATAGTGAATGGTGGTGGTGTGGTTTTAAAAAAAAATGCTATCTCTAGCAGACGGCTGCTGCGGGTTACTGTTGTGGGAGTGAGAAGAATCTCTGGTTTTTGTTTAACCACCAAAATTATTAACCAGCAAATTGTATGACTTTGGAAAGATGCTTGTATTTTTGGGAGTGGGGGGGGGGGCTTGGTATAATTCAGTTCTGTCTTTAGAGAAAACAAAACCCCTGATGCCAGCCAACATGAAATTCTGAGCTGGTGCATGCAGGACGCAATTATTGTGTATAAGGATGTCATCTTGCATGGAGCTTGGGTTTGTTTCTTGTGTTATCCTTTTTTCAATTATCATCACAAGTTTCCATTTGGCAAACAGAGCGTAAGTATTTTTTTTTAAAAAATCTTAAATGTAAGCGGGGGGAAGGGAGAGTTTTCTTCGTAAATGTTGTTTACAGTCGCAATACTGTCAGGCTGATCACTGCATCGTTCTTTCACAGAAACTGCAGCTGCAGACTAAATACCAATTTTTGGGACAAAGCATGGCAGCAAACTGTGCTTATCAAGCACCTGCTTGTCATACCCACTTTACATGTTTGTAACATCTGCACCCTGTCTGGCAGCATTGGTTCTGTAACTGCAGAAATTAGGTGTCGTCTTGAAGTATTTAGAATTGATCTATCAAAATCCCCATTTTTAAGCTGAAAAAAGGAGGTTATACCATTTTTCTTTTTTAAACAAATATACATTTTTAAACAAATTACAAATCTTCACAGCTATATTTTTTTATTGAAATATCTACCTGGTTGATATAACTAAGCATTTCTCCATTGTATGTTAATTTCCAGTTCAGTTTATTGCTGTTATTGTTGTTTTGTTTTTTTTATTATTTATTTTTGAATTTTTGCTAAATGTATTTCCACCTGGTAACACATCAGCGTGGGTCTGATGTCCTCACGAGGCAGAATCTAATGTTTAGGGGCTTATTAGAAATATAACCCTAACCACCCACATTTCCTGTAGACTTTTTTTTCGGTTTGTATATATTTACTTTCATTTAGGCTCAAGAGAATAAATTGTACATCATTAACTGTTCACTAAATAATATTATTATTATTATTCATGCACTGAATCAACGTATCTTAAGGTTAATTGTCATTTGTGCAGTCTGTAACTTTGCGAAAGAGGCATGCAATTTATGTATACCCTCTTATCCCTTAAAAAAAACACAGTTACTAGGGGTAACATTGAAAATTAGGGTCAGGTCTTCAGTTAAAATAAAAACAATATTATTTTGAAAGATGTTAGTATTTAGTATAGGCAGCTAATTTATGCAAAATGATAGCAGAACAAGAACCGTTTGATGTATCTAACTACCTGCGCAAAGAGAAAATCGGTGTTTTTTGGGGGGGGTGGAAGAGGTTAATCACATTTTTGAAGATTTTAATGCGAATATTTAGAGGAAGAATTGTGGAGCACGTAATAAATAAATATTTTTTTTTTTTTTTTTTTTTTTTTTCAATAAACACTGCCATGGGGAGATCAGCAGATTGACCACATGGTAGATGCTGAGGCATATGAAATTAAGTATGTGGTTAGGATTCCAGGCTACAATGAAGATTCCAAACAGTTTTAAGGGCTCTCGGATCTGTGGTTTTTGTTTTTATTTATTTTATTTTTTTAATATATATTAAATGGAAGAAAAAAAAAAGAAGGAAACCTAGTAGAAATGGAGTATCGATCTTTCATCAACGTCTTTTTCATTCATTTTTACAATTTTAAAAGAAGAAGGAATGTTTGTTGGTGGGTTCTGAGTGGGCCGCCTCATCGAGGTTTGTGCACACCACCTGTCAAGGGGACTGGAAAATGTTCGTATATTTTACTATTTGTTGCTATTGGTAATCACAATAACTAATTTACTATGTTAGGGGGGAAGAAATTCAAAAAGTGAAAACTAGGGGGCAGCAAGCACATGCTAGGTAGTAACATAGTGTGACTGCCATTTTGGTGCTGCTGAGCCCCTGTTCTTGCCTCGCTGTTCAGGTGGGACTGGGACCCGGATTCCCAGGAGCAGCTCTTCGTAAATGGACAGGATTAGAATGCTTTTTGTGAATGCTGTGACGCCATAACGCTGTGCCTGCTGGTGCCTGATTACTCATTTCACTTGTAACCCATAGACTGTAACAGGGACGTGCGTACATACTTGTGAGTGTATATATACAAGATTACCATGGCATTAATAAATAATATTTGTACTAAACGCTGGTCTCTTTTATTTTTATACTTTTCAGTGGAGTAAGGTGTCACTCCAGGGCCATTGTACATAGGATTTCTTCCCCTCCCCCTCCACACCAAACACCTACAAATTGGGATGGCTTGTACTGAGGTTCATGCTAGTGTTTAACATTGTGAACTTTGACCTTCTAGTATAACATCTGATCATCTGTATTTTGTCCTTTTGTTTCTTGGTTAGTCAAGAAGACTTCATCTGGCTAAAATTAGCTTCGTGGTAACTGCAAAGTTTCCTTTGCCGAATCTCTAAAATGTCTCAGTAGATATTAGGAATATGAAAAGTGAGAAAAGGCCAATTTCATCTTAACCTGTCTGGAATAGTCGAACTCTCAGAAATGACCAGGCATATGAGACTCGCTAGCAGATCAAATCTATGTATATGCTATGCCACATTTAATTTAAAATACCAAACAATGATAAGGCCAGTACAAATGAAAGGTGGTTTTGTACAGAAAGACAGCAGAAAGATAGTAAATTTGAAACGGGAGGGGGGGAAAGGTGGCTGTTGCTATATGATAAGTTAAAGTTAAGTCTGTAGGAATTTGAAAGTTTAAATGATGTTTGTGTATGGTCAGTGATCAAGCTATTTTTGAATATGGCATTGTGTAATGGTAAGCTACATAGTTATAACCCTGATGTACTTGGGTAAATGTTTTCAGAATTTTATTTTGGACATGAACAGTGTTTTTAGCTTTTTCATTCATCATAATTAGCAGTAAAGCAGAATCTCTCTTATCAGTCCCGACATTGGAAATTTTAGTTAAAGGAAAGACTAGTGAACGACATAAAGAAAAGTACTATATACAGTTCTGCCCACAAGTTCAGTTTGGCACATTTATTTATACATTATTCACGATATGAATCTTGTCTATATATAGTCAAAAGATTTTAGCAATTTAGAGTCAGTTATTTAACTGTTTTCTGCTCCCTGTTGCTGTCAATGATGTGGTTTGAGCACCGTTAATTGTTTTCACAGCAGCATTCTGATGCGCTGTTCTTCACTTTAATATCAAGATAGAAAAGGGTTTCACACTGATCTGTAGGTTTGGTTAGATAATATTCATCATCAATTAAAGACTCACATTGAATTGCTGTAGTAATTTCAACATTTGTTAGCAGATCTAAGCCAATGCCACATTCCTCTACATCCAGCCTCTTATTCGCATCTGCAGTTTTTGTTGTTTTTTTTTTAATTTTTCACCAACAAGAGTCAATGTGGCTAACACCACCAACATAGTTTATTCCTTCACATTCGTAAGTTTCATTTTTGGAATAACTCACAACTTCCTACAGGCGATTTAAACCCTGATCCACTGCATTAGCGTTTGCACAGAGTTATTCCCCTTTTGAGCTCAACTGTTGAATTCCATGTTCGCAAAATTACCTTGAATTCTGAAACTGCCGAATTTAGAGTGCGGGTATAAATCAGCGAAAGCCGCCGTCATCCAACTGGTTGTCAGCTGCTAATCTCAATACTTCCAGAGATCCCTCAGAACTCTACTCCAGTTTTGAGCTGAAGTCCATCAGTTTGTTTTGTTTTTCATGTCGCTGAGGTTCCTGTGATGATGTACCAAGGTAAGATGACAATAGTTAATTAGTAGAGCTACCCACTTCCTATAAGAGTGGGTAAGTGAAACGAGATTATGTAGACCTTTAACAGCAGGTCGGTTATTCGATCAGTTCAATCCATGGCGTTTGGTGACGAGGGTTAACAAGCAACTACGGGGAAAGAAAGTTACATGATTTAGTGGGGCTGCACCGTTTGACGTCCATGACGATAGATGCATGTTGGAGAACACGGATACAATCTTTTGAATTGTACACAACGAGAAAAGGTATGGTTGACACCCCCACCGCACGTTAATGGACCATGCGAACAACATTCATTCCAAACCAGTTCAGGAACCGTTGACCAATTTATCACCAGGGAGATGACTTCTGTGAATTTGGAGATAGAGTAAAGGAGCGAAATCAGGATCAGGTGATAGAAAAATTGTCTGCAGCACAACTTGAGAAAAAAGCTCTTGGAACAGGGGAAGGATTTGACTCTAAGCCAATTACAAATAATGGCCAAGGATATGGAGGCTAGTGAGTGTGGAGGGCATTCAGGTGAAAACAGAGATTAACCCTGCCAGCACAATTACAGTAGATAGAGAGTTGGAACTACAGTCTGTGTGGGAAGGTGCACCTTGAGGGATGAGCAAGGACCAGAGGGGGCCACAAATGTTAAAAGGTGGGACATTTTTCAGATGTTGCCAAACAGAGACCTTAAGCAATTTCTAGTTTAACAAGCACACATTGGTGTCATTGTCAGCGATGTATTAAATGGAAGAATGATCGTTATTGATCTCGGAGCTGGGGTTAATGTCATAGGCAGACAAACATTTGAAAAGAATTGGGGGTTCATTCTCAACGTACAACACAGGAATTGTATACCTGTGGTAGTAAAACATCGATGACTGTAATTGGGGGTTTTTCTGCTGGGGTAGAGATGGACGACAAAAGTGTCCCCCCCCCCCCAGAATTCTTTGTGAGCAAGAAAAAAGGTCAGACATTACTGGGAAGTAGGACTGCTATAGATAGATCTGAGAGTTTTGATTCACCATGTACGACAGAAACCGTGTAAATTGTCCAGGGAGATAATCTCGTTGAAGATAAAGTCGATTACACCCCTTGGACTATGAACAAATTTACGAAATGTTTTGAGGGTCGGAAAATTGGACGACTATTAATTAAAGATCCCAGTTGATGACAGTACAACCAGTGGGTGGAATACGGTACCATCTACGTGAGAAGCTGGAAGAACTACAGGAACTGGACACTGTTAAACCGGTTCATGCACTTAACAAATAGTGCCATACCTACAGTGGATCCTGCAAGATCTCAACTAAAGCAAACGTTTTACCAGCTTGATATAGTGGACTTATTACCAGATAGAGCTGGAATGAGAGGTAACAACGTTAATGACCCACAAAGAGTTATGTCGCTACAACAAATTTATGTTGGGTGAGTTGTGCACCAGTCAGTTTTAGGCGAGATTCATTCCTAGCCTCGCCAGTATTTCTAGCCAATGCGGAGATTAACAAAGAAAGTCGTGGAGAAGAGACTGGAACATAGCATTCTAGGAATTGAAGCGACGACAGTGCATTCATTAAGATACTACGAAAGTCATCATCGGTGATGCGAGCTCCGTCGGCTTGGGAGCTGTGTTAATACAGGATCGAGGTCACGGTGTCGGAGTCATTCGATGCAGAATATCGATACTCGCAGACAAGAAGAAATGGTTGGCATTAGTTTGGACACGCGAACGTTTGCGTGTGGTTTTATATAGAACAGAGCGCAGACTTACAGTTCTCAGAAAAGTGTGAACCTTATGCAAGAGCGGAACTTTGGGCATTAAGGCTACAACCATATACCTACACAGTCAGACATTTCTGGAGCCAAGAACATTGCAGACCCACTCTCACGCCTCCTGTCTACATCTTCACTGTCCTGCATGACCGATGAAAGGGAAAGTTACGTACATCTCGTAGCTGAGACATTGACATCTGTGGCCATGACAACCAAAAAATTAGAAACTGTCTACTTGTCGGTAATTGGTGTCAGTTGCTATGCAAACAATATCTAACTGTAAAAGATTACCTATGTGCAATTGGTAAATTGATATTACGATGTTCTAGAATGGTAGTACCAAGATCACTTCATGGACGTATTGTGACATTAGTACATGAAGAACACATGCTTGGTGCTGATGAAGTTGAGACTTCCTTCTAAAGTCTGGTGGTCTTCGATGGACCCAGATATAGAAACATTGTAAATTGTGTTATGAGTGTCGATTAGTTGCCAAATCATCAAAAACCTAGAACTAATGACAAGTAGTTGATTACCATCAAGACTGTGACAATATCCTGCAGTAGACTTTGGGGGACTGTTGCCTTCTGGTGACAATTTCTTTGTCCTAGTTGTCCATTACTCGAGATGGGATGACATCACAATAACCAAATGAATATCAGATGAGAGAGTAGTTGCTGGAAGTTTGAAACATGCATCTAGTACTCATGGACTTCCGACAACAGACAATGGTCCACAGTTTACCAGTAGCTGATGTCAGATGGATTATACCTGTATGGCCACAAGACAATGGTGAAGTTGGACTGGAAAACTGCTCCTTGATAAAAAGGATTTGTATTGCTCAGGAAGAAAACAGAAACCGGAAGGAGGAGTTAGGGTCACGTCTCCTTACGTATCGGTCAATACCACACTCGACAACTGGGGTGAGCCCAGATGAGTTACTATTTGGGGAGAAGGATTTGGACAAAAACATCAGAAATAGGGATTATAACCGAAATGATTTTGAGACCCGTGACCGTGATCAGGAACAGAAAGAAAAGGTGAAGACGTATGACGATGGAAGAACTGGCCGGATATTAAAGTAGGTGACAAAGTCTTGATGGAGCCAGCTCGGCATAGTAAGTTTTCAACAACCGCCAATTTACGTCCAATTAAAGTGATTCAGGAGCCTGGAATATCGTATTGATGGAGACAGGAGAAGGGGGATGTTACACGTGCAAAAATGTTCCACGAGAGAAATTCAATTAAATCGCGGGGAATCGTAGACCACGAAGAGTGATATTGAAATCATTTGATCAAGTTGAGAGCGCATCGTGCCCAGAGCAGGTAACGGATGGCGTGGGAGTTGAAAATTGAACAGTCTGAACTGGACGCCGATACAAGTCACCAGCCAGATTTAAATCTATGTCAGGCAATTTTAGGTTTGGTATTAATCTTGATGGAGTGGGGAAAAAATCTTCACTAATTATTTGTCGATTTTGAAAAAAAAAAAAAGAGAAAAATTGTGTGACAAGTGAGGTAACTCTGGGTGTAGGATTATCCACTTCCTATAAGAACATGGAATTGTGGTACATGTACGTAGTCCTTCAATAGCCTGTTGTCCATTCGGTCAGTCCAATCCGTGGCATCTGCAGCAGTTTCAACACCGATATCTGGCGCCAATTTCTTGTTCGACAGAAACAACCAGACACTCGCGATCCTTCGGATTAGTGCTCATTTAACAGCCTTCCGCTGTGAACTGGAATTTGATTTAAATCAGTAGAACAGATAATTCCGGTTGGTTTTCTAGCTCACAGCCAGCCAGCCAGCCAGCTTGTGGATAACTGAAGCTAAGGTAAGGGAAATCAGTTTACACATTTTCTCTACATGCAGTCCGGATACCTGAGAGATCCAGATATACAAGGATCTACTGTACTTTTTGTTTAGTTTCAGATTCCATGGTTTTTCCTCAAAGATGTAGCTGGCGAATGGTGCACAGATTCAGTGTAATGCACGAACTGGACAGAAATAATTACACACCTTTGTAGATTTTCAAAATTCCAATTATTTTTAAAATTTAAATTCACAAAGTGGTGCAATTAACCTGGAAGATTGAAAGAAGCGTTTAGAAGAATTAGTGCTGGAATATTGTAAATTTATTTGTTTGCTGTTTTACAGTAAGACAGCTGTGATTGACACTTATTACAAATATCTTAGCGTATGCACGTTACATATTGGAGAAGGCATTTAAAAATAATATTTAGGAAAGTGATTTTTCTACTAAATTATTTACCTTTAGATAAATACCTGTATTTAAATTTGGAATAAACTTAAATTGTTTAATTGATTACTTCCCTTGGATTATTAGACAAATCTTGAGGTTTTTCTTCTTTTATTATTTGATGTTAAATTAGAACTGTTCTGGTTACAAAATTATTGAATAACTAAATAAATTTTTAAAAAAATAATGTTAAGATTACTCGTAATTTTTCAACCTTATTATCCGGGCATTTTATTTTATTAAACGTAGCAGAAGATGAGATAACTCGGATTGGTATATTCCAGAATTCAGGTTATTTCCCTTGGATTGTCCAATAATAGCAATATGAACATTTGAAGTAGCACAAGGTATTTTAAAAGAGGAATAATTAAAAGAAAGGAAATGTAACTTATATTATGGATTTGATGGTTTTTATCAGTCAGAGTGGCTCTCTTTGGGACTAAATTGTGTTACAAAACAGATTAGGGTCCCGAACATTTCCGCGAGCACATAAAAAAGGAAATATACAGAGGATCGGCATAAATAAATATACACTCAAGTTTGAAAGAACGTCTGTGTAATCAGAAACCTTGCATAAGGTAAATGAGTGGGATCAATGTTCTGTTACGTGTGGACGAGATCAGCAATAACCGCGAGTGAGCTTCCTTTAGTTAAATCATATTAACGAGATGCTGATGATCCGGGTGCTGCCATCGCTGTTTGCGCCATCTTCCTGAAGAAATTTCCGTCAAATCTCAGTATCCCTTGTTGTATGGTGGATGCCTTTAAAATGACAGTGCGTCCGACAGAATTGAGATGTCGTCCAGGCATGAATTGTTTCAGCCCAGACTCGTAGAAGGGCCGGACGGTGCCAATACTCGAGGCCAGTGCTGGGAACTTTCTCTGAGTAGATTCTTTGAAGCCTCGAGCCTACGTTGATCTCTCTGGTCCCGGCCGGAAGCCGCCTGTTTTTCGGTTTGATGGTGATAGAGCACGCCGTTCGTTCACCTGCCCTACTGGACGTTCAGTATATGCGTTATCACACCTGAATATTCTAATTTAACTCGGATACATTAATTATTGTAGGTGAGATCACCGTATTTACAGAAAGTAGAGGTTTAGTTCGGCATTGCCAATTGCCCTTGACAGATACCTAGGTTTTGGAAACTTTACCTTGCTGACGTCACCACAGGTGTGTAATCATGTTAAGCTGCAGTAGATGCTTACCTCCAGAACTGTTTATTTCTGTATAAGAAATCTAGATGTATCAATATATTTATTAACGTACGCGGCCTGTTCCGCATCGCCTGCCGTGTACCAATTATTCAGATATAAAAATATAAATGTTAGTTGAAAAGACAAATATTAAGTTATTCAGATTCTTTGCTTAGCTTACAACCATCGTTTACGAATCATCCACTCTCGCTCTAAATCGCCATAGCCACGACACATTCCGTTCTTATCAGAATCTCGTGAGGGAATGAGCCATAAGCGGCGACCTTTCTTCTGGTTCTTATCGAAGGGAGATAACCAAGGAAACTTTGTCATTTAGAATTATTTCTCTGTTGCGGACCAATTATGCATATTCTGATTTTATTTGACTGACATCTCAGGCTTCAGAGATAAGCTCTGTAATTTGTGTTTTAGTATCTAATAAACAGGTGGTCTCGCCTAGACTACGGGTAAACGTATTTTCGGTTTTAAAATAATTTATTTGCTTCCCACCTAAAATAGATTTATCTCCCTTAGTTTATGAATTGCAAAGTTTTATCATCAATGTAAATTTGTATTTTTTTTATTATCACAGACTGACAAAGGAAAGAATTGTCTGAATCTTCGTCTTTGTCACTTCTTAACTATATCCTTCATACCATTTGGTTCTGCATCACTCATTACCCAGATTACAAGGATGCCATTAATTCTTCTTTCAGTAAAATTTCCTTTTCCTTCTTGTGAAGGAAATTAATTGATGACGCATAAGAAATATTTAGTTTGATTAACCCTCGCCCCTTCAGACATAAGAAAGAACTACCAGCTATTTGAACGAGAAATGGAAAATCATGTACCACGTGTTTTCGGCGAATATAACATTTTTTTAACGTTTAATTATAATTTATTATTATTATTTTATTAATTATTATTATATTTTATTCCATTCTATTTGAAAAGAAAAAATGTGAAACTATCGGTCGCGCAGATTATCGCAATTATTCACAGCTCGATATCGTGATAAATAAATAAACAATAATAATAATTAAAGAATTAATATGCAAATAATTACTGACACTTTTCAGGATAAAATTAGAAAACTTATTGTGGGGGATTTCTGTCTTCATTTAGACTCAGACTTCCTTAAATACGCCACTTCACAGTCAGTTTCCGTAGGTCACCGTAAGTTAGCGTCTGGACCGCGCCGCATTTTGCAGGTTTCCCTCATGCGCCGCCTTCCGGCGCACGGCGTAGATGCGAGCTCAGGAGAGATGCCAACATCGAAGCGTATGCCATGAGCTGAGAGGCGGTTGTAGAGCGCGGTGCTGCTGCTAATGGAGTCGTCGCCGCCAATGTTCTCTGTCGGTTCTGTGAAACGTTATGGGAGGGAGAGAGTTGGAGCCGGACGACAGCGTCGCCAAAACCGAACTTATTTCAGGATGCCATTAGATTACAAGCAGCTCCTGAAGGGGCAAAACGGAAACGCCTTGGATATACCCCTAATCCGTCGAAGTCCTTCAGCGGCGAGAATCAGAACAGCCGGGACCACTTCCTGGAGGTCTTATTCCGGCGGACGTTGGGGATGCTGCAATCAGTGACTTTCCGCTGAGCCCAGGTTGGCAGAGATGAGTCGAAGAATCGCACTTTGTCGTCCTTCAGGGCAGCGAAGCAGGTGATAACTACGCTGTCTCCATCAATAACGGGGCGATTCTCGAGCTGGCAGTTGAGTAAGTGAAGTGTGGCGCGTCTGGTCGGGCCGACAAAAGGATTCAGCGCCTGAGTTCTCTTGGCGACCGCTGATGCAGACCTTTTGTTTGCCGGCTTCGTTGATGCCAGCTAGAGCCGCCGTGTTGGCGTGCTTCTGTCCAGTCGCGGTGTTCCGACTGGTGCAACCGAGTCATCGGCATAGCGACGGATGGCGCTCGCAACATATAGGGGATATTGTGAACTGCCTTTAACGCGAGGCTGAGGATAATCTCACTCGTATCTGCTGTGGCGCTCATCAACCCGATCTTTCCATGTACACAGACGTTCTGCAAGAGGTCTCCTGCTCGGAGCTCACCTTTCCGTGACGAGATGCGGAGCACTCGCGAGCCCCAGTGTTGTTGCTCTGACGCGATGGACATCAGCGAGCAGGGTGCCCGAGTGGTTGGAGGAGGAGGAGAAGAGGGTCCGCGTGCGTGAGTAGTTGCATGAGAAAAAGCCACCCTGTACGATGCGAGATGCATGATGGGAAAGGGCTAATACGAGTTCTCAGAGAAGGCCAACCTGTATCCAATGGTATTCAGGGCCTAACAACCTTGGTGCCAGATGGCCTGTTAGCTCCGCGGATCTGGACGAGTCTGCTCGTGTCCTCGAAGGGACTTTTGCTGCGGAGAAGACGAGGACTTGCGACTTCTCAAGGGAGTTGGGATCCTTCGTGTGCGATTCTGTGAGCTCGCTGTCTGAGGATGGGGTCAGCAGAATGCACGCGTCTCTCTCACCGCGATCGAGCGAGTCGGAGACAGCTCTCCTCCGGTGGTGATTGGGGAGCGCGTCTTCTGGAACGCCTTCCTACGCGGAGGGGGGGGGACTTTTCACATCGTGAGAAGGGGCCGGCTTCCCTAGCAGGCTGAGTGGACGTATCATTCCCTTTATTACTTCCTCTCCTCCCGCAAAATAAAGTATTTAATGCGTTTACGGCGCTCGCCGATTCTAAGGAGACCGCTCAGGTCTGCGAACTGCTCGCGCCCGTCCTCAGGCAGTTCCGAGATTTCACAGAAGGCGCTGCCGCTCATAAAGCCGCCGGAGTTCGGACCTGGCAGAGCGTCTACGCACTTGAGGCATTTTCTTGGTGTCGTAAACGCCACGGCAGACAAAGAACAGTGGACGGGAGTAGAGGGGGGGACCTTTAGTGAAGCCGTCTTCATGTTTAATGCGAAGCGACAGGTTTCTAGCTTTCCTTTATGAAATCGGGTATTTACTCGGGTCGCTGGAGCTGTTTGGTACAGAATGGCGGCCTACCTCGAAAACTTGGAATCGTTTTTTGTTGTTACAGTATTTCCTGTAGGGTTCGTGCCCGGGGCTGTTGCGATTGCGACAAAGGTGTGAGACTCGCCAGCTCCCATCAATACCGACGGGATAAAACAGCATTGGAGGGGACGCTCTTAGTGTCAGAACAGCGGCGAGGGGGGCATCTTGGAATTGAGCACACTTCATACTGTGTAAAAGAGAATGGTCTTCTGTATGTAGGCGAGCGGTGGACGATAATGCGAGCTGACAAGCCTGGCAATCGAACTCGTGGTTGATTTCTGGAGTTCTCCAGGTCCGGAGTCAGGAAAGACACCGGGCTGACGTCAGCGGTGTAGTGGTGAGCTTTATCCTACTGGAATATCGCTCCGGGTTAAAGCTGCTGCGAGAAGTCTTAGGAAGTTGTCATAGCGCTGGTGCGCCCTTAAATTACCGTTTACATGAAATAAGAGTCCTGTGGCTATCACTGACGCCGCCCCCACATCATAACTCAACTAAAATAAACCCAGCGGCCCCTTTGGAAGCAGTTGTTGGCATACATCTTTTTACGTCTTTTCTATTGAAGTAGAAATCTGGATACCTCGTCGGCTCCCTGGCTGCCCGTCAAAACTGATACAGCGACCTTATAGTACTGATGCAGTAGTTAGTTATGGCGATCAAAAGTAGCATCTTGCTCCCTTAAGTAGCGACCGTGCGTCGAGGAGGGATGGGGGTGTGTGAGATTCTGGGCCGACGGGGCCTACCTCTGTCTACAGCCAGTGGGAGCCATAACTTCGTTGGAATTTATAATATTTAAAAAATAAAGCGGAAAACTCCCATCTTGAGATTGAGCGAGCACTGGCCGTCCGTCCGTCCTCTCCTCCCTGCATCTTTACGCCGAGTAAATGCGTGGTGGCAGAGCAATCGAGGTTCCGGTATCCGTCCGGAAGAAAAAGGAAATTTCGTTCGCGCATCTCACCAGGAGGAAGAGTCATCGCTCGTTAATGTCCATCTTGTCGGCTCCTGCTTATCTCTATTTGTTTTCATTTCCTGCTGGCGTTCTAATTCGATATTTGTAGATAAATAAGGTTAGAAATGGAGCGGGCGAGATTTAGAGAGATTTGTGACGGGGTGGGGGCATCTATTAGTGAGCGGTTACCCTTCCTCAGGGTAGGTTGGAGTATAGAGGAGAGCAGGCAGCCCGCATCACCTGTCCAACGATGTTCAGGTTCATTGGAGTCTTTTCGTAAAGCCCCAATACACACGACAGAGAGAGAGAAGGGGGGGGAATGGTCAGGCAGATGCTATAAATAAAATTTAATGTCAATGGTTTTCACCTTTATGTCTCTCCTGCATCGGGTGATTTGTTTCTCAGAAGAATGAGAGAACTGCAGTTTTAACAACAACAAATGAT
Source organism: Nautilus pompilius (assembly GCA_018389105.1). Taxonomy (NCBI): domain Eukaryota; kingdom Metazoa; phylum Mollusca; class Cephalopoda; order Nautilida; family Nautilidae; genus Nautilus; species Nautilus pompilius. Next base: position 224,497 of record JACATO010000065.1, on the reverse strand, counting down.
CATATATATGTGTACGTATAAGAGAACAATCAGCCCGACCTGATCACCACCCTCACGTGCTAATTCAACCAATGGTTTGTTATACTTTTCGAGATTTGTTAAAGTTTTGTAACAGAAACAGAATTTTGAGAAGTTCTACCGCACACGGCCGGGGTTAGCGATTATGTTTGTGTACAGTCATCGGCCGTTTTACGAATGATGCAATGAACGAGATCTCGCTATTTGCTGGGTGTTTTATCTTGTATTTGTTTTAACAACGTGAAGGGAATAAAGATTATTTATTTGCAGTTATCCGTCTGTTTAATCAGTTAACCACGTGAGTGGCTTCCGAGAGAGAGAGGAGAGATATGACGTCAGTTCGCGGAAAGAGAGAGTGATGACGTCAGTACAGAGAGAGATATGACGTCAGTTCGCGGAAAGGGAGGGGTGATGACGTCAGTACAGAGAGATATGACGTCAGTTCGCGGAAATAGAGAGGTGATGACGTCAGTACAGAGAGAGATATGACGTCAGTTCGCGGAAAGAGAGAGGTGATGACGTCAGTACAGAGAGAGATATGACGTCAGTTCGCGGAAAGGGAGGGGTGATGACGTCAGTACAGAGAGAGATATGACGTCAGTTCGCGGAAAGAGAGAGGTGATGACGTCAGTACAGAGAGATATGACGTCAGTTCGCGGAAAGAGGGAGGGGTGATGACGTCAGTACAGAGAGAGATATGACGTCAGTTCGCGGAAAGAGAGAGGTGATGACGTCAGTATAGAGAGAGATATGACGTCAGTTCGCGAAAAGGAGAGGAGGTGAGACGTCAGTACAGAGAGATATGACGTCAGTTCGAAGAAAAGAGAGAGGTAGGTGATTACGTCAGAGTGCAGAGATATGACGTCAGTTCGCGGAAAGAGAGGGGTGATGACGTCAGTACAGAAAGAGAGATATGACGTCAGTTCGCGGGAAAGCGTGAGGTGAGGATTGATGACAGTCAAGTACAGAGAGGAGAGAGAGAGAGAGATGACCTTCTGATTGGATGCGATGTCCAGGAGCAGTGCGAATGTCGAAGGTATCCAGCGGAAGAAGAGCTTGGATGATGACATCAACCTATTTCCGCAACAAATGATGTCCACAAGGGATTACAAACTACAAAAAGAAAATCTTCCCGCCACCAAAAAAAATTCTAAAAATAAAATAATAATAATAATAATGATTAAAAATAAAATTTCAAAAATATATATTAATGAGTTTTATTCGTAGCAGAACTGAAACCCTAACCGCATAATTGTGACTTCTGTTTATATCTCCAAACGCAGCGATTGGGACAGTTTAAAAGATCCCTGAAATGATAAGCTGAATGAGCGAATGATCTAAAATCCACCCGAGCTGTCACGGCCTTTTGTTCTATGTAAAAACAAGGTGACAAGTAATTCGAGAGACACGACTATGACTGGGACAACTTCTAATCAGCAGAAGATAGACGAGTCAAATAAAGTCGGGATGAGTTGGGTAGAGACTTGTCAAGTTGTGCGGGAACTTTTCACCCAATATCTGAAGCTCAGGATGAATTCTGAAAGTGTGCGATGCTTTATCAGACCTAAGAAGACTCTAGACAAACTTATTTCGTTCTGAAGTGTAATTCTACCACGATTATTGCGATGTTATATATATATAATATGTTTCCAACGGATTTTCTTAGCCCAGAGAGTTCACTTATTGAAGTTTTCCCTCAATTTACTCTATAGTTGCATCTTCGCTGAAAATTACCACATTAAGGAAGTTTATCTGGTACAGGAATCCTCTGCTCTGTAGTTTCGATTTTATACGCTTGAGGGGAGAGCTGATAGAGTTCTTTTTTTTTTAAATTTTTTATGGAATTTGATTTTATTACATCGGTATCGTGTATGCAATAAAATTGAATTTTCATTTATTTAAAGTTAGGGATTTTTGTGCGGTCTGAAATAACAAAGTCTTCCAGTTGTCTTCAGCTACCAGTTTTAAGGGTCGTATTTGTAAGTTTGCTTATAATCAGCAGGACTTTGTGAAAAATAGTAATATAATTTTTAATTGAATTGAATAAATTATCGTAGGTGGCTGTTAGTACAATAGTATTAGCTATGTCTCTTGGGATGAGGACCTCGTGTAATCAATGATGGCGTGGTGCCTCCTCATAGCCTAGCAACAAAATTTGCGCAGTAATTTTTCTTTTGTCATTGCCCTTTTTACTCTTATCGCTTAATGATGATTAAACTCACTGATGCGTGAAGGGGAGACCCCCGGGCTAGTTGTTACAGGGGTAAGTTGTTACGGCACCAGTAATTCCTAATTAAGCGTAAAGATAAGGCTATAATCGACGTCACTAAGGTCAAAGCACATGACGTCGATTATAGCCTCGCTATACGCTTAATTAAGAATTACTGGCGCTGTGACAACGAGCCCCAGGGGTCCTCGCTTCTTACTAAAAGCAGCATTATTAACTTTGTCGTTTGTTTACTTGTTTTCCTTTTGTGGTTTGGATGATTAGGAAGCGGCAAAGAATCTCTCCTTTAAGATTTATTTCCTTCTCTTCTCGTTACGACATCACAGCCTTCTATCTGTCTTTGAGTAATAATACTAAAAATTCCCTTTAAACTACCATATTTTAAAAGGGGGACCTTCGCGAGATCGTTTCTCTTTAACGGTCAACAACATTCAAGCCGAATCTCGAATAATGCTACGGTCCTTCGTCAGATCTCTCTCCAATCTCTATCGCTCTTACAGATATCTCTGCGTCTCTTTTCTCCATCTCTCTCTCTCTCTCTCTCTCTCTCTCTCTCTCTTTCTCCATATCTCTCTCTCTCCATATCTTCTCTCTCTCTCTTCTCTCTCTCTTTCCCCATCTCTCTCTCTCTCTCTCTCTCTCTTCTCTCTCCTCCTCTCTCTCTATCTCTCTCTCTCTCTCTCTCTTTCCCATCTCTCTCTCTCTCTCTCTCTCTCTCTCTCTCTCTCTCTCTCTCTCTTTCCCCATCTCTCTCACCATGAAACCGTCCGCTCGCAAACAGGGCACAGAGTTCATCTCAAAGAACTCGGCAAAAAAAAACGAGGTACAAACGAAATCTTGCCATAAGTTGAAAAACAAACTGAGAACTTAGAAGAAGAAAAAAAAAAGGATTTCAACATTTATTTTGTAAAATGCGGATGAAAGATAGCAGAATGGCTGGCAGATCTTTCGGAATTTTATTTTTTCAAGAGCTCGAGGCTTTGACTTCTCATGAGATGAGTCAGCACTGATCAGTTTTCTATTTTTTAAAAGATAAAAAAATATATATATATGTTTATTTTCAAAATCAAAGGATGCTCTCCCGATCTGGGATCTAGGAGGAGAAGTAGCCGAGCCGAGCTTAACGCCGTCTTTCCTGTTGTTGTTACTGCTGACAGAGAGCATGGCCGCTAAATATGTATATATGTAAATGGCAGCGCTTCCGTCACTTTTGTGGTGCGCTTATACATACAAGGAACGTCCGGTGTTCTAGCTGCTTTATATCTGCTGAACGGGTTCAACATCGAATCCGGGTTTTACTATAACAACGAATGGCGCGTGATGATAGAGACCGCTTGCGTCATAGACAAACGGATACCCGAGCAGAAGGGTCGGGGTAATCGGGGATTTTTTTTAAAATTAAATTTTACAATATTTCCAGAACTTTCTATCGCCTGATAAACTTGGAGTCTGGCGTCGGTAGGTGGCCGAGCACCAGGGATCTCCGCCCACGACCGCCAGGGGACGCTTTCGGCGCATCCGGTGTCGTGGCTCGCCGGTTCACGTGCGCGCGCCGCATCCCGTGGCTATTTGCCTACATTCAACACCGATCCCGTAAAACTGCTAGTCTTCGCCGCATTAAAGGTGTCCTCCCCCTGCCGCGAGAGAGAACCTGTGGGTGTCTCGGTAATCCAGGTGTGTAAACCGAGCGGCTGGAGAAACAGAGATTATCTGTGTAAATAAATTGGTCCCGTTCGCCGACCCTTAATCCGACAGTAATACCCTTATTAGGTGTTGGAGCAGGGACGCAGCATCCGGTCGGCTCTGAGTACTGCCGGCCCCTTTCCCTTCCAATTTGTCACTAATTCGGTCTAGAAAGTGACCGAAGCCTCCTTTATCCGTAACGGAACAGGTTCGTCGTCTAAGCCGCGACTGGGATGACGGATTGTGCTTCAGATAAGAAATGTCAGGTGGTCTGTCTCCGTGTGAACGAGCTGTGTAGGATCCCAGGTTGGATTGTCTTCGTGGCATTTCTGTCGTCTGCCCGTCTAGCAGAACCCGCTTCTGCCCCTTCTACACGCGAACAAGCATTTTTTTTTTAGGTGATTCCTCCATTTTCTCACAATTAAACGTTCCCATTTCTGAAAATGTCTCTGCATATATTCGGTTTTCGTAACAGCCGGTCACGCTCCGCCGGGCCCTCTTGTATGCATTTCTCGTTCTCGCTCTCAGGTCGGCCGTATCAAAGGTGCGGTATCCAACTCTGCTCCTGCTGGCCCCGAGAGTGGGGGAGGGGAGGGGGTTAATAAAAAACTGGTAGCTTTAAGATGGAGGACGTCTGTCCTTTTACTGCCAGTTCGCTAACACCAACCCTTCCGATTTCAGAGGCAGGCAAAGCTGAAAAACGTGCTAGATGGCGACACACACATCTTCATTGTATCAGACTAAACCGTAGGAATATCTCGCGTGTGTAAGTTCGAAGCTCTGAGTCCAGCTACTGCCGATTCGCTGAAGTTACTGCAGTATTTAGAACAATTAATCCTTACCGGATGACATCCGTTGTTAACAAGTTTCCAAGTCATACAGCATGTGCTTTTATCTTGAGTCAGTGCGGTACCCTGTGATACTAATACGTCACTACCGGTACGGGTACACTGTACTCTTTAATACTAATACGTCACTACCGGTACAGGTACACTGTATTCTTTAATACTAATACGTCACTACCGGTACGGGTACACTGTACTCTTTAATACTAATACGTCACTACCGGTACGGGTACACTGTACTCTTTAATACTAATACGTCACTACCGGTACAGGTACACTGTATTCTTTAATACTAATACGTCACTACCGGTACAGGTACACTGTATTCTTTAATACTAATACGTCACTACCGGTACAGGTACACTGTATTCTTTAATACTAATACGTCACTACCGGTACGGGTACACTGTACTCTTTAATACTAATACGTCACTACCGGTACAGGTACACTGTATTCTTTAATACTAATACGTCACTACCGGTACGGGTACACTGTACTCTTTAATACTAATACGTCACTACCGGTACGGGTACACTGTACTCTTTAATACTAATACGTCACTACCGGTACGGGTACACTGTATTCTTTAATACTAATACGTCACTACCGGTACGGGTACACTGTACTCTTTAATACTAATACGTCACTACCGGTACGGGTACACTGTATTCTTTAATACTAATACGTCACTACCGGTACGGGTACACTGTACTCTGTGATACTAATACGTCCCAATCTCTACAGCAGCCTTGAAGCCGGACATACTGGTATTTTTTATTAAACTTGTGTTTTTATAAATATTTATTTGAAAATAAGAATTGCAGCATCCACCACACGATATATGTTACTAGACCATAGGTATGGAAAAAGAAATGTTTAGCTTTTGGCGAAGTGGCGACGCAACCAACGGCAAACAAAAAGCGCCAGGCATTTGCTACAAGTAGGATGGAGTGCATTACGACTGACTCTGACTGACGTAAACTGGAAACCACGAGATTGTAATCGCATCGTCAGCACTCTGTCTGGCTGCTGACGGCGTTTCTAAGAGTGCACATTCACAGAAGGCGTCCGTCACTTGACCGAAAGGAATATGCCAGCTGAATCTTTTTAAAATGATTAATCGCCTGCCACTGGCCCGCGAGTGCACCTTTGCACCGTTCTCCCAAGGTGCAGGCGACTTCGGCGTGAGAAAGGAACGTCCCAGACTTCACTTCGAGAAGGTAGCGAACGGGGTCTGCCTGCTGAGAATGTCTGGAAGAAAGGCGGTGGTGTCAAGAATTTGGCTTTAATAAATACACGCTATTGTCGCGTCCCTGATTTGTCTGCTGCTAATCTATCCTCCTTTCTTTTCTGTTCGCAAATTTCGGACGAAACTGCAATTTTGCCGGTGTCACACTGTCGACAGATTGCAGAAGTTAATCAGTTTGGTCGGGTAAAGACTTCATCAGCTGTTCGACTGCTGATCCTGGCAGTTTGGAACTGGCTGAAATGTAAATGGAGCTGGTGGAGAATTCTGTAATTTCTGCTGAAAGAAATCTAATAACGCGTCCACGTGAGGACATCCGGTCAACCAGGAAGTTGTGTGGCGAACTCGAGAGTGCGCTGCTGGGATATTTCAGGTGGATGTAAAGCGGAGTGATACACTGTGGCGTCTGGGTGGCTGCTAAATCATGATTTTGGATTGTATCGATGCTGATTTACTAATTTCGTGCTATGGCATCTTTCAGAAAGGTCCAGACGAGAACAAATGTTTTCTACGATACCGCGGATAAAAGGAACAGCTCAACCCGTGACACCCTAACCCGCCACCTAGCCAAGGTAAATCGGTCTGTTAAAAAAAAGTCCCGAACTCGCGATGTTGTCACCCGTCTGTTTTTCGCTAAAAATTCTAGGGCGCAGTAATTCTCGATTTTTCTCCCTCCTCACCCCCCACCTCTGAAAGAGCCGTGAACGAGCTTCGACGACGACTTATTGAATTCGCGGATGAACTCTTTAGCTGATCTCTGACTGGATACAGATAAACGCGCAGTCGGCGGCGGTCATGATAAGAAGAGCGCTGCTGATGCGCTGTCTCCGGGTGTTCTTGTAGCTTTGGTGGCTCAGCGTGGCAGCGAAAGGGCGACAACCTGTCGATTTCCATCAGCCCCTTTTTATTTCACCGAGCCACAGAAGGAGCATCCTTCCAATTAGAAGTACGCTTTCCGGGAGAAGGGGGGGGGTGTGATACTGAGATCTTCCTATCTGTTAACGGGGGGAGAAACAGACACCCCGGACCTTAATGGCGTCGGAAGTGCAACATTAAAAATGATCTTTAGAAGTTCAGACAATTAAGAAATAGGGTAACTCATCTTGTCCCACAAAAGCGAGACCTATCAACCGCCAGGGATACATGCAGTCAGCTCCCTCTCCCGCAGTAAGAATTCTAATGTCTAGGCGAAGAGGGGCCACCGACGCCGGAAGAAGTAGGTGGGCCGGGTCAGATTTTGGAAGCAGTCGATGGTACATCGCACGCGGTCTCGCCGGGATGACGAAGGGGCGAGAAGAGCTTTTTATCAAAAGATGATAGTAGCTTGGCTAGAAAAGAAAAACGAAGTATTCAGACATAACTCACTAAGTACCCCAACCTACAGTCGAGGTCAATATAGCTGCTACTGCTAACTGGTGCGGGGTTTCAGACAGCTCCCTGGGAGTACTTTGTATTTGGAAAGGTTCTCCCCGGTGGCTCATTGGATTAAGGGAAATTGTCTTGTAAAAATTTCGTCGCGAATATGGGTGTACCACAGCTCGAACAAAAGAATAATAAAATTTGGCGCTTAATACTCTACCAAAAGTTAACTGCATTCATATTTACCACTGAAATATTTTCACTCTTATAGAATTGACTGATGCCAAACGAAACGAATTCTAAATTTTTTTTACTTTAAAACCGGTAGGACAGAAAAATATCTTAGACCTCTATCCTTTCTGCTACACCTCATTCTGGTTATTTGTACGAACAGCAGCTTTTTATTGGCTTTCAGTCGTCTTCCTGTCGGATAAGATTCTCCTGGCTCGTCAGCTATGCTTTAGTGATAACTGTCAAGCTTAGCAGGTTTTCAGCATACTAAAGAAGCTTCACCACTGTCCGCTCCCGACTCAGCTTTGGCTCTCTGAAGATAAGCGTTTGTTTTATAGATAGAAAACCTCCATCTTGTAGTGTGTGGGGGGAGAGAGAGAGGGGGTGGCAGTAGGCTAGAATATACCGCCGTTACGATACGTTTGGGTATTCGTCGTGTTTGGCATTGGTGGCATGGCAACTTTCCTTTGCGAAGAACATCTGTAAATTTTCTGTTCGCCAGGTTGGTGAAAGAATACGAATTTTAAGTATTAAGGATGACCAACTTCTGCTTTACCTGCTACTCATCGCTTCTTAACAGATTTTGGCCGGAATCTCTGGCTGGCTACCGAACGCCTCTTGGGACGCCATCGTTACTTCAAAGCTGATTGCGGGCAGGTAAGTTCATCTTCAGACTAGTTTGAACCGACGATCTGCCAAGAGATGACAGTTTGTACGCCCCATCTACCGTTTTAACTACCGTAAACTGGAGGGAGGTGCAATTCTCTCTCTCTCTCTCTCTCTCTCTTACTGACTCATATCTCTCTCTCTGTACTGACGTCATATCTCTCTCTCTGTACTGACGCCATATCTCTCTCTCTGTACTGACGTCATATCTCTCTCTCTCTCTCTCTCTCTCTCTCTCTCTCTCTCTCTCTCTCTCTCTCATGGCCGCCTGTTCGGATAGACTGGTAAGGCGCATGTAATCGCGCTAACTAATTACACCCACCCTAATAAATGGCAGCCTGTGGATCGTAGCGTTAAAAGCTTTGGTAAAAGCAGCAGATAGACCTGTCTTGGAGTTTTATTGACTACCCCGTCTGTGCGTTCGTTTCTCGACGCGTCTGCCTCATTGAATTAGAGAGGTCCTTCTAAATCGTCAGTAAGGTTTCAAGAGACTTGGTGCACAGCCTGGCGGTGGCAGCTGCTTGAAAGAAAGAAAAAGCCGCGTAGATCTTTCAAGGAATCAGTCGGTGGCCACGAGCGCTCAGTGTCGATAAGTTAATGCGGCGCGTAGCGCAGTCGCTCGTCGTGGCTGCGGTAGCCGTCCGGTCCCTGGCTATTGGTCGTTGGGGTGGTTCCATGCTTTCTTCCGTACCAGACAGCTCGGGCGTCGGTTTTCTTTGAGTACTCTGTTCCGCCCACCAGAAGTCAGGACGATTTTTCTTGTCGATTTACTTCCCGTTGGTCAGATAATTTAGCTGACGCCATTACTTCGGTCGGTTCCGCGCTTGCCGAGAAGAACGGCGGCATCGTTATTGAGTTAGGACAACAGCGAGGAAGGGTGACGGATGTCCCACGAAATGCCAGGCCGAGTTACAGCGCTGTTTGTAAATCTTCTACCACTTTGGCTTATATCAGCCAGATCACTGAAGGAAAACTGTCGCTCTCATTCGTGAAAGATCCATGACTCTTTTCATTCCTGATGCTGAAAGGCACGGCTTGTATAATGTTAGTGTGCCTTAGTATTAAATATGCCAGAAAGTTAATTTGAAAATGTCAGATATAAAGTAGAAGATAGAAATTAACTTTTCTTAGGTATAACTAGAGTGAATCGCCTGCTTTGAACTCGTGACTTCCGCTTCCGCCACCTAGCGACCGACGAGAACTCTTCGGCCAGCATATCCAAAAAGACACTAGCCTAAAACAGTTTTTTCTTAATTAATTTATCTATCAAAATGATGAAGTATCGCAGCATTCCAAGCTATAGAAATCCACTACCACGGCTGATCTCCTCCCACGCTAGTTTAGTGGACGACAATAAATCTGATACTCACACCTGACGTTCCGGAAGGCGAACCGGTGTCAGCAGCTGTTGGTGAAGAAGCATGACTCAGTTTCGCAGTATCATCCGGGTATGCCCCCCTAAAAATTCAAGTTTAGCAGACTTTTTATCGGAAAGTTTTTCTCTCTGCCCCTGGACCAACGCCTGCAACTTTTCCGGGGTTAATCGAAAGTCTGAAGAGTAACCCTGCTTGGTGAAGACACCGGCTCGAATTGTTTTTCTGCACAAGTGCTTTTAGATCTTGGTTCCAATGGCTACACTAATCCATTCATCTGACCATCTGTACACTGTGAACAAGGGCGACGACTCATGCCGGGCCTGTCAGGAGTGACACTGGCTGTTACAGTCCACTGCAACCTGCAACAACTCCGACCCTGACCGGAGCCACTTTGCAGCTGAGTTACTGTCTCTGGTCGCGTGATGTATGCATGCAGACCGCCGATTTACTGTTTGGCTGATATCGGATACATCATCGTACTTATGTTTGCTACCCATAGACGGACTCGCATTTCGAAATTTACGCTTTTACACACTATCTGATTTCCTTAGACCAGATGAGCCATGTGACATAAGCCGTGATTGTCTTACGTCTCCTTCGGAAGATTTCAGACTTCTGATCTACAACACTTGATGGCTAATCCCACTTTGCTTAGCCGTAATAATTTTGTCAAAATGTGCCCTAAAGTACTTCTATATTTTAGTTCAGTACCTGTGCGCGCACACACACACACACCACACACACACACACGCGCACACTGGGTTTTGTTTCTACTTTGCTGTAATGTGATTTCCAGAGCTGTAAGTTGTCTGTTCCGCTTTCTTGTTACCTTCACACATTGGCCATCTGTCTTTGACGTTACTCTTTTGTCCTGTTCGTAGCAGAAAACGATTTACTTAACCAGTATTCTTCATATCAAGTTGTAATGAACACCTTCTGTGGCTCTGCCAAGTCGTTTATCAGGTTCTCTCTCTCTCTGTCATTCCATCAATATGTAGAGAGTACACATAGCAGTTTACGTTTCAAGACTAATTTGTTTTTCCTATTTATAGTAACCACTTGTAGCTTATCTCAAGCAATGAGAGTTGGACAAAGTAATCTTCCCTTTTATACTGGCACTGATCAGGTAGGTACATGTTCTTACCACGTGATGCCATCATGACCTCTGCATAATATGGTTGTTTCTTCGATAGTTCAAGCACTAATGGCGCAGAAATAAATAGTGTATAATTCTTGTAACTTTTAAAGCTTATCTATTCACTTTATAATCATCATAAAACAAATATAAATTTGTAAACGCCCTCACTTTCACATAAAAATTTTAGCGGTAACGGACGCTAAGACGGAAGTTCTAGCGTCTAATTTCCATTGATAATATCATGTCATAGTCATAAATGCAACAAAAAAAGTTGCACTAATCGGATTCAGCGACATTTACATGGCACTAACTACAAATAACTCGGCTACTATGGTCACAAATAGTTTCAGTTCTACACTTCTGAAGTTTTAGACTTCTGATACATTTATTGACTCAACCCACCAAACCAATGCTTCACTTCTGCTAGATTCCATTCGCCATCTCGGCAGATAAGCGGTTATGGGGAACTCGAGTAGAAGTCAGGTCACCGCAGACCGCAGCACTCCAGCGCTGACATTTTACATTTTGCCCCGTTGGCACCAGGCGGCGCTAAGCGCTCAGACAATACCAAAGAACAACAACAGGTGGCGCCTCACAGATATAGAGCTGCGCACGGGCGATACACGTCTTTGTCATTTGTTTTTACCCAGCCCCAGCCCTTCTCTCGCCGGGAGAGCTCTCACAACGTGGGTCTTCATTAATTAACGGTTTTTACACTTCCGAGGAACTTATATTTAGAAGGCTATTTTTGTGTTTTCAGCTCTTCACGAAAATAAATCGCGTACCGTCGCAAACAAAGTTAGGAATAGCGTCCGTCTTCGTCAGAACAGATCTACTTCAAAGAGGTTCGATGGTGTCTGTTACACACAGAACAGAAACGATAAACAATGCGCTGTCTACCGTACTCCGACTACAAAGGAGAATATAATTAGATAACAAGTGAACAGAGGAGGCTACTCGGTCCTGATTATTTTACTTTTGGCTGTTTGTTACAGATTTGAGCCTCACTTAAACAAATCTTCGCGTTACGGAAAAGCCAAGGTTACCGCCTCCCTGTCTAAGACGCACGTCATCGATCCACCCACCCCCGTCACATATAATTATGTATTCGTGACCCTGGTGTAAGGGCTGCTGAAATCCCGCGAGATCTACCAACGGCGCGGTCTTTACGAGAGTGTTGTGAATGCCAACATGACGAGTTTACTTCTCTCTCCCCTCCCCCGTCCTCCTCCTGTGGCTCAGGATCTGGAGATGCCGAGATCAAGAACCTTAACTCTCACTTCACAGGTTCTCTTCTATTTTTAAACGCGTAACAGAGAGAAATGACGTCGCATCCGATCTTCGATGCATTAGAGGGGAATTAAACCAAAAATAAGAAAACTTAATTCTTCAGTGAATATTATTCGAATAGTATTTAGTATTCCTCTCTCTCTCTCTCCTCTCTCTCTCTCTCTCTCTCTCTCTCTCTCATCTCTGTCTGTCTGTACTGACGTCATCTCTCTCTCTGTGTAGTGACGTCATATCTCTCTCTCTCTCTCTGTCTGTACTGACGTCATCTCTCTCTCTCTCTCTCTCTCTCTCTCTCTCTCTCTCTCTCTCTCTCTCTCTCGTTTTTAAACGAGAAAGTGAAAAAGAACTTTGTTTTTTTCTTCTAATCTTTAATTATACCGAACGCCAGTGGAAATTCAGTAGGGTGAGATAACTACTTTAGATTATGTGGGTGTTGTGGAAGAGCGCATTTCCTTGGAGGGGGCGATGCGGATAAGTTTAAGAAAGGCGCTACCAATTTTAAATCGAGACAGGTAGAATTAAGGCCATGATGTCACGTTTATCAAAGAATTGTACAGCTAATACCAAGCTCCAGCTAATGGCCTGCGCCGATTTTTGGTGCTGGTTCTTCGAGAAATGAAGAAGCGGGAAAGGCGTATTTCCCTTTTTTATCGTGTCATCGAATCACTGCTGTAACCGAACTCTACAGGTGTTGGAGAACACTTCCAGCAGATAGCGAGATATTATAGGGCCCGTTTGTCTTTTTGCGGGGTGGGTGGGTTCTTGTTTTCTTAAAAAAATTTCCCAAAATCGTACAGAAGCGAAGAAAAGCTTCTGGGAAACAGTCCGATAAAGGGCTATGCCATCAATGGAGTTATCTCCCGCTGAGCTAAACCCCGGTACTTATCAGTGGGTTTTACATCGGCTAACATCCACATGTTCGCCGCTGCTTCCGAGAAGATGCGATTAGATGAAGAAATCTGGAAACAAGCGAGTAGAAGGGAGCCGCTGTTTATCTGATGCCAGTCCCTTACCGGATTCTAAAACTGGGCCGGTGATGTTGTTGTGTCCGCTATCCGGAACACGAGCCGAACTAGGTGGCGCAGCACCGGGAACCATGGCCCGTCGATAGAGGTAACGTCATCTTTAAGATAACAGGGTGTACAGCGATAACTTATGTAGACATCAGTGAAACGATAAACGCCAGCAAGTTGTTGCTGAGCATTAACTAAATATTACCCTGTACGCGATATTATACTATAATAATTGGTTATGAAAGCCCCGACTGGGGAAAACAAAAATTGATGCATAGTAGAAAAAGAAAAGACAATAGAAGCAAAAGATTTGTTTTGTTGCATTTGATAATAATATGGGTCGCCAATTTATTCCAAAACCTCATAGAACCGAAGCATTGTTATTCCGTAAAGGGTACTAAAACTAGGAGCACTTGGGGTTCGCCAGGTACCCAACAACGCATCCAAAGACTCCGCGTAAAAGCACATTTGCGCTCATCTACGAGGAAGAGACCTGTGTTTCCGTTTCCCCAGTTCTATTATTAGCTCGGTGGAGTTTCTTTCTTATATCTCAAGGAAAACATAACTTTAATTCGACACAAGATTACATTACAAATAAGTCGATGGGAAACCTAGATTGTCTAATTACAATTTAAAAAATTACATTAATCCTGTCCAATTACATCTTATTCAAAGAAGCTTCGGGAAATTCAATTTGGTGATTTGCTTTGTATAATACGCCTTTTGAATTTGGTAATTCTTTAGTGTAAGACCAATGCACAAGGATATTTACTGATACCTACTTACCTGAAATAGAAAAGGAAAAACAAAAGAGAAGCCTGATTTTCAGTAAGTAAAGGAATGAATGGGGCGAGCTGCTATAAGACGGCTGTTTCCGGTGTGGTATGAGGAAATTATCCCGGTTTTAGTCCATTTCCTTTATCCGGAATACTGATATTCCGGACTGATGAAGCTCCGGTGTATTATTGTGATATCCCGGATAACAACTATGAAATCTTATAGACTTTCGCTGGTAGGCAACAATACTTTTTCTCAAATTGTTCCCTCTTCTCGTTACCCGAAATTCGTAGCATATGTGGTGCAAATTTTTTTAGTATCCAATACGTTCACCTCTCCATCGTTGTTTACCTAGCAGAAACAAGCTCAGACACGGAAACAGAAGAACTCCGTCTTCTTCACGTTCGGTTTACAAAAAAAAAAAAAAAAAAAATTTAAAATGGCAAAGCAGAAAATGTGCAGATTTAGAGGAAGAGGTGGAAGATGTATCCGTTCAGAATGCGCTTCAGGTTTTTTGGTAATCGGGAATTTCTTCGCTTTCGGGTGTGCCCAGTATCTGGACGTCATCCGAAACGCATTCTGATTCGGACCACGTGGGCGGTCCCCTCACGAGACCGGCATTATACACAGTAAAGAACACGAGCTGACTAGGGAAAGAATAGTTCTTCACCTGAAAACAAATATGAACCAATTATTTTACAAGTTGAAAGTGAAACCTTAAATTTAAAAAAAATATATATATAGTAAAGAGATCTATTAACTGACAAGATTGAAACCATTGAAGAGGAAACCGATAAGTAATAGATAATCCTTTTTAGGAATGGTTCATTTGGACAATTATCAACAATGTTCTTTGGGGAAAATGCTGTAAAGTTGCACATTTAAAAAAGGGAGCATTTCTTTATTAGACTGATAAAAAAAAGCACATTTGTCTGGTTATAAAGCTGCCATGATTATCCTTGGTAAAGGGGACACCATTAGCGAAGTCACGTGTATTGTAAATCTATCCCTATGTACAATGAACCTTGTTTAGTAGACAGTGATGTCTTTGATTATAAGTTCTCACGATGTTAGGGAGGCAGTAGGATGTCCCTTTAAAGACTTCCTAAAAATCCCTACGAGTAAACAAAATGCTCCCCTTTTTTTTTGGATGTCGCAACAATTGATGACTGGACGTTTTGAGGATTCCCTTCCTCTTCTTTCGCGTAAGTTCCGGTGATGTGATGCAGCCGTCTCGTTTGATTATACCTCATCGTCACTGCTATAATGAATCGTCGTCGTACTGGCCCAACGTCCAGCTGGCCCGTTGGCGACGGACGTCTCGTCGGATGATGGGGAATGTCCTTCCTCGTTACCCTCTGTGGTCGCGCACACCGTATCTGCGTACTTTAAAACCCGCGTTCGCAGAGCTGGCATGGTCCTGCGTCGTTACCGTATGAATCCCACCCGCTTTTATTTTTCTTTACAAAAAAGAAAATCGTTATTTCGTTGATTCTGATGAACAGGTGTCGTTATTCTCCAACATGCTGGCTTCTCAGCCAGCGTTATGGGTACAGCGAACCTCTGTTTAGCTGTCCCCCGCTTTACGGTTTCAATCTTTTCAGTTACACGAAGTGGGATTACGTTATCCGAACATATCCAGTGGCTAGAAGAGTCAGCTTCAACAGCGTTCCACCAATCGAGTATGTGACGCCTTTTCCTGGGTACGGCGGTACCTGGAACACCCAGAACGAGGCTACGAAGTAGATTTCCACGCAGGCGTCATGGCGCGTGTCTTCTCGAATTAAAGCCATCATCTTTGCTAATGACGGCACCATACATAGACAGCCTGCGGATTACCGAAGACGTTCTTCAGAGCAATCCAAACTCCAGGCTGAACTTAGTCCAGAGTCTTGACCTTCGCCATGCACCCGTGACTGCCTGGATCGCCCCCGACAGCCTACTTCACGTGCACGATTCGCTGTGTACTGACTCGAATGAGACTCACGGCGTAGTCCGCAGAACTATGGTCGTGTACAGGATCTCTCCCGACGCCACTCCTACGGAACTGCTGGGGATTTACTCGCATTGTTCTAGGGAAGAATAACAGCGCGCACGCGCAATTAGATGTCGAAGATCTTGAATGAGCATGGGATACAATAACGACCGGGCTGGGGGACCGTTGACGTCACGATTTATCGCCTGAAGGGTTATCATCCGGGCATTTCAATTCAGCCATATTTAGGACGCGCTTGATATGACTCCACACAGAAGGCACAGCTTAGTATCCCCCCTCTCTAAATAAATCATATACATAAGCATTTATTCTGGCAGGGTTAGGGTTAGCGATTACTGCAGGTCAGGCCGCTTCCTGCCGAGCTCAGTCGTATTGTACTACCTGTCCCTTAAAGCTGTAACGTCTCGAGCACACGCGCAAGTCGTCATGGTCAGTAATCGGCCGCGTAAACCCCTGGCATAAAACTCTGCACTGCTGTTTTGTTGTTGTTTTTAAGACTTCGTTTCTAACCGCAGGAAGCATTCTTCCCCAAGCATTCGGGTTTCCCAGGTTACGACGTCGGCCATCCACGCGCGCCATGGCGTCTTAACCGACCACGTGGTTGCGTGGAACGAGGTCGCACAGTTAGACGAGGCGGAAGAGATGGGAACAGGCGGGCTACGTGTTGTTTTCTGTTTCGTTTTTTTTTTTTTTAGTTGGGGGGGTCTCGGGTTACACGGGAACGTAAATTAAAACCCTGGCGTCGTATGGTTTCCTCGTCACAAGTCTGTCTGGTGCAGTAGTTCCACAGTTGCACTGGATAGACGGTCGGGGGGGGCGGGCTGTGGAAGCTGAGATCCCCCAGCCGACTGCCGAAAGCCGTTAAAAGTACAGCAGACTGGTTGGAAACCGGGCGCATGTCTGTCACTCTCATGTTCGCGAGCGACCCCCAGCGCACGTCTGACACTCTCGTGTTCGCGAGCGACCCCCGGCGCACGTCTGTCACTCTCGTGTTCGCGAGCGACCCCCGGCGCACGTCTGTCACTCTCGTGTTCGCGAGCGACCCCCGGCGCACGTCTGACACTCTCGTGTTCGCGAGCGACCCCCCCCCCCCACACGAGCGACCCCCGGCGCACGTCTGACACTCTCGTGTTCGCGAGCGACCCCCGGCGCACGTCTGTCACTCTCGTGTTCGCGAGCGACCCCCGGCGCACGTCTGACCCCCGGCGCACGTCTGTCACTCTCGTGTTCGCGAGCGACCCCCGGCGCATGTCTGACACTCTCGTGTTGGCGAGCGACCCCCCCCACGAGCGACCCCCGGCGCACGTCTGTCACTCTCGTGTTCGCGAGCGACCCCCGGCGCACGTCTGACACTCTCGTGTTCGCGGGCGCCCCCCCCCCCACGAGCGACCCCCGGCGCACGTCTGTCACTCTCGTGTTCGCGGAGCGACCCCCGGCGCATGTCTGACACTCTCGTGTTCGCGAGCGACCCCCCCCTCCACGAGCGACCCCCGGCGCACGTCTGTCACTCTCGTGTTCGCGAGCGACCCCCGGCGCATGTCTGACACTCTCGTGTTGGCGAGCGACCCCCCCCCCCACGAGCGACCCCCGGCGCACGTCTGTCACTCTCGTGTTCGCGAGCGACCCCCCCCCACGAGCGACCCCCCGGCCACGTCTGACACTCTCGTGTTCGCGAGCGACCCCCGGCGCACGTCTGTCACTCTCGTGTTCGCGAGCGACCCCCGGCGCACGTCTGACACTCTCGTGTTCGCGAGCGACCCCCCCCCCCCCACGAGCGACCCCCGGCGCACGTCTGTCACTCTCGTGTTCGCGAGCGACCCCCGGCGCACGTCTGACACTCTCGTGTTCGCGAGCGACCCCCCCCCCCCCACGAGCGACCCCCGGCGCACGTCTGACACTCTCGTGTTCGCGAGCGACCCCCGACGCACGCGCTTCCTTCCCGTTTAGTCCTGTCCGATCTTGGGCTACATTCCGGAACGGAAGCCCTCGGGACTACACCCACAGGGTGATTAATTAGTCTTCGCCATCCTTTCTTTCCGTCCCCGTCTTCTCTTCTTGGCCATTAATCTCGCGGCGAGCCCCGGAAAGCTGAAAGCGATTCCGACCCAGGACAGGAGCCCTACGATAAACATCCACTTCCCCCTACCCCTCCCACGCACGACCCACAACAGTGCAGGGATGTTACTTCTTGCTAAAAGTGCGCATCGCCTCGGCCTGCACACAGACTCCCTCACCCATCACCGTCTGCACTATGACGCCGCTCTCCGTCGTTCGTCTGTTAACCAGAAATACACAATTCGTGTTTAGAAATCATCAGAGACCTATCCATAAGAAGTACAGGCATTTATACCTTTATCCGAGAACGTGGTAGGATTTAGGGTACGGTAGGGTTTTGCATATATTTTTTTATTCCCTGGCATCTCACCTGGTCATCAGCCATACAACCTCACCTGGCCAGCAACGAAACTTCCTGCTGGTATCTCACCTGACCGCGAACGATGCCCCCCTGCTGGTATTTCACCTGTCCAGCAGGGATATCTTCTCGGATAGCACACCTGGCTAGCAACGATACTTTTTTTGCTGGCATCTCACCTGGCGGCTATCATCGATATGTTAGGCTACCACTACACGCAGCAAGGAGGCTTGTGGTCCCACCATCTGCAAAATAAATTAACTAAACCGGCTGACCAACTGCTAATGGCGATGGCATTGTGAGTAAATACGTTGTCATTTACTTCGTTAAAAGAGATCTTGGTCAGATAAAGAAGAAGAAAAAAAGAAAATCGGTAGTTACAAGAGAGTCCGTAACCTGGATACGGGGTTATCCTTCCTCTCCACCACATTTAGATAGGTGTCTTCCCACATCTTTCCACCTAACTACAATAAAAACTCATTTAAGTTGCTCTACAATGGTCGTAGATAGTAAACTCGTCTCGCTGGATTGTAACCCGAAACTGTGCCAGTCACGACCCATTCTCTGCTGTGGCAGCATTGGCTTCCTTAGCGAGCGATCTGCGTAGACCGAGTTTTGCTCATTGACTACTGTTCAGTTTGCTAAATCCCCCCCCTCCCTTGTTGAATTCATTATCGAGCTGGTCAGTAAGAGGTAATTTAGGTAAACACCTATCGCAACCCCAGCAGCGAAGTTGGTGTTTCCCATTTCACGGTTCAGCAGTTTAAACGCAAAATATATCGTTGTTTGTGTGAATCGCTCATATACCGGATGATGTCTCGACACCTGCGTATTTAAGGCTAATAACATTGAACTGTCATGTAAACTGAAAGTTAAGAAATTAAAATGCCGTTTTTAAACTGATACTAACGAAAACAGTTCTTGTGTTTGTTCGTTTCTTTTTTTTTTAAAATAAAAAAAATTATAGAGCTTTATTCGCTTTTTATATTCATTTAAGCAGCTTATACATTTACAGTAGCGGATAAAGCTTGTATAACTGCTTTACCTTGGCTTAGTAGTCACAACGAAGCAGGAAGTCGTTAAGACTTATCCAAGTCCCGCAGGGAAGAGAAAGAGCATCAGCACCATTCTTAAATTGCTTCCACTGTCAGCTACAGTTACCGATAATTTATTCTACTTATGAATAGTTCTATTGCCAGGGCTTTTAGTTCATCAAAC